>OY776673.1:7887658-9087658 GCA_963675555.1 Leptura quadrifasciata
TCACAAACAGATTAAGTACGCCAGATTCAAAACGTTGTTTTTAAGAAACCGCTCAACTTAAAAAACTGGGAGGCAGATCTGTACACTCGATGCTCACTGTCCACATGTGCATTCATTAACAAAACTGTTGTCGAGTTACCTTCATCGTGCGTCCTGCCAAACACATAAACGTCCCAGAGCCACATTTGACGTTTTTCAGAACTCAATTACCGTGCATATGTCACTTGCGCATTTACACAAATCTGAGACCACATGAATTAAACTGAAAAATCATTTGAAATATCTGAAGTTAAGCCCGATTTGCCCCTTCCACTCGTCGACGCCCAAAAGTCTGGAGAGTTAAGGCGGTGCCTTGGCAAAACATTGGTCTACTAGGATATAATAACTGTGACAATCCGTAAACATTTCTGGCAATAAATAGGCTTAGTTTGTCATTAAACACTGTGTAAATAAGTCATGTGTCATCATTAAAGGCTTATACGTTTGTTATTTTATACTTGTTTAAATGGGGACGCGTTAGAGTCGCTGTTTTGATTGCTTTTTTTAATGTGTGGAAGACTTGGGTAGTTGCGTGATGGTTTGTTGGATATATGTTTTTTCACCTGCTTTAATTTCAGCGTTGATATTTTTCTTCTGGCCACTAAATTATCGGAATGGGACAAGCTTGTTAGCGGGTGTTGTTCCTTATTGTCGGTAAACATGTTTATTTGCCGGAGGAATAATGGCTCGATTAAAAATTGTAAATTACATGTAACATGTTTATTAGTTGATAAAAATATTTGAATAGATTTACAGTAAACAAGCAAGGATGGAAATAATTAGAATGTTGAAAATGTTAAAAATATTTAAAATAGATACAATATGCAATTAAATGAAGACAAATGTAATATATATTATTATATATTACGATGATAATAATAAACGTCTTTTCAAAAGTGTCTATACACACATCTCATATCTCTAAACATTGAAAGTTACAAATATTTGCAGTAATGTAATGTAATCCGAGATATCATAAGTAGGCTGGGGCCGTTACCTTTTTGAGATGAAAAAATTAATAGCAGGCAACGGCCGGCTGGAATATATAGTTGAGGTCATAAAAAATGAAAAAAAAAACTTTGGAACTTGAGATGAAGGGAAGTAGTGAAATGGGGTGCTATTTAAGGGATGAAAACCGTTTTTCGTGATTTGTGGCGAAACGTGACCTCCTAGAGAAGAGTGTTTCATACAAAAGTTGTAGATAATAAAAGAATCTAAAACTTCTATCCTGTATATTTTTCGACTTAACCTCAAAGTTTGCGAGAAAGTGACGAAAAACCGATTCTTCTGTTTTTATTTTTTTTCTCGCGTGAAAATTATTTAATTTAAATGAAACTTTGTGAAAGTACGTAATTGTTTGCATATAATAAGCATGAATTTTTTCAATTAGGGAAAATAAATATTTTTCGAGATTTTACCATTTTTCCGAAAAAACACCCCTATCTTCGGCGAACAACTTTATTGATTTTTTTTGGATTTTGATGTTCTACTAGTGCTCATTTTTCTCGTCGAGATGTCTACTTTCAAATGGTACGTCGATATTAGTGACTTATTGTCATTTAGCAGCTTAAAATTAAGAAATACCGAAAAAAAAAATTTTCGAATCTCGAATTTGTCGATTTTTTCATTATTTTCAATTTTTTAGCATATTTATGTTAATAATTCATAATATTTTAATGAAAAAACTTACTTTGGTATAAAAATAAAGTTGAATGAATTTCATCACGGAAAGGTAGGGAAAACTTCATGAAACTTAACATTTACATGGAAGTCAATAGTACTTTATTAATTTTCATAAGCTACAGTTAAGTTTCGAAAACTTTGCATATTAAATTATTCTAAATACATATGATAAAATACAACATACAATTTATTTATATTAGCTACGAATTCTTTACTTTATTTACAAATATTCACTTTATTAATATTGGTTGTGTATAGCTTATAAAAAGAGAAATCAATAAAATGATTGTTAAAATCTAATCAATTTTAGGCCTTTTTTGTTGTGGTTCGTTTTCTTCATCGATCAAACTCTCAAATTCTATATTATCTTCAAAATCATTGGCATTTTCAGGCTCTTCAATTTCGATGTCATTATTCTTTGCTGGCTCTTCATCAATATCTTCAGAATCGCTTAAATCTACAAATACTTCTCTGTCTCTATTTGAACAGTTCTCAGTGCATGTATTGCATAGATTGGTACATTTTAAGCCGTGTTTTCGGCAGCCACACCTTTGATTATTGCATCCACTTTCACAAGTACAGCTAACGCTTTTTAACAACTTTCCGGGAATCAAGTCGGAACTGTCAGAGATGTATTTCGGCACGAGTCTTCCTGCATTTTCGTTCCAGCCCCAGTCCTTTGCTTTTTTGTTGTCCTGATCGCTGTCAAAATTACCCAACCAAGTTTGCAATTGGTAATAGACTCTGTAGGAGCAGCTGCTTCTTCAGTTGGAGGGAGTTTTTCCAATTTAAAAGTGGATTTGTTTGTAGTTTGTTGATACAGCTCAAATCGTAATTGATTTAATGAGTTATAAATTTTCTTACTTTTGTAAATACTAGCTGTAATTGAGATCCATTTTTTTCTATGGTTATGTGGTCTGCATCTTTTTGATAATAAACACTGGCTAGGTTTAATAAATTTTTATTGTCCAATAAAGATCTTACTATTGTTTTTTCCCTTTTGGCAGCAAAACTTGAAGTTGTATCACACCCAGAGAAAGCATGAAGAAACGCTATTACACTTGTGTATGGTTCGTGTTTAAAACAGTGGGATGTATAAAATGAATCTTTGACGTTGCTTGAGCCTGATTTGTGAAAATAAATATCCAGCCCATTCGAATTTAATTGGTGTAAAAGAACTAGTAAATCGATTTCTTGACCCACGATTATTACAGTTTTATCATCTTGTTTAGCCAATTGGATCGCAGTATTAACAATCAGTGCATCGGCGTCTTCAGGACTCGCTTACACAAAAAGGCCTCGGACTGTTATTTATTTGATATTGTGATAATTAAATTGTTTTTATTATTTTGATTTGATAAAAATTTTTCTTGTGAAAAGGGTAATCGTTTAATTTTAATCAAAAACTCAATCACCACGTGCGTTTAGAAAGGACGCATCACAAACTGAAAAAATACTTTTACACAACTAGACGAATAGAGATTTACTACTACAACAGAACGAGCTCTGCTGCTCTTGTGCAGGCTCACTTTGTCCTACCCCTCTCTACCCCCAACCATCAATCGTTTTGGGCGGGCATTTCAAATACCTGTATGCTGAGAAATTTCAAATTTTGTATTTTTTTTTTTTTTTGTTTGAATACGTAACAGTATTTCTTTTGTTTGTATTCAATTTTAGCGTGGTTTCCAATAACTAAATTCATTCAACTTTAGTTATTTTATACCAAAGTAAGTTTTTTCATTAAAATATTATGAATTATTAACATAAATATGCTAAGAAATTGAAAATAATAAAAAAAATCGACAAATTCGAGATTCGAAAAATTTTTTATTCGGTTTTTCTTAATTTTAAGCTGCTAAATGACAATAAATCACCAACCGTATCATTTGAAAGTAGACATCTCGACGAAAAAAATGAGCACTAGTAGAACATCAAAATCCAAAAAAAAATCAATAAAGTTGTTCGCCGAGGATAGGGGTGTTTTCTCGGAAAAATGGTAAAATCTCGCAAATATTTATTTCCCATAATTGAAAAAATTCATGCTTATTATATGCAAATAATTACGTACTTTCACAAAGTTTCATTTAAATTAAATAATTTTCGCGCGAGAAAAAAAATAAAAACAGAAGAATTGGTTTTTCGTCATTTTCTCGCAAACTTTGAGGTTATGTCGAAAAATATATACAATAAAACTTTTAGATTTTTTTCTTGTCTACAACTTTTGTATCAAACACTTTTCTCTAGGAGGTCACGTTTCGTCACAAATCACGAAAAACGGTTTTCATGCCTTAAATAGCACCCGATTTCACTACTTCCCTTCATCTCAAGTTCCAAAGTTTCTTTTTTTCATTGTTTATGACCTCAACTATATATTGCAGCCGGCCGTTGTCTGCTATTAATTTTTTTCTTTTCAGCATTAAAAATCCGTAACGGCCCCAGCCTAAAGAGGATATAGGACAATTAAAAAAAAGAAAATGACAAATTTAGGTAACTACAATAACAATAAATACAGTGTGGAACGCCCAAATGGAATAAATTCAGTATCTCAATCATTGTACATATTTATATAAAATCTCGAAATATGTCGATTTTGGATTCTAAAATAACATTCTGCAATGTATAAATTTCACCCCTAAATTCAACTCCTTTCGAATGGTAGTTAGAAACCCCTAAATTTTTAAATAGGAAGTAGGGATTTCTGATACCTCATTTCAAAGATCTTTTCATTATCTATTCAAAAATGCTATGATTTTAATATTTATTGCAAAAATTAACGGTCTGCTTGACGAAATTCGCTATAATAAACGAAAAACATACACAAAACTTACAGCGTTTTGATCCATAGTTAGGTTCCCGGGTTTTCTTCCGCGTTGATAATTTTAAATCCTTGATGTTTCGATCATCTTGTCGTGGTCTTCTTCTGAAGCGCAGTGAGCTCTGTTGGCCTGAGCTCCTCTATTTATATGCATCGTCAGGAGGCGCGGCTTGGTTCCGGTGATGTCATATAGTCAGTGGACCGGAACATTGATTTTCATGTCAATGGTAGCTGTAGTCCGGCATCACGATTGAAATTATTTGGATTTTTGCGTATTTCTATAGCTTCTCTGTATCTTCTGGGCCAGTAGTGTCTCGTGCTCGCCAATCTTTTGGTCTCGTCAAATTTTATCCAGTGGCCGGTTCCCTTAGAGTGTTCCGCAACTGCAGACATAGTGATGTTCTCCTTCTTTGTATGCCTGATATGCTCTTTAAGCCTGGTATTAATGTGTCTCTTAGTCTCTCCACACGAACATGGAATGCTATAAACTTCTGGGGAATCGAGCTCATCTGGTGGATCGTATTTAGGAAAATGTTGTCCGATTTTTTGTTGTGCGTTGTAGATTAATTTTATGTTGTTCCTATTAGCACTCTTCCATTCCTGTCCGCGCAACCTTGTATATATGGTAGATAAATAGTCTCTGTATCAGAGGCGTAGCTATGCACGAGCAATTCGGGCAATTGCCCGGGGCCCCAGGGTTTTGGGGGCCCCGGTCCACCGGGCCCTCCGAAATATTAATAATAATTTCGTGTTCGCATTCGCAGTGGTGTGGTTTCTACTCGGAATTTTCCGTTTTCCCGAGCGTGCATTTCTTCGCTTCAGAAGAAGACCAGGACAAGATGGTCGAAAAGTCAAGTATTCAAAACTATCGATGCGGAAGAGAACCCCGGAACCTGCTCCGCGAAAGCCTTAGAACCAAAATTACAGCGTTTTGTTCTTGCGGGCTAGCAAAAACAATTGAAGAAATAAGTGGATATAGGTGTCATGTCGCAATTTAAAAAATATATATTTTATGCAATTATTGAACACTCCTGGTATAGATCTAACCTCTAAGAAACGGTGAATTTCAAATTTGTAATATTTTAAAGACATTTTTTTGATTGTGAAGGTGTCATGGCACACACACAACTAGTATTTTTAGTGGATAGAAGTGTTATGTCACATTTCTGATACATGACACTGAATTATGAGTCACACATTAACATTTCCAAATCGGTGGATAGGGAGGCGAGGATCGTTAGAATGACCAGCACGTTCTCTTGATCTTACACCCTTAAATTTCTTTCCATAGGTATATGTGAAAAGTATGGTATATAAAATTAAGCCACGCGATATAACTGACTTAAGATGAAGAATAACGGATGTGGTTAGGTCGGTCGCGCCTCAGATGTTGGAGAGCATTACAACATTTACTGCATTGAAAGTTTTTTTAGTTTGCCGTTGTAAATTACATCAAACATATGAATACATTTTTTTACACAAGCCCCTACTTCCCATTTAAAAGTTTAGGGGTTGCAACTGCCGCTCGAAGGGGGTTAAATTTAGGGATGAAATTTATACGTTGCAGGATGTCATTTCAGAATCCAAAATCGACCTGTCTCGGAATTATTTATAAATATGAACAACAATTGACATACTGAATTTATTCCATTTGGCTGTTGTTACACTGTATCTGCTTCTTTGAGTGCTCAAAAAATACATCAAACTAAAAACGAACAGCAAAAGTGAAGCAGCAAGACAAGGTTGCAAAACAGGAATGAAATAACGCTTAACAAAAGAAACAAGAATCCAGTACACTCAGAGTTGACTTATAGAGTTAACCCTATTATTTTTGGCATTTTAGACTTTAAAGTGAGAACACAAATCGACAACTTAGTTCACATTAAATACAAAAAACGAGAAATTAGTCCACCGTTAAAAAATTACTACAATTGATATTGTAAAAACAGCATCAAAATCATTCCCAACACATAAATTCTATAAAAAATTTGAAAATTTAACCAACACCAGTTTCACTAACCAAGAAATAACAAAATTGGAAAAAGGATTTCCACAACAATTAAAAAAATGAGTACTTAAGAAAAATTTGGAATATTTAAGAGTAGGTATTGAGATAACTTTATTTAATTCTAATAATATATCGGAAAAACACAATCAAGATCATGCAATATTATAAAGGCAATAAAGAAACAAAACAGTAAATAACGATATAATTTTCACAAAAGCCGATAAAAGTAATGCGGTCATTATTACAGATAAAGTAGATTATATAGAAAAACCAACAGCTTTTTGGAAATAGGGCAGTATAAAAATCTCAAAAAATACCCAACAAAATCTTACCAAGGAAATGAAATTAGAGATTTAAAACTCTCTAGGTATTATCACTTCTTCTGAAAAATATAAATTAACCACAATGAACCACCAAACACCCAAAATGCATTTATTAGTAGAGTTACACTCCCGATTAGACCTGTAGTTTCGTATACCGGGTGTTAGAAATGTATGGAGACGGTGGAATATCCCGAACAGTTTGCATCAAATCGAAAAATAAAGAAATACGTGTCAAAAATTTTTAAAGAAACTATCTACTGATACTAAAACGACCTCCCCATCCACCACCCTGTGGGTGGGGCGAGGGGCAACTTTAAAATTTCAAATGGAAACCCCTATTTTTTATTGCGGAATCGGATTCTATGGCGAAAAATACGTAAATTTTATTCATGACATTTTTTTCTATTCTTGCATGGTGTCGCTGTAATCGCAAAAATGAAAAGAAAACATTATTGTTTCAAAAGTAGCGTCTTGTGCCCATAAAAAAACGTCCAATTCAAAAACTGAAAAACACGTATTTGTTATTTTTAAGAAATCTATCCAATAACATTGGATTCGACTGTCCCATCCTTAACCCAGTGGGTCGGGCGGGGGGCAACTTTGAAATTTGTAATGAAAATCCCTATTTCTTTATAGCGGATTCGGATTCTACGGCCAAAAACACGTGAATTTTATATCGAGCATTTTTTTCGATTCTCGCAGGTGTCGCTGCAATCCCAAAAAATTGAAATAAATCTTAAACGTCCATAAGTTTGTAAATATTTACAAACTCTAGCTACTCGTGTTGACAAAAAAACATTCAGTTTAAAAAACAATATCTGTGATATCTTGGTTTTTATGAATGTTTTTTTAAAGTGTTCTTAATAACAGTATTTGTCTTGTGAAATTTCTACGGGAACGTTCAGTTCCTTCCAACTTTTGTAGAGGCAGGAGCGCACTTTTGTACGGAAACAGTTATTTCATTTTTCATTAGTTCTCGCGTTTTTTCTGCATAATGGCTACTTTAACAGAGGAAGAGAGAGTTTCTCTTTTAATGATGCGAGGGTGTGGCGATAAAGAGAGGTCCTATAATGAAGTTGTGATTTTATTCAACGAAACTTTCCGTGTAGATCAAGAGGGAATTTCGAAATCTGTTGTGTCCCGTACCATCAAATGATTCCTAGACACAAGGACAAATAAAAATCGCCCAAAGTCTGGAAGACCAAAATCTGAAACATCGGAAGCTCGACAAATGGAAGTGGCCCAGGCATTTGTTGAAAATTGAAGGTTATCAATCAGAAAAGTCAGTCAACAGCTTGATATGAGTGCATTTTCAGTTCATAAGAATTTGAAACTTTTGAAATTTCATCATTACAAAATTCACCTTCACCAAGAGTTAAATGAAGATGATTTTGATCGGCGACTTGAATTTAGTGAATTAATGATGGAAAGGAGTAACCAAAACCAAAATTTTTTGTCATCTTTACTTGTCTTCTCAGATGAAGCAATTTTCGACCTCGGTGGAAAAGTTAATCGCCATAATTTTAGATATTGGAGTGATGAAAACCCTCACTGGATGCTTGAAACACACACGCAGTATCCACAAAAATTAAATGTTTGGGCAGGAATTTTCAGGGATCGAATTATAGGACCGTTTTTCATAGATGGAAATTTGAATGGAGAAAAATACCTGGAAATGTTGACAAATCAAATAGTTCTCGCAATACAAGAGATTGCTGGTGATGAGTTCGATAATGTTTGGTTCCAGCAAAATGGGGCTCCTCCACACTATCGGGATATTGTTAGGGGCTATTAACCGGTTAACTTTACCTCCTCCACCAATCCATCTGTTGGGGTAATGCTGATTTAGATTATCTCTGATGAAAAATGTCAGGAACAACATACTGAAATGTTTAAGACTTGGGTGTTGTAGCAATTTTGTAAATAAATAAAAACTATCAACAAATTGGCCTTGCTCGACTTTAACACGGTACAACGGCCGTAAAATACTTCTAATAATTAAAAGTATATATATCACGTTGTAGAGAAAGAAATTCTCTACAATTTTGATACGGGGAATACCCCTCTATGATGCTTAATTTTTTTTAATCAACTTTTTAAGATTTTTTGCCAAGTTATTTTCATTTGATCACCTGACCTTTGTCGCCACGCCCCTTTGCGGCATGGACCGTAGTTCCCGCGTATTCACCGCTTCTGGATGCGCGCGCAACACGTGCCATTAAGCCATGTTGCAAAGGGGCGTGGCGACAACGGTCAGCTGACCAAACGAAAACAACTTGGCAAAGAATCTTAAAAAATTGATAAAAAAAAAATTAAGCATCATAGAAGGATATTTCCCGTATCAAAATTGTAGAGAATTTCTTTCTCTACAACGTGATATATATATATATATATATATATATATATTTAATTTTAATTTTTTAGCTGACTACTTTATTTGTAGAATTAATAATTTGGTCAATCGATAATTTCGAAAATTTATTAAAGAATTACCGCAGATGTGCCATAAAATATGCAACATTAATTTACATACTGATCCATTGTCTCTCTAAATGTTTACTAACATTTTCCAATAAATAGTATACAGGGTGTTGTTATGGGCACGGAGAACAACATTTAAAGAAAATGAATCCGGTCCTGGTATCTTTCCCAAATAAATTATGCTTTTAGGACTAAAATAGTGTAACATTTGTACTAAATTTTATCACAATATGTGAGGCCGTTCGAAAATATGGTATATGAAAGTGGTCAAGAATTATAAAACACACCGTATCTCAAGAACTAATCACTTCCAAGGATAAGTGTGGAGATGTTTTGAACTGAGCAAAGGGAGTTCTATCTCCCATTTCAGTATGTCCGTTTAGATTTGGGACACCTTGTATATATAAATTGTTATTTTGAAAAAAAACCTTGGAAATTTTGAAAAAAGAACTACATTTCCATTGTTGAGTATAATAAAATCTGACATTTTATCACCAAGTATATTCTTTCCTCACTGAACTTAGACGGTAAAATAGCAAGTGTTTTTGGAAGTAGGCGGTTCCAAGGAGGAGCTTCATGTATCTAAATTAATTGTGTTATGTTTTATTTCCGTCTAATCTATTTTTAAAAGAACCATTAGGTAAGTGTAATTTGGCGAGTTACAAAATATTGCATTTAATTATAGGGCGGCTAATATTCGCATTCCATTTCTTATAAAAATAATTGTCAGAGAATATTAAATGAACTAACGTAATAAATTTCATACAAGTTAATTTATTTGCAAGTATTTGTGCTTCATAGCACAAAATGAAAATATTCAAAAACATAAATTTGCAATTTCTTTTAAAAATACATGAGCAGAATTATTTTATCTACACTAAAATATTAATAAAATGTGTGTTAACCAGTCAAGCGACAAGTTTAAGAGCTATTTTAAAGATACTTTGATGAAATAATTCGTTTTTTCTTTTGCCAATGCATTTTATCTTGAAAGCCTTAGTCTTAATCTTGAGAAATCAGTTCAGGAGGTTTGAGGCCTATAATTATTGAAGGGAATTATTTCACATGTATTGGCAAATAACACAATTGTAAAATAAATTTAATAAGTGATTAAATGATTCAACATAGGGCCGATTTATAACAATAATAAAGATCAGTAAACTATATCTGAACTGTTAATAATGTTACGTGTTTACAATCTCCTGTAAACACCCTGTACGTAGGTTCAATAAATTGCACCAAGAACTTCCATAAACCACTGATTTATTAATCACTTAATTACAATAATTAAGTCCTTATACACATTAGTATACACTAATTATAAGTTTGATCTACTATAGTATCATTACTATAATTCACGACTTATTACTGTTCTTATTCCATCTGTTCACTTGTTCGTCTAATACATAACTGTTATCGATTATTCTAGAATGTTCCAGACTACCATTCGCGACGTTTCTGGGCCCATCTCGAATTTTCCATGAGGCAGTGGCGTAGACGTGCATATAACAACAATGAAAAAGATATAAAGATACAAACATTTATTCTACGTGTACATATATGAGAATGGCAATTAAAAAGGAAATAACTACAGCCGCAATAAATGATCTTTTCAATAAAACTGGCAGTGTTTTTAAAAGATCTGAGAATGACCTTAACATCAACAAGGAAAAAATTAGAAGATGTTTCAGACGTCATAATATCGAAATTTCTAAATACATTGAAAATAAAAGGTTAGATTATTGCTATTGAGTCCAGGGAATTTTGTTTACCGATGAGGATTTATCACTGATGGGGTGGTGTCTTCTCAAAACTGTAGATACTGGGCTACAGAAAATCATTATTGGATTGGTAATTTTAATGACCAGTATTCGGAGAAATGAGACACACTTTATAATGTGCATGAGTGTGGGTCTATATAGCCTTACAAAGACAATCTCAAATGTCCTCGCAGGGCCGTTAAAATCAACGGTCTTGTGAGGACATTTTTCTCTGTGAGGACCCAAACCTCGTCTTGGCAATGTCTTGACCTCATTAATAGTTGATTAGAAGCCTAAACTGTTCTTCGCGCGTAATATAACGGGATCAGCAGAATGAAATATGCATTTTAAATTGAATTGTTTTTATTAATGGCTAATTTTTTATTCAAAAATTAAAAAGAAGTTTCTTGAGGAAATTTTATCCGGCGTATTCCAAAATCTTGAGGCAGAAGTTTTTGTTTTTATAAGAATGGAATTGTAAGTCCTTCAGAATGCGGCGATAACTACGATTTAAAATATTGAATGCTAATGCTTATCGTTTTGCAGATCGTTTAGGACTTCGTATAGCACAGCTGCTCTTACCATTTCAACATTTTCAAGTCTGCATACAGAACGAGTCCTTCCTCTAGGTTTTTCTCTAGCACACGAACCAATACTGCGAAACTTGTTACCCACTTTTTAATTGTTATTAGATTAGGAACTGGATCTCGTGGATTTAAATGAAAGTGACGACGAAATAAACACTGGGTGATTACCACAGAATAGTTATTTTTTAAAAAAGGGTCAGTCGCAAAAGAACGTTGAATATTTGACCAACGTTTCATGTTCACAGTTAAACTGATATTTCTCGCAAACGCTTTGACAACTGCCTTAATTTCCATTTATCGCGAAATCATGGCGACTTGATTTGAATTTATATCTTATTATATTATGATGTGAATTGACTTTGAAAATGGATATTTCATTCTGTCGTACGCTCTATATTTATACTGGTAAATAAATATATAAAATATTTTATTATTATTATTTTATTGGGAAGGAAGAAGTAGATATACATACAACTTTTTCGTTTTTCTTCTGAACATTTTTTCTATGTCAATAAATTTCACTAGTAAGTTACCATATCTTTTATAGAGTTACGTCTAGAGTAGAACTCTTTGGATCTAAACTTCACTCTACATAGTATTTTATTTTAATAAATGCGTTTAGATTAACATTTTTAATATTAATTAAATAGAACATTTTCAGTTGCATAACTGAAGGAAGCGGCATTTATGTTATATTTAAGTTGTCTTGTATTGTTTATAAGTAGATAAAGGGTCAGCCAAGCCGGGGCTCTGCCTCCAAAATGGTCCCCCGTAGTACTCCACAGCACCCATAGTGCTCCGCTGTACAAAAACGAGACCCCCATAGCGCTCCGCTGTCAAAAAGAATGTGGCCCCGGGGTGTCAAAAAAGGGGCCCGTGAGGTTACGGCAGTGCGAAAATCAGGTGGCAGTACTGTGACGTCGGTGATGTCGTCGAAAGTGAGATTATGTGCGAAAATCGAGTGGCAGCACTGCCATAGGGCCAAAGTAAGGTTATGGATGAAAGTCTGGTGGTATCGTCAAAAATAGGGCCAAAGTGAGGTTATGTGACGTAAATCTGATAGGTGGCAGCACTGTGATGGAGCCCCCGTAAAGTAAAGTTATGTATGAAAATCAGGTGGTAGCGCTAAAATATGTGGCCAAAGTGAGGTTAATTGTGAAAATCAGGTGGCAGGTGGCCAGTGCAGGTGATGGGCGTTACCTCCTTTCCCTTATTATTTATTTTTGGGAACGAATTGAGGCAACATATGCGGACGGCTAGTTGGTTTAAATCGGAGCAAAGAGTCGTGGATCCAGAGTATTCGAAAGAGTGGAGAAACTTACCCTTTTTGAAATGTACAGCATAAATGACAGATTTCTGTTTATTTCGAGAAAAGGAGAAAAAGAAAAATTGATGTTAAATTGGGCACCATCTATAGTGAGAATAAGTAGAATTGTCTCTTTTTCTCGAATAACCAGTCTACTATAGATCAGACTGAAATTGTTAGTAAGAGAAATAAAAAGATAGTTTAAAATGAATGATAAGATATATACACGAATAATAGATAAATCGGTTTGTAAAGACTAATTGAAATTTAAAAAAATATATATAACAAATTTATACCAGGATCCTAGATTCCAGGATTGAGTATTGTTGAGGTGACTGGTTCTGAAACAGCAATCCAGGCCCACAATTGTCTCTTGCAGTGATGGAGTCTAACGGTTTCCTTGGCAATTTATGTCTCTTAATAAAATGGAGTGAAAATTGTAGGAAAATTAACCAACTATGTGGTTTTTTTTTTGAAAAGTTAATGAAATTTTATCTACATACAGAAAGATAGGCTATGCATAAGCTGTGCAAAAGCTATGCAGAAATGTAGAAGCTATGCAGAAATGTATAAATATATAAGTATATAAATGTAGAAATATATAAGTATATAAATGTAGAAATATATAAATATATATATATATATATATTGCGATGTATTTGCATATTGGACGATTACGAAGATTGCATGTTTGTGTTATTTGCTGAATCAAGGTTTGAATTTGTTTATTTCCTTTACATGGTTTTCAAAATTTATTTAAATTAGCTAAAGATCCGAAAGATATGTGTTTTAGAATGTTAATACTTATTTAGAGTTGTTTTAATAGTTTTAAAGTTTTCATTTGATGTCAACAGTAAGTTTGATACTGACATCTATGTTAGTAGTTATTAAGTTATTGTTGAAATAATTTCTGACATTTAAGTCATTATGACATTTCTTTTAAGTAGTAAATTTTATTTTTATAGTTGGTAAATGTTTTCCTGAGTTATTAAGTTGTTGTTGAAATAATTTCTGACATTTAAGTCATTATGACATTTCTTTTAAGTAGTAAATTTTATTTTTATAGTTGGTAAATGTTTTCCTGAGTTATTAAGTTATTGTTGAAATAATTTCTGACATTTAAGTCATTATGACATTTCTTTTAAGTAGGAAATTTTATTTTATAGTTGGTAAATCTTTTCCTGGAGAAAGACAAGGAGGTTTAAGTTAGGTTATGTTTGGAATGAAATTAATCAAAATTCATATGGTGTTTTGTTTTGTTTATTTTGGATACTTTGATATTTAGTGAGATAGAACAATAAACAACAGATAAAAGAGAGGGTGTAAAATTGGAAAAACAAATTTAAGAAAAAAAAGAACAAGTGAAAATTAGGGAGTGAAGAAGAAAAATAATAAACAAAGATTAAGAATTTTGAAATTGAATTGAAAGTCAGAAATTGCGGAGATCAGCGAAGAAGAGAAAAATAGACTGTAAATAAGAAGGTAGAGGTGTTATTGTGGTTTGGAATTGCAGAGGAGATAAGGGCGAGATAAGGTGAAGAATTAATGGAAGGAGAATTGTTGGATTTGGAAAGAGAAGTGTGTAGCTACGAAGAAGGAAGGTTTTTGTGTGTTTAATTTTGGACAAGGTCGTATATTAAAATTTAAATAGTGTACTTATTAGACTTTCGAACCTGTTATAAAGCTAAATTATCTAAATATCAAAGAAAATAAATTATTTATATCAGATTAAAAATTTTACTTTAATAAAAACTTCATTTTAAATAGGAACTGAATTTGAACCTGCTCCTGAAGGGAAAGATAAGCTAGCCAGCCCATTAAATATTTTGACATACTTTCGGATCAAAAGGTAAGAGATTTTAATTTGATCTTTTGGTTTTAAAGTTTTTTTTTATCTATTGGAAATAAGCAAGTTAAGGTTTGATTAGTACTGCAAATTATTAAGTACAATAAAAAGTAGAACAGCACTATATATATATAGAAATATATAAGCTGATTTCGTATTTTAACTACTTATTAAATTAAAAAGAATTGACCTTGAATTTAAATTTATTTTAAAACAATTGAAATTACATCAAAGATAAAAATTGAAGATTAATTAAATTTTAAATTAGTAATAAATGAAATTTACCTGGATGTTAAACACTTGTTAACGCGGATATAAAAATGTAATATCAATTACTGAAGTCCACAGTTAAGTTTATATATGTTCGAATCAGTACAAAGGCTGCAAGCAAATGATTTCCTGGTGAGTTTTACTAATAAGGTAAACTTTTTTGTCCTACTTACTGCAAAATAATGCTACTCGAAAAACTTGAAAAATCTATTTCCCCTAATTATATAGAAAGCTATAAAACGTAGAAATGGTACAGGTATGGCCATCTGCCAATTGTTGAGTTAAGCGCAACAACCTGCCTGATGTAGATTCCCGTACTCAAACAAATTACAGAATCGATAAAAGAAATCTATAATATCACAGTTGGCTTAAATTGCAACAATTTGTAATTTCTATTTTATACATAACCAAAAATATGAACTGCCGTGATAAATAGTAAAACGTATTGTGAGAACTCAGTAAAAATATTACATCTTATAGGATATACTATATATAGTAATGGGAAAGGTAAAGAAAATAACCATATTATGTACTTACATAGTAAACAAAAATATATAAATTGAAATATAGGTATGAGTGTAAATAAATGTTTTAGAGATAGAACGAAACAGAGATACATGATAGTGTAAAAAACATGACTGAGTTCCTAAGATATAAAAATATGTACATAAAACAGTGTGAAATGATTTAGCAGTTATACAAGTAAAAACAATTTCACTTACAAAAACTGAATCAAAATGTTACACAGATCGTGCCAAATATAAACAAATTACTAGTTTTTATATAAAACTGTTAAATGGACATAGGCCATGTAATATGGGGTTATGTGCAAAAATGTGATAGGTGGCAACACTAGTGATTAGGAGAAAAATGGGTGTGACGTTTGGATTATAACCTGTTTTGATTGGTCGTCAATTTGAATGGTTAAGAGTGTGAAGTGTGAAAGCTGGTAATTCGACTTAATCGTAAGCGACCTTAATTTAAAAATCATTATGTTCAGAGCTGAAGACTGTTTGCGGCAATGGGGCGTCCTGACTGCTGAAAAATGGGACCCAAAGGTATAAATTGAATAAAAAATAGTGTTTCTATTAATTTTATTTGGAGCAGAAGAGTGAGGACATAAAATACAATGCATCAAAGAATCTGAAAGAGTTGACAGGCGCAATATTACTTTCACAACCTATATACACAAACTTAGGTCTAATTTTACAATGCAGTGTTATGCAAACAAAAGTACAGCAAGTTATCAGATTACACAAATTCATGGAACCCCCGGTTCAATAAACCAACTATAATAACATACTTTTTACGTAAAACTTTTCAGGAAACACATTAGAATTGATTTTCTATCTTGAGAACGGTAAAACCTGCTTGACAATATGCACAGAATTTTTTAAAGATTTTGTAGTATGTTAGTTGAATTGTTTCCAGGGCTGCTTAGAGCCAGCCATGGCCTCAGGGAAAATGATTATTGGCCATCTAGCAAAAATATTTTAATACTGGCCCGTTCAGGTTCATCTAATAGCTTCCCCACACCCCTCACTGGGCCTTATTGTTTACCATTACTACCATTATTGAACGGTGTAATTTTAACATAATAATAAAATAGGATAAAAATAAGAGTTTATAATTTGTCAATTTTATTGATACTATTAGAGACCCAAATATTGAGGTAGTATTCAGTAAAAACACGAGCCGCTATCTTCTATAGTTTTGAAATTACAATGATGTATGTTTAAAAGATGTAGATTTAGGTAAAGTTCGAAATGAGAGAAATTCACTTTTTTTGATTTTGCAAATCGTTTGCCAAAAAAATCGAACTTAGCGAAGTCGCACCCACTAAAATTTATAAAAATCTCCATGAACTCTTTTTAATCATTTGCATCCCAGTGATTACGATCATTATTCGAAATTTTTTGAATTTTTTTTTTTTTGGAAATAGCGTATTTAATAAATAAACTTATTACAACATAAATACATTCTCGATCACATTAGATGTATTTTAAAAATATATAAAATGACATTTATAATATTTTCTTTAAACATAGCCATTATTATTTTTATTAAGCGGCGTATAAATAATACTGAAAAGATATTTCGGAAACATATGTTATGTAGCTGAAACAGAAGTGCTAACAACCGTAAAATATAAATTTGCTTACGAAATGACAAATTTATATGTTTCCCTTTGAAACCAAAAAACCACATAAATTATTCATCTTGGTTTTTCTTTCTCGTCGGACCACACGCACTTATTCTTAAGTGCAGACAGGTATAACGCACTACGTTTTGTTCCTAGCTGTGTCAAACTGGAATTATGTAAAAAGAGCAAATATTTTCCCAGCAGTTATACTGCGGAACGTTGAATATCTTCTATAAAATATTGAAATTGAAACATTTTGAAGCGCCTGGTGCCGTTATTAATTCTTAGACCAATAAGATATGAGGTGTCCGCATTTCAAGGATCGGCGGACAAAACTGCAGGCTGATGGACCATATATTTTCATACGTGAATCATAAAAGAAATCTATAAAATTCTGTCCCATCTTCAAGATATGATAGTGGCATGCACATACCCATGTGCCTGCCTACTCATGGCAGCAACCTGTTCAATTCTTAATAGTAGACTAGACATCACATCATAGTTTAATCCTAAATCTTTATATTCAAAATGCGGCAGTTCTTAAATAATAGCCAGTCAAATGCGACTGAAATGGATTCATAAAATCAATTTAAAACTGTTTGAGCTCAATTTCTCTCTCAATTTTAAAATCAATTTTTAACAGTCTGAAATAATACTAATCATTTTAATTTTAAATACGATTTTGGAAAAATGTGATTAACTCTGATTTATCTAGTGATTATTTTATTTATATATCGGATCACATTTCTCCATTCTAGCAAATATATTTTATAATAAAGATTTATAAAATCCTTTTTTTACTTTTTGCGGAAAAGGGGTTTCTTGTTATTGACTAATACACAAGCTACGTACATGATTTTATGCATGTGTGGAATAAATTTTATATTTATGTGTTCTAGGATTTTAAAAACTTTTATACGTTGAATAATTCTTTCTTCATGGATTCTCACTGATGCTATTGAATTCTCGACGCAATCAAATGCCTAAAAAATATAATTTCTTTCGTAGATCATGGGACTATGGAGAAAAAGGTGGGAGCTACACCCACAAATGCTACAGAAGATTCTAGATTAAACACACTATCTATTTTTTATATGAATATTCAGTGCTTATCTAATAAATTATTACTTCTTAATGCATTTCTTTCAGAAAATGAATATGATATTCTGTGCTTTAGTGAAACCTGGACACGTGATAATCAAATAAAACTAGTTTCTTTACATAATTACGTACTAGCCACCTACTATGAAAGGTCTGTCCATATCCATGGTGAAGTTGCAATTTTTGTCAAAGTAGGTTTAGATTATAAGTCATATAATTTCACCAGTAATTACTGCGAAGAGTTAAATATTGAATTATGTACGATTGAATTACGTAAAACTAAGTCAGTTATTTGCTGTGGTTATCGTTCTTGCAGAGGAGATCTAAATATTTTCAATAATATGTTAACTGATTTTTTGAATCATCTTTCGACTGAGAAATACATCACTTTCTTTGCCGGTTTTAATGTCGATTTTTTCAGTTAAATCTATCAATTCTCAACTTATAACAGATTTGTTCCTATCCTTTGGCATGGAAGAGTATGGAAATGATTTCACAAGAGTCACTAGTAGAACTGCAACCAAAATTGACAATGTGTTCTCAAATATACAACAAAATTTTAGTAAAACCAGAATATTTAATCCTCACTTATCTGATCACAACTGTTTGTGTTTTTCTTACTCAGAGTCAACAAATATCTATAGATCTACAGAGCAGATGACATATAGGTTAATAAATAATCATACAATAGAAAATTATATAATATCTTTAACCAACTGTGATTGGTCACACTTTTATCAAACCCTTGATCCTGATCAAATGACTGAAATCCTATTAAATAACGTAAAAAACTGCTATAACACTTCCTTTCTCCTCAAACATTATAAACAGAAAAGACATAATATCAAGTATAGTCAAAACATAAAAGCTATGAAAGATAAACTTATAATGATATATGACCTAAGCAAATTTGTAATCTAAAAGCTGATTACAATAAACTTAAAAAAGATTACAAACGAGCTCTTAAAGATGAAACTATCAAGCACTATACTGAACTATAGCTAATTCCAAAAATAAGCAAAAAACAGCATGGTCAATTATTAAGCAAACATCTAATCATAATCAAATATCTCATGAAATCAGTGCTGATGACCTAAATAATTATTTTGTTAACATAGCTGATGAAATTCTGGGAAATTTAAATTGTAATAATTCTGATTATATAAATCTATAAGAATAACAGTGTACCTTTTTCCTTTTTCTTAGAATCAGTCTCAGAATATGAAGTTAGTGATCTAATAGACAAATTAAGTACATCTAAATCTAGAGACTATTATGGTCTAAACAGTGACACCATTAAAATGACCAAAAATGAGCTTTTATCTTTCGTAAATTATTTCATCAATTTCTGTTTTGAAAGCGGAATATTTCCTTACTGTCTAAAAAAATCTAAGGTGACCCCTATCCTTAAAAAAGGAATTGAGAACCAAGTCAGTAATCATAGACCAATATCAATTATTCCAATTTAATCCAAATTATTTGAATTAGCCTTTAACATAAGATTAATGCACTACTTGAAAAATAAGAATTTATTAAATCCCTGTCAATACGGTTACAGTAAAGATTCGCCAACTACTAAGGCATTAACCGATATGATTGTGTATATAACAGATGCACTTGAAAATGGACATATGGTAGTTGCTTCCTTCTTGGACCTGTCTAAAGCTTTCGATTGTGTGTCACCTGACATATTATTAATAAAATTAGAGAGTTTTGGTATAAGGGGACCTGCCCTGTCTTTCATTAAAAGTTATATGGCAGACAGACATCAGTGTGTTTGCAGTAATGGTCAAATATCTTCCTTAAAGTCTCTCAAATTCGGTGTTCCTCAGGGGTCAATATTAGGACCAACACTATTTATCCTCTATATCAACGACATATCAGATCACATTTCTAGCAAAATTGTTGCATATGCAGATGATAGTACTCTACTTTCAGCCCACAATAATATGGATAACCTCAATAATATGTCAGCTGATGCACAACAACAACCTAAGCAATATTTCTCCAATGTAAAATTAAGCCTTAACACACAAAAAACTCAAAATTTAATATTTAATCTGAACACACGTATCTGTATTGACAATAATAATCCCGTTAAGTGCTTAGGTATCACCTTAGACAGCAAACTGATCTGGGAAAGCCAAATAAATTGCCTGTCCAAAAAACTGTTAGTAGAATATATCTATTGAAGAAACTTAAAAATCAAATTGACCAAAACATTATCTTGCTTGCATATCATGCACTGTTTCATAGCATAATGTGCTATGGAATTCTAGTGTGGGGTGGCTCTGCACATACTGTCAAAATTATAAAATTGCAAAAGAGGGCTATTAGAGTTATTACTAATGCACAGCATAGAGAAAGCTGCAGACCCTTGTTTAAAAAGTTAAGTATTCTATCTTGTACAAATCAATATATTTTTGAATGCATTCTTTATGCTAGAAATCATCTATCTCGTTATCAAACTCAAAATTGCTACAATACTAGGAATGAATTTGTCATAGCTCCTTTTTTTCGTCTGACAAGAAACATGAATTCATTTAGATATTTATCGATCAAATTTTACAACTTACTACCAAATAACTGGAAAACACTTAATAATATTGCTTTTGCCAAGAAAGTCAAAAATTTTCTGAAAGAAAACGTTTTTTATGAGATTAACGAGTTTATCACATATTTTAATGATTTTTAAAAAAGTAATCTGTGTTGTTAATACTTATTTTATTTTAATGTAATCACTGTATTTTATAATTATTGTACTTATGTCCAACATTCTGACGCCATTGCTTTGTGTCATTGTATTTAAGTGTATGTTTTATATTCATTATCTGTGTACTTGACGAGTGTAAACAATATTGCATTGTCACGCACAATAAATAAACTATTACTATTACTATTACTATTACTATTACCATTACCATTACCATTACCATTACCATTACCATTACCATTACCATTACCATTACTATTACTATTACTATCCATGTAATATTTCCTCGCGCAAAAATTATGGATTAAAAGGATAGTGAATGTACATTTTCTTTGTGACAATTCTTGCTGTATTCCAGGAAAGCCCTTGTCAGCTAAAATTTGATCCCCCGGCTCAACCAGAGTCAGAAAACCAGAGTCCTGAACTATAATGCAATCAGACGTACGGCCTCCATATTCTTTCGATACAAAACTTATACACCCACTTGGAGTAATAGCCATCAAATATTTTAATGTAAAATGAGACTTATACGTGGAATATATAGATGCTCGCATTTCCATAGTGGGGGGAGTTTCGCAAAAAGCTTTGTGCCATCAGTAATTGCTCGACAGTTTGGGTAATTTTTGAAGGTTTTTGGTAAAGTAGCTTTTACTGCTTCTTTTGGCAGTCAAGAGATCCATGTCTCTGTGTGATAAAATACAGTTTCCAAAACACTATAAAAAATATTACTTGGTTGATATTTGAACTAAAGATATGCAAGAGCGACAAAATTAAACCTCAACTTCATTTTCATTAAAAGCATTAGCAGCCTGTCTTTATCTTCAATGACTTTAACATAACTTGGCTGGCCATACACATTTGGTTTGATAAAACTTAATAAAACAAGGCAAAAAGATTTTGTTAATCCACACAATTGTTTGAAAGAACTATCGTCTTGCATACCACCGTACCACTGAAACCCATTTCGCATTTCATAATCAGGATCCACACGAACAGATTGCGTGCAAACCTTTAGTGGTATTTCAATAATAAAAACTTTTTTACTTTCCTTCTGTAAATTATTAATTGTAATGCTCGTTTGAGTTGCAGCTCCGTTTGTTGAAGAGTCTTGCCAGCAATATAAAGTAGATGGTTGGTATTCGACAGTTTCTTCCAAGTTTCTTCAGTTTGCACGCTCATATCTGTGCATCATGTTCTTGGTGACGATTCCGGTACTTCAAATCTTTCCAATACATTCTTCTGCTGAAGTAAAATAAACTATATGTAATTGAATTCGTACATTCTGCAAATTATATCATTTATATCGACAATACTAAGAGTAGTAATAACATTAATCATAACATTAATAATTAACAAATAAAAATACCTGCATTTTAATTATTATTTTTGGAACGATTGTCTGCTCTTGCTGCACGAGCTTTTGGATTCGCTTTTTTCCATGGAAATATTGTTGGATTATATGCATCTTTTCGTGGATCATTAGATTTCTCTCATTAAAATAGTCTATTTAAAACTGTGAATATAATTTACTCTTTACGTCGAACAGAAATGATCCATTTCTTTTTCCTTTCAGCTTCCCATGGACGATTTGCAAATACATAAAACTGTAATTCCAGATTTGCATTTCGGCGATTAGCGCAACCTGGGAAGTAACAAGCATCCCCGACATTTTTTGCTCCACTTTTGTTCGTTTGACGTGTTACAAAATGTTTGTTTCACACAAAAAATTGTTTTTGAGTCTCTTTTTATAGTGGTTTTTATCGGCGTGATGAACAGAATACAGTTTGTTTACCACTCATTTTCTGACACGTTCTCAGCACCACGCGGCGCCACTATAGTCACTACACAGGCGTACAATAGGACTGTCGGAACAAATAGGGATTTTCTTAAATGACAGTCATCTGTCTTAAAGAAAATAACATATTAAATCAAATTTCATCAAATTAAAAGCTAGAACGCCACGATCAAACAAGATCCATGCTATATACAAAATTCTATGTAATAACTTTGACAGTATACATTGGACAGACCTCCCAACCTGTAGAAAAAGGAATACAAGGACATAAATACGACAAATTAAACAAAACAGCACTTCTTACGAAACGTCCACAGACCATTAAACAGAAATTCAACTTTGACAAAAGAGGAATACGACTACAAGTTATAAGAGCACACACTATAGGGAGAGAAATCATTAATATCATTAACATTAAAAAACATCCAAATGACATAAACGATTAAATAGATAACGAGATAGATACACAAGACCTGAGCAAAAAATACAATAACTTTTCAACATAAAGTCACTTAAAGTAATAATAGTTAGACAAGAGTTAGAAATCAGATTTCAATTCCAAAATTTCCCGTAAATTTTGTCTTTATAATAATTAAACATACCGGGCTTCTAAAACGTCTGGAGACGGTCAAATATCCCGAGAAATACACATTGGATCCAAAAAAGAAACAACACGTCCTCAATTTTAAAAGCGCTATCCAATGATACCAAACGCGACCCCTTGGGGTGGGGTGGGGTTGGTGGGCAACTTTAAAATTTTAAATGGGTACTCCTATTTTTTATTAGAGAATCGGATTCTATGGCAAATATTACAAGTTTATCTGAAACGTTTTTTCGATTCGTGACAGGTGGCGCTGTAATCGCAAAAACATTTTTTTCGTAATTTGTAAGAAATTCTACAGAAGAACGGAAAATAATAAAGTACGAGCTCATTTACTTAAAAACAGCCATTCAATGGTGTTAAATTTAATAATACCCCCCCCACCACCACCACCGTGGGGGAGGGAAACTGGAGGACAATTTTCAAATGTTAACTGGAACCCTCATTTTTTATTATTTGTGAAATATTTTTAAGAATTTTTTTTTGCCAAAACAAAGAAAAACTTTTACGCTAAATGTAGTTTTTTGTGCAAAATTGACATGTTCCACTGCATTTTGCGCAATATGCGCAATAATAATAGTAATAATAATTTATTAACCATGTTGATATAATACAGTATATATGGCAAGTCAATAGTAGAATAATTTGTATATAACATTACATAAGGTAATTCACAAACATAACACAAAGTCGATAGAAGAATAATCTGTATATAACATTACATAAGATAATTTAAAAACACAACAAAAATAATATTAACATAAAATTTCTGTGTATAGAAAGAAAAAAATATAATTCATCGATATAAATACTCTAAAAACTCTTTTACACCATAATATTGTCCTTCCTATTGTAACATTTGTTTTATTTCTTTTTTGTATTTATTACAGTTTTCAATATTTTGCATTTCAACAGGTAATTTATTATAACAAATAATACAATTGTATTTTGGTGAACGTTTAAAACAAGCCGTCAAGTGTCTAGGAATACTTAAACAATTTCCATGTCTAGTATCATAATCATGATTTTCATTTAACGTCTCAAAAAGTTCATATTTTTATTGACATACATTAAACATTTTATTATGTATATACTAGGTGCAGTTAATACTTTTTTATCTCTGAACGTATTTTTACAACTTTCTCTATAATTCAGCTTAAATATTAGTCTAATAATTCTCTTCTGACAGAAAAACTCTATCTAATTGTGTAGTACTTCCCCAACAAAGAATATTATGCGCTATATATGAATATGCAAGAGCATAATACATATTTACTAGACATTCCTCGGTTAAGTGTATTTTTCATTTGCAAGATAGCAAAATACGTCTTGTTTAACTATTTACAGACATGTTCAACATGGGTGTCAAAAGACAACTTGGAGTCAATATACGTACCAAGAAGTTTGGTGCACTGAGTTAATGTTATGTACGGTGTTGCATTGTCCGGTAACGGTTTTTGAATATAAAAATTTATAAATACAGTCTTTGTTTCATTTAAAATTAATTTATCTCTTTGAGGCCAGATACTGCCTTCCTCGAGAGTTATTTGTATTTTTTTCTTGGAGCTCCTCAAATGTGTCAGAAGCTATAGTGGCTGTAAAGTCATCAGCAAACATAGTAAGGTGGCCATTAGTTATTTGTTGATGTAAATTGTTAACATATAACATAAATAATAAAGGTCCCAATACAGACCCCTGAGGAACTCCAAGTGTTAATTTTGTTATTTCTGACAAATTATCCCCTAGCTTCACACTCATAGTTTTGTTTTCCATATATGACATTATCCAATTTAAGATACTACCCCTAATCCCTATGCTGTAAAGTTTATGCTTTAGTAGGTCCTTATTTATAGTGTCAAATGCTTTCGATAAATCAAATTGCAATGAGACAAGTTATTTACCTTTATCTAGATTTAAATATACTAAGTCTAACAAATGGGAGGTTGCGGTTTCCATAGATCTATTTTCTCGGAAACCATGTTGAGCTGTAGTCAATACATTTTTTTTTCCGCAAATAATTTTATTCTATTGTATACAGTTCTTTCAAATATTTTTGCTATGGCGCTTAATACAGAAATTTGTCTATAATTTTCAAGTTCATCGGTTGGGCCCTTTTTATGAAGAAGCGTTATTAGTGCCTGTTTCAGTACATCTGGAAAGTATCCCTCATTTATTGACTGATTAAATAAAAAAACAAGTTGTTTACTAATGTTATCTTTAAACTACTTCAGTAAATTCACAGTTAGGTCATCAAAACCAACAGACTTTTTATTTTTCAAATTAATAATTACTTTATTTATTTTAAATAGATATTTTTGCGATTATAGCGCCATCTGTCACGAATCGAAAAAAGCGTTTCAGACAAACTTGACGTAATTTTTGCAGTAGAATCCGATTCTGCAATAATAGGGGTACCCATTTAAGATTTTAAAGTTACCCCCCGCCCCACCCCAAGGGATATCATTGGATAGCGCTTTGCTTTTAAAATTATTAAGGGCGTGTTTTTTCTTCTTCGGATACAATGTGTATTTCTTAAGATATTTGACCGTTTCCAAACTTTTTGGACACCCGGTATAATTAACAGAAAGTCCCTCAAACAAATATATAATTTATTTAAATTACATAGCTATAGTGTGGAGCGTGCTGGGAGTAGTATATCCGACTTTTTGTTATGCCTCATTCTCTTCCATTAAACTTTTTGCAGATTACTGGCAAAATACAAAACAAAAAGTAAGATAGGATTATTAGCTGTTTTGTGGGCGTCGGTGCCAGTACCGAGATGGGTGTTAACTTTCGCAATCCGCAACGGTACACAACGACTAAATAACGTTAAATAGCGGCGATAATTTATGCGCCATCCTTCAAGACCGCACAGTAGTTGCGGAAAGGCCTAGTCAAAGCTCAGTAAATATATAAACTACATGTGGTAGCGGAGTAATTATGTTTAAAGCAAACGATGTTTGTTGTTTCTAAGCAAACCCAAAATGAAACCAGATAAAACAGTAGTCTTCTTTTCGAAGAATCGTAATAATCCCGTCTGTAGATCAAATGTAACACGCCTGTAATAACATAATGACTGTCACTTCAATCCGCGTTTTTGATGAATGTGTGTGATTCCGCCGCCAGCCGGGCCCCGCCACGGTACTTACTCTTAGTTCGGTCGCTCTGCGCAATCTTTGGCCCACCACAGAAGTTTAATGACAGAAATTTAAGGTTATAAAAAAAATTCTTGAGAAATTTTTCAATGCAAAGTTAAGCGGTGGTCAATAAAACTAGATACTAAAACAAAACCAAATATCTGAATAAATTAACCTAAATTGTTAATACATTTGCTCATTACTTTTGCCAAAATTTGCCAAAAATAAAACTACAGCAACATGCAGGAGAAAACATTTATGTACGGTGTACGTCAGCAAACTGTGTAAATTTGATATTTATACCATACACTGATATACAAGATGTTCCACTTAAACTCCCGGCCATTTTCTAGATGACCAAAAGAGATATTTGAATTCTGTATAACAAAACGATGTATAACAAATAGGTAATTGTTTTCAAAAAATATGAATTGAAAAATAATTTAAATAGTAACCATATTTTTTTTACTTGCATCAACAAAGCCCAAAACATTAACCTTTTAATTGTTGTATAATACATCTAGTTTGAGTACTAATTTACATTGAAAATCTTGGATTTCTGTAGATGCCATAATAATAATAATAATAATAATAATAATAAAGTTTACGATACAGGATATCAGCGGTTACAATATGAAATTCTTATCTGCACACATAACCTCAAAAAAAGAAAACTGACAAAACTGTTAAATTTTAGTTTCTTGGTTATAACTTCGGAAGTTTCCAGTGGAATTTGATGAAATGTTCCGAAATTATACTTTATAATGTGAGCAATAACTGGTTAAAATTTCAAGTCAGAATATCTTATGCAAGTCTCAAAACTGACTTCAAATTTTGAAATTGATTGGCCAATAACTTTTGTGCACCGCATCGTATGAGGTTCTTTAAAAAAAAAATTAAGTTTTTTTATGCACTTTATGATAGTCAACTTGAAAAAATTGGTTTTAAATTTTTATTCATATATAAATTCAATTATCCATTAGATTAGATTACTCTCCGGGCTATGTGCCCCGCCGAGCGCTGAATACAAGTTACAAGTCTGGCGCGTTAAGTGTAATAATTGCATATTACCATCAAAACGCTAATGCTTCGATTGCAACAAACACCAGCCGAAAGACTGATCCTACTTCAAGGAGCTCTCTTGCCAGCCGTCACACAGCACTTGCAGACTGCAGTATCGAGCTGTCAGCTCTCGCCAGTGCAAGGTAGGCATGTGACGACCGGCACGAGGATCCTTTGACCATTTGGTACATCCCAGTATTTTTTTACAATAGCGACATGTAAAATAGCCAGCAGGCGCCATCTAGCGGTCCAGTGTCTGTTGCAATCGAAAAATAAATAGCCTGACTGGGCTTAGCATAGTTCAAATGTGATTTTAGAGGGCGGAATATTAAAACATAATATTTTTAGTCGCAAACTCCTCTATAAAATCCTTATTTTATTCATTGGTGGAGTCTCACATCAATTACGGTATCTTAGGATGGGGTAGTGTATCAAAATACATTTTAAAAATATTGGAAATCGTGCAGAAGGCTATACTAAAGATAATACATAAAAAACGTAGGACATACCCTTCAGATCAATTGTACAAAGAAACAACAATAATGGACCCCAGACAACTATTTTTCATACAGTGCAATATACAACAGCATAAAAATAAACACACTCTGATACAACCTAATCATTATTATAACACAAGAAATAACAATAATTATGTGGTATAGATCAAGTAGGAACAAACCGAGACATAAAAAACGCAACAAAAACTTTACGATCTCATTAAAATACCGGTACTCTTTTTAGTGCTGTTGGCAAATTGACTCACTTACCTTTATAGGTTTTTAATGTGCGTCGGGAATGTTTAATGTCAGGCTTGACGCCATAGCCCGTGGCGATATAATTATGTCGTAAAGTTTTTGTTGCGTTTTTCTGTCTCGGGAACTTATTACTTGAACTATACCATACATGCGAACAACTGTCGGTCAAAAAAGTTATACGTATCTCGGTCCTAAATTATAAAATACGCTACCACTATCCCTAAAATCGATAACTTCGCAAAACTCCTTTAAATATCAAGTGAAAAAATACACGCTATCTCTCCCCCGGCAACATGTACCTAATAATATTGAATGTAGTTTGTAAAGTTAAAACATATATTAAGAAATGTCTGATGTATTGATTGTTTTTTTAATCGATTTCGTCTTAGTTTGTAAGTAAAAAAAAAAATAAAAGAAAAAAAGAAAAAATTATTTTTTCTCACATACAGGCACCGAACTCTACATTATTTATTTCTAGAGCCAAACCTTTGGTATTTATCACACGGTTTTTTCACGCTAGCTCTCAGTCTATTAATAAGTGCAAAATGTGGCTCTTTGTGTCACAAATGATATGCCAAAATTTTAAAATTGTATTCCTAAAATCAACCTAGAAATTGGAACGGGACTAATCTCGTTGTCACCCGATATAAAATAAAAATTAATTATTAACCTAATTGTTTTATTACCCTTAATATTATTACTAGTGATAGATGTATGGTTACATATGGAAATATGTTTCCGATGAAAGCGCAGTAATTAATTACTACGCAGTAGGCTGTGACTGATCATGCGACATTTTGTAATATTATTATATCAAAATGGGTTACACAGAAGCAGAAACGTTTGATATATTATAGTAAAAATAAAATGATGAGATGAACAATATTTTATATCATAAAATAGCGAAAATATTACAACAGCGTCAGCATTAGATTCATAAACAGTAAAAATTGTTGAAAATAGTCTCCGTTATTTCAAACACACAATTCATCTATTTTTCTTAAATTATTCATTTTGAATAGCATGAAAATTATAATTAACCCTCTCCTTTAAAAACACCTACGAAATTGTATCCAGAGGTGTTAAATCAGGGCTGTTTGATGGCCATGGAATTGGTTCGCCATGACCAATCTAAATGTCAAATTGACCAATTAAATGCTTCCTCCAAAACATTGTGTGAGGATAGTCCCGTCCTGCTGTAAAATTACTTCATTAAATTCCTCATCAGAAAGGTAGCTCTGCTACTTCTGGCAGAATTATTTGCAGATATATATATATCCCGTGTTAGAATAAAATTGAAAAAAATATGGTGCTACAATTTTACCTATTTTTTAAATATTAATCTATTATTTAAATTTAATTTAATTTTCGGTTCATTTTCAAGAACATTAGATAATACTGTGTTGATGCCATAGTGTTTGTAAATCATTGTTGTATCGTTGGAGAATAAAGTGAAATTAGGTTCAGATGTACAGTTAGGTAAATCATTGATGTAAACAAGGAACAGTATCGAACCCAACACTGACCCTTGGAGTACACCAATGTTTGGCTCGATTTTATTTCTTATTTAGATACTGTATATCTTCGAGATAGGAATTTACCAGATGACTACTACTTGTCGGAAATTTGTAGAAGGATAATTTACTTATTAATAAGTTATTTGACACGCAGTCGAAGACTTTGCTCAAGTCCAAAAATTGCACACATGAAAATTCGCTATCCTCGAAACCCTTGTTTATTGAATCTATTAAAGTTTTTATTGCCAACGTTGTGCTTTTCTTTACTCTAAAGTCAAACTGACAGTTACTAAAAGATTACAGCTTTCAAAGTAAAATGTAATTCGTAATTTTAATTTAATTTTTAATGGGCATTCTCACGAACTTCCAAACTACCGCGTGTATTTATTTTGTAAGTATTTAATGAGAAAATCGCTTTCGGAGACAACAAAAAAAAAAAGAAACTAAACGCCCGTCGTCAACAAATAACTGCTAGCAAATCCAAAGAGCAAAAGAAGCAAAAGTATATAATATTTAGTGGTGAGATAAATGTCGGTTTTGCATATCCGGACAGGCTGAAGAAGTTTACGAGGTGTGAGAGACCACCCGCGGCGTGAACGCTACCAATCCGCAAAGAGTCCGACCCATTATAAAATTAGAAAACATTCGGGTTCGAGCAATAAAGAGATACATAAATAAGTAAATAGTAATGTTCTAGAAATTCGAGTGTTTATTTGTGATTCTGTGTGAACATTAAACGTTACACAAACAAAACCAGTAGTTGAATAAAGCTGCCCCTATGTGCCAGGATTTATGTCATTTACTTTACGACGCTTTTGAGGCCCGCTCTAGAGCGACGGCTTTTTTTAAAGGCCAATTTTTACTTTCTGCTGTCTCAACACCGTTGAACCCTCTTTTAGTATTTACCTTTAGCTATAATAATGTCGTTATGGTGACAATCATCATTCTACCATTTGTTAAAATTATTGCAATCAGTAAAATGGAAAAGTACGTTTTAATAGTATATTGTTTTATATGGAGTAAAAGTTACATTTTTGTGTCGAAGATGTACTTGACAGACGACAGAGCGAGTCCGGCAAGAACAGCCGAAATACAAAATATTATTTTACTCCACACATAACGTACTATTTCTTCTTTTTCAAACGTCGAATATGAATTAAATAAATACTGTTTTTCTTCAAACGTCAAAAAAACATTACTTTTATGATAAACTTAAGTTGTCATTTCACTTCACACATCACCTCATCTGACCGGCTTACTTAGTCTATTATTGCCGCTAACGAGCTGTGAGGGTAGCATATATAAATGTATTGATTATAGGCCTAAGATAGTGATTAGTGAAAATTCAGATAAACTGTAAGGACTGTGATGCTATATACATTGGTCAAACTGGCCGAAATCTAAAAAAGCGACTTGTGGAACATAAAATGTCCATATTGGACAATATATGTAGCACGAGCATATCAATGTCAAAGAACCCACGAAAACATAATATCTAAACTCATCACACTTGAAATCAGCAAAAACTCTCATCGAAGAAATTTTGCATAACTATAACGAAATCCGACATGAACAGCGTGCGACACGTAAAAACATCGTTGAACGGTATTTTCGGAAGTACAATAAAAATGGACAAAATTTTATTTTGCGTAACTGCTCTGAAGACCCAATATTTTGCAAATTATCATAAAACTCAATTTCAAAAGAGGAATAATTATAGTAACTGCAATAAACAACGTCCCGTAGATGAAAGGCTTGTAGGTAAAAAAAAACTACCTTTTTTACCTATAAGGCTTTTTTGACTGTTTTTGACAAGTTTTCAAGTGAAAATTTCCTAACCCTAAAAAATGGAAAAAATACCGTGATTTAAAAGTTAATTTGGTTTATCCTGGATACTTTAGAGCATAAAAATTAATCTTTGATTGAAGTTTAAGATATAATCAAGCTATATCTACAAGGGCTTTTTTAAATAGTATTTTATTTAATATTTATGTTTTAATATAGAGTGGAAAACATTTTTATAAAACTTTTAACTTTCACGTGCAATTTACAAGAAATAAAAATTATAAAAATTAAAAGCAAGTATACCATTGGAAAGCTGAATTCTTCCTCTTTAAAATGCTATCTTTTTTTTGTTTTTAATGGGTACAAATTGTGTTTATTATGTAGCGGCGGTCGAGAAATGCTTCATTTTCCTGTGCGGCGCGCTTGAAATATTGAGCAAACTAGCGAACTGTAATAATTCCTCATGCTAAGGGAAAAATTTATTGAAAAAAACTTATACTATTTTTCTGTAAAATTTCCCGCTCTTTCATGTGCTGCTATCCGATTTTTATTTTTTTCATTATTTTTCGAGTTATTAGCAAAAATTTAATATTTCTGTTTCAAAGGGTTGTTTATAAGGGTTCGCGGGGGTAAATCTTGAACTTTTTTGAGTCACTTTCTACTAGCAAAAAGCTAGCCTTTCATGAAAAAATTAGCAAGGTAACAATTAATTCTAAATATTGTCTGAAAGTTATTTGTGGCATTCTTCGAATATTCTTTCCTATTATTTGGGTTTTCTACCACATGTATTATTATCCTCTTCAAAACAAATTACCGAATCTACAAAATAATAGAATTATTGGGGAAAAACCTCTGCGCCCGTGACGTTTACGCCAAAGGAAAAGTCAGAGGTTATGTTTTGTAAATAATATAAATCGGAATAAACACAGAAATAATGTATTTAGCTGACGTTTCGGAAAGTAATCTCTTTCCGTTTTCAAAGCTTTTTTTGAAGAACTCTTATTTTACTGTGTATGTCAAATACACAGCTTTAAGATTCTGTTTATGTTATTTCCATAGATACTTACTACTTACACAGAACATAGAACTGATGATATTTTCTTTTATATAATGTTGAGTTTGTTAAGTTCTTCTTCTAACATTGGTAGCCAGGTTGTACAAATATCTACAGAACAATTTGATACGCACTTATCTTCATTTAATAAGATTATTGCTGATTCCTTAATTTTTCTTTTTTTGGTATCTGTTTCTTTTGTTAAAATTTTTGCCGAGTCCCAGTTTATTATATGTCCGTTTTCCCAAGCATGTTCACAAGTCTTTGATTTCTGAATTTCATTCCTTCTAATGTAATTCTTGTGCTCATCCAACCTCACACTGAAAGGTCTGGATGACTCACCAACATAACATTTATCACATTCACACGGGATATTGTAAATACAGTTTTTTGAATTCTGCTCCCTGTTTATCGGTTTTGTTTTTGTTAAAATAGATCTTAAAGTGTTCCCCGTTTGAAATACCGTCCTAACATCAAATTTGTCACCTATACGGCGTAGCTTTTCCGATAGTCCGTATACATAAGGAATTATTGCTGTATAATGACGTTCAGGTTTTTGTCGTACCTGATTGTCCCTATTTTCAACATTTATGAAAACTCTATCAACAAAGGCTTCAGGATATTGATTTTGTACTAGAACCTCTTTGATAAATTTTTTCTCGTTATTTAATATTTCATTATTAGATGAAATTATTTTGGCCCTATCGTATAAACATTTTACTACACCCCTTTTAACATTTATCGACTGATTTGAGTTGAAATTTAGATATCTATTAGTATGTGTTGGTTTTCTATAAACGCTTGTTTCAATTGTATTATTTATCCTTCTAATTAAAACATCTAAAAACGGTAGTTCATTCATAGTTCATAGGCTACTAAATGATAATAATTTGGAAACTAGAACTAAATTAAGTGTAAATAGCATAATGGAACTCTTAACACTGTGTATAAAGACAACCTATTTTCAATTGGACAATGAGTTCTATCAGCAGGATTTTGGTATGGCTATGGGGTCTGCATTATCACCAATTTTAAGCAACATATTTATGGAGAACTTTGAGAACACACATGTTCAAAATTGTATAAACAAACCGGTTGTCTGGTGGAGATATGTTGATGACATCTTTGCAATTTGGCCTCATGGTGTCGATTTACTAGATAGTTTTTTGGAAAATATAAATAGTAAGGAACCATCTATTAAATTCACATTAGAAGTAGAAAGTAGGAATGAACTACCGTTTTTAGATGTTTTAATTAGAAGGATAAATAATACAATTGAAACAAGCGTTTATAGAAAACCAACACATACTAATAGATATCTAAATTTCAACTCAAATCAGTCGATAAATGTTAAAAGGGGTGTAGTAAAATGTTTATACGATAGGGCCAAAATAATTTCATCTAATAATGAAATATTAAATAACGAGAAAAAATTTATCAAAGAGGTTCTAGTACAAAATCAATATCCTGAAGCCTTTGTTGATAGAGTTTTCATAAATGTTGAAAATAGGGACAATCAGGTACGACAAAAACCTGAACGTCATTATACAGCAATAATTCCTTATGTATACGGACTATCGGAAAAGCTACGCCGTATAGGTGACAAATTTGATGTTAGGACGGTATTTCAAACGGGGAACACTTTAAGATCTATTTTAACAAAAACAAAACCGATAAACAGGGAGCAGAATTCAAAAAACTGTATTTACAATATCCCGTGTGAATGTGATAAATGTTATGTGGGTGAGTCATCCAGACCTTTCAGTGTGAGGTTGGATGAGCACAAGAATTACATTAGAAGGAATGAAATTCAGAAATCAAAGATTTGTGAACATGCTTGGGAAAACGGACATAGAATAAACTGGGACTCGGCAAAAATTTTAATAAAAGAAACAGATACCAAAAAAAGAAAAATTAAGGAATCAGCAATAATCTTATTAAATGAAGATAAGTGCGTATCGAATTGTTCTGTAGATATTTGTACAACCTGGCTACCAATGTTAGAAGAAGAACTTAACAAACTCAACATTATATAAAAGAAAATATCATCAGTTCTATGTTCTGTGTAAGTAGTAAGTATCTATGGAAATAACATAAACAGAATCTTAAAGCTGTGTATTTGACAAACACAGCAAAATAAGAGTTCTTCAAAAAAAGCTTTGAAAACGGAAAGAGATTACTTTCCGAAACGTCAGCTAAATACATTATTTCTGTGTTTATTCCGATTTATATTATTTACAAAACATAACCTCTGACTTTTCCTTTGGCGTAAACGTCACTGGCGCAGAGGTTTTTTCCCAATAATTCTATTATTTTGTAGATTCGGTAATTTGTTTTGAAGAGGATAATAATACATGTGGTAGAAAACCCAAATAATAGGAAAGAATAATTAATTCTAACTTTTCATCAAAATTAGTCGCGCTATATATGATACGCCAAAATATTTTTCATGATGCCTTTTATTTTGTAAATATTAAAGTACATTTTATGAGACCTGATTTGTTTTTTTGCTGACTTTTTGTGAAACCCACCCCTTTCTCTGTGACGTAACGTGCCTCAACAGGGGTTGTGGGGGTGTGACTGGTAAATGGACAGAATTATCTTGATGAATGTTTATTTTGGCTAGAATTCATCGTTAATATTAACTTCGAAACATTTTTTGACGTGTTATCGAGTATTTTAATTTTGACGATTTTTGGGATGACGAAAATGGGGTGGAATTTCATCGAAAACGGATGGCATTGATACATATCATTTCTCATACTCATAAGAGCTCAGAGTGTGAATGCCATCCGATTTAAACGATTTTAACCGTAATTAGCAGAATTTTCTTTAAAAATTTCGAAAACTGCGATTTTTGGACGACTTCAAACGGTTATTTCTCGGAAACTGCGCTGCAAACACATATGGCAATTTTTTTACAAAGAGAGGAGGAGATCAGTAAGCTCTCAAATTTTCAAGCGGTTGCCTGATAACTTTTCTTTTTTTAATTCGCGTGTGCAAAAACGTACGTATCGGATGACATTATAATTTTATCATATAAACTGGGTATGAACTTTCAGGCAACCGCAATTTTATTCGGTTGCCACGTGATCACTCTTTTTTTAAAACCCCTACCCCAGTCTCCGCCCCTGTCCATTTCGGACCTAATCGAGTAATGCCTAACCGGAAGGCTTTTGATATTTGGGGTCCTGAATTGATTCAGGATCCCAAATACCAAAAGCCATTCGGCTGCCTCTCGAGGGCTACATCTACGCGGCATTGCTTTACTATCGGAAATGCACGTGAAACGTGCCTCATGAGAGCAATTTAAATCAGACATAATTCACAAAAGAAATATAATTTACCTCTTATTGTTGAAGGAAACAATCTACCAAAACTCCCATAGAAGGCTACACCTTAATGAATGGAGTCGAGTCCGTATTCCAAACCAACTAGATACTTCCAAAATAGAGCCTGTAAATCTGTACACTTAAATCCTGCACCAGCAGTTAAAATTCGCTTCCAGCAACAAAATATTCTGCTCAACAGAACAACAAAAAACGGAGGAAATTTTCTTGGTGTTGACAACTCCAAAATCCACAAAGATGCCTTGAATAAATCAAGTTTTTGAGGAATTACCAACCATGTACACGCCGAAAACGTCTTTCTCTCTTTTGACAACAGACGGGAGTCACATGACCGTTCTTCCCAGCTGGGAGACGCGCGACCACCCACTAGCGGTTGTTAATGATATGCGGCCCGCAATTTTATTCGGTTGCCAGGTGATCACTCTTTTTTTAAAACCCCTACCCCAGTCTCCGCCCCTGTCCATTTCGGACCTAATCGAGTAATGCCTAACCAGAAGGCTTTTGGTATTTGGGGTCCTGAATTGATTCAGGATCCCAAATACCAAAAGCCATCCGGTTGCCTCTCGAGAGCTACATCTAGGCGACATTGCTTTGAATATACCTTTACCCAAATATCCTCTCTTATCATTGTGTTTTACTGAGTCAAATTAATCAAATTTCTCTTTCAGGTTAATTAAGAAAGTGTTATTTATAAGGAGTGTTAACTTTAAAACAGTGTAATTAATACCATTTAGTGCCAGCAGTTAAGCAAAACTCAAGAACAAGTATAGATTTTGTATTTTACTTCCGAATCAGTCGCATCGGACCCCTCAGATGAACATCTTAGTATCCATTTTAGCAACAGTAACAAAACGTCCCTCAGATTCCCCTAGTATGGATCGTTCGCATCAACACATTCTATTGAAAATAATGACTTTGCAGATTAATACTCCAGTCGGCAGTAGCTGAAGCAGGGATTAGCTCGAAGAATGTTCATTTTGGGTATGTTGAATGTGTCTAGGACAATGAAAAACCCAATGTTTTGACCTCCCAGACCTTTGTGAGTTTAAAAGCGTTTGCTTTTTTATTCAGAAGGGGAAGTATCTAGACATATTTTTGGCTAGTAAAAATTTCAATAAAACGAACCAACGAAATAATGCACTTGCATTTTTTATTTAAACTTCAAATTGAGTATAAATATTCACATATTAAATTAAAATTGATAATGTCTGATATCCACTACAAACGGTTCATTATCTAGATAGTCAAGGTCACAACATTGGAATTATACCTACAATTGTTAATGTTTAAAGCGGAGATAAAAGTGACTCAAATATACATGGTGTGACAAAAACATACACGTTTATCCGTATTACTGGCATGATTTATCGCGTAATTATCGGGCTCGTTTTATTTTTAAAACGACTTATACACAGTAATATGTGCTGTATTAATTTACTTTTAACTGTATTGGGGACTTTTTATTTATTTGTTTTATTTATGCATTTATTTATTTATTCATCCATTCATTCATTCATTCATTCATTCATTCATTCATTCATTCATTCATTCATTCATTCATTCACTCACTTACTCACTTAGTCACTTAGTCACTTAGTCACTCACTCACTCACTCACTCACTCACTCACTCACTCACTCATTCACTCATTCACTCACTCACTCACTCACTCACTCAGTGACTTACTTACTTACTTACTAACTGCAACAAAATTAAGTAAACAAAATGACTTAACCTAGTTTAGAACCAGAAAAAGAGGGCTTATGAAAACAGACGAAGCAACTTTTTCTTCCAATGGGGTAGTAAGTTCCCAAAACTGCAGGTGGTGGGCTGACGAATACCCCGGATTTGTACTCTTTTAAAATCAATGTTTGGTGCTATATTCTTAATGACAAACTAATTGACCCTTGTTTTTTTCGGCATGATCTCAATTCGGAAAGATATTTGAACTTTCTTACGAATGAAATTACTGAAGTAATTGACGACATGTCGTTGAAGGAAAGAGGCATCTTATGGTTTTCTATGTTTTACAAGAACATAATTACGTTGGATAATAAAGGTTACAAGATAATACAAAAAAGAAAACATTTGGGCTGCTGAAGCGTAGCAGATCGCAGACACTACCTAGCCCGGATAAGTGATGTAACGTGCCCACGACAAAATTTTACAAGCACAGAAATCTCAGGGCGTTAATCCCAAGTTTAACATAAACTATTATAAATTATCAGTTTACTTACTTAATAAATCACTGAGGGTTCCATTAGTAGTGGTCGCAGATAAAATAATTACACTTTCTTTCAACATGAAATGCACTATATTACAGTATTTACAACTAATTTCTGGTTCTCTCAAATGAAACCTGGCGATGTTCAATGATGTGGCTAATTCTGATTAATAGATTACAGCATAAATAAAGATGTATAGCTACACTTGGTTTACTACGTGAGGATAAATAGAAATAAATTTGGCCACAATTCGTCTGATTAAAGAAGCTCCTTAAGTAATAATAAATGTGTAAAATCTTTAAATATATACACGGTACGATACCCAGACTTTGGCGATGCAGAAACTGCAGCCCTATGGTGGTGTCTTCGAGAAAAAAGAAATAGAGCAGACGATGGGGTTGATTTACAGCCTCTCTAGCCGTGAAACTTTCTACCTTTGCGTGTGTGGCGTTCTAGCCCCGTCCGTAGGCCCTAAAGATACACCGATTTAATTTGCACTGTCAGAAATGCACGTGAAACGTGCCTCATGAGAGCAATTTAAATCAGTCATAACTCACAAAAAAAAAGTATAATTCTCCTCTTATTGTTCAAGGAAACAATCTACCAAAACTCACATAGAAGGCTACAGCTTAATGAATGGAGTCGAGTCCGTCTTTCAAACCAACGAGATACTTCCAAAGGAGAGCCTGTAAATCTGTACGCTTAAATCCTGCACCAGCAGTTAAAATTCGCTTCCAGCAACAAAATATTCTGCTCAACAGAACAACAAGAAACGGAGGAAATTTCCTTGGTGTTGACAACTCCAAAATCCACAAAGATGCCTTGAATAAATCAAGTTTTTGAGAAATTACCAACCATGTACACGCCGAAAACGTCTTTCTCTCTTTTGACAACAGACGGAAGTCACATGACCGTTCTTTCCAGCTGGAAAACGCGCGACCACCCACTAGCGGCTGTTAATGATATGCAGCCCACAAAACACACATGTGCATCGCGGGTCGCATATGCAACAGGGTCCTAACAGGTTTCAGCAAGACGGCGCTTCAATTTACAGGTCTATTAATGTAAGAAATTATCTGGACAACTTGTTTAAAGATATCCATAATACCCAATTTCTTTTTATGGGGTTACTTCAAAAATTAAGTTTACCGTAGAAGACCCTTCCAAAATATCGATCATTTAGAAAACACCATCAGGGATATACCCCCAAGAATTTTGAAAAATGTAACCAAAGAATTTTGCAATAAGACAATAATATATGAGGAAAGAGAAGGAAGACATACAGAAAAAATGTAGTTCTTATTTAATTTATGAGAATATCGTTTGCAAACATGATTTAAAGTTACGTATTGTGATTTCTAAGGTTCTTGAAGTAAATTTTAATAGGAATTTTGAGTTTTATTTGAGTGAGTTAATTTTGTTTCAATGAGCAATCGTTTTTTTTAATATTTAAGCCCATTATCGTGCAAAATTCGACAGCAATGGTTCAGAATTATTAAAATAGTCCACGATTGTCCTATTGTTGTTTTCTGTAAAAATGTTTTTTTCTGGTATTGTTAATCTCATTTAAAAAAGAAATGCAACGTTTACGTATTTTTTGCATTGAAATATTTTAAATTAACTCAACTGTAAACAAAAAGTATACAAAAAATTTAATGTTGCATACAGGGTGAACCATTAATAATAGGTCATAGTTCAGGGGTAGATTCTTTGGGCCAAAACATGAGGATTTAACAAATATGCATTAGTAAAATGTTGCTGTGGAAAAAGATACAGGGTGTCAAAATTCAAATTATTATTTTGTTTTTTGCAATAACTCAACAGCGTCTTGACTGATCTTCGCCAAATTTGCTAGAGGAGCTTTTTATTCTAAGAAACAATTTATGTATTACATCACGTTAGATCATAGAGGGCGCCGCAGGACTTGTATCTGATGATGATTTTTTTTCATATTTTTTTTGACGAAACGTTGTGGTACTTCTGACCAGAAAATCTGATGAGGGCGTCATTTCCACGTATAACATGGCTTGTTATTAATGGTCCACCCTGTATTGTTGGAAGAAAATGAAAAAACTAAAACATTTAAATTTCCATTTTTTTCCACATAAAAAAAAGCAATTGAATACAAAAGTTCTTCATACGGTGCAGACTTTTTGACGGACGCTATATAATAGAAATATATTATTATTTGTAATTAGTGGCTGAAGGTAATTGTAAGTGTAACTACTGATTACGCATACTACATTTCTGTATTATTGTTTGTGTATGGATCATATTATTTGCATTTCGATGTATTCTCGGTCGTAACCGATTCTTCTAATATTTGTATTTCAGTTTATTGGTTATTGTGACCGTCTGTTAGTCTGAAGTATTTATTGAGTTTTATTTGGGCAGCCAGTGTTTATAACCGATCTGACTTTTGAACATCCTGTATTTTAAGAATAGTGTAAGGTGCATATTTCTATGATTATTATCGTTAAGATACAGAGAATTTCTCTAGTGTCAATGAAAAACGCTAAGTACCTCTTTTAATGATAAGGATAACAACAAACAGCAATAATCCAATTTTTGCTTCATTAAACTTTGTGAGGTGTAAGCGAATGAACATGTCGGAGTATAAAATAAAAAATTTGCAAGAAGTGCTAAGGCAACAAATTGGCGAAGACAACAAAATCACCGATGTTAAAATAGCACGGTTAACAGGCCCCGGAGAAAATTATGGCAGCATTATGTTAAAATTGGACGTAACTTTAGTGAATGAAAAAGACAATTCAGAAGAGAAAATGTACGCCGTGGCTAAGCAGTTACCGGAGAGCGAATTCACGAGAGAAATTTTCAATGTACAGGTTACTTTTAAAAACGAAATAGCCATGTATGCCACGATCATGCCGACTCTCCAGGAATTTCAAAAGGAACATGGAGTGGTAGAGGTGATTGACTGCTATCCGAAACTTTACGGTGCGAGGATCAATTTGGATGGCAAAAGTGCTCCTGTCGATGATAATGCCGTTATAATACTAGAAAATTTGATCGTATCTGGTAAGGAGCAATTTTTTATGTAGGTGTTGATAACATAGACCTGCAGCTATCATTCTAGCCCATATAACACTACTAACCATTTTGACGAAGTTATCATAAACTTCTTTTAATCATCATTTCCATGTGTAAGAGTTATTTTTGATATCTTTAGTACGGTATGGTGCTTATTAAGATCACAATTCCTACCATCGTGCTTAAATGTAAAAATATACTTGACTGATGCTAGATGATGTACCAATTATGTGTGATTGATATACGCTTTATTGCAAACGTCTGTGATTTATTAGACAAAAATGTTGGGGCCACATGTAGACGGTGTATGTACCGTTATACGGCGGCTAATCGTCATATCGCTCAACTTTTTCCTCAGGTGGTCAATAGGGGATCAAAATATAATGTTTCCATTGCCGTTGTCGAGTGACACTTCGAACAATTACTTTAAAGTCATTTAATTATACAGGGTGTCTCGTAAATAATGGATAATCCTGAAAATCGTAATAGGCCAGGCCAAAACCTATCAGAATATCACAACTTGACCTTTTTGAAAACCTTGCGGTTTTCAAGATATTGGCACTTTTTTGAAATTTTGACAATTTCTATTCAATGACAGTATTTTCCATGCCACTGTCGCAAAGTAAGAATTTTTTCATTCTGTTTTTTTTTGTGAATATTCTAGAACAGGTATGCTATCATTCGTGTATAGGAATTTTTGGATAACGCTATCGTATTCTAAAAAAATATATGTTATTCTTAAATTTCGGTTCAACGATGAATCCGTCTGATGACTTTGACCTTTTATGGTGTAAAGAAAAGTGCCAAGCAATACTTGCTTAACTTATCCTATTGATCTAGCCTATTACCATTTTCAGGACTATCCATTATTTACGGGACACCCTGTATATAGTAATTTAGTTTATGATGTTTTTCAATCTGTAAGTATTATTTAGTCAGATAATGATTATACTACATGCAATTTTATTTCATAAACATGTAATTTGAGAAGTACTACAATAAAACTTAAGTGTTTACTTTAAGTGTTTACTAAGATCTAATATTCGAAGAATAGGCATTCGGTACACGAGTCCCACTCATAGTTGACCAATATCGACTTACGGCAATATTTGATTGGTCCATCGTCCTGCCAAAATCGTATTTGTTATGCTGGTTCAACATAGGCACATTTTATATCACAAAATCTTATAACTGGGATTCTGGATTTTTTAGTCCTGAAGTGGGAGGGAGTTGGACCTTTGGTATGACACAAAACTATTTTAATCATCTCTCGATGATGATAACATGGTGATCAAAACAAGCGTCAAGTAGTGTATTTGAGTGTAGTGTCCAAGGTTATTGGTACTTGTGGAAACTACGTCAGAAGAAAATTGTGTCACAAAAAAGGTCCAAATTTCCTCCAGGACTACAAAAAAAAATGGTAAAAATACTAAATTCTTAAACGGGAAGCTAAGAAAACTAATATATAAATACTATAATCTGAAAAATATACTAAATAGAAAGACTCTCTTAGTGACATATAACAACCTAGCGGAATCCCTAATTAGGTATGGCATTAGCGTCTGGTCTGAAAAGTAGGTTAGGGTATCGTAATAGAACACCGGTTCCAGACCACTTTTACTTTATGTTTTCTGCGTCGCTGGTTACGAAAGTCGGATTCCCGCAGTCCTAAAATGGATGTGTCACCTTTACAAATGTAAAAAACACCCCTTTTTGGGGGTTTTTCACGATAATTTTAATAATAATAAAGAATAATCCAATGAAATACGTTTTTTTCAATATTTTTTTGTACAGGTGATTGATTTATACCAAATCAAGCCAAATTTGATGATACAGGATAATCCTGAGGGTTAAAACTACCCCTATATCGACTAAAAATAAAAAAAGTGCACAAAAAACTTGTACAAATTTCATCTTTATGCTACTAATTCGATTGGATGGGTATTGTGAAACAAAAATAAATTATTTTCTACCTTTAAGGGGTAAAACTACCCCTATATCCCCCTATATTAACTGAAAATGGAAAAAAATGTATATAAATATTTTCTCAACTCGCTAAATCGAAATAAAGTAAGAAAAGCATATTCAAATATGTTTTTTGTTTGTAGATTCAAATTTGAATTAATTTTTTTAATGAAAATTTGAATGAATAGGTACTGTGAGGCTAAAATAAATTATTATGTACAAAATACATTTTCAAACTATTTTTTATTATACAGTAGAAATACATGTAAGTATGATAATAATAACGATAAAGTGATTCTTTACAAAATTTGAACAACATATTTTACAGTAATCTACGTTTTTTATGATCTAAATGAATATTCATACTATTATTATTTTCACATTCAACACTTACATCTTCAAACTCATCTACACTCATGTCGGGTTCATATATTTCATAGCTTTGGGGTTCAAATATACAGCTTTCATCCATACATTCATCCTCATGTTCAGGTGTAATGTTTAAAATAATTTCTGGTTCCATTGGCTCGTATATATAATAATAATATCTCTCCCCTTTATTAATCAATGATATGCAGAAATCGATAATTCTCAATACTTGTCACATAGTTCGCAAGTTCTTAAATCTGCAATAGTTTGTTTTCATCTTGCATAGGCCGATGATTATAATAATACCGCATTAAGCGAGAAACTACAAAACATAATAATAAATGCCTTTATTTCCAATAATATTCTACATAGAGAAAAAAAAGAACAGAAAAGATATATTTTAGGAAATCTCAAGGGGAAGTTCACAATAAGTGTGCTCTACCACTTAACCCTTGGTATACATTAAAAATGAAAAATTACGCACAAAGTACATTTACAATAAGTGTATGGTAGTATAGAAAAACTAAAACATTATATGCATGAGTAATAAGTAAACAAGTAAATAAAATAAATAGGCACATAAAACTATTCTGACTAACCTAACAAAGTAGTTTTAAAATATCTTTTAAATTTTGCAACACTAAATGACTTGGCACTAAATGAGACCTGATTATATAATTTATAAATGCAATATCTGAAACCTCTCTCGTAGAAGGAAGTTCTGTGCATAGGTGGACTAAGTAAACCTTTAGACCTGATATTTAGGTTATGAACATCGCTGCGAAAAGTTATTTTATTGTAGAGATAGGACGGAGCCCTCATTGTGATAATCTTGTGAAAGGTACAAGCTGAATAAAAGTTTCTCCGATCTTGCATGTTCAGCCACATGAGTTCAGGCAGCTTATGTGAAACATGTTCATATTTACGTATACCATAGATAAATCGAATACACGAGTTTTGCACGCGCTGTATACGACTGCTACAATCCCTGTCCAAACAAGGGCCATAAACTGGGGCACAGTATGTGAACTGCGACAATACCAATGTTTCACAAAGCATCTTTTTAGTATTTATGCTTAAGTAACTTCTGTGTGGATAAAGAAGCCTTAGGGCGGAGTAAGCTTTTTGTATAAATTTACAAACCTGTTCTCTAAATCTTAAAGTTGTGTCTAAAATTAATCCTAAATTTCGGGCATGTTACGAAAATTCTAAACGACATCCGTTTATTTCAATATTAATTAGATTTTTCAAATTAGCACAGTCTGGCTTCTTACCGAATAAAAGCATAGCTGATTTTAATGGATTTAAAATAAGTGAATGCTGCAAAGAAATGTCCGATAAACTTTTTAGGCCCTTGTTGACTTGTTGCACAGCAGCTTCATAATCCTTAGCATAAAAAGAATAGTACATTTGGGTATCGTCTGCATACATATGAACCGAACAAGATTTAACAAAATTTACAAATTGAGACGTGTAAATTGTAAACAACAGGGGGCCTAAAATAGATCCTTGTGGAACACCTTTATTCGTCGCCCTTGCCTGGGAAAGTTTATCGGATATCCTTACCATTTGCGAGCGTCCTTCAAGATATGATTTGAGCAGTTTACAACCTGTATTATTAACACCACATGACTTTAAAATTGCTAAGAGTAGTTCGTGATCAATTGTATCGAACGCCTTACTAAAATCTAATAATATCAAAATAGTACATTTACCTTGATCAGTGGCCTCAACAACATCATCCGTAATATGCATTAAAGCTGTAGAGCAACTATAACCAGCCCTAAAACCTGACTGGATTGCTGGCAGTATGTTAAAGGTATCAACGTGTTCCCTAAGCTGAATCTCAATTATTTTTTCCGCCAACTTTGACAATCCTGTGAGAATACTAATAGGTCTCAAGTCTGAAAATGCCTTTGGATCATTTTTTTTCGGGACGGGAGTTACTAGAGCAACTTTCCATGCAGAAGGAAACTGATTTTCAATAAACAAACTATTAATAATATGGGTTAAGAAGTTTAGTAAGTACGGACAACACAATTTAATAAAATAAATGCTTAACATGTCAGATCCGGATGCAGAATTTTTTAAACTACAAAGAACTCTTTGAATAATTTCAGTGGAAACTAAGCTGAAACTGAACTCTGAATTAGTGATTTTATTTTGGTTATAATAATTCGAAACATCTGCAATACTGTTGTTGTTTTGAGGGATACTGTCTATGAAATAATTATTGATATTATCAGGGTCTAGTAAATTGCTAGGTATTTGTGATTTATTACTGGACATAATATTTAGTAACTTAAGCTCACCCCAGAGCTTTTTAGAATTTTTGTTTCTAGCAATATAATTAAAATAAGCGCGTTTTTCAGCGGTTTGGGTATGGTTTGTAGCATTTCGAACTTGTTTAAAATAGTTCCATTTTGCAAGTGAGGGATTTCTCTTATATTCAGATTTAGCCTTATCTCTTTGCTTCATCAACAGCTTTAGATTATCAGTCAACCAAGGAGCCTTATTTCTAATTATATGGACTGTTCTTAAAGGGACATGTTTATTAAAAAGATTTAATAAGTGTACTGTTAAATGATTTACTTTAGCATCAATATTATTCATGTAAAACATATCGTGTAGGGGAAGCCCTTGTAAGTCGATATAAAATGCATGTTCATCAAAATACTTAAAATCTCTATAAGTTATGTAAGTTGGTTTAAATTTAGAGCTACTCGTTATTATTTTGCACTGAACTAGTTCATGATCAGATATATCTAAACCTCCTCCTACTTTTAGAGATGAGACAGATTTCAGATCATTGCATAACACAACATCAAGTAATGATAGATTATTAGAGGTAATATGAGTGGGTTCATTGACAATTTGACGGAATTCGAGAGATTCAAACATTAAAGTAAAATAGTGAGTTGCGCTTAGGTCTATATTTAGTAAATTGATATTTACGTCTCCAAAACAAAAAATTTTATCTCCATATTGCATAGATATTGATAGTGCCTCCTCCAATTGATCAGTAAAATATTTAAAATTCATGTGAGGTGGCCTATAACAGACTCCAAAAACAAAAGTGTTATTATTTATAGAGACAGAAATCCACAGTTGCTCAATATTATCACTACTATCAATAAGGTCAAATTTATACGAATTGTTGAGATAAAATGCCACGCCACCACCTCTAGTTTTCCTATCCTTGCGAATTAGAGTATAGTTATTAATGTCCACAGATAAATTTAAAATAGAAGAATTTAGCCAGGTTTCACTTAGTGCAAATAAGTCATATTTATTGTCTAAAATAAAGTTTTTTATAGAGTTAAATTTTGGTAATAATGATCGAATGTTTATATGTATATCATATTTTTGATCAATTGAAATGTTTTCGGCTGAAACATTTTCACTGTTTTGGCAGTCTTTACCTTTACATACTTACAAAATATGCCGCATTTTGAGCCTAATTTTTTACAGGTACATACTTTTTTGCACATCCTGTTGCACATGAACAATTGAATTTTTTCAAAAATTTATCAGGCAATAATTGTTTTGAAGTGTAAATTGGAAGCAGCATGAGAGAAGTGGTACTTTTTTTACAGGAATAGTCGAGACAATTGTAGAAATATATTTATTGATAATAAATTACTGAGTGTGAAGATATTCTATATGCATGCGGCTATAGTTTATACTCACAACAAGAAACATACATTTCGATCACCTGTAAACCATCGATTGCCATCGATATGAAACAAGAAATATATCTAAAAACGCTTATCAAACTCCATTGGAATTAAATTATACAACCAACTACCTGAACACATTAAAGTCCATAATAAAAATAAATTCAAAAGGACGTGTAAAAAGTATATAACAGACAATTATATCACACTACTCCACTATCGGATTAACAACAAAACAACTCTTTCCTCGTTTACTTCTGACTCTTATAACTAACCAAGTCGAAAATAAAGGTAATAATATATAATAAATTTAAATGCAATTAACTATATATTCTCCTTGTCTTCCTCAGTCTAATTATTTCACTTTATATTATATTATACTTTCACTTTATATTATAACTACAAACCTATAAATCGTAATATTCCTAGAAAATGCAACGAATATTAACATATGAACATAATGTTAAATATTGCTAGACATAACACGAGGTTCCCCTCAGGTGTCATAACACATAATGTTAATAGAATTGTAAAATTAATAATAAATATTATTATTAACTATATAATTACACAAAATGTATAACTTGTAAATATGCTGCAGTAGTAAATAAATAAATAAACATTGCCATGAGTGATGAGGCTGAATAGTCAGTAATAAAATGATAGGATACTAATTTTACAAAGAACTGAAGTAACAAAAATTAAGAAAAGCACCTAGCAATTCTTTCTCATTTACCTCTTTTGCATGTTTGTAATCATCAATTATTACAAAATTAATCTATCTAAGCTGAAAGTAATGTAACTAACTCAGCGCAAGTTTTAGGTCTTAAAACCAATTTTGAAAGGAACCAGAGAGACTATAATTATACTAGAATTTACAGTCAAGAAAATTATACTACCCTTTTCATCACTTAAATAAGAAAGTTCGTTAGATATATATCAACTTGATGATGTCAATTTAGGATTTGAAAATTTTGTAAATATTCTCAAACATTATATTGATATATCTTTTCCCATTAGGAAAGTATATTCTAGTAATAAGAATAAACATTGGATAACAAAGGGCATTAAAATATCGGCCAACAAATTAAAAGAACTCTATGTAAGAAAGTGTGAAACAAAAAGTGTGAATGATACAGATTATTATAAAAAATACAAGAAACTGTATAAAAAAGTTATTTCTGCTGCTAAAAAACTAAGCAATGGCAAACTATATGAGGAATCTGATAATAAAAATAAATGTGTCTGGGAAATTATAAATAATTCTACAAATAATAACAAGAATAATCACCAAATTACTGAAATGAGAATACAAGATCGTATAACAACCGACTTTAAACTTATAGCGAACTCCTTTAATAATTACTTTACAGATATTCCACATAAACTTCGAGAAAATATTACTACTAAAAATGTAAATAATATAAACTTTAAACAAACTAAACACTATGATACAATTTTTATAAATCCTGTTTTTGAATATACAGTATATAATATGATAATGCGGCTGAAAAAACCTAATTCTTCTGGCATCGATTTCATATCCTTCAATTTATTAAAATCTGCTGTACATTACATAACTTATCCATTGACCTATCTTATAAATCTATGGTTAGAAAAAGGCATTTTTCCTGAAATATTTAAAACAGCACGTATTATACCTTTATATGAAAAAGACACAAGAGAAAATTATAGGCCTGTAGCATTACTTAGTTCTATATCCAAGATATTAGGAAAAATTGTGTTTGAACAAATTATGTGTTTTCTTGCATCTAATAATATCTTACGTGATTCCCCACATGGTTTCAGGAAAAACAGATCTACGCAAACAGCAGCAGTACAGTTCCTTAGTCAATTATATAGATCACTGGATGAAGGCACAAAGTCGGTGGAGCGTTTTATGGATTTAAGTGAGGCATTCGATTTAGTCGATCATGAATTGTTTAAGGAGAAATTTAATTATTACGGTCTCAGAAGAAAAATATGGGATTGGTTAACATCTTACCTTCAAAGTAGAAATCAAATTGTCGATATTAATGGTGTTTATTCAGATCAGACCGAAGTTAACATAGGCGTCCCACAGGGGTCCATTTTAGGACCCTTGTTGTTTTTAATTTATATTAATGATCTTCCTAATATTGTTAGCTCTCAAAACACTTTAACAATGTTTGCAGATGATAATACATATCTATGCATTGATTTAAACATTACAGAAGCCATTTCAAACACACAAATTTTGATGAAAGATTCAGAAACTGTTTAGACACTAACAGAGTATGTTTAAATAGATCTAAAACAGTGTTTATAAATTTTTCGTCTCGAATTCCGTCAACAGGTAAAAGTTATTTGCTAAAAGTAGAAGGAAAGTCCATTGCTCAAGTAGAGAACACTAAATTTCTTGGTTTATATATAGACAGCGTTTTGAATTGGGATGTACATACAGAATATCTATCAAATAAACTTGCTTCCTTTTGTTATGTTTTGTATAGATTGAAAAATATTAGTAATAACGCTACTTTAATGTCATTTTATCATGCACAATTTGCATCACGCTTGCGTTATGGTATATTATTTTGGGGTTCATCATGTCATTTTAATAGAGTATTTAAAATACAGAAACGGGCGATAAGAAACATTGTAGGAATATCGTTAAGAGTATCATGTAAAAGTTATTTTAAAGATTTACATTTGCTAACGCTCCCATGCATTTATATTTATGAAATTTTAAAGTACTTTAAAATAAACTTGGAAACCTTTACAATCAATGGCTATTTTCATCATTATGAAACGAGACAGAGCTCTATGTTGTCAATTCCAGCACATGGTTTGTCCTTGTATGAGAAAAGTCCTATGTACGTAGGAATTAAATTATATAATAAACTAATTCCAGAAATAAAAAATATAGAAAACATCGAACTTTTCAATAAAAAACTTAAATTATTTCTACTTGATAATGCGTTTTATAGTGTTTGAGAATATTTACAATTTTAGATTTAATTAATTCATTGTACATTAAATATTATGTTTGTTTGTAATTTAATGTTAGTTTATTTTACATACTTTGTCCATGTTCCCTACAATAATGCTTTGTTTAATATTTTTTTAATGTTCAAAATATGCGAATATTCTGTCTCTACACTTTTATACTTATACACTTTTGCATGTTTATTCATTTATAATTTCATAATTGCATACTTATTGTAATTTTGTAATTTTATTTTATCTGCAATGTTCTGATGGTTCCTATACTATGTTACATGGTCTACTGGAATAAATAAATATTATTATTATTATTATTATTAATATACAACACTGTGAGTGATCACCAGCTTGTTTGGTGTAAAATTAAATTTTCTCAAATTAGAAATCAACAAAAATTTGTTATATATCGCAGTTTTAAAAATTTTAATAATATTGAGTTTAGAGCAGATTTAAATAATATTAACTGGAATGATTAATACGGGATCTAGACGATAAAAAACAATTCCTGACTAGCAACATTCTTGACTTTAACAAGCCCACTCCTCTTAGAACTGTTCGCGTAAGTAAATCACCTTCACTATGGCTTACGGATACCTTAAAACTGGTTCTCAAAAAAAGAGACAAAGCTTTTAGTAAATATAAAAATAATAAAACTGTAGAGAACTGGAATAGTTATAAACCAGACGAAATATCGCTCTGGAATCAATAAGAAGGGAAAAAAGTTTATCTACATTACCTTCAGAATCAAAATGATAAAAAAGATTATGGCAAGGAATAAAAGATTTAAATTTAGCTTCATATCAAAACAATATTAGTCAGCTTCCTTCTACTTTATAAGATCCGGTTGCTATCAATAATTATTTTGTAAGTGTCTTTGGAAATTTTGGTCATTCTGACGAAGCAATCCTGCATTATAGCAATACTAGATATAGCGGCGAGCTCAATTTTAGCTTTACATTCGTTAGGCCTGAAGCAGTTATGAAAGTTATAAACTGCTTACGATCTAATGCTGCTGGTGTCGATAAAATTAGTTTATTTATGATTAAATTATGTCTCCCGGCTATCCTGAATTATATAACTCATCTAATAAATGTATTGTTACAGTTCAATTTAACATTTATACATTATTTAAAAAAATTTCTAAATCATTACTTTATCTCTTACGTTTAATGTCTAACGAATTCGTGTTATCCGTCGTCACGCGTAATATTTATTATTTAGTTGTCTATATGAATTCGCAATTGTAAGGAATTGTTGCAGGTATAGGCATGGCTTTATACATTTTGTTGTGTAGCGTGTTGCATATACTTAAGCTCTCTATTTCTGTAATTCTTAAGCTAGGAAACCAATAACTTTTAATTAGTTTATAGGTAGATTCCTATAACCGACTGACGATCGGTAACACAGATTTATTTCTTCACAATAGTTTTTGGCTTAGGTTTTGTCTTCCGGTAGTCTGTCACTTTTCACGTGTAATTGGCTCGAACGCTTGGCAATTTATTAAGTGGTAATTTTACGTGCTCGTTGCGATTTTTGAAACAAGTAATTTCACCATTTTGGGATATTTTCGCAACGTTACTTTTCGATTTTCCATTTATGTTTGGACGAGTGCATATTTTTATGGTATTGGAAATCGATTGTCTTCATTGGAAGGATCTATACGTAAAAGCCATTTTTGCCAAATTTACACGAGGCCAAGGACATCCAAGGTCAACAACATTTCTCTAGGAAAACCCTCCGAAACGAGGGTTTTATTTTCACCTACGGTTTCGTCTAGGATTTCGTAGTTTTTCATACGATTTTTTTTTTGTCTCCTGATACGAACGAATAACTTTTTTCCACTGGTCTACACGTACTTATGTTACTTCTCCTTACTGGACTGGAATTTCTTTTTTGTGGAGAGCCATCCATTTTTTTGGGTTAATTGATAGGCTGGAAGTTGCCCATTCCTGAAAATTGAGCCGAAGCTGAAGCCCTGCTGCCTGCAGTTTGTATCCTTCTTGCGCCATATATACATTGAATTTTTCTTAAAAATATATTATAAATTTTACTAAAAAAATTTCACCACTGTACCTATATATATTTTTTTTTTTAAATTTTGCTAAACATTTTATGAAAATATTCTGTCAACTAATTATAACATCTATGATATTTGTTGGGGGTTTAAGCACTTACGTAAGACGCGTATACCCAGTTAGATATATTTTTTTTTTGTGTGAATTTGTCTACCATCCCCTACGTTATTGTACTCTTGAATGTTATAAAGTTACTTCGTTTATTGTTATTAAAAGATAAAACTGAATTTGAATTTTTCATTATCGTCTCGCTAAGTAATTTATTTAGTAAATTTAAGGTTACATTGTACTTGAGCTGGTATTTGGAGAGGAAAAATTTACTTGGCGCCCTGATACATCATAGTAATTTAGAACCCCGACCATCTCCACTGTTAGTCGGCCGGCAAATACCGTTATGTCAACAGACAACGACCAACTAGTTACGACAGATTGAGTTTTAAAATTTGACGTAGCAGTATGCTTAGAAAAATATTACTTTCCTGTTGAACGGAGAGATTCCTTAGTCTACCCAGTCCCTAAACTAAAAAATCCTACAACTATTCAAGATTTGCGTCACATCAGTCTTTTATCAGCCGTATCCAAATTATTAGAGAAGATTGTGCATAGTCAAATTGTTGATTATTTATATTTACATAAAATTTTTCCCTTACATCAATCTGGCTTCTGAAAGTATCACAGTACCACCACTGCACTCCTTAATTTATGTCATAATATTATAAGGGCCTTAGATAAAGGGAGGGCAGTTGTATCAGTTTCACTTGATTTTTCCAAGGCATTTGATACTATTGATCGCGCTTTACCATACGCGAAACTATTTTTTTATGGGTTTAACGAAAATGCTGTAGCTTTCTTTAAATCGTACTTATCCAATCGATGTCAATCAGTATCCGTCAATAATTCTATGTCCTCAGCCCAATTAATATCATCAGGCGTTCCACAAGGGTCCATTCTGGGACCTCTGTTGTTTGTCATCTATACAGCAGATATTTTTGACCAAATTAATCACTTTCATTTGCAATCACATGCCGATGACACTCAACTCTTGTACGAGTTTAATCCATCGAATACCGCCCTAGCTAATACCTTATTAAATGACGACATAAATTCTATTTGCAGATATTCTACGGAGCATAATTTAAAAATTAATCCAAACAAATCGGTAACACTACTGTTTAGCTCGAAAAAGGTTCTAGAAACGCAGCTTTCTCCGGTTATAGATGGCGGAAATTTTATGTTTTTAGATTGCGCAAAAAATCTTGATGTTTCCTTTGATCAAAATTTACGATATAAAGAACATATTAAGTTATTATTGCAAAAGATTTATGCTAGAATGAAGTTTTTATATTCAAACATATTTTAAATTTCAAAATGCGGGAGAAAAGTGCGAATCACTTATGTTGCATGTTTTTAACTATTGCAATATACTATACTAATCATGTCTAGAACAAACTTCAAAAAATCGTTTACAAATTGTCCAAAACACATGTTGCCGCTTCATTTTCAACATACGAAAATATGATCAAGTATCGGAAAAACTTATATAATTCAGATGGTTAAAGATGGACAATACAGTAGAATTATATTATCTCACATTTTTGTACCGCTTATTGCATTCGTCAGTTGGACCTTAGAGAAAAACTTGTCTTCAGAAATATCGGATATAATCGTAATATTAGGCATCAATATACACTCACAATGCCTCACCACTCGACTGCTCTTTTTCAACGATGTTTCACACTTCGCTACAATTCTCAAAAAACCGTAAAACCTAATATGAGTTTATAGCCTAATAAAATGGGACGAAATTTGTCGATTTAGATGAAATAATTCAGAGAAAGCTGAAATTTTGGAAACAAGCTTATTTTGTGGCTCTTTTTAACATATCAAAAGTCCCCACCCGTAAGCGCCGGCGGAAGGGAGAGGAGGAGAAAATAGGTAGAAAAAACGGTTTTTCGCAAAAAATCGGAAAGTATCAATTTTTCTCTTTAACTTTCATTAGATACACTATATGAGTACGATCTATCGTTTTCGAGTATTTATCGTTTTTATCATGAAACAAGTGTTGTGATAGCGCGCTATAAAGATGTTTAAAAATTCATATCTCTGCCAATATTGATCGAATGGAAATGAAAAATAAAAGGAAATTGTTCGTAATCTAATTCTCTACAACTTTCATTTGACAAATTTTGCGATTCAAACGACCATTTTTGAGATTTTAGCGAAGAACACGCGCGTTTCCGTTATGTCGCAAAACTGTCAAAATTTAAAAAAAACGAAATTGTGCGGATTTTTATTAGTTATAATTTTCATGTACTAAGTGTTATGTGTTATGTATTAAGTGTTATGTGCAATCATGACCAGTGAGTGCGGCATTTGTAACACAGCGATAGATCGTCGGAAGTCACCTGGGGTCTCTTGTACCGGGTATTGCAATAAACTTTACCATGCTACCTGCGTTGGAATTTCCCCGGACTTATTAAAATTCATGAGAACCCCTGGTCTCCACTGGTACTGTGAGCACTGCAATAAAATAAAGGACGAATATGAAATTGTAATTAAAAATGAACTAGAAGCGAAAATTAACAGCGCATTAAAGAATGTTGAATTAATATTCTCTAATGTAAGGAGCGAAATTATGAAAATTGCTGAAGAGAAGTTGTCTGATATTTCTTCCTTGTCCAACCTAAATTTAAACCCATAAAGCCGCTCTACTCTCAAGTAGCAAGCAACGAGTCGACGATTGTTATTAAACCAAAGAACGAGGATCGATCCAATGGCCAAACCAAATCGGACATAATGAAGAACTTAAATCCGGTTGATTTAAACATAAATGTCTCGAAAGTGAAAAATGTGCAAAGCGGAGGTATACTCATTGGCTGCAATAAACCTGAAGATGCCCATAAATTTAAACAAATGGCAAAAGAAAAACTACCCTCTGGCTACGAAATTCATGAAGTTAAAAGCAACAACCCGAAGCTAAAACTTGTGGGCATGATAGAAAAATATTCAGATAACCAACTCCTTAAATTTCTGAAGGCACAAAACGATGTATTTTCTAAAGATAGCAAGTGCAAAATTGTGAAAATTTGGCCAACTAAAAATAATAAGCACCTTTATCAGGCTATTCTGGACATAAATAGAAACACTTTTTGCAAAGTGATGACTCAAGGTAACCTGTTCTGTCTATGATGCTACGGACTTAAAAATTTGTTTTAAATGTACTGGTTTCAACCACATTCAGACCAGTTGTAAAAGTTCCAAATTTGTATGTCCAAAATGCTCACTGGATCATAGCGTCAAGGAGTGTCCAAGTGATGCTGTTCCCAGATGTGCAAACTGTGTAAACGCTAAACTTGCTGAAAATAAACATTTCGTGTGGGACATAAAAGAATGTACCGTTTATCAAAAGAAATTGGAACACTATAAACTTTCACTTTTCTCAAATAAATAGCAATTATCTGATACCAATGTTCCTATAAATATTTAAAAAAAACATTTTTTGTGAAAATACTGAACCTCACAATCATTTATTTGTTTACTATCAAAAACGTCCGAGGCTTAAAAACTAAAACTCATGATCTATATAATTCAGTGTCAGCGTCACATTACCCCTTATTCGGTTTAACTGAGACATGGCTGGATTCCAATGTATTTGATTGTGAATTATTCTGTAATGACTATACTGTTTTTCGAAAAGATCGTAATTTTAACATGGTAGGCTCAACCAGGGGGGGGTGGTGTACTACTCGCTCTCAAAAAATCTTATAATGCTACTGTCTTAGATTTAAATAACGTAATCAGCGTGGCGCCTATGGTTGATATACTAGGCATCAGAATCAGTCTCTCAACCAGTGGCGGCTCGCGGAATGACGCAGGTGAAGCGCTGCTTCACGTTACATTTTAAGGTTTTTTTGTTCTAAAATATGTAGTATATCTTTTTTTGTCAAATTCTGTTTTAACCTCAACAAAGTTCCTATTTTTAAATTTAATTCATTTCATATAGTTAAAACTACTTTGATTTTCCGTTTATTATATTATATTATGTCATACTCCACAGATACTCACTGGGGGGTGTCGCCTTCGATGCGAATTGTCATATAGCTACCTGCTAACCTAACACTAGTTATTGCATTGAAGCAGCTTTGGTACAAGTGTATGCTGCGTCAAAGCATATTATCATGTAATACAACGGTTGTCATGGCAACCGTCCCGTTGCCATGACAACGGGCACTTTCTAATATGATTTGGTCACAGGACCTTAGGACAAGTGATACAGATTTTTAGCCTGCTTCAAGCTTTAACGAGTGAGTGCAACGCGTTTAAACTTTCATTCGGTACTATGTTTCCTTCACACGATCCGGTATGTATTTTATTAGAAACACCATTTTCAAGGTGGAACGAAGATGATAAGAAAGACTTTTTAAATTGTGAAAAGCCTATGCCGTTAATAAATGTAAATAAAGTTGCAAAAGTTAAGGACAAAGTGTATAACAGACATTTTAAAAAATCGTGGTATTCCCAATTCGAGTGGTTAGGTGGTAGCTATTATTTAAATAAACTTTTCTGTGTGCCCTGCTTAATTATTAGTGTGAAATCAGGCACATGGAATAAGAGTGGTTTTAATGATTTCGGCAACGTAACTCGTGCTCTTCATAAACATGAGGGTTCCTCTGAGCATATGCGTTGTGCATTGGGTTTTTCAAAATTGAGAAAAAATTTAAATACCATTGAGGATGCTTTAAAAGAAAATTCTAGGCTGTATATTAAGCAATTCAACGAAAATGTGCAGCTTAACAGACGTTTCATGCAATTACCTATTCGTGCAGTTCTCTACTTGGGTAAACAAGAATTAGCATTTCGCGGCCATCACGAAGATGTATATTCTGCTAATCGCGGAAACTTTAAAGAACTGTTAGAAGCCTTTATATCGATAAGTCCTGTAGACATTCAAGAGCATTACAAAAAAATCGTACCCGTGTTTGCCGGCAACTCCAAAACCATACAAAATGAAATAATTAATTGCATTTCGCAATATGTCGACGAATATGTCGAGAATGAAATAAAGGAGTGTACATTTTTTTCTATTCAAGTAGATGATTCCACAGATCTTGTTCAAAAATCTCAATGTAGCATCATAATCAGGTGTGTTAATTCCGACGGAAAGCTGGTGGAAAGATTTTTGGGGTTTTATGACGTCAGTTCCAGCCGGACTGCTGAATCACTGTTTAACCTTGTATCAAGGTCCCTTGAAAAATTTGACTATAAATCAAAACTTATTGGACAATGTTTTGATGGGGCAAGCGTGATGTCAGGACAATTAAATGGTCTTCAAGCGAAAATCAAAGAAGTTGCGCCACAAGCAGTCTTTGTTCATTGCTTGGCACATCGTCTGAATTTAGTGCTACAACAAAGTTGCAACAGCATTTCAAAATGTCGCATATTTTTTGCAACTGTAAGTGGTTTACCCTCATTTTTTCATCATTCAGCCAAGCGAACTCATGTAGCCGATACAATCGTTGGCAGACGGATACCCACTTCTGTTAGTACACGATGGACATCAAACTCTAAAATTATAAGTGTTATAAATAATGAATGGGATGCTTTGAAACAAGTATTTAGAGAAATTATGAACGATCCAATATCTGACCAAGTCTCAGTTAGTCAGAGTGATGGTTTCTTAAGGAAATTTAATGACTTTGAATTTGGGCTTTTAGTTGTTATTTTTAACAGTATTTTTAGTCTCACAGATATACTTTTCGATGTGTTACAAAAGAAGTCATTTGACATTAATTATTGCATCTCGAAAATTAAAAAAACACAAACACTTTTAAATAGCAAAAGAAATGAGCATACGTTCACTGAAATTTTCAATTTAGCTGCTTCGAAAATAACAGTTCCAACTGAAGGCCGTGACGGACGAAAAAGGGTTATCCTCACACGAGATGAAGTTCTTGAAAAATATAAATTTCTCTATTATGAAATCTTAGACACTCTATCATTTCAAATTACTACACGTTTCGAAGATATGGAAAAGCTTCATTTCATCACATTAATGGATAATTCGAAATTTGCAGAGTATTCCGAAAAATTTCCTACAGAAGCATTAAGTAATTTAAAGGTCTGCTACTCTAATTTATTTACTGATGTCCAAAGATTGAAAAACGAATTAGAACTTATTTATAGTGATGATCAATACAGAAAAATGGAGCCACACAATTTCATGAAGATTTTAAATGAGAACAGTAACATTTTTAAAGAAGCTTATAAATTGTTTTGTTTAATAGTGACTATTCCATCAACTAGTGTTTCTGTAGAACGAAGTTTTTCATGTTTAAAAAGAATTAAAACCTACCTGCGTAATACAATGGCACAAGACAGACTTACAAATTTGTCAAAAATTTCGATTGAAAAGGAACTGCTAAACGAATTAATAAATGCACAACCATTTTATGATGACATCATCGATAAGTTCGCAAATTTGGAGGACAGAAGAATTGATCTTATATATAAGAAATGATATAGGTATGTATTATTTTTATATTGTTTCCACAAAATAGCGAAAAACGTTTATTGATCGCGGGGGTAAGGTTTCTGCTTCACCCATTTTTAAAGTCACGAGCCGCCACTGCTCTCAACTCGGTCATTGCTTGTCCTCATTGTTTATATACCTCCTAACACTGGTGTAGAGATATACGAGACAATATTTGATGCTCTAAGAGATGTAATTTTTTTGAATAACCAAGATGATCTTATTTTACTGGGAGACTTTAACATACCTGACTTTGTAAATCATATGGATGACCCATATTATATAAATAGACGCATAACGCCGATAGTAAATTTTAGTGAATTTATGGGGCTTAAACAATACAATGGTGTTCTGAACTCTAATCGACGTATTCTGGACTTAGTTTTTAGTAGATCTACAGTTCATACTATTAAATCCGAAAATTACTTGTTGCCTGTGGATGACCACCACCCTCCTTTAGAATTTTTGATTAAAATGAACTCTGTAAATTTGAAATTTCATACCAGCCCCGTATCACGTTATAATTTTAAGAAAGCTAATTTTACTGAATTGTATGATGACTTATATCACATAGACTGGACCTGCATTTCGTCATTTAGTAACGCTAACGATGTAACTCTCTATATGTACAACGAACTAGACCGTGTCTTTTCAAGAAATGTTCCCAGAACCACACCCATAAATAAATCGTATCCCCCATGGTTTAATCGTAGAATAATTAGAGACATTAAACAAAAATCACGTCTTTGGCGTACATATAGAGATACCGGAGACGAAAATGCTCACAGAGATTTTAAATCTTTAAGGAGAAAAATCAAACAGGAAATAGGCGTTGCGCACAAAGACTAAATATTGAAATCAGATTAAGTCAAACCCGAACAGATTTTGGTCACATATTAATAATATGAGAAATGTTACTAATATTCCAAGTGCAATGACGCAAGACCTTTGAAGGACCCTCAACAAATTTTGAACGGATTTGCATCCTTTTTTCAATCTTCTTTTACAGCGTCCACTAACTTTGATATGGACGCCACTGACTCAAATAGTAATGTACCACATCTCGCTATTCCAATAATTAATGAAGTAGATGTATTAAATGCGCTTAAATTGGTCAAGCCGAAATTAACTACTGGTCCGGATGGAATACCCGCATTTCTTATGAAAGATTGTGCTGTGCTATTTGCTTTTCCTTTGTCAGTTATTTTCAATTTATCTCTTCAAACCGCTACGTTTCCTAACCTATGGAAACAAGCTAAGATTTGTCCCGTTTATAAAAAGGATGACAACGCTGCAGTTGAAAACTATAGACCAATTACCATTGTATGTAACTTCAGCAAATTATTTGAAAATGTCCTTTATAATATTTTATTTTCCCATGTTAAATCCCAAATTTGCTTTAATCGGCACGGGTTTCTCGCTGGTAGATCGACTGTTACAAATCTGGCTTGAATAACTCAATTTATTGCGGAGACGTTAGATGTAGGAGGTCAAGTTGACGTCATATATACAGATTACTCTAAAGCCTTTGACCCACTCGATCATGGTATCTTGTTACAAAAATTGTTCAACTTCGGCCTTACCGAAACATTTACTAACTCTTTTTACTCATATCTATCTGACAGGAAACTTACTGTCCAATACCATGGATTTAAGTCTGATGAAATAACAGCAACGTCTGGCGTTCCTCAAGGGTCCGTTCTTGGACCCTTGTTATTCATAATATTTATAAATGACATTAACTGTGAACTTCTAAATAGCACTCTGCTGTACGCTAACGATTGCAAGCTGTATTCGGCCATCAACAATTTAAACGACTGCTTTAATTTGCAAAAAGATTTGCAACAAATTAGTACGTGGTGTGACAAAAATAAACTGCATCTAAATATTAATAAATGTAAATACATGACTTTCACAAGAAAGCTTAATCCAACTGAGTTTACTTATTCTTTAAATGATATTCAGCTATCTAGATGTAGTCAATTTAAAGATCTTGGGGTCATCTTCGACAGTAATTTAACCTTTAATAATCACATAAATGCTATCGTGGCTAGTTCTTACAGAAACTTAGGTTTCATAATCAGAAATACCAAAGACTTTGTGGATAATAACACCTTGATATTGCTGTTTAATGCATTTGTCAGATCAAAATTAGAGTATGCCTTCATAATCTGGAGTTCAGAATACGCCGTGCATAAACTTAGCGTTGAAAAAACGCAAAGAATCCTCAGTAAATATCTTTGGTATAGAAATGACGGAATTTATCCAGCAAGAGGTACACCTCAATGTGATCTATTAAACAGATATCAAATACATGATTTGGAATCCCGCCATAAGTATTCTTCGATTATGTTTTTATATAAAATTTTGAATAATGTGATTGATTGCCCTGAGTTATGTAGTTATGTCAAATTACATGTACCATCAGTTCATACACGCTCAAATAATTATTTTTATCTAAATACGCCTCGTACAAATTTACTTAAATCTTCACCCTTGCATATGATGTGTTCAAACTATGCGTATATACAGGACGATGTTGATATATTTTGTACTACTGTTAAAAAAATTAAGCAATCTGTATTGCATTCAAACTAAAAATATTTACTAGTTTATGTACAAATATTTTATGTAATTATACTTAAGTTTTTCATATGTATTTATCGTACAAAATTCTGTAACAATGTTTTGTTCTTTCCTACCCTGTAATTGGATTTCTTTTATCTGTTTGGGAAGTTGTATTCTAAATAAATAAATAAATAAATAAATGTGTACATGATGTGTAAATTGATACTTTCCGAGTTTTTGCGAAAAAATGGTTTTTTTTACTTATTATCTCCCCCCCCCCCTCCGCGGGCGTCTACGGGTGGGGACTTTTGATATGTTAAGAAGAAACACAAAATAAGCCTGTTTTCTCAAAATTTCAGCCCGCTCTGAATTATTTCATCTAAATTTTCCCAATTTATTGGGCTATTAAACCTTTATGCCTTTCTATAATAACTTTAAAAATAACAAATGTATGTATCCCCTTATTCATATACAATTTTCATGCCATTTTAAATTATTATAATTTAGTAGGTAACATTTAAATAATCCGACATACTACGACTGTTGATTACTTGCAGAATTAGTTGTGTAAGAATAGCCACTTGGTTAAACTTCGCCTACTCTATAAACATATAAATGTCTAAATTTTTTAAATAAAGACGATGTTATTATTATTATTATTATTCTCTACAAAACATATCTCCAGTTTATTATTTTTTTTAGGATATTCAGTTGTGGACCGTTACAAAGGATTTGACTTAGAAACAGCTCAGCTAATACTAAAGGACTTGGCCGCCTTTCATGCTGTACCGCTGGCTCTAAAACTTCAGAAGCCAGAAGTCTTCGATAAAAAAATCAGACCGTATTTAACATCATTCAACCCTCCACACCCCGCCGAAAATGTAGAAACTAAGGAAAGTACGACCACGGTTTTGCTGGAGATGCTTCAAGAATCCCCAAAGTGCTTACCCTACATACCAAAAATAGAAAAAATCTTCGGAAGATTGAAGGACACTCAACCTAAAAGTGCTAGGGAGCCTTTCGCTACGGTCACTCATGGCGACATGTGGGTGAACAATACACTGATAAAATTTGAAGGTGGCAAACCAATGAAGAATAAACTGATAGACTTCCAGGTGTGTGATTACAAATCTCCCGCAACGGATGTTCTATTCTTTCTTTTCACTAGCGTCCAATCATCCGTTCTAGAAGAACACTTAGATGAGTTGATAAAGTTATATCACAGTAGTTTTGTATCTCATCTAGAAAAACTGGAGTGCGACATTGGGCCATTTAGTTATGAAAACTTTTTGGATGAACTGCGATTTGATACGGCCTCTGAAATTATCCATGCTATCTTTATGATTGTGTTCGTTATATTAGGAAAGAAGGGTGGTATTTCGATTGATATGGACCCTCAGAAGCCGGTTGATTTTAATAAAATGAGGAGAGACATGCGCGAGGATGCTAAGGAGAAGGCGCGGCTTATAGTCCACATATGTGGAATTAAGGATTGGTTGTAAAATTTGCTTTATGTTCAATAAATCATAGCATGTTTCCGTAATATACTCTGTCATGATTTTATAAGTTGAGACCATAAAGAAAATATAACAAAATTCTAAATTTACATTTTTATTGCGGCTAGAATTGTTTAATAGGTCAGTCAATAAAGACTTCAAACATCGCAAACGCGCATGTATCTACGATTTTTTATGTGTTGTTAGAACCCCTGAGAGTAGTTTATACCCAAATTGCAACCCTATGCTACTCCCGTGGTGCTCGAAAAACTGCGAAATTCTGGCACTTGTTTCAGTTTTTTCAAAAAAACTACCTTAAGGAAACGTTTTTTCGGGTATCTTCATTCTATACTTTTGTAAAGCAAACTAAATTTTCTATAATTTGAGCCCAACCCGAGTTCACTAGGTCCATTTGTTGCGGAAATACTGTTAGTCAAAGATAGGTAATTTTTTCCAAAATGTGAAAATTTATCGGTAAGGTCATGTACTGGGTAAACTAATGGTCCTAGAGAAAAGTCAGAGGAATTTGTGGAGAATTCAATTAGCTTCAATTTGATTCCAAAATGGTGCCTCTAGGCCTCATAGTTTGCTCAAAATGGAAAAAATAATAAAACATCGGATTTCGGGAAAATAATGAAAACATTGTACCGAATAATGTTGGTATGTATTTCTTTTAAAAAACTTGCAAGAATGTGAATTTAACATTTTAGACGTAACATATGATTTCAAGTAAACACACACCAAACAAATAAACGTAAACATAAAATAAACAACGTAAACATAAATGTAAACTATAAAATACTATTTACACAGTCAAGCATAAACATCGCAGTAGTTTGGAACTTCGCTCTTTTGGAAGAGCCGGGTCTCATTCAGTCTGGATCAGTGGGGAGGGAGGGGGATGAGGGGCGACGTTTCTGGAGGTGGAGGCGGGTCGTCCACATCCTTGTCCTCCTCGTCCAGGACGATAGGAGTGAAGTTGTTGCAACTTCGCCCTTGGCAAAAGGAGCATAGGATAGAGCACTTGAGCTCTGCCTTTCTGCAAGTTCACACCCTAAGCACCCTTTCCTGCATTTGCAAGCCACCATTCTAAGCAAAAGCTGAGGAGCGGGCTGCCGATTTTACACTGAGTATCGCAAGGTGTTCAGCGCTCCTTCATCTCCTCCGTAGAGGTTCATGAAGATCTTCTCGCCAGCATTTCCTACTTCTTCCTGGTTGGAGTTTGGATCAAGGAAAATGCTAGCGAGGTATATCCAGCGGGTTTTTTTTGAGGACGTTGCATCACTTCATCTTACCTTGCCAGAAAAGGGTAGAGGTGGTGTCACACCCACTGATGCCATATAGGAACAAAACCATCCCTCGTGGTACCTGCATTTCTTCACATGTGAAGGAATTTGCTGGATATCGGGCGCACTTCGACCCACCTCTGCCGCCTTTCTGGAAGTACACGTTCGTCTGTCCAGAGCTCAAGCCGTTGAGGAGGACCAGTAGGTCGACGTCCTCACCAATGATGAAAAGTTTTTACCAAAGTGGTTGAGAACGTAGCTCACGTATGCCACCACAATGTCTCTGATTGAATCATTTCGATGCCAGATCACCTTGTGCAGGAGGTAACTACCATCGACTACTGTGAACGCTCTGTTTTCTGAGATGATGTTTACAGTGAGCGATGTAAATGCTGAATAGAATAAATATTTCGTACCCTTGCGCATTCCTTCTTCAGTGAACAAGAACAACAGATACCGTACTAGCTCATACGCAAAATGCTGCTTCAATTGTATATCTGATTGTTTTGTGATGCAGACCCTCTGGAATATGGTAAGGGGATCAACATCAACTCTCTTGTTAAACACTTTCACAGAGGTGGTGACTGATGCCAAGGTCTTCACTTTGTTCTTTCGGTTGAAAGTCACTTTACCAACGGTGTTACCAACACCTGTAAACTGTGTAAATAGTATTTTATAGTTTACATGTATATATTATGTATGTACTCATGTATTGTATATATATATATATATATATTTTATACATTTATTTAACGTCGGCCTATTTCCGCTACTGAGGCCTAACACCGACGCCAGTAGACGAGCTACCCCCAACCAGGAATTTTGCCGAACCTCTTCCCTTAAGAAGAGTAGGGATCTTTTACTTGCCTAACATTTAATAGACAAGGGACCGATGGCTTTACATCCCCTCCGAAGGATGGTATATCTCCTATACAACCCTCGCCTAAGGTTATATAGCTTTCGCGCATACACTGATATACAAGCCGCTGGAAGATATGTGAGGCGAGAACGCGGTTTCCGTTGGGATGGTCACCATCCAAGTACTAACATTGTATATATTTGAATGTATGATTATGTATGTATGTTTATTTGAAGCCGTATTTTACATTTAAAACATTAAATTCGAAAAAACTGCAACAGTGCACAGGGTTTTCAGGGTTGCAAACTTGGGTATAAACTACTCTCAGGGGTACTAACAATACATTAAAAAATCGTAGATATATGCGCATTTGCGAAGTTTGCCTTTTTTTGTGTCGATATTGATTGGTCTATTAATGCTATTTGCTTTGTATGTATTTGGTGTTGTTTCTTGGAATAAGTAATTAATAAATGTGTGTTCATTAGTGATAGGTTTTATTAATATTTTCGATTTTCTATGTCTGCTATTTTGATTTTTCTAAAAAGACGTAAAATTCACATATTGTTGTGAAATATGCGAAGGTATTTATAATATTTTTCTTATTTAAAATGTTAAAGTATACTTTATCCAATGTCAGTTTAAAATATTATAAACTCGGCGTCTCTACCAGGGACGTCCATTGCTATGTCTAGTTTAAGAACCAAGATTTACACATGCAAACTCAGCATCTTCTTTTAAATATTTATAACTACTTAGAGAAAGAATATAATCAAATGACGGATACAGGTATTATAAAAAGAATGTTTGAATTAACTAAGATTCCGATTTCTACTATTAATCCTGTTATTAAAAAAGGGGTTGTCTGTTAAAAGAAAACGGAAAAATCAAATATTAAAAAAAAATGAGAATGCTTCAAAAGACATTATCCGAAAAAGAATTGATACGCATGATACTGTTAATTACGGTTGGGTAGACATGACTCAAAATATTACTTTAAATGCGCCGTGTTCAAGGGGAAAACTTATTATAATTCTACATGCCAGAAATAAAAACGGGTTCGTACCCAACGCACTGCTCTTGTCAGCCAAAAATATAAAAGTGTCCTACTGAATATCATGAAGAAATAACCGCGGATTTGTTTGAAAAATATTTCTCTGAACAGCTGTTACATAACATTCCCCCAAATTCAGTTATCGTTATGGGTAACGCTTCATATCATTCGCGACTATTAAATAAACTACCAAATAATAATACGAAAAGGGGGATATAATAAAGTTGGAGATTCCTGAAAAAAATCCAGTAAAAAAGTGTTATCACTAACAAAGAACATAATTTTAAAAAAGAATTTGTTGTACACCATATCTACGAAATACACGGCCATAGTCTGTTACGTTTACCGCCATATTACTGCATATTTAATCCAACAGAATTGATTTGGGGCAGTGTAAAACACGAGTTGAGAAAATTCAATCAGAATCCGATTTTAAGCGCCATAATTCTAGATAATGTCAGATCCGTAATATCCGATTTAGACAAAATTGATATATGGAAAAAATCCGTGAATCACGTTATAAACAAAGAAAAAGAGCATCCCATTTTGCCACTCGTAGAGCCTATTGTTATTCAGGTAGGGAATGAATCTAGTAGTGATCTTACTGATGACTTCGTTACCATGTATTGTGACAATTTTCTCTCTCTCTCTCTCTCTCTCTCTCTCTCCAAACTATAAGAATTTCTTTTATTATTATTTAAACTTTCTTACTTTAATAGAAGTTTTATTTTAATTGAGGTAAAATAACGTTCTAGTACCCTACATTAAGAGTCAATGAAATTTTTGACTTTTGTAGAAAATGCCATTGACTAAGTGAGTCAAATTTGTTGTTAGTTTATGTAAAAGTATATAAGTATTATTATATTATAATCCTTTATACAAACGAACATACATACATATACCTACCTATCGTTTCACCACCTTCAGTCATGATTTATTAGTTAATAAATCCCCAACAAAGGACGTATATAATAAACGATTTTTAAAATATTGTAGGGCATGTATTGCCTTGATAAGTAATTTACGCGCGCCTACGTGCACGCGTTCGAGGTCGGTTTACAAATAAATGTCGCGCTCTTGTTTTTTTATATGTTTTAAACTGATATTGTAGAAAGTATAATAACAATTCAGTTTGAAGTTAGATCAGATTATTTTTATCGTTAATTTTTTCATCGATTTTTTTCTATCTAGTGATGATCATCTCTGTGTATTGGCAATTCGATTGACGAAACGCGCACCAGTATAGTAATTCAATGTCAATCTCACTCCAAAAGTTCAAACCTCTATTCGACTTTAATAAAACGGGGGCGAACATCGGTGCGTCTTTACTATGTACATACTTCGATATGCGATGTAAAGCAACGTAAGGCGCGGTTAGTAGTTGGATGGGTGACCGTATGCGCGGAAGCTAAACAACCTTAGGCGAGAGTTGTGTAGGAGATATACCATCCTTCGGAGGGGATGTAAAGCCGTTGGTCCCTTGTCTATTAAATGTTAGGCAAGTAAAAGATCCCTATTCTTCTTAAGGGAAGAGGTTCGGCAAAATTCCTGGTTGGGGGTAGCTCGTCTACAGGCGTCGGTGTTAGGCCTCAGTAGCGGAAATAGGCCGACGTTAAATAAATGTATAAAAAAAAAATTAATAAAATATGTTGCCTTTTTGGTCATCCTGTATTTTAAGTAGCATAGTAGATTATTATCGTTCGAAATATGGAATTCGTTCTCTATTGCCAATTAAAAACATTAATTACCTATTTAAATGATAACAATACTTATAGTTATACAATAATAGTTATAAATCCAATAAATATATTTGATTAATCAGACTTTGTGGGGTACAAGTGAGAGAACATGCCGGAGGATAAAATAGAAAATTTGCAAGAAGTTCTAAAGCAGGAAATTGGCGAAGACAAAAAAATCACAGATGTAAAACTAGCACAGTTAACCGCCCCTGGGCAAAATTACGGTAGCACTATGTTAAAACTGGACGTAACTTTAATGGACGAAAAAGACAACTCAGAAGAAAAATTGCACGCCGTGGCCAAACTGTTGCCAGAAAGTGAATACAAAAGAAAAGTTTTCAATGTACAGGTTACTTTTAAGAATGAAATTGCGATGTATGTCACGATCATGCCGACTCTCCGGGAATTTCAAAGGGAACATGGAATGGAAGAAGTGATTGACTGCTATCCGCGGCTCTACGGTGCGAGGATCAATTTAGATGACAAAAGTGATGCTGTCGATGAACATGCCGTTATAATAATAGAAAATTTGATGGTATCTGGTAAGTTACAATTTCTTTTGTAGGTGGAGATGGAGTTGAGTCAGAATGCTAATTATTAGGTCCCAAGTCATTGTAAACTCTCTAGTTAGTCCAGTCAAATTTTCAAGGTGTAGACGACTACATGCAGAGCGGAAGAATTTTTTACTTCAGAGATGGGTTTGGGATAGTTAGGAGGTAAATATCCTAAGACCACCCGACCCTAGGAGGTCAGCCTTGCAGAGGGGGGTTCCGGAAGGCTGGTTTTTCGCTTATAACTCAAAAACTATTGATCCTAGAGAATGCCTTTTTGAAGACAAAATTTCTTGCATTTTTTACTTCAACAAGGTTGAACTGGATCACATTTTTCGTCATACAAAAAACTGGAGGAAAATAATATCAATACCCTCCAAGCAGAGGATGATGCAGATGTAGCAATTATATCCACAGCCATAGAAAACTCAATTACCTCTTTAGTACCTATGATAGGTGAAGATGTGGACTTGGCAGTCCTGTTGTTAGCGAAAACCTCTCCCCCAGCGTGACAGATTCCTCGTGAAACCTGGCAGAGAAAAGTATATACCGTAACATACTCTTCACAAGAGCTGGGGCTGGAGCACATTCTGTTTTTACATGCTTTCACAGGCCGTGACACCACCTCTGAGGTCTTCAGAAATAACGAAATCAGGTTTGCCAAATTATACAAAAAAGACAAATCGATAAAAGAAGCAGCTGAGGTGTTTACCAGCCCTTCATCGACACCATCTAAGGTCGAATGAGCAGGGATATAATTGCATCCTTAGATGGTATGGTACTCCATCTAAGGTGATATGCTTAGATGACTACAGATATCCGTCATTTATAAAATCAGTTGCTTCGATCAAGCCAGACATTTCCACTCTTCCACCAACTGAGGGAGTACCATTCATACAGGCTGTACTACCAAATCCAGCAGTGGATGAGAACCATACTGCCATCTGTGGGGTTGAGGAATTCCTGATTGGTAGGAGACAAATGGGGAGCTGGTGTCCAAATTAACAGATAAAATTGCTGCCCCCGACGAAATTTTGCAATTTATATTTTGTGGTTACCAAAAAGATTATAACTCCGGAAGATTCGGATACAGAAAGGCATAATTAAATCGTTCGTCAGCTTGCCTCAACTGCCAGAGCAACTGCCACAATGGAGTCCCCATAAAAGAGGATGAGGAGGATGAAAAATTTGATGACAGCAGTTTCTTTGGAGGATTCATTTTCCTCTTCTGCTGGCGTGGTGTCCCCATAAACTATTTATTCTTTCGTCCGAAAACTGATCGGTTTTTTCTTTATTTAAAAAAAGCATTAGCTAATTAGATGTTAGCCAATTATACGTATATAAAAGTAGCTGGTATATCTTTTATAAAGGGGGCGACGTTCAACTAGGCTGCTCTTCCACATTACAGCAAAAAATCTTGAAATCCATCATTTTAGCCATGAATTATATGTAAAATATATAATTCTTAAGCCATTTAATCCTCTTCGCTTGATTTGGTTGTATTTTATTTTACAAAGAAAATTTGAGGTGTTAAAAGCAGAGTATGACGAAAAATGTGATCCGAAACAACGTTTTCCGGAAATCCACGATTTTCAGAAGCGGATAACTCGAGAACGGTTGAAAAAAAAATTAAGAAACTTTGGCAGCTTTGAGAAAAGTGAGAATATTTTTTTCTCTAGAATCAATAATAGTTTTCGAATTATAAGAGAAAAACAAAAGAGGTCAAAATGTAGGGCCTTCCGGAAGCCCCCCGTCGGAAAGCTGACCTCCTAAGATCGGGGAGTTTTAGGATATTTCCTTCCTAACTACTCTAAACCCATCCCTGAAGTCAAAAATTCCGCCGTCATCCAATAATTCGTTGACAGGACTAAGTTCATTTTCTTTAGGATACTCGATTGTGGACCGTTACGAAGGGTTCGACTTAGAAACAGCTCAACTAATACTCAAAGACTTGGCTGCTTTTCATGCTGTGCCGCTGGCTCTAAAACTTAAGAAGCCAGAAGTTTTCGATAAAAAAATAAGGCCATATTTAGCACCATTCACCCATCCACCATTGGCCGAAAATATAGAAACGAAAGAAAGTGTGGCTACGATTTTGGTAGAGATACTTCAAGAATCCCCTTACACACCAAAAATAGAAGAAATTTTCAGAAAGTTAAAAGACGCATCACCCCGAAGGGCCAGGGAGCCATTTGCTACCGTCACTCATGGCGATATGTGGGTGAACAACGCACTGATAAAATTTGAAGATGGCAAACCAGTGAAGAATAAACTGATAGACTTTCAGATGTGTGATTACAAATCTCCCGCAATAGACGTATTTTTCTTTCTTTTCTCTAACGTCCAAACATTTGTTCTAGAAGAACACTTAGATGAGTTGATAACATTATATCACAGCTGTTTTGTGTCACACCTAGAGAAACTGGACTGCGATATTGAACCATTCAGTTATGGAAACTTCTTGGAGGAACTGCGACTTGAAACAGCCTCTGAAATTATCCACGTTATTATCATGATTGTGTTCGTTATATTAGGAAAAGAAGATGGTATTTCGAGTGATGCGGATCCCCAAAGAACGACAGATTTTGATAAAATCAGGAAAAACATACGCCAGGATGCTAAAGAGAAGGTGCAGTTTACGGTTCAACTGTGCGGAAATAAAGGATGGTTGTAGAATAAATTATCATAAGTTCAAGGAATTATAACTTAACCAAATGTTTGTTCATTCAGTATATTCATTTTCCGTTAAGGGTGACCGTTGAAGGGGTATATTTTTAAGAAATGAAAATTATTCAGAAACATCATTACCATCATTATTCTTAAAATCTGTGACTGTAACGATTGTTTCCATATGCATATATAGAAAACACCATTTCAATAAAATAATCGTTATATCCAAATGGTTAGATAGAGTTACCAACTATAATATAAAATGGAAGATGGCCAAATGACGCTTCAAAAAAATATACTGATGTACATACATATGGCATTTGTAACAATCCAAATCGTCGTCCTTCTTTTGTAATTGGAACCCAATGTCGGCCCCAAGTTGGGTGCCAATTAAAAATGGTCGTTTTATTCTCACACTTTGCTGAATTCAAACGTAATGCTCAAACTCGTATTTAATAAGAGAACAATTGGGTTTCATTTGCATGAATATTTTGCATGAAAGACAGACAACATTAATTACCAAAACTATCAATTGATTGGTGCCCCACGTCAGGCGCCAATTATAAGGCGACATTTTATTCCCAGTTTGCTAAATTAATATGTAATGCACAAAGTTGTATTTAGTAAGAAAATTGATATTGTGTTAATTAATTTTCAAAGTGGGTTAAATTCAAATTTAATAGTACGAGAAAAAACGCCCCCCTTGTAGATTCTATTTATAAAGAAGGTACTTGGCCCTGTAGGATGGTCTTGGCAATTTCGGGTTATAGATTCTCTCATCTAGTTTAATAATATTTTTAAATCAAATTTCTATCATAAAGCTCGAGATATCCAAGTTGGATGCACTTTTGACCAAATCCGTGTATGTACGAATTGTGTTCAAAATACCATAAGAAATAGGAAGGATTAAGGAATGTGCTTTTGTGAAGTGTTAAATAATCAATATAAAAGTTTTGATATGAATAAAATTTATTTTATATATAATACTTAACAAAATAAAATAAACTATGAACTTATAAGGACATTAAAAAATATATTGTAACTATAGTAAAAGATCAAAAATAAAAGCAATTATAGAGATACTTTTTCGGCTGTTGATTTTCATTGTTTAAAATATATATAAATATTACAATTGATTAACATTCTTTTTACATAGGGCATTCATTTTTAAAAATATTAAGTTAGCAATTATTTTTAAGTTGTGCGATCAATGTCCTCAATAGAAAGTGGGCAGAGTTGACATAAAAATTTGCCAACAGCATATTTGTTATTCTCAATCAAATGCAGCTTCGTTTTCAGTCGATTAAGGCTTTAAAAAAATGATGGAGCGTTCAAGTGGGACAAAATCATCCGGAGGTAAAATACCCTCCCGATCGGATCTCCGGGGGAGGGTGCCCACAGGGACACCTCATCGAATGTCGAAAAAACACCGACAAGTTAAATCCAACAAAACTAATTCTTTCATCTACGGCGCTTGGAATGTTCGTACTTTGAACGACAGTACTCGCACCGATCGGCCTGAAAGAAGAACTGCTCTAATAGATAGAGAACTTCACCGACTCAATGTTGACGTTGCAGCTCTCAGCGAAACTCGATTTTTGGAGGAAGGATCTCTCACAGAAAAGTACTACACCTTCTATTGGAAAGGTCTTCCCACCAATTCAAGAAGACAACATGGAGTAGGATTTGCCGTTCGGAATCAACTTGTATCCAACTTAACACAAGTACCACAAGGCCTATCCGAGCGTCTAATGCTGCTACGCTATGAGCTATCAGATGGCAACGCGGTAAATCTAATAAGCGCCTACGCTCCCACTCTGGATGCAAGTCACGAAACCAAGGAAAGCTTCTATCAACAGCTGGAAGAAACCCTCTGTAGAATACCTAAATCGGAACGACTCGTTATTCTTGGCGATTTTAACGCTAGAGTAGGGAGAGATGCAGACACCTGGCCAGGCATCATAGGCAAGAACGGTTTGGGCAACATGAACGCTAACGGTCAACTACTCCTAACTAAATGCGCCGAACATGATCTAGTTATAACAAACACCATTTTCCGACAAAAGGATAAATTTAAAGGCACCTGGCGTCACCCCAGATCAGGTCACTGGCATCTACTGGACTATGTTATCGTACGTAGGAAGCATCTCAAGGACGTCCAAATTACAAAGGCGCGCATTGATAGCGAATGTTGGACCGATCATCGTCCTGTTGTCTCTAAAATGAAAATTGTTATGAGACCCAAACATCGAAGAACTCAAGTAAAACGTAGACTCCGTCTCTGTATTAGTAAATTGCGTGACCAACAAACCGTCGAACAGCTAAAGCAAAAAGTTCAAGAGAATTTGAGTGCACTAGAAGAAACCAATTCTGTAGATGTCGCTGCTACCTGGACACAAATTAAAGACAGTTTAAAAAGTGCGAGTGAGGAAATTCTTGGCCCTGCAGCAAGTAAAAAACAGGAGGACTGGTTCAATGATAATGAAGCTTTTATACAAGAACTTCTTGACCGCAAACATACTGCCTTCCAAAACGCTATCAACCACCCTAACGACTCATCAAAAGCAGAAGCTTTTACCCAATCTAAGTATGAAACGCAACGCGAAATCAGAAGAATAAAGAACGAGTGGTGGGCAAGCAAGGCCAGAGAAATTCAAAGGTACGCCGATTCACACGACTACAGGAATTTCTTTCAAGGAGTAAAAGCAGTGTACGGCCCCAGTCGGAAAAATATGTGCCCTATTAAAGATTTAAATGGAAATCTCCTCAAAGAAGACCAGGAAATAAGAGCCCGATGGAAAGAACACTACTCTAATATTCTTAACCAGCAAAGTCAAGCCGATCACGATATTATAAATCTTATCCCTCAATATGACACCTTCGAAGACTTAGATAAACCACTAACAACGGAAGAGATCTTAACCGCCATTGGGCAGCTAAAAAATAACAAATCTCCCGGCGCCGACTCACTCCCAGCTGAGATCTTTAAAGCTGTGTCGTCAGAGCTCATACCCTACCTCAAAAAACTGTTTGATGTCGTGTGGGAGAGTGGTCAAGCTCCGCAGGAGTTTCGTGATACACTTTTAATCAACCTCTTCACAAACAAAGGGAGCGCTGCGGACTGTGGAAATTACAGGGGTATAGCTCTCCTGGCTGTTGGAGGGAAGATACTCACTAAAGCGATGGCAAATAGGCTAACACCTGTTATGGAAAAGTTACTTCCTGAAACACAGAGTGGCTTTAGACCAAACCGAGGCACATCGGATTTAATCTTCACACTTAAACAGCTTCAAGAAAAAGCACTCGAACATCAAGGAGAAATTCACATGGCCTTCATTGATTTAACCAAGGCGTTTGACTCGGTGGACAGGGAGGTGCTCTGGAAAATTATGTTCCGCTTAGGTATCCCTAGAAAATTTGTGGAAGTATGTCGCAGTCTACATACAAACAACAACGCCCAGGTTATGTATAATAATGAGGCAACCGAACCTTTCCAAACCCTCACTGGAGTTAGGCAGGGATGTGTCCTGGCACCCCTACTCTTTAATTTGTTTACCACTGCTCTAACAATTATTGTTGACAACAAACTGACAGTCAGAGGAATAGGTCTCAGATACCGTTTTGATGGCGGTCTCTTTAACATAGGGCGCTTTAGAGCTTTCACGAAGACACGCACACGATTCATTTGTGATCTCCAGTATGCGGATGACTGTGCACTTTTAGCCTCTACGCCGGAAGAGCTTCAAGAACTTTTAGATGTGTATGCCCAGAGCTATGATTCCTTGGGACTTAAAAATCAACATTGGAAAGACTAAGATTATGTCAACTCCTCATCAAGTGAACCAAATAGACATTACACTTAACGGAAATTCTCTTGAAGTGGTGGATCAGTTCAATTACTTAGGCAACGTTGTTAATGACAAAGCAAACATGGACAGCGAGATTCGCAATAGAATTAACGCTGCATCTAGAGCACTCTGGGGACTTAGAGAGAGAGTATTTGACAACCACGACCTTGCTTTGTCAACGAAAATGGCTGTCTACAGAGCAGTTGTCATTCCAACACTGCTATATGGATGTGAAAGCTGGGTCACTTACCGTCGTCATGTGAAAGAATTAGAACGTTTTCAGCAAAGACACCTCAGAAGTATGATGAAAATCCGTTGGTTCCATCACATATCAAACGTGGAAGTACTCAGGAGAGCAAACAGCCTTCCAATTGAGGTGCTTATTTCAAGAGCACGCCTAAGATGGGTAGGTCACGTTCATCGTATGCATGATAACCGCCTTCCTAAATGTACACTTTATGGTGAATTGCTAAGCGGTAGTAGAAGGCGTGGCGGTGAACGAAAGAGGTTCAAAGACGCTCTCCATGAAAATCTAAAATCCTGCGGTATTGCAGACGAGCAATGGGAACAACTTGCAGCGGACAGAACCGAATGGCGAGGGGTTGTGGCCAGCTATCAAGGAAATGTTGCTGCAAGAAGGCCGAATCCAAGACCTAACCAGGTCTATGTTTGTCCTGACTGCGGTCGGCATGTGCTCTCCCGAATTGGCCTCTATAGCCATAGTCGTGTGTACCGTAGATGAATGGGAATTACAATAGACTACACCTTTTACTTGTTTTCTATTGTACACAATTTATCGACTGTAACATTTTTATACTCGGACTCGAGTAACGGCTAATAATAATAATTCTCGAATCAGGGAAAGAATCGCAAAGCTGCTTCCCATGGTCTTTTCATGTGATGAAAACATTTTGTTTTGACATTTGTTAGTGACGATTAAAATTTATTTTTAATGTCAGTAGTAACTTTGAGTGTAATTAGTATCTAATTGATATCATTGGGCCGTTCTGACAATAGGCAAAGTGACTGAGGAATGAGGAAGATGCATGGATTTTAAAAATGCTTAATTTTATTATTTTTCCGTAATATGTGCTATATAAGTTGATAATATAATAAAAGAAACTCATAAAAAAATTTAGCTTCGTAAATATGCCACATTAAAATTTGAACTTTAGTGTAAATAAAACCACGTGACTGAAAACGCCATAATATTGCTTTGACGTCATTTTGACGTCACTAATTTGACCTAAATTTGATAATTTACGTTGTTATTATTAATCTTGTTATTAATTATTGGTTAATATGACGGATAATCATTTCATAACACCCCTAACGTGTTAATCTATAACCACAGCGTTCTTTTTAGATGTTTCAACGTTTTAACAATAATGACGTGACGTTACGGGTTACGAATGACACCATTCGTTAGGGATAGAGCGTTTTAATGGTTTTAAATTCTCAGCTGAAATAAATATTTTTTTCGCTCTCAATTTTAACAAAAAAGAAAAAGAAAAAATACGAGGAAGCATATTCTTTTGTCGTCTATCTATCTGTGATATTTAAAAAAATCATGCAACTTCCTCATTGTGTGAAGAAGGTACTATCCTTTAATCCCAAAAGAAACTGACTGGCTGCTTCTGATTCGTATTCTGGTGAGTAATAATAAGTAATGATTAACGCAAAATTTAACTTATGTTGACCAAAGTTCCTCAGAAAGTCTTAAATTTAAATCTTGTAATAAAATAATAAATAAATAATAAACACCACAGAAATTAGACAACCCCCAATTCCAGAAGCCAGAGGCTTGTGCGGAAGGGAGTTACACATTGAAAAAACGCAGACATACAACCATTTCCTCCGAGAGTGCCGGAGCCAGGATTCGAACCCGTTGGTACGATACCCGTGTGATTAATCGCGATTGCCACCTCGCCAATTGCCAATTGCCAATTAAAAACATTTATTATTAATTAAAATATATATATACAATATACGTGTTATTTCCATGCTATCTCATTTTATTTAACAATAGGTAGTCAAATAATAAACTGCGACGTGACACAAGACGCAAAGCCAAGACACGTTCACAGGGGCCGGTTGGTAAGGCCTGCAGAGAAACTAACACATTTGGTAATATCTGTCGATTAATAACTGCTCGCACCAGCATTCGGTATATTAAAATTAATGATTTTGCCAGCAATAGGCTGAAAATAATTGGGGAAACAAACATTCGAGTAAATGAGAGTACTCCTTATATTGTGCAGGAAAAATATACAAAAAACCTGCTTCAGCTAATGCCCATGTTATTTAAAAGTAAATATATAGGAAAAATTTAAAATGTTATAACAGATTATATTTTTGGACCTGAAGGGTGATGACGTAAAACCCACGCGGCTACCGGCCAGACAATGGATCAAATATCAAATCAAATCATCAAATGTTTGTCCCAATATAATACAACGGCGTTTTCCCACCTCAAATTGTAAGAAAAAATATGGAAGAACTGTGTAATTTTTTCTTTGACTGACTAATTTGAAGATGTAGAAGGTGCGAAAGCAGTTGAACCAAAAAGAGAGTTTATTAAGTTCATCTATCTGACCAAAAAATTATTAAATTTCCAGAACAACAAAGAGCTGAAGACTGTTTTATTAGGAGTAAAAGTAATACTTTTGTGAGTCTGTAGTGAATCTCACTTCGTTCGTCCGGCAATTACAGACGCGTCACAAAAGCGGCTTTTACCCCGAATAAGTTATCTTATTTTTCCTTCAAATGTCGATTAGCTATAACAAAAATAAAGATAAATTTAGCTGTGAGTTCCCATTAGCAACGGAAGTAAAAGTCCGCTCGAGTGGAAGAATAAGTACTTCCACTTCCGTTGTTAATGGCAACGCACAGCCGTCTGAAATGTCAAACTTTAATGTCACGAAATGAATAAGAAATGTCATGATTTTCTGATGTTTGAAGAAAAAATATTTTTCTTTCTACCAACGAATGCACAACTCCAAATTGAAACCATGCTCAATTTTGCATGAGATAATTAAACAAAGTTCACTCCGTAAGGTACAATTTTTAATTTTTTTCAAATTATCTTAGGGGTAATTTTAGCGAAACAAGTGTAGAGAAAAAAGAGAAATCATAGAATTTCCTATAAAACGGTTCACTGAATGTTCATGATTAGGAAATTTTCACACACTCGTTTTGCTAAGGTAAACCCTAACTAAAATAATTTTAAAGTAAAAAATTGTACCTTTAAGGGTAGTTTTGGAGATGTTCCACTCATCGGAGACGTGGGGATTTTTAGTAATGTTATGTCAACGCACACGCCCTCTTACGAAGAGAGGTTTAATCTCGAGATAGAAAGAAGCTAGCCATAATAGTTCGCCAGTTGTCCCAGAGATAACGCTATCGAATTTATCTGGGGAATTCTAGACTGTTATAGAATAATTAACCAGAATAGAAGAGAAAACTCTAGAATAAGGATCACGGTGTATATAAGAAGCGAGACCAGCGCATCAGTCAGTTCAGTACAGTTCTGAGAGAGGGTAAAGGGTTCAGATCAAGATCAGTGACATAGTAGTGAGTTTATAGTAGATAAAGGTTATAATTAGTGTGTTATAAAGACTAATTATTGTAATGAATTGCAGACTGTTTACTGGAGGGTGTAAACACGTAACAGTATGTTAAAAGGGGCTAATTTTACTTAAAAACTCTGCTACATTCAGCTTTATATATTTGTCCAGATATGACATTAAATACACTGCTTATAATAAAATAGCTTGATTTCATATATTTTTTTGCCCAATATAATTCTTTTTTCTTTAATATTGAATCATTTCAAATGCCCTATATAAAATAATAATTCCAAGGAATGTATCGTTAGCAGAAAATTCATTAAACCAGCGTTTCTCAATCTTTCGTTGTTTGCTGCTCCCTATCGTACAATGTATACGCCCATTATAGCTCAATAAAATGGGACGAAGTTTGTCGATTTGGATAAAATAATTCAGAGCGGGCTGAAATTTTGGGAACAGGCTTATTTTGTGGTACATTTAGCATATCAAAAATGACAATTTTTCATGTTTTTCCCTTTTATCTCCATTCACTCGTTATCAAAACGATTTTATACATACACCAACATATTCAAAATTTGATTCTCTTTAACTTTCATTACGTACACTATATGCGTACGATCTATCGTTTTCGAATTTTTATCGACTTTATCATGAAACAAGTGTTCTGATAGCGTGCTATAAAGATGTTTAAAAATTTATACCTCTGCAAATATTGGTCGAATGGAAATGAAAAATAGAAGGAAATTGTTCGTAATCGAATTCTCTACAACTGTTATTTGAAACATTTTGCGATCCTAAAATCGATTTTCTTTATCTATCTTCTTCCCCCTCCCCTCCGCCGGCGTCTACGAGCGGGGACTTTTGATATGTTAAAAAGTACTACAAAATAAGTCTGTTCGCAAAATTTCAGCCCGCTCTGAATTATTTCATCCAAATCGACAAATTTCCTCCCATTTTATTGGGCTATAAGGTAAGTTAGATGTTTATATAAGCATATGTATCAAACTCTCCGCAATTTTCCAACAAAATATCTAAAATGACTCGATTATTACTCCTATAAATATTTCATGCCATCTATAGGGGCGCGCCTCAAAGTTTGAAAAACGCTGTATTAAACATTTAACTAAATTAATGCAGATTTACGGTTCTTGTGACGAAAGATTTTATTTTCATGTTCACACATACCTTTTGTGACCCACTGGCAGTAGTCGACGAAACCCGCAAATCTGTTACTGAAAAAAGCAATATTATTGTCTAGGCCATGGGATTCCTCTTCATCAGTTCAATGTCGGAGTCCATCATTTCCTTCACTAATTCAGGAAAGGTTACTTTGGGAGACCAGTTGAATTTTGCTTTGGCTTTTGAGGCATCGCCCAACAGAATGTCCTACAAAGAAAAAAATAACGTTGACGATGAAGTAGTATCCACAAAAACACTTATTCAACACGCGCGTCATCAACAACGTTGGCATCACCTGAAGACTATTAAGAATGAGTCTTAATAAAGTATTTTACCAATTATGTTGATATCATCTAGAAATAATTAAAACTCAGTTCTAATCATGTGCAGGTGATGCTAACATAGATGCAGAAACAAGCGTCGTCGCAGTATTCGAGAGAAGTGTTCAAGTGTTTTGGTGTTAGCGAAATGTATTACATTGTTCAGGGTTCCAACTGCCTCTAGGACATGTCAGGCTAGAGCATAAATAGTGTTGTTTTGGAAATACTTCCTACTTTAGATGGAATTTAGTGCAATATATTTTTTTACAGTTTTACATTTTTGCAATTGTATATAACTGATATGTTTATTATATAACAATTACATATGCTAATAGTATGAGAGAACTAGAGAGGGAGAGTTATCTCTAAGGAATTGACTCGGATTCAAACCAACCTATCCAGACAATTTCCCTTCTGAAACTATTTCTCTTAACCATTTTTTCTCTTGACCTTCAATTTTTTTGAAAATGGTTCCAAAGCGGGTGCCGAAACGTCGAAACATTAATAATCTCAGACGGGATGCAACCCGAGAACCGAATATTTTTCATAGTAACAAAAGCGGAAATTTTAAAAATCCTGCATTATTTCTCATATTTTTAATCCTTTCGAGAACCACATGATCCCTAACATTGACATGAAACGATACCAATTACCTCCAAAATACGACAAAATATCGTCTAAAATTAGTTTAATTTTAAAAAGATGTATTTCGGGTATACAACTAAGAGCACATTGTTTTAGAAATTTTATATTTACATAAAAGTATATTATATAAATAATTTGAGATACTAAGACGGTACGGTACCCGTTTTCGTTAAGAAATCGGAATCCCTCTTTGAAACACGAATATAAACTTACCACTTCCGTTGGTCGAAAATATATGGGGTTAACTTTAATTCTGACCGATCCCGTGTCTTTCTCTTTGCCAACTTCGTCTACCCCTTTTCCTTCCCACACGATTTCCTTTCCTACATGTCTAAAAGCGGCTTCGACGAATTCTCTAGTACTGTGCGTCTCACCAGAAGCTATTACGTAATCTTCAGGTGTTTCTTGTTGTAGCATTAACCACATAGCCTGCAAAAAATATAGACAAATTCAAAACGGTAGGTTTGAGGTTTCCAAATTTTGAGGGCTTTAATTTTTACATGTTTAAAAACACCGGTTACTTTTCATTCAACGTTAAGAACAATATTCTGTCTCAATTTTTTCAAAGAATGTATAATTCGCTACAAGATTCCTGACTGAATTTCTGATTAGGTAGTGCCCATGTAGTTTAATTCTATAGTAAAATAATCGGCTATACTTGAAATTTTGTACTTCTCACGAGAAAAATATTACTTGGCCTAATAAACTATTATTAGTACAATAATACATGAATTATTAGCAGTTTAATAAACTATCTTCCATTGTTCATATTTTCATCTTTAAAAAATAATAGATGGTTAGAAATCAATATCAAGATCAATATCAATATAAAAATAAATAAATATAAATAAATGTCTTTATTTATTTTTCTTACAATACAATATAAGTTATTTTGTTATTTGTTTATTGTGATGGCGACGTTCGATTACCGGTTCTTCCATGCAACCGTCAATAGGATATTATTCACATTATTTAAAAATAAAACACACAATATTGTGTTTTCAAACAAAAGGTGTAAAGGGGTACAGAATAAAAAATAAGAATTACGGCCTTTGTAGTGGTAGATGTTTTTTACATTTTTTCGAAATGAAACAACGCTGAAGCATATTTTGATGTCAGGAGGGAGTTTATTATAGACTTTCGTTATAAGTATAAGAGAAACATTTTTGGAACTGCGAGGTTCTGTGCTTAGGAAGAGTGTATAGATTGCAGTGTCAACAGTAACGAATACAGGAATTCTGATTTTTTTGTAGACTTAAGCGATTTCTCTGAGTTAGTGCCAATGTATTATGTCACAGTAGAAAAGAGTCGATAAAAATCAAGGGATCTCAAAGCTTGAGTTTTACTCCAGGGTCTAGTACATCTTTTTGCATATAAAAAGTTGTAAGCCTACCATAGGATTTTTTAATAAAGTAGTTTACATGATTTGTAAATATGAGCTGCACATCAAAATAAATACCTGAGTTTTTACTTTCTTGTTTGGCTTTTGCCCATTTAGGATGGGTGATTTTCTATTAAAATATTTTGAGTACCAAAGACTAATAACTCGGGTTTTTTTTCGTTCAGAACCAAACTATGAGCTCTTGAAACATCAGTAATAGTATTGAGTTCGAAATTAATATTATTTATTGCAGTGCCAATTTCAATAAAATCGAATGGAAAATTAATTTGAGTATCGCCAGCATATTGATGGACATTGCATGTTTGAGGAAAATTGCTAAAGTCAAAGGTATAGATAAAAAATAGAAGTGGGCCCAAGATACTACCTTGCGGAACACCACCATGTAATGTAACATATCGCAATTATATGTATTTTTCAATAGAGTAAATGAAATTTTAGATTAAGTATACGTCTAAAGTGGAAACGCCGAGACATCTTGATTTGTAGAAATAAGTAGGTGGACAAGAATGAAAGAGAAATATTTTCATAATTAAGCAATCGCTTTAAGACAAGACAGGTCAACAATAAGAGCTATATTTCACTTCGTTGAGGAAATAGTAAACTCCCTAAATTCAGGTGAATATGTTGCTGGGATATTTTTGGATCTCTCCGAAGCAATCGGCAGCATAAACCATTCAAAAATACTCTCGAAGCTGGAGGAATATGGTTTCCGAGGGTCAAGTTACGATCTTTTAAAATCATATCTCTCTGATATTCGAGTTCCTGATGAGTCCAGCGGAGGGTTCATGATATCCCAGTACGAATACTTAAAAAGAGGGGTCCCACAGGGGAGTACGTTGGGTCCTTTAATTTTTTTTATTATACATAAATGGACCTACCTGACAATATCATATATAAGGTTGTCATGTTTGCCGATGACAATACACTGTCTATTAAAGGAAAAATCTGGTAGAATTGCGGCAAGAAATTATAAGTGGTCTGTCAGCTATGCAGGCATATTATGACCACAACAACTTAAAATTAAACGTCAATAAAACAAAAAATATCAAATTTTTCGCACATAATGAGGAAAATATTGACATAATGGTCCATAGAGAGAAACTTACCTCATCCTCTGATACAAAGTTTTTGGGTGTCATAATTGACAAAGAAATCAACTGGAAGGCCCATGTAAGTCATCTAACTCCCAAAATCAGTAGCTTCTGCTACGCGCTGAGAGTGTTATCTCAGTCTGTCGATGAATGTACAATGTCTGCTTATTATGCATACGTCCATTCTATTATACGATATGGAATAATCTTCTGGGGAAATTCTACAGACTCTCATAGAATATTTCTGTTGCAAAAAATGCCTTGGAAGTATTTATAATATGAAAATAACAGACTCGTGTAAGCACATATTTAGTGAAAAGAAAATTCTTACCTTCACCGGCATCTACATCTCAGAAAGTGCCATTTATGTAAGGGAGCATTACATGATGTTTGTAAAACATGAACCTACTTACGATCATGATACGCGCAAAAAAAAACAATTTACGTCCTATAAAGACAAAGTTAACCTTAGTGCAGAAAAGTGTCATCGGCCAATTAATGAAAATTTATAACCATCTTCCCAACTATATGAAAAGTCTAAACACCGTTAAACTACTTAAACAAAAACTAAAGTAAGTAAGTAAGTTCTTTATTCATCATGTTAAGTTACACAATAGTGAAACTTATAAGACTAGTCAAAATAAATAAATACAGTTAAAAAATAATAACAGTTAAAAAGAGTAGTGAATATCTTAAGAGTAATAATACCAATAATAAAGTCATAAATACTAAGATTGTAGATACTCGTCTAAGGAATAAAAAGCATTGTTAAGTAAGTACTTTAACAAAGTATTTTTAAAAGTATTAAAATTGTTAAAATGACCAAAGCGTCGGGTAAATTTATTAAAAAAGTAGATTTCCTGAAAAACATGTGAATTTTGGCCCACACTTAATCTAGAAAATGGCATCCTAAGTTCGGTGTGGTAATTGTGAACATTATTATTTCTAAAAAACAGAGTCTCTTGCTTTTTTATATTTGTAACAATTAGATATATATAAAGTGAAGGTAGAGTTAAGATAGATAGTGCAATAATGCCTCTTTACAGTGTGCCTGATAAGAAAGACCAACCATATAACGAATGATTTTCTTTTGTGCGATGAATACTTTGTAAGTGTGTGAAGAGTTTCCCCATAGGACAATATAGATTGAACTAATCCAAAGTATGCTAATCTTAACACATTAAGGGAGACAGGATTTCAGGGATCTAATAACAAAACAAGATTTACTCAATTTCTTCAATAGATTTTCAGTATGAGTTTCCCACGTCATTTAACAATCCAAAGTTACTTCCAGGAATTTTGTCACTTCTGTATGCACAATCGATTTATGATCTGCCTTGATTAAAATGCATGAACTATGAAAATAGTTCTTTGGCAAAAATAACAAAAAACGGTTTTGTCAACATTCAGTGCAAGACCATTGTTTGAACACCATTTGGAAAACTCCTTTACAGATGTATTAGCTTTAGTGATTGTGGTCTCAGAAGAGTTACTAAAAATCAAAAAGTTTGTATCGTCTGCATAGACAGTTGCTGCATTGGGTGTTGTACAAGAGTGTGGCATATCATTTATAAAGATTAAGAAAAGCAAGGACCTAGAATAGAGCCCTGTGGCACGCCAGTGGTCACATACCTAAAATCTGATTTAAAGCGATCAATTATTACGGCTTGCTTTCTGTTAGTGAGATAGGAGTTGATCCAGTCGTGAGCAGGTTCACGTACACCCAATCTAGATAGTTTCTCTAAAAGCAGATTGTGATCGACAGTGTCGAAAGCTCTACTGAGATTGAAAAATAGAGCTATTGCTTGTTCTTTATTGTTTAATGAATTATAAACATAGTCACATAATTTATCAATAGCGTTTATTGTTGATTTTTTCCTTCTAAATCCGTATTGGCTAGAGATTAACAATTTATGAAATTCTAAATAGTTTAATAACTTATTATTAAAACAAAGTTCAAAAACTTTTGCAAACTGATTTTGTACACTTATATTTCTATAATTACAAGCCTCCATTTTCGATCCCTTATTTTTATATATTGGTTAGATTTTGAAATTTTCAGTGAATCCGGATACTGGCCACTAGCAAAAGATTCATTAATTAAGTAAGACAGCAGAACACAAATTTCGTCAACCACTGCTCTCAGTACTTGACCTCTTATCTCGTCAATCCCTGCAGCTGATTTACTTGTTGTTTTAAGCAACAGTTCACTAACTTCAGCTGGAGTGGTAGGGGTTAGGTAAAAGTTATGTATAACATTGCCAAATAAAATTAATTTGCTAAAATCAGGTTTAGGGCTCTTAAAATTCAAGAAGAAATTATTGAAACCGTTACAAATATCATAAGTATTAGTACATAGTTCATCATTAATAACAATTTCTGTAACTGATTGCTTTGGATTATTTTTTGCTTCATTTATAATGAGCCAACTCTCTTTCATTATATTTTGGGCACCCTTTATACGCCCGTCATTGTAATTTGCCCTAGCAAGTTTAATTTTCTCAGAGTATATTTGCTTAAATCTTAAATACCTATTTTTAATTACTTCGTTGTTTGGGTAATTTTTATTAATTTTATGCAACTCGCATAAAAGATGGTGCAGCTGTTTTAATTCATCATTGAACCATTTTTCCTTATGCACATTTGATTTAACTTTTTTATAAGTTATGGCAGAACTCAAGTAAAATGAATTAAATTTTTCAGTAAAATTTGTGCCGCTGTACATTTCAATCCACTTCTCATTTTTGAGTAAATTTTTTAAAGTATTCAAATTACTCTCTGATACGTCGCGTTTTAATATTGGACTATTATTCACATAATAAAAAGAACAGAAAATAAAAGAAGTGCTAATTAAAAAAGCATACTATTCATTGGACGAATATTATTCAGACATTTTTTAACTAAGAGTAATCTGTTATTCTTATCTTGTTCGATGAGTATTAATATGTTCCATAGCTCTTGTGTATATACTACTTTTAACTTATTTGTTTGTCAATTTATATGTTTGTTCATTTGTTTGCATACATATTAATTTAATGTTGTTATGACTAGTTTATATTTGTCTATATATTTTTCTGTAAACCTCTGACACGTTCTACACCGCAAGATATTACTGAATAAAGATGTATTATTACTATTATTATTATCATATTAATCAAAACAGAAACGGACTTTACATACAAAATCCCTAATTAAAAATTTCAACCAAATTTGAATCAATTAAATCTCAATTAAAACTAAATGAAAATTCTACTGAAAATAACTAATTTGAAACTCTTATTCGCTATTACTAGCATCTTAACATAGGTTTTGTTTAATATATGTCGCGGCGTATGTCGGATAGAAGCAGTAGATACGTTTTCACGTCAGAAAGTTTATGACACGCGTTGATTCTTTACCTATAAAATTTCACGGACCGAGCCATTCAGAGTGTGAACAGAAGCCCGATAACAATAAACTTTATTGCACCTAGATGGCACGAAAGATACATTGTGTGTTGTATTTCGCTATATACATATCTGTTTTAAATCTACTAGGACGCCATAAGGTCGCTTCGTGCATCAGAATCATCGCAAAATTGAAGCACGTCAGTTCCAGGCAGGTCCTTATGCATTAAATGGCTATTTGCAAGCTGTGGCTACTTAAACTTGACTTTACACCGCACTAGTTTGAATTTTATGAGCGTTGGTCTCTCAACACTAGAAAATTCAGTGGCGGATGCGCGGAAAGTTATTGGATTTCTCTCCGGTTCTTGTTTGTTGTTTCATTCATATGCAAGACTTGAGTTAAATTGGTCATTTAGGATAAGCAGTCCCCTATAACTCTATGCCAATAATATACCTATACTATAAATATTCGTATTTTGTTCCTACTTTATATTGCATATTTTGCCACAGTACCAAGAAAAATGGTCGGCGGTTCGAGTGCACTTTTGCTGGGCACTCAAAAAACGCAACAAAAACGACGAACTCATTATTATCGCCATTGTCCCATGCGGCATGGTGTTATCAAACAAGCCGACGTACATTAAAAACCTATAAAGGTAAGCGAGTCAATTTGCGGTCGAGATAGCACAAAGAGTAATGGTATTTTAATGAGGCGGTAAAGTTTTTGTTGAGTTTTTTGAGTACCCAGCAAATGTGTACTCGACTATATAGTAAATCTGTAATTAGAATTTCCATAACACAGTATCTGACTAATACATGACATGAATTTAAAAAATTATCTTAAAATATCAGTATTGTTCACCAAATACATTTAGTCAACAAAAATCAAGCAAAAAACTTTCAATAATACCGTGCTCATCTTGAGATATGTGTGGCTCCATCTCTCCATCTAAATGAGGGGCAATAAAAAATAGCATAAATAAATTTTAAAAAAATGTTTATACATTTATTTAACGTCAGCATATTTCCACTACTGAGGCCTATCACCAACGTCTGTAGATGAGATGCCCTCAACCAGGAATTTAACCGAACCTCTTCTCTTTGGAAGAGTAGAGATCTTTTACTTGCCTAACATTTAATAGACAAAGGACCGACAGCTTTACATCCCCTCCGAAGGATGGTATATTCACTACGCAATCCTCACCTAAGATTGCACAGCTTCTGCTCATACACTGATATACAAGCCGCAAGAAATATGTGGGGCAAAGACACGTGTTTCCTTGTGAACAAGTGGGAAATTCTCTTATTAAAGAAATAAAAAAGTTTCAGGAGGCTCAGGTTTTTTGGATCACCCTGTATATTGAATTTTACTTTTTATGTGAAATAATAACTCGGCGTCGAAGGTTAAACTAAAAAATGTTTACTTCAGGTATTTACACTTGTATTTAAAAAAAAATTAATTTAGAAATACTTAACACTAAAATTATTACAAATTCATAACTGCATGGAAGCAGAAATTTACGTACAGCTTGCATTAAAATTCATAGGTTGAAGAGTCAAACATGAAAAAGTTACTTTTGAATTAACGTTAAACGTAAAAATTCATTTTTGATTTCGGACAATTGATTAAAAGTTTGATTTTTACTTGAAATTCGAAGAAGTTTTGATTCGCGACATTTTTACAACGCACCGAACAAAACACTTGTCTATTCACGTTTTCCTCACCCTCAAAAATCAAAGGTAGGCTGGATAAGCTCAAACAATTGCGTTTAAGGCATTCGGTAGTCCAGCCGAAACGTTTTTCATTTTTCGTTTGTCGTGGTCCGTCCGATCATCTCGGCACGCATTTCAAGATTTTGTATTGAAATCATGAAATTAAATGTTAAATGAAGATAAGTGCGTATCGAATTGTTCTGTAGATATTTGTACAACCTGGCTACCAATGTTAAAAGAAGAACTTAACAAACTCAACATTATCTAAAAAATATCATCAGTTCTATGTTCTGTGTAAGTAGTAAGTATCTATGGAAATAACATAAACAGAATCTTAAAGCTGTGTATTTGACATACACAGCAAAATAAGAGTTCTTCAAAAAATAGCTTTGAAAACGGAAAGAGATTACTTTCCGAAACGTCAGCAAAATACATTATTTTTGTGTTTATTCCGATTTATATTATTTGCAAAACATAACCTCTGACTTTTCCTTTGGCGTAAACGTCACGGGCGCAGAGGCTCTTTTTTCCAATAATTCTATTATTCTGTAGATTCGGTGATTTGTTTTGAAGAGGATAATAGTACATGTGGTAGAAAACCCAAATAATAGGAAAGAATAAATGTTAAATATGTATGAAATATGTTGGATTAATATTTCGTTTGCTAATAGTTTGTCACATATTTAATATTTAAATTGAAAATTCAATTGACAACGGAAAGACCTGTAGCCCACAGAGCTTAGACATTAAGGCTTCCGATATGCTCTGTTAGAAAAAATATACGCCAAACTTTCTCAGTACATGTAATTTAATACGAAATTAAGTAGAAACTATTTTTTTTTCCTTTGCCAAGTGTAGCTGAGTTTATACCCTATCTATTGTAACCAATATTAATGAGGAATAAAATACAATTCAAAAATAAGTTTATTAAAAAATATATACAAATTTCTCATAAAGAAACCCTAAAATCTAATGAAGGAACAGAAAATCACCAGTAAAGGAACTAACGTTCGAATTAAAATTTTGCATATTATTTCTGGTTTAGAAAAAGTTAGTTCACGAGATCTTAAAGATGTAGTGTTCTTAATTTTTTTCCAAATAACTTTCTTCTGGCACCAAATTTGATCTGGTGGTTTAGGTCACTTCCAGTTCTCTTTAACTGTCATTTCCATACTTCATATCTCTATGATTATCAAAGCCTTTTGTTATACTTGGATGCTGTTTTCTATCGTCATTAACAAGTACAAAATATCCAATCTTAAATACATTCTCTAATCCAGTAATGTCGATTTTCTCTTAATTTAGATGACGGGATATCGTCATCGCCCTCGTTTTTCTTTTGCTTTTTTGTTGTCGAATTTTGTTCGTTCCTGTTTTTTTGTTGTTCTTAACACGCTGTACTTCATTTTTCAGACGTATTCGTTTTTCAGTCTTCTCACTTTCTTTCTTTACTATCTCTTTTTTCAAATAACATTTTTTCCACTTAGAACTAGTTGCTGCCAAAGAAACTTAGGCTTATTTCTTTTGGTTTTGTGATTTTATTTTCATATCTTAGCAAGTGTAAATCTTTGTCTCATGCCATGGTGGCTTTTGGTATACCAAAAAGATGATTTGCAGAGGGAATACTGTTCATTTTTTACCGAAACAATTGCTTTATTTATATCTTCAGTACTGTATCTGAATCTGAACATTTTTATATGTATCTCTTATTTCCGCAGCCATATTTTTACAGCGGAATTAAAGAAACAAAAAAAAATGTTTTAAACATATGTGAGAAACATGAATCCAGTAACACATACTTATAGCCTAATGTATAAACAACAATTTAGTGTTACTGATTAGGAGTGTAATTTGAATTTAAAAAGCAGAAATAATGTCCAAGGTGGCTACTTTATACAACATTTAATAATAATAATAATAATAATAAATAAACACCACAGAAATTAGACAACCCCCAATTCCAGAAGCCAGGGCTTGTGCGGAAGGAGGTTACACATTGAAAAAACGCGGACATACAACCATTTCCTCCGACAGTGCTAGTGCCGGAGCCAGGATTCGAACCCGGTGGTGCAATGTCCGTGTGATTAATCGCGATTTCCACCTCGCGCCTTAACCCACTCGGCTATCGACCAGATTTGCCCAATATAAACTAATAATTTCACAACCTTTAAAAGTCCAGTAATAAGCCCCATAAAATAGAAAAATTTTGATGAAATTATTCAGAGCGGGCTGAAATTATAGGAACAGGCTTATTTTGTGATACTTTTTAACATATCAAAAGTCCCCACCCGTAGACGTCGGCGGAGGGGAGGAGGGGGAGAAAATAGGTTAAAAAAATCAATTTTTCGCAAACACTCGGAAAGTATTAATTTTGCTGTAAAATATGTACACATGAAAATTATAGGTAATAAAAATCCGAACAATTTCGTTTTTTTAACTTCGCATGATTTTGAAAGTTTTGAACAAAAATGTCTTTTTTATTATAAATTAAGATTTCCTGCAAGAACTGGACAAAACATTTTTTTTAATAATATGGGCCCAGTATGAAATGTTTCAGAAATGCTTACAGAATAACTTCTCTGATACATCAAAAGATGAAAAAATATCATTACATTACACATTTTTGCTCATAGCTTTAAACAGCTGTAAGTCGTGAAGCATTTATCATATGAAAGTCACTTGAGCTCATTTAACAGGTAATTTAATTCTCTTCAAAAGACCTTTAATGTCATTATTGCCTAAAGTCAGTAAAAAAATAGCTATTTGTCTAAATGCACTTGAAAATGACAATTTTTCATATTTTTTCCTTTTATCTCCATTCACTCGTTACCAAAACGATTTTGTAAATACACCAACATATTCAAAATTTGATTCTCTTTAACTTTCATTAGATACATTATATGCGTACGACCTATCGTTTTCGAGTCTTTATCGATTCTATCATGAAACAAGTGTTCTGATAGTGCGCTATAAAGATGTTTAAAAATTCATATCTCTGCCAATATTGATCGAATGGAAATGAAGAATAAAAGAAATTGTTCGTAATCGAATTCTCTACAACTTTCATTTGAAACATTTTACGATCTGAACGACCATTTTTGAGATTTTAGCGAAGAACGTGCGCGTTTCCGTTGCGTCGTAAAACTGTCAAAATTTCAAAAAAATCCATCTCGGCTCCAATAGGTCGCACGAAGTTAAAAAAAAAAAACGAAATTGTGCGAATTTTTATTACCTATAATTTTCATATGTACATATTTTACAGTAAAATTGATACTTTTCGAGTTTTTTGCGAGAAACCCGTCTTCTATGGATGGGGACTTTTGATATGTTAAATAGTATCACAAAATAAGCCTGTTCCCAAAATCTTAGCCCGCTCTGAATTATTTCATCCAAATCGACAAATTTCGTCGCATTTTATTGAGCTCTATAATGTATTGTTATGTGCTGCCCTCTAACAGAGAGGAGACTCTAAGTTCTCCTCAGGAGAGTGTAATTACTCCCTGGCTAGTAGGGTGGCGCCATCTGTGAGCCAATTGACGAACAGCCATCTAGCACCTAGTAGAAAACTCTGGAGGATTCCAACCTGTTCTAGAATGTCATGGAATAGGATTCTAGTACATTCTATGGGTGTATATAAAAAAGTGAAGTTGAGCAGGAGGCGAGTTCAGTTCAGTTGAGTATACAGTACAGTTCTGGCATACAGAGAGAATTTTTAGTTTAGATAAGAGTTGACAAGTAATTTAAAAGTAAAGTACAGTTGTGATTTAAAAGTAGTGAATTTATATTAGATTAAAGTTATTATTACTTGTGTGAGTTTTAAGGATTAACTATTGTAATTTTAGTGATTAATAAAATAGTGGTTAGTGGAGATTCTTGTTGCAAGTTATTTGAACCTATAGAGTGTTTACTGAAGACTGTAAACACGTAACAGTATTTTAAGTAGGTAGGTATATGTAATTTTACATACTTTGTGAATGTAAATTTAGTTACTGAAAATTCTTAAATATTTTCTGTGAGGTAGAAATAAAATGAAATTCTGCTATGTTTTAGCACTCTTAATAATAGTTTTTATTAAACCGAAGCAAGTTTCAGTGCATTCGTTTCGCGCCATTAGCGTTTATGACAGTAGTATGTTGGGTTGCCTAATACGTGACGTCACTAGTGTGACTAGTGTGTGTAGTATTGAATCCATATTTCATAAAAAAAAGATGGTAAGAACAATTTTGATAGCATGCATTCGGAGCTGCATTCTCTGCTCCTCCAATAATCGATAAATATGTCCAATAATCAGTTAATTAGGTGATGTGATTAATTAATTTTTCTTACCTCTACGTAATCCTTGGCATGCCCCCAATCTCTTTTCGAGTCCAAATTACCCAACTCGAGACATTGAGACAGGCCCAAATGGATTTTCGCCACTTCCCTAGTTATTTTTCTAGTGACGAACGTTTCCCCTCTCCTTGGACGACCTATCGTTTTCGAGTCTTTATCGATTCTATCATGAAACAAGTGTTCTGATAGTGCGCTATAAAGATGTTTAAAAATTCATATCTCTGCCAATATTGATCGAATGGAAATGAAGAATAAAAGAAATTGTTCGTAATCGAATTCTCTACAACTTTCATTTGAAACATTTTACGATCTGAACGACCATTTTTGAGATTTTAGCGAAGAACGCGCGCGTTTCCGTTGCGTCGTAAAACTGTCAAAATTTCAAAAAAATCCATCTCGGCTCCAATACGTCGCACGAAGTTAAAAAAAAAAAAAACGAAATTGTGCGAATTTTCATTACCTATAATTTTCATATGTACATATTTTACAGTAAAATTGATACTTTTCGAGTTTTTTGCGAGAAACCGGTCTTCTACGGATGGGGACTTTTGATATGTTAAATAGTACCACAAAATAAGCCTGTTCCCAAAATCTTAGCCCGCTCTGAATTATTTCATCCAAATCGACAAATTTCGTCGTATTTTATTGGGCTCTATAATGTATTGTTATGTGCTGCCCTCTAACAGAGAGGAGACTCTAAGTTCTCCTCAGGAGAGTGTAATTACTCCCTGGCTAGTAGGGTGGCGCCATCTGTGAGCCAATTGACGAACAGCCATCTAGCACCTAGTAGAAAACTCTGGAGGATTCCAACCTGTTCTAGAATGTCATGGAATAGGATTCTAGTACATTCTATGGGCGTATATAAAAAAGTGAATTTGAGCAGGATGCGAGTTCAGTTCAGTTGAGTATATACAGTACAGTTCTGGTATACAGAGAGAGTTTTTAGTTTAGATAAGAGTTGACAAGTAATTTAAAAGTAAAGTACAGTTGTGATTTAAAAGTAGTGGATTTATATTAGATTAAAGTTATTATTACTTGTGTGAGTTTTAAGGATTAACTATTGTAATTTTAGTGATTAATAAAATAGTGGTTAGTGGAGATCCTTGTTGCAAGTTATTTGAACCTATAGAGTGTTTACTGAAGACTGTAAACACGTAACAGTATTTTAAGTAGGTAGGTATATGTAATTTTACATACTTTGTGAATGTAAATTTAGTTACTGAAAATTCTTAAATATTTTCTGTGAGGTAGAAATAAAATGAAATTCTGCTATGTTTTAGCACTCTTAATAATAGTTTTTATTAAACCGAAGCAAGTTTCAGTGCATTCGTTTCGCGCCATTAGCGTTTATGACAGTAGTATGTTGGGTTGCCTAATACGTGACGTCACTAGTGTGTGTAGTATTGAATCCATATTTCATAAAAAAAAGATGGTAATAACAATTTTGATAGCATGCATTCGGAGCTGCATTCTCTGCTCCTCCAATAATCGATAAATATGTCCAATAATCAGTTAATTAGGTGATGTGATTAATTAATTTTTCTTACCTCTACGTAATCCTTGGCATGCCCCCAATCTCTTTTCGAGTCCAAATTACCCAACTCGAGGCATTGAGACAAGCCCAAATGGATTTTCGCCACTTCCCTAGTTATTTTTCTAGTGACGAACGTTTCCCCTCTCCTTGGACTTTCGTGGTTGAATAAAATACCATTACAGGCAAACATATTGTAAGCCTCTCGATAATTCACCACTATCCAATACGCATACAATTTGGCACATGCTGGAAAAGACAGTTGAATAAATTTTTAGTCCATTACATCAGAAATGTATTAGGTAGAGTTGTTTAGTTTATGCCATAAGTGTGTTTATGTATTATTACCAGAGACATCATAAATTGGTTAAGTGAACCTTTTTGTTTGTATTTTCTTGTAAAATTATTTTTTATAATCTAGTTTTAGTTCCAATTAAATCACAAGCAATGGTTTTTCTGATATAATTATTAGAAGCGGAAAAATGTTACTTCTTTAATAAACTGAAGATTTTTTATTCCTTAATAGTATGGTGTATATCGTGGAGGATGATTAATTGAATTAAAATAGTAAGTTGCTGGAATGTTTACTCAGGATGCAACCAATAATACTTAATAAATTTCCACCACGGCCATTTCAATTAGACATAACGCTATGCTGCGCTGCAATAGCAGACTCAAAATAAATTTACTTACCATAAGGGGATCTGGGATAAAATGGCGTTTTCTCAGTCTGTGGAATTTCTGCAACTTTTCCATATAACTCAGATGTAGAAGCTTGATAAAACTTCGTCATATTTTCAAGCCCACAAGTCCTAATAGCATCTAGTAGCCTAAGCGTACCCACAGCGTCCACTTCTGCAGTATATTCACTGAGATCAAAGGAAACTTTGACGTGACTTTGTGCAGCTAAATTGTAAATTTCAGTCGGCTTTATCGTTCCGATAATCTTCACTAAACAACTTGAATCAGTCATATCACCATAGTGTAGATGAAATTTACCACCCTTATGTGCATAAGGGTCTGAATGAAGATGATCGATTCGACTGGTATTGAAACTACTGGCTCGGCGTATTATTCCATGCACTTCGTAACCTTTATTTAAAAGAAATTCGGAAAGATACGACCCATCCTACAAAAAACCAACACTTGAAATTTAAATTGCCGGGCTAAACATCCAACGAATAAATAGAACTGCAGAATGCAGATTCCTACTTTAACGAGAACAAGAAATCTGACAGTCGTTATTTGTTATTATTTTGCACATCAGCGAGTGCTGTGTTAAATGCCGGCAAATAATTTAAAAACAAATAGTGTACAAAATAAGCATAACATTTTAAAACGTATTTATAGATACCTGTCCATTAATTCCTGTTATAAGAGCCACTTTTCTTCCCTCTAGAAATGCCATTTGTTGACGTAGTTTTATCCAATACGAACAACTTTTGTAATACGTGTAACAAATTTTAAAAGTGATAATTTCCTATAAAGTTAATGTTAATAAGAGTGTATTTTGCCAAGTGTACACAAACGTAAACATGTTCTTGATACTATATAACAATGTGTAGGTACCTAGTTTCCTACTTTCTCCCATGAGCTGAAGGTTAAGCTAGTATCACATAGATGGACAAAGTAGTATGTTAAAGATTAAATATATAAATATTATAGAATAATTGTATATTTAATAATATAAACAGGAACTTGACACACAAAACGGAAGTACCAAGTTTCATTTGTTCCATTTTTGACACTCAAGTTTAGCATACACCATACACCTCACCTTAGTATTAATTGTCAACTCTGGAACACTGTTTTTGATAGAACTGCATTTCCATTTTAATTTTCAAATATATGCTTAATTTGTCAATTGTAAACTAGAGGACTCCATCTGCTGCATAAGTTTAGAGCATGTATTATTCTGTGGCAAGGTTAGGTGTTCTGTGCCACAGACATGGAATCTGTGTTTTGACAAATACAAATGACAACTGACAGGTGACAAGTGGAGAAAGAACTTTCCATTTTAGTCATCATTTAATTAAAATCCAAAATGAAGTGCTGTATGGGAGTAATTCTAGCCTTATTATGTCTATTTTCAAACTCGGAGGTAAAAGAACGAAGATGTTTGAAATATAATAATATAGTAACTATGTTTTAGGCGCAATCCTATGAAGATAAGAGATGTAAATGTATTTGCCCCAGTATATCTTCTGTAACAAATAGTTCAGTAACAGCTCATACGTCAAGGATTTTATATATAACTAACGTACCTCCAAATAAATGGTAATTTATCAAATGTAGCTTCCAATATTAACCGTTAACGTTTTGGTTTTTCAGTAATTGTGACGGTGTAATATTACCCAGAATAGGCAAAGAAATTCTGGGGAAAGAACAGGAGTTCTGTCCAAGATGCGAATGTAAATATGAGAATCGTAACACAACTATTATTAAAGTTGTTGTTATAATCGTAATTTGGGTCATCTCAATTCTAGTTATATATATGGCCTTCTTAATAATACTGGACCCTCTTCTAAACAAAAGAATAAAAGGCAGCTATCAGGAGCACACAAACGAAGAAGTAGAAACTGAAAAGTTGCTTGCTATTTAAATATTTAACTATACTCTTTTAGGATGAAATCACTGCGGGTCCCATGTCGCACAACATGAGCGTTAGGGGTAACGTCTTAAACAGAGTTGGGCACCAGCAGGATAAGTGGAAGAGGCAAGTGAAAGAGCAGCGACGTAATATTTATGACCGTCATACTATGCTTAACTAACCTCTCCTTTGTGATATTAGTACTATATAAGTATTAGATATAGGTCTGAACAGTGTATTTAATTGTACGTATATTATTTATGTATCGCAATAAATGTATTTTTTGATTTGGTGATTAGAACCAAAAAAAATGTGAGCGAATATGGTGATATTGTGGTGTTACAAAGTGACTTTCATTCCTTCTGAGTTTGTAAATATATCTGAATAATTTTATTATATATGAATAAAGGTATAATACACATAATTATTGTTTTAATGCCTTTATTTGATTCGCAATTAGCTTCGTTGCCAGTCTTACTGTGGAATTTTTCTGTCCAATGTTGGAGGATTATTATTATAGCATATATATGTAAGCAAATTTTCGTAAAATGCCGCCAATAGGGTGTGAAAAGGTTTATATGACATCAATAATATAACAAGGATAACTCTTCTAAATACTAAGAAGCCATTATCTCATATAAGTATATGAAATGGTATTAATAGTAAATTGGTTTTCTACATGTTTACTCGAAATCATTAACTTCATTTGACATTTACATTCAGAAAAAAATATGATAGCATAACTTCAGGCCCAGATGCCATACCATTATTATAACTTATCTGATCTGTGGTTGCCATCGCTCAAGGATTTGTTAACAGCCCTTGCAAGGCCATCGCTAACACAGAACGTCTTCTGTGACGCTAATGTAGCTTTTCCAAGGCCGAAATATGTCAGATAAATCTGAACAAAAGTAATGAAACAATAAACCAAGTGCGTGTTGTAACTATTCTTTTGAATATTTATAATTATTCTATTGCATATGTTTCATCAAGAACCTACCGCAGATTCAATCCAATTAATTTTCCTAACGATCACGGTGTGTGAACTTTCAATCATTTTTTGTTTGCTTTTATATACTTTTTCACATTTGAACCATGATGATGCCATTTCTAAAATAATAATGTAAATATACGTCGTTTCCAACTCAAACAGAAAAACAAAGAACCCATGTCCCAATTAAAATATTAAATTTCCCGGTTAGAAAACAATTATTAAAAGATGGACTTCCTGTGTTCCTACGTTATTGTATTTTCATTGGTTAAATTTATTATGACGTCACACCTACTTCACGATCAGTAATCAGTAACGCTTCTGTCAATTTCTGTCCCTTTTGCTTGCCATCGCTAGAGCAGTTGTGTTGTATTTTACACCTTACAACGCAACAAGCTCAAAAATGCCTACCGATGCCGCTGGTTTTATGAAAGATTTCATGGCCGGAGGAATATCAGCAGCCGTAGCAAAAACTACTGTAGCTCCAATCGAAAGAGTAAAATTATTATTACAAGTACAAGCCGCCAGTAAACAAATTTCCAAAGAAAAACAATACAAGGGTAAGCCCAAACCATGCTTTGTGTAGCATCCATTTTTAAGTACCTATAATATATATTGAGTAATAATTGATGTTATAGATTGTCTTAATTTCTCGTATCATAGTGGATGACCACATTAAAATGCAACAAAAAGCGCATTTGGATGATCGTTAAAATATCTACCTACACCTACTGTGTTAAAATTTATATTTTATTTTTAACGAACTTGAGAGTATTCGCATGATGTTCTGAACAACTGAGCCTCTTTTGATGACTCTAGACTACCACTACCCATTTTCTGAAATTAACTACGTACATCTCCCATTGTACTTTTTGTATGGCTGTTTTCTAACTGCATCATTTTATTTTGCAGGCATCGTAGACTGTTTTCTCCGTATTCCAAAAGAACAAGGATTCGCTAGTTTTTGGCGTGGTAATTTGGCCAACGTAATCCGGTACTTCCCTACACAAGCATTAAATTTTTCCTTTAAAGATGTATATAAACAAATGTTTTTGGGGGGTGTTGATAAGAAGACCCAGTTTTGGAGGCATTTTGCTGGAAATTTGGCATCCGGTGGTGCAGCAGGAGCAACATCATTGTGTTTTGTGTACCCCCTGGATTATGCTAGGACACGGTAAGTGATGCGACTGATATATGAACTTTTTTTGTTCAATAGTAATATTCTCGGTTACAGTGGGTTATAGTTCCCCATCCATTTTGCAATCCTAGCTGGACTAGGTGTGTTATGTTGTTTTTTTGCTAGAAATAAGAATAAAATTTAAAAAATTCTGAGATTTAATGTGTAACCCCCTTCTGCACAAGCCTCTGGTTTCTGGAATTGGGGGCTGTCTAATTTCTGTGCTGTTTATTTATTATTATTATACAGAAATAATAAAAGTAATTTAGATACTTATACAAGTATTTAAAAGTACTGAACATATAAAATATCAAAACTGCTTTAAATAAAAATTACTGCATAAAAAGGAGGCATAAATAATGGAAAATGTATTTTTTACTACAATCTTCAAGAAAAGCCAAATTCACTTTAGTATGTATAAAAATTACCTAATGATTTTATGTGGCATGTAACTTTTCCTAAGATGCACATAAAAAACTATGCAGTCTAATTATGGGAAATTTATGGTCTACATAAAAATGACTAAAATTTTTACTACAATCTTATAAATTGCGTAAAAAAACATTTTGGCTAAATCAATACCCATATCGGCATATGTAATCATGTGTAGATGGCTTTGGTTTATAACCTTATTGACATTTAAAAAACATTTCGTGTGGGTTGTTTATTATTTTGTCATGGAAGCCATGAAAGGGCGGATGTGTTCTACCATACAGGGCGTTTTTATTTTTGCGGTTGCACATCATTACAAAAAAATACGCGGTATTTTCTTGGAAGTCTTCTCGGAATGTACGACAAATATAGTTGAAATCACGAATGTTGTCGTTCACGTCATTAATTTATGTACTTATCAATGACATGCGGTTTTCTAAATAGCAAAGTCACGTCTGCTGAGGCTACGACAGAAGTTCCGAGCGTAACGATGCATTTTACAAATGAATATTACAAGTGTTAATCGTAGCCGCAATCAAAATTCAGCATTTTATGAGTTCTCTGTCAATTCAGTACCATGCAGTAGATAAAAGACTGAATGCAGTAGCCAGAAACATGGTGGTGAAATTAAATGAGTAGGTACTTTAATCGGAAAAAGTAACAGATGCTCCCTTTTATATTTGCAAGATATCCATGAGGTGAAATGTAAAATTATATGCGGCAATGGATGTTAAAATTCATCGTATCACATGCTATTGTCTATATATGTTCGTTATAAAATATTTGTGTTTTGCAAACGTTGATATGCCCGTGCGTGCCATTCTGTGTTACTTTAAGTTGATTTGATTCGGAAATTAAAAAATGATGACGTGAAGCAAAGTAATTCGATAAAAGCTACTTTATTATGAGGGTTGGATAAGAAGTTTTGCTGCGATGCCTGGATTCGTTCCGCCTCTCTAGGGCAATAGTTTTTCTGGAGGATTCTCTGGCATTCGGAATTCTTAATGCTATTTACGAATAGCCATCAAAACAATACAATATTGCCCAGGATAATGACGTTGAATATAGTTGACGTATGAAACAGCAATTTCTTCAAAATTTTGTTCTTTGTTCCAAACTACTCGATGTAACAAGAACCCACCATCAATAATATAAATTAGTAAAATTTTCTGAATCTGATGGCGGCTTGAAAAATCACAGAAAGCCGATTTTGCTGTGTTTCGAAGTTCGCCATATTCGTCAAATATGCTCAGTGGATGCAATAACAATTCATGCTCAAAGTAATTGATAACTTGTTGGTCACTTTTCTGAGATGAGATTTTGGATCATATTTTTATAACAATGCATATCTTTTTTTTAAAGGGCACTTTGGATGTTTTATAGGGCATCATATCACCCAAAAGTACATAAAAAAACCTACATTTTGACGAGGAGAAAATTGTTATACGATAAACGGCCAAAAAGTTACAGCGTTTTAAAAATTTCGTAAAATTTTCGAAAAAATGACATTGTATCCAAACTAATCGAGCTTTTGATTTGAAATGTGACAGGCTATTTGTAGGTATTATGAGCCACCTTCACCCAAAATTTCTTCTGATTCGAGCAAGATTTGCCCAACTTATCCTAAAATCTATTTTTGGTAAAAGAAAACGTACATATATATAGATTACAGGAGGGGGTGGAGACGTAACCTCATGAAAATTTAAGTGGAGGTTCCTTGAACATTGACAATAAAAAGACCACAATTTCGTTGCTTAATTTACCCCTTTTTCTAGTTTAAAACAACGTTCCGACACTTGCAGAAAGAAGGTAGATATTCCAGGAATATTTTATTTTTAAGACAACTAACAACCACCCAAAGTTTGGAATCTACAAAAAATTGTATTATTCTCTGCTATTTTCAGTTTACCATACTCCACTATTATGCCTAGAAATATTTTTTTTTTTATCAAAATGCCAATTCGACTGGAGTACTAGTAAATTTACTTACCGTGACAGGCTATACCTATGTTCGCATGAATTGTTTCTCCATTTTCTGGGACGCTAGGATCTTGAGGTTTCGCAACTAGATAGGAAATCTAACCCCAGAAGAAAATATGAAAATTGGAAATTCAAAATGGCGGCCCCAATATGGCTGCCTAAAATTGAGTCTACTTGCATTTTTGGTACTTTCAAATCTAAAAAACTGAGTGGTCATTACTTGGTTTTTATTTTATAAAATTATTGTCCAACTAGTTGGATATAAATTAGCGAGACGCTTTGGGTATCGGTAAAAAAAATATCAAGTACAATACTGACCCAAAATATCAATAATACTATCGCATCTCTAGAACTAGGTGGCCGTGCAAAAGTTATAGGCATGACTCCCATTGTGTGTGTGATATACGTTACGGTCATTAGACCAATGATAACGTATGGCTCCATAGTTTGGTGGTCGAAAGGGCTACAACAGTCGGCCAAAGCCAAACTCTCTGGTTTACAGAGAATAGCATGCCTGGCAATAACTGGTGCTATAAGCACCACACCGTCAGCTGCTTTGGAAATCCTCCTAGACTTACCACCTCTCCATATTTACTTGGAGAGAGAAGCTAGGTGGGCAACATATAGACTCCAACAATCGGAAATTAATATGCCGCAGGCTATTATCATGGAACGCAACGGATTAATTGATGACCTAAACAGTCACAGCATCCTAGGTATGCCTTCTGATGTGATGCCTATCAGAACCAACCATGAGCTGCCTTTCAACATCCTATTTCCTGAAAGAGATGAGTGGGATCGGAATAAAACCGACCTACAGAAGGCAGACAGCTGTTGGTATACAGATGGTTCCAAAACTCCTGAAGGAACAGGAGCTGGAGTTTACAGTCACTGCCCAAAGGTAAGAATAACTTCGAGCCTGGGTGATATCGCGACAATTTTTCAGGCTGAAATATATGCCATTGAACTGTGTGTACGGAGGCTGGAATCAACCCACCCTAGACACAGATCAATAAAAATTTTCTCAGACAGCCAAGCAGCCCTTAGAGCTCTTGGATCATATCGCTGTAATTCTAAAACAGTGTGGAACTGCCAAAAAGCTCTAACCCAATTGGGTAAGAACAACAAACTGACTCTGGTCTGGGTGCCTGGCCACTCTGGGCTGGAGGGCAATGAAATTGCCGATTGCCTAGCTAGAGAGGGTGCGGCATCAAAATTTATAGGACCAGAACCAGTTCTTGGCATATCTTCAAACACTGCCAAAACAAATATCCTAGACTGGGCTGAGTGCAAGACTCTCTACCACTGGCAGGAACTACCAGGATTAGCTCATTCGAAGGAGTTCATTACAAATCCTTCGAAATCAAGAGCTAAAAAACTGCTAGAGTTAAATAGGTTACACCTAAGCACTCTAATCGGCCTATATACTGGGCACTGCAGATTAAATCATCACTTACACAGACTTGGACTGGTGGAAAACACTGAATGCCGTCTGTGTCTAGAGGAAGATGAAACGGCAAGGCATGTCCTGTGCACTTGTCCTGCTGCAGAAAGAACCCGGTTCTCATTATTTGGCAAAGGTCAGCTTTTGCCTGAGGACTTGGACAATCTCTCACCCAACAAAGTTATCAGCTTTATTAAAAGGCTGAACCTATTGGGTGAAATACAAATTAGGAGTGAGCTACAATAGACCTGATTGGTCGCGGTGGAGGGTCTGGTATAGACCCACTTACATTTCAACCTAACCCATTGTGTGTCTGAAACAAACATGTCAAAAAAGATTGTTAAATAAACTCAAGTGCGATTTGGAACGAAACAGGGAGGTATAACTCAGAATCTTATAAATGTTTAATGATTAAATTTTTATCTATGATGCATCTCAAACGCTGAGCCTCTTCTGATGACTCCAGCATACCACTACCCATTTACTGAATGACCTTAACAAATTGACATGTGAAACTTTGTTCCTATCAAATATTCACAATAAACTTTTCTTGTTTACAGTCTAGGAGCTGACATAGGAAAAGGTAAAAGCAGACAATACACTGGACTTATGGATTGTTTAGTAAAAACATTGAAATCTGATGGACCAATTGGTTTATATAGAGGCTTTGTAGTCTCTGTGCAGGGTATTATTATCTATCGTGCTGCATACTTTGGCTTCTTTGACACTGCTAAGGGTTTGCTGCCTGACCCGAAGAACACGCCATTCATAATCTCTTTCCTTATAGCGGAGGTAAGTCTTCTTCAACTCTGTATTTTAATTTTTTTGTTGCCTTTAGTTTGAGGTAACTATTTACTTTCTGACCTTTTTGGAAACTTGCATTTTATAAAATTCCAATCGGTCTGTTTACTTTTATAAGCACAATATTAAAACAAATTAAATTTTGAGTTTTGGTATTTATCTGCTAAATAATATTCCTTGCTCACCGTACTTTTTTGCATAATTTCAAACTAAAATAGGTAAAAAAAAATATGGTTTTTGCGAGAACTCGGAAAGTATCAATTTTACTGTAAAATATGTACACATGAAAATTGCAGGTAATAAAAATCTGCACAATTTCGTTTTTTTTTAACTTCGTACGACCTATTGGACCCGAGATATGTTTTTTTTTAAATTTTGACAGTTTTGCGACGCAACGGAAACGCGCGTTTTCGCTAAAATCTCAAAATTGGTCGTTCGGATCGCAAAATGTTTCAAATGAAAGTTATAGAAATTCGATTATGAACAATTTAACAATTAATTTAAAATGACTTATTAAAGTGTCCAATATTTGAAATATTTTAGTTTTGGAATTTTGTGCTGGAGTTATTTCGTAGCCTGCATCTGCACTTTCATCCATATCTTATCTTTTCACCCGTCTTCTCCTTTAGTTACGGTGCTGTTCGTCTTGGGTGCCTCTACTTACGGTAGAAGTATGTAGAGTTCCTCATGACTCACCCTGTATGAGGATAGAGCACGTTATGTAGAGCTATTTCAAAAATTACAAATTATAGTAATTTGCCGATAATTTTCCTACATTTGTTTTTTTCGCCCTTTTTGTAAATCGGACAGATATGGGATTTTTTCCATATATTCAGAAATATACCAAACTTCAAAGACATATTAAAAATTATACGAAGGGGCTCTACAAAAACATGTACGCAATCCCTAATAATAAAATTTGGAACGTCTTCAGGTTCTTTAGTAAATTTAGATTTTAACTTTTTCAAGGCAAATAAGACATCATCTGTAGAAAATTTATCAATAAAGTAAATTACTATTATTCGGACTGAGTGAATTTGTTAAATGAATCGTTATTTGTTGCTCTGGGGTTAGTAAATGAAAAAATCTTGCAAATCCGTCCACAATTTCTTGTATATCATTTAACTGGCCATCTCTATATATTAAATTTTGGGGGATAGTGGATAAACCTTTCTTAGAGTTATATAGTTTCAAAAGGATTTAACATCATGTCTAATATTGTTTAAATATATTTTATAAGCATTATTTGAGTCTGTCTTAATTAGAGTTCTTAATGTTTTAAATCCATTATATGTATGTTCTACATCTGTTTGCTTAAATAAATTCCAGATTTTTCTTAATAACATTGTTATTGAACCAGGGCAGGTATTTTTTTGGTTTTAAAATATATTTAGGCACACAAGAATCAAGAATTTCATATAATGCTATATAGGAATGTTCGCAGGCTGAATTTGCATCACTAAATGAATTTAAAATGAAACTGTCGTACAATGTGTGATGGTTTGTCTTACGGAAGTTATAAGATTCAAAGTAATTATTTGCATAGTTGTTGTTTCGCACTCGATGGTTTATGGAAAATTATATATTTAGAGCAGGATGACATAAATCTTCTTTTAATAAGACATCAGCTTTAACTACTTTACAAGCTTGGTTAGACATTACCAAATCTAGTATACGTCCGTTTGAATTTGGTATTGTGTTGTATTGCTTAAGGTCAAAGAAATTGAAGTATGAGTGCAGTTATGACATATGTCCAGTAAAATTATCGTCTTCACAGTATTGCTTGTATTCGGGAATATTAAAGTCACCTAATGAATAAACTTTATAAGAGAATTTCAGTAGTCTAAAGTTTCAATCTATATCTGGATATATCGTTGATGTGGGAAGTCAGGTAGGCGTTATCTATACTTACTTCTCCAAAGTGTTTGATAGACTTGACCATGCCTTTCTTTTAAACAGTCTCAATAGAATCGAACTACTATATATTTACAAGTCTTGTAGAATGCTCTCAATTTCTGCAATATCGAGGGTTTAGATCCGACTTGGTTCCTCAAACTTCAGGTGTTCCCCAAAGATCAATGTTGGGACCTCTCTCATTATAATCAATGAAGATATTGTCGAAAACATCAATGTTCTCTACCTGTTGTACGCCGATGACCTTAAATTTATTGCAGAATTTTTCCCATCTCTGATTGTGAGAACCTTCAGAGGAGAGAGTAGAGATCTGAACTTATTTAATTAACTATATTAGGCAGGGAATATTATTTGGCAAACATAAATACCAAAATAGAAGCTGGGGCATCTTATCCGGCTAGACACTTTGCAATATAAAGGAACACATTAGGGGATAAATGATATTTTGCATATTCATTTGTACTTTTTCGCCGACCAATGAACTTGTCTCAAAATCAGGAGCAAATTTTTATTGGTAGGGTGGGCAGGGGTGTATTGCGTTTTTTGCGAATATCCCTTCACAATTTACTTAAAAATTATGCTTGTTATATATGTAAAAGGAATAATAAACAAGATCTCGATAATGGGTGACAAATAATAAATATGTAACCTCAATTAAAATAGCAAAAACAAATTACGACGATTACTCATTTTAAGAATGAGTTTTCAAATGATGTTTAACTAACTCTGCTGAGCCTCTTCTGATGACTCCAGATTACCACTACCCATTTACTGATGTATTTTTTATATTTATCTAAACTGTCGTCAAATTTCTGCATGTGAAGTAACAACGCCATTATTCTTTTTTACAGGCTGTCACGACTGTATCAGGTATCATCTCGTATCCGTTTGACACGGTCAGAAGGCGCATGATGATGCAGTCTGGCCGTGCCAAGTCCGATATGTTGTACAAAAACACTCTACATTGTTGGGGCAAAATTTTAAGGACAGAGGGACCGACTGCCTTCTTCAAAGGTGCCTTCTCCAACGTTCTTCGCGGTACTGGTGCCGCACTCGTACTGGTATTCTACGATGAGGTCAAAGCCCTCATGTGAGACTAGTGATAAATGTGATATTTCGTTGAAAACGATGTCAACTAATATATTTTTTAAGCAGGCACGGATCCAGGGAGCGACCATTGCCCCCCTAATAATTTACAAAAAATCAACTAAAACGGCCAATTTTTCCAGAGTCGCACATATAGTTTTAAACGACTAATCGGGTATTCTAAAAAATTGTTTATTTACGTTGCCATACACAAAACCCTCATAATAAGTAGAATTATATTTAATTTTATTTTATGAAGCAATAATAAAAATACATTTGGTAATTCTAAAGGAAAAGAGAAACCTCGAATTTTTGCGTGATTTTTTGAGGACATCCTATTTTGGGGTCGTAGAACACGAATCTGAAATTAGTTTTGCGTGCATACAAACCGTTTGTCCAAAAAAAAAAAATTATATTGCCTTTTTCCTTATTAAGATCACATTATGGCCTTTATCGAACAATAAACCCTTCACTTATGACAGAAACTCACTTTCTTTTGCATAAAAATCAGAATTTTATTCACTGAAATTGTATTAGATGAACCTGCATCTGTAATTTGATTACATATATTTGTATGCATTGTTTGCACATGTATGCAATATTAAGGCTTGGTGTCTAAAGACACGACGGGTCTGGTAAAGTTTAAGGCCCTCCGATTTTAACAATTTTCTAATGAGATTGGAAAGAATATGAACGGTAGAACATGTTACAGAAAAGAAAATTGAGAATCAACCATAAATTAATGAGAAAATTACGGGACCTTGGAGCGAAATATTTTTGGACGTCAAATGTTGTGACCATATTGTTGGCTTACCGAAAACACAGATCACTGCCTAATTCTTTGATTCCTTCGGCTAACTAGGTAGGCACTTAACAATAATTCTGTTCAGGTCACAAATACAACCAACAACAATATCGTATGCGTTATAGCGGGATATATATGTTTATAAATAACGCGCTCGCGGATTTCGAAACGTCGATGGGCGCGAACGTGTCTTGAAGGGCAAGGGATATATAATAGTACTTAGCACCTTATTCAATCTGGGGCAGATGGCATTAAAGTATTATTTATAAGCATAAATCAAGACACGTTCGCGACCAATCAACGTTTCGAAATCCGCGTTGTTTAGTATTTCTGTTTTTTCTGTAGACGAGGGGTTGTTCTATAGAATGACCCATACCGGTTTCACAATGAATATTAATTTAACATTGAAAATGTGAAAAATCGCCTCATGATATTGGTCGGTGTCAGTACTTTAGACACAACTTTGTAAATGCATGCGCATCGGGTTGACAGTTTTCAGTAACTGTTTTTTGATGTTTTACAAACTATTTTTTTTTTATTAAAGAAAAATAAGTTTTCTGCCATAAGTGAAGGGTTTATTGTTCTATAAAGGCCATAGCGTGATCTTAATAAGAAAAAAGGCGATATACAAGTGCTGTTGGTGTATAAATTTTGACAAACGGTTCGTATGCACGCAAAAATAATTTCAGATTCGTGTTCTACGACCCCAAAATAGGGTTTATTTTGTCTGCCATCTCCCCCCTCTTAATTTGGGTCTGGATCCACGCCTGTTTTTAAGTTAATTTTTTTCATTCCGTACAAGCCAGTCCCTACAGGTTCCAAACAAGGATAAATTGAACATGCATTTTTGGGTGTACATCATACTTATTAGACCTATACCTCTGATCACGTTATTAAGCCAAAACTAAGAATTATTTTGAAATTTTATAGTTGAATGTGTAAATGTAGCACAGCATACGTGAGCAGTGGTTAAATAGAGAAATTGATAACAAGCCCACAATTTATGACAAGAACTGAAACGTTGTGTATGAAAGCCAACTGATTGAATTTTGAATCGTCTTTGCATATGTAAATATCATCATAGATCAACATTTTATTTATCAAATATGTGGCAAAACCGTCTCAATACAACATTTTTTTATTCGTCCTTTTTCCAATTAATACTTTAAGCACCATTTCACATCAACTGCTGTTTTTTTGGTCCGCTAAGAAGAGTTATTAAAGATACTTGACTTATAATTGATATGCTATGGCAGTAAATTCATTTTCAATTTTGGTCTGCTATCCATTCGGAAGATTTCTTACAAGCCAGCATGGTCTTCAATTGTGAGAGCAGCATGGGCTTCATACCTCCGAGTACACCAATTATGAGAACAACCATCTTGACTGGGTAGCCTGGGTACAGCACTAGGAGCTCGTACCGGAGATCCCAGTATTTAGTCCATTTTTCTTCCTCTTTCAAGGCGATGTTGGTTTCAGCCGATGCTGAAAACTCGATGACATACTTCTCCATGGTTAGGTGGTCGAGGAGTACTATGTCAGGGCTTGTTGGCTTAAATTAGCCTGACCGTCGGGAACCCATAGTTGCAGTATATCCTGCACCTCTTGTTCTCGACAACAGACTCAATATCTCTGGGGACGTAAGGCAACAATGAATGGTGTTTGGTCTACAGCATATGGTGCTGAACAAATGCTATACTCAGTACTACCCGGCTATGCATACACTCCAGGGTCAAAAGTCCTCGACCCCCTCGTTGACGTTTGAGGTACATTCGAGGAACGGACGATCTAGGATGAATGCTCTGGTGAATATTCATCATCTTGTGGGTATCTCTATCTAACTGGCGCAGCACTTCACTACTCCAAAGGAGTAGAGGAGAACAGGAATGGCAAGAATATTCGTAGCAGAAACCTTGTTCTTCTCAGAAAGCTCGGAAGACCAAATCTATCGGAGTAGATGTCTGTACTTGCTACAGAGAGATCCCTTTACCTGTTGCACATCTTGGGTATGTTGTTGGACACCCAAATATGTGTAGATCTCTCGAGCATCCAGATGTAGAATTTGTCCATCTGCGAGCTGCATCTCTTTAGAGAATTCTCTGCATCGCCCTCTCTTAAGGTGGACGACTGCACATTTGTCCAACTCAAACTCCATACCGATGACCCCCATGTACTCTTCACGCTCTCCAGAGGCATACAGTTTGAGGTCATTCATATGGAACAGATCTTATGCCTTCAGTTGCAGTGTGGCTCACAGTAGTACCCGGAAGTTTGGCACTCGAGTTAATGATATTAAACACTACTTAGCTAGGGAACCTTTGTGCAAATATTGATATTCTCTTGTGAACTTAATTGTTGATTCATTTTACACTCAAGATACACCCAAAAATGCAAAATAATCTCCAATTAATCCTTAATTGACCATATTTGTTTGAGGGGTTGGTCTATTATTGTTACTAAATGTGTAAAACATTTCCTAAGTTAAAAGATATTAAGCAGTATTCCTAATTTAAGTGGTCTAATGTCAGGACCGAATAACGAAACATATTGTGAACTCACTCTCCCGCAGCAATATTGTTGTTTACATTGTGATATTCGTACTATTATAGTAAACAATTCCCGGCAATTAAAGAACGCAACAAAAACTTTAGGACCTCATTAAACTACCGGTACCCTTTGTACTGCTGTTGGCAAATTGACTCGCTTACCTTAGGTTTTTAATATGTGCGTCGGGTCGTTTGAAGACAGGCATGGCGCCATGGCCCGCGGCGATATAATTGTCGTAAAGTTTTGGTTGCGTTTTTTGAGTGTAGGGAAGTCCTTACTTGGACTATACCTACTTTATTGTACATTTCATTTACCACATTCTGTATTATATATTTATTAATAAGGCTGTTGACTGAAGCCGAGAAATTATATTTTTTATACATTTTTTAATTTTTTACCACAGTCCGTTTGTGATACGAATTTATTTTATACCAATAAAATACTTTATATTTTTATTTTAATGTTGACTATATCACTGACCACTAACTCCCAATCCTCATCCTTAGTTGCGGTTTTTTATCAGAAACAAAAACCATGTTTTTACGATTTTTCTTCAATATTTCGAAAAATAAACAACAGAGTAAAAAACTGTACATAACTTTTTTGTATACCATAATGTCTACAAAAATGTCCATGGCATCACAAATTTTTGGTTTTTTACAGCTCCTACAAGTTTTATCGCTGTAAAACTCTGCGTACAGTTTTGTAGCTGTAAAGTGCTCTCATTTTTAGAAATATTCCTCCATATACTACATACCAAAGCCTCTGGGATTTAACATATTTTTTATCAAGCCAAATTCGTAGAAACAACACCATGCATGCCAAGGTATACCCTACAATAATTTCTAAAATCTATGATCATCAGCTGGTACAGAATTTTTTTCGTTTTTAACTTATAGACTTTGACAGACGTGGGTATCTAATATAACACTATGGCAAAATAATTCACTTTTGGTTATAACGATATTCAATATTTTAAAAATATTACGTGTTCCAAATTTCAATTAATTCATAAACACAGAAGATTGTCAGCTAGATCTCGTGGCGACCCAATATATAAAAAAATATGAAAGTTGCTCTTCTGAAACTGCATCAGCCAACTAAATGTAGGTTAGTTGAAGAGATGGTAATATAAACAACAAATAAATGTTTATGATTAGTCAAGTCAATGAAGGTTCCTACTCCTTAGTCCACAGATCGGGGGTTAGCGACAGATTTTTGGCCGTGATTTTAGTCACTATGCCTTTCAGAGGGCATTATGCTACGTAAATAAATAAAATAAATAAGAGATATGAATCAAAGAGTCATCCTGAGTTCTTCCTATGGAAAAATGAGTCTCCAGTTGTTCGTAAACTATATGTTTTGGTACGATTTTAGTCAGACTACCATGTCTTTTAAAGTGAAGTTCAAGATAAAAAATTTCAAGGAAAACCATACGCATATTGTTAACGTGGATCCAAAGAGTTGTTATGGTCACATGAACTTGTATTTGTATAATTTTTTTTTTCAGCATTTCTAAACAGGCGCCAATAATAAGCATACAAGTCCTTATTGTAAACTGCTGGAGAAAAGGATGGTATACTGTTTGCGTATGCCCAAGTACAGTTTGCACTGAAACAATTTTGTAAAATTATGGGATAACTTTCCGTGATTTTAGTCAGTATGCCATTATAATTTTCATACAGTTTATGATAACGTATGTATGTACATGAAATTGACATATCAATTATGAGAGTAAAAACTACGGGCATACATAGAAAACATTGCAAAACAGAAATAGCAATTTCCGTGTGGTTAATCAGTATACCACTCTGTTTAATACAACTAGGATATATTTAGGTGGAATAACATACCGATAGATAGGTTGTAACGTTTGCCTTGGCCACAAACGTCGGATTCAGCCGAGAAAGATCAACTTTAGGGCCTTGATACACAAATAACTATTATTGTAAACCAAGAGGCATACTGATTAAAAACATGAAAATAATTTTCACAATATTGCAACTTTTACAATTCTTTTATATTTAAAATTCGCATAAATATGTCGTTATCGTGATTACATCAACAATGGAATGGCATACTGATTAAATAGACAAAAAAATTATTTTCTGTTTTACTACTTCAATTTATTTTTTTAATATGGCAAACCCTCTCAACTCGTATGCCATTCTACATATCAACATTTTAGGATATATTTTATAATACAATAAATTTTGTATCGACTAAAATCATGGAAAGTTATTCCATAATTTTACAAAATTATTTCAATGTAAACTGTACTTGAGCATACGCAGACGGTATGCTATCTTTTTCTCCAGCAGTTTACAAAAAAAACTTGTATACGTATATACTTATTATTGGCGGCCTGTTTAGAAATGCCGGAAAAAAAAATTGTACAAATACAAGTTCATGTGACCATAACAGCTCTTTGGCCCAGCTAACAGTATGCCAATGGTTTTCTTTGAAATTCTTTACCTTGAACTTCACTTTAAAGGCCTGACCTAAAATCGCACCAAAATGTACAGTTGACGAGCAACTGGAGACTCATTTTTCCATAGGAAGAACCCAGGATGACTCTTTTATTCATATCACTTGTTATCATAAGAATTTACATAGCATAATGCTCTCTGAAAGGCATACTGACTAAAATCACTTCCAAAAATCTATCGCTAACCCCGGTCTATCAGAGACAGGTTCGATTTTGATGATTTTTTTTAAATGTTTGTTTTTATATATTATTTGAAATCAGAAACATTTGATGTGCATAATTAAATATTTTTATTGTTTAAACAATATATTATAAACACTTTTAAATAGTAAAGGATTATACATTTTTGTTTTATAATTATTAAAAGCTAAATTATATGAAAACTGTAAAAAAAAATTATTAACAATTATACATGATTTTTTATTTATTTTACATTTAAATATGATATATAAATAAATTGTATTAACCGTTGTTTGTTTGATACAAAATTGTACATATGATGTTTCGTTGTTAGGCACCTACATGAGTTAACATCTGTATGTACATGAAGAAAAAGAGAAATAATAATAATAAAAAAGAATTGTAAATATAATATGGTAATACAAGACAAATTAAGAATTTGGAGAATTGGAATAAGAATACTTAACAAGGAGAAAAAAAGAAATTCAGATTTAAATAATCACAATTAACTAGGGTATACACATACTACTACTGATAATAGTCAGTCAGTCAATACCGACTAGATATTTATTCACAAGATAGTTTACATGAGTTTCAGGAATATTGTACAATTTTCAATAACAAATAACTTAATTTTCTATGAAATTGTCTATGACAGTTTATATCTTTGACATTTGCTGGCAAAAGATTATAAAACTTGGGAGCAAGGTAATTAAATTAAAGTAAGTTTGTTTTTGTGGCTGTTTATATATTTAAAAAAATTAGAAATTTTTTAAGTATGTATAAATAATTTAATAATTCATACAAAAAAAAAGTATTTAATTTTCATTCGCATATGGAGCGTTGGGCACTTCATCCTCTTCAGGATGTGGTGCGTTATAGCAATCCGTTCCACTGCAATTAATGCATGCAGGAGAGCAATGCAGACCACTTTTTCTGCATCGGCATGCTATACCGCATCCAGTTTTGCAGGAGCAAAATATAATTTTTAAGATGTTATTTGGTGCTGCTGGTTGTGTCATTTTTATTGGTGTTAAATAATTTTCTTTGTCAACCCCAATGTTCAGGAGATATTTTAGAATTATTTTTCCATTGCTGAACTTGAACATAAACTCTTTTGATGTGCCTGCTGCATCTTCTGTTGGAGGTAATGAACTAAGTTGTACTTCTTTATCTTTCGACACTAGTGTTATAAAATGTTTGTCTTAATTAATTTAAACTTTTCTCCGTTTTAGCACCATGCAGTGTAAGAATACAGTAAAAACCTGTGTTGTAAAGCTCTTCACTTATGTTTTATAGTGTTATGTGCTGCCCTCTAACAAGGAAAGATGTGATTAAGTTCATGTTCAAAGTTTTCCTCAGAAGCTTAGTTACTTCCCTGACTAGTAGGGTGGCGCCGTCTATGAGCCAATTGACGAACAATCATCTATTACATGGTAGAAAACTATGGAGAATTCTAGAAAAGAGTTCTAGAAGGATTCCAAGTGTGTATATAAAGAGGTGACTCCAGCAGATGGGGGAACAGTACAGTTTAGTGAAGGAAGAGTTCAGATCAAAGTGAAGTAAACAGTTGAGAGAATTTTTAGGTTAGACAAGAGTTGACAACAAGTTGACAAGTTTAAGAAGAAAAGTAAAGTACATAGTGTTTAAAAGTAGTGAATTTATATTAGATTAAGTTATTATTAGTTGTGTGATTTTTAAGTATTTACTAGTGTAATTTTAGTGATTAAATAAATCAGTGGTTTGTGAAAATTCTTGTTGCAAGTTATTTGGAATCCACAAAGTGTTTACTGAAAATTGTAAGCACGCAACAATTGGTGTCAGAAGCGGAATTGCAACAGAATTTCTGAAGAATTCGACGAAGTTCCATAGTGTTCTATTTGGAAACCACTGGAGATAGTGAAGTGAGTCGAACTGGAAAGTGATATAGACATTAGACAAGTGCTAGTGTGAGAAAATTTATAGAACATTCTATTCTGAATTTTGTGGACATATTTGACGTATACCAGATATAGACTTTAAATAAGACTTGTTAGTGTTGTTTGTTAGTTTTTGAATGGAAACAAGAAGCATGGCTGCTGAAAAACAAATACAAGACATGTTCGCCGCATTTAGAAAAATGATGCTAGAAGAGAAAGAAGAACAAGAAAAACGACGTCAAGAAGAAAAAGAAGAGCAAGAGAAACAACGCCAAGAAGAGAAAGAAGAACAAGAGAGACGTCAAGAAGAAAAAGAAAGACGACGTCAGGAAGAAAAAGAAAGACGACGTCAGGAAGAAAAAGAAGAACAGGAGAGACGTGAAGAAGAAAAAGAAAGAAGACGTCAAGAAGAATTGAGAAAAATTATACAGGTGCAACAAGATGCTATCCTGTCAGCCACTAGTGAAGTCAAGGAAAAAGTAGATAAAGTTGAACAAAAAGTGACTGGCGTCGAAGGAAAAGTGACTACACTTGAAGAAGGAGTAAGCGATGTCAAAGGAAAAGTAAATAAGGTTGAAGAGGAAGTAACTGAAGTCAAAGGAAAAGTTACTGGCGTTGAAGAAAAAGTTACTGGCGTCGAAGGGAAAGTTACCGATATAGAAGGAAAATTTCGTGCAGTTGAAGGAGAGGTAGAGCGACTTAAACGACTGTTAAGAGAACAAGGAGGCCAGCTGGTATTATCATCGTCAGGTCCTCGATTACAACCGCCTTCCTTTGATGGTCAAACTTCTTGGTCAACCTATAAAAGACAATTTGAGGCAGCGGCATACGCAAACAATTGGAGTAATGAAGACAAAGCTATCGCATTGGTGCTAGCATTAAGGGGCCAAGCCTCAGAGTTGCTTCAGAGTATCCCAGTGACGCAGCAACGGGATTTTAAAGTTTTGGAAGCTGCACTAGATCTAAGATATGGCGACCAACACCTCGCCCAAGTATACAGGACTCAGCTCAAATCACGCACACAAAAGGCTGGGGAAAGTTTACAAGATTTTGAAGCAGCTGTTGAGCGACTGACATACCTGGCTTACCCGGATGCACCCAAAGAATTCCAGGAACAATTAACAGTTGGTACTTTCATCGATGGCATAAGAGATGAGGAGATCAGGCGAGTCCTTAGATTATCCCGAGATAAGACTGGTAGTGAAGCCTTGATCCATGCCCTCGAGGTTGAAGCCGCTTACAAAGAGACTGCACGTCCGAGAGTACGAACCATGAAGGTAGAAGAAGAGGACCGTTTAGAAAAATCAAATATGGAATCTTTGATGGCTGATATGCACAAAATGATAAGCCAGTTGATGACAAAACCAGATGCTCCAAGGAAGCAGGAAAGAGAACGGAGCGATGAACAGTCAAGGAAGGTGATTCGTTGTTATAAGTGCGGCAAAATAGGGCATATTAAGCGAAACTGTCTGCAGCGGAGCCCTGAGAGAGTAAATGCCGCAACGACTGAAGAGCCGCAGGAAAACTAAAGATAGCCAGCACCTTGGGGGCTGTGCTGGCTGGTGAACACGGTGCCCCCAGAGAGATACGGGTTTCCCAGATTAGAAGAGTCCCGAGTAGTCTGCTGTTGGATGGCTATGTAAACAAACGGAGATGTATCTTCACTATCGACACAGGTGCCACGTCATCAATAGTGCGACCCGGATTTTTATCAGGAATAAAAGTTGATAAAAGCCAAAATGGATTGGTCGTTCGAACAGCCACAGGAGACAGGGTAAGGGTTCATGGAGAAGTTGACCTAGATCTGCAGTTTGGACGCCTGTGTTTTAGTCATAGGGTTATCGTGGCTGACATCACTGATGATTTCATTTTGGGGCTGGATGTTATGGGAGTACAAGATCAATTTATACTTGACGTGGTAGAACGAGTCCTAAAGATTGGAAATGAAGAATTTATTTTGTCAACAGCAAATGACCGATTTCAAAAAGTGAGGCTACTAACGGCTGAGACAATCAAGATTCCTGCTCGTTCAGAACAAATAATCGAGGCCATTCTGGAAGGAAACTCTGGTGGATACCGTGTTGGCCTTGTTGAAAAAGATGATTCAATTAAGACAGAAAACGTAGTCTTAGCAAGAACTCTAACCCGGACAAAAGACAAAATTCCAATTAGAGTGGCTAATTTAAATTCCCACTCAGTGACTTTCAAGGAAGGCGAGGCAATAGGATCCTACGAACCAGTCCAGTGGATAGCAAGGTGCGAGGAACAAGGGGAGAAATGTTCGCCAACCAGCATAGACAGGGAAGTTGTGACTTTGTTGAGTACCCAGTTTGAACACCTATCCGAGGATGAACGTAGAGAGGCAATCAAGTTTTTGGCAAAAGAAAAAGGAACGCGACCGGAATGGAAGGATGTTTCGGACAAAAGTGTGGAGCTGAAGGCGTTGTGGGCACAATGGGACTCCCTTAAGGTTATAGATGGGCTATTAAAGAGAGCATGGGAAAGTCCAGATGGGAAGGAAGTTACCATGCGTCTGGTGATACCCAGCTGTCGGATCCCAAAAGTACTTCAGGAAATACATGATGGAGTGTCCGGGGGACATTTTGGTATGAATAAGACATTGGCTAAAGTACGGGAACGATTTTATTGGATAAATAGCCGTCAAGATGTGGAAGCTTGGTGCCGCAAATGCAAGGCTTGTGCAGCTACCAAAGGGCCACAGACGAAGAGCAGGGGCCAAATGAAGCAATATAACGTCGGAGCTCCTTTTGAGAGGATTGCTATAGATGTAGCGGGCCCATTCCCAGTGACAGATGATGGGAATAAATACATCCTGGTCGCTATGGACTATTTTAGTAAATGGCCGGAAGCCTATGCCATTCCGAATCAGGAAGCAGTTACTGTTGCTCGAGTTTTGGTGGATAACCTTGTATGCCGATTTGGTGTACCCCTGGAGCTACATTCCGATCAAGGGAGAAACTTTGAGTCGGGGGTATTTCAGAAAATTTGTGAGTTGCTGGGCATTCACAAGACTCGGACAACCCCTCTTCATCCCCAGTCAGATGGAATGGTGGAACGACATAATAAAACCATGAAGGAACATCTTTCTAAGGTAGTTCACAAGAACCAGCGAGATTGGGATCGACATATACCATTTTTCTTAATGGCATACAGGGCTGCCATTCATGAGACGACTAAACAGACACCGGCTCGTGTAATATTTGGGCACGAGATCAGACTGCCATGTGATTTGATGTTTGGTACACCAGATAAGAAGCCACTGTCCGTGGATGACTACGCAGACGAAGTTAGTCAACAGCTGAGGAATGTCCACGAATTGGTTCGAAACCAAGTTAGCATAGCTAGTGACAGAATGAAGGCTCGCTATGACCGGAAGGGAACGTCAGCAGGATTCAAGGAGGGCGATCTGGTTTGGCTATATAACCCACAACGAAAGAAGGGAAAATCTCCGAAGCTTCACCCACCCTGGGAAGGACCGTATTCAGTCATCACTCGGATCAATGACGTTGTTTACCGAATTCAACGTAGTAAGAAGTCCAAGATGAAGATCGTGCACTTGGATAGGTTGGCGAAGTATGAAGTATGTTGGGGAATCTGAATTGCCTGACCGGGACGTTCAGGCTTAAGGAGGGGGCAGTGTTATGTGCTGCCCTCTAACAAGGAAAGATGTGATTAAGTTCATGTTCAAAGTTTTCCTCAGAAGCTTAGTTACTTCCCTGACTAGTAGGGTGGCGCCGTCTATGAGCCAATTGACGAACAATCATCTATTACATGGTAGAAAACTATGGAGAATTCTAGAAAAGAGTTCTAGAAGGATTCCAAGTGTGTATATAAAGAGGTGACTCCAGCAGATGGGGGAACAGTACAGTTTAGTGAAGGAAGAGTTCAGATCAAAGTGAAGTAAACAGTTGAGAGAATTTTTAGGTTAGACAAGAGTTGACAACAAGTTGACAAGTTTAAGAAGAAAAGTAAAGTACATAGTGTTTAAAAGTAGTGAATTTATATTAGATTAAGTTATTATTAGTTGTGTGATTTTTAAGTATTTACTAGTGTAATTTTAGTGATTAAATAAATCAGTGGTTTGTGAAAATTCTTGTTGCAAGTTATTTGGAATCCACAAAGTGTTTACTGAAAATTGTAAGCACGCAACAATATCATAAAAGTTTCAGCTGCTGTAACTCATTTGTTATCAGAATTGGAAATTTAAAAATATTGATTTTTTCCTTTATTATAAAAAGCTGATGTAGCATCACATCCTGTGAAGGCATGGAGAAATGAAGTATATTCTTTTCTTATATTTGCCAACTGCTTAAAAAAATTTTTTCATTGACAAACTCGCTGTAGGACATTATTTCTTGGCAGTTTCGAAAAGAACAATTCCTTATCATCTGGTGATAAAGCCATCAATAGCACTAACACATCAATGTCCTCTGTACAACAGCTACATGTGAAAAGAGACAATCTAGAGCAGATTAATTGTACAATTAAACGATCAGCATCACTTTCTGCTTGACAACACTCAACATTATTTTCAATAAGTTTTTGGCAAAGAAGATTAATAAGTCTATTTTTATTACAGCTGTTCGCTAAGAACTTTTCCTTAGTGGTCTTTAAAGGCATGGTACTTATGTATATACTAGACTTTAGTTTCATCATTACTACCCATCAAATACAACTTTAACATTAGTATGGTGCTAAAACAGCGAAAAGTTTAAATGAATTAAGATATAAACATTTTATAACACTAGTGTCGAAAGATAAAAGCATACAACTTAGTTCATTACCTCCAACAGAAGATGTAGCGAAACCGCACATCAAAAGAGTTTATCTCCAAGTTCAGGAATGAAAAAATAATTTAAAAATATCTCCCGAACATTGGGGTTGGCAGAAAGAAAATTATTTAACACCAATAAAAGTGACACAACCAGCAGCACCAAATAACATCTTGAAAATTATATTTTGCTCTTGCAAAATTGGATGCGGTATAGCGTGCGGGTGCAGAAAAAGTGGTCTGTATGGATTGCATTAATTACAGTGAAATCTGCAGAGGATGAAGTCCCCAACGCTCCATATGGGAATGAAAATTAAATACAATTTTTTTTTATGAATTATTAATTTATTCATCTATATTTTTAAAACCTCGAATTTTCTTAAATATGTAAATTATTTGTAATTTTTTTTTTTGACAATTTTCATATAATTTAGTTTTTAATTATAAAATAAAAAGCAACAAAAGTTTTACTATCTAAAAGTTAATAAATACCATGAAAAAAATTAATTTCTAATTGTGTCTATATTGTTTAAACAATATAAATATTCAATTGCGCACATTGAAATGTTTCTGATTTCAAATTATCTGGTCGATAGCCGAGTGGGATAAGGCGCGAGATGGCTATCGCGACTAATCACACGGACATCGCACCACCGGGTTCGAATCCTGGCTCCAGCACTGTTGGAGGAAATGGTTGTATGTCCACGTTTTTTTCTGGAATTGGGGGTTAAGTCATCAAAATCGGACCTGTCTCTGAGGATTAAGAAGTTTTAAAGATTTTGACGCTTCGTTGACTTGACTAGATGGGCCACTGTTTTAGTAGGTTGCAAAATATACAGTAAATTTTTAATATTTTTTTTTGAAGGCTCGTTTGTTTTATCGAGCTATCTAATGTTTGTTTACAGTAAAATTGCCTGCATAATCTAACTCATTCATAATGGTTGATTGTGGCCTTGGACAAACGACTGCCTAATTTCGGACTGAGAGGCCCATGCCTGGAATTGAAATTTTACCATGGTACTAACGCTAACGTATTTTTCACCAAACACCAAGTTATTACTAGGTACTAGCGGTTGTTGCGTGGGGTTTGTGAAAATTACTTCTGCGTTTGTACCTTATAGGCATTTAATAACAAAACCATTCTAATTTTCAGACTGTAACCACCGTATCCGGTATTGTTTCTTACCCATTCGACACAGTGAGAAGGCGTATGATGATGCAGTCTGGCCGTGCCAAGTCTGAGATTATGTACAGAAACACGGCGGATTGTTGGATAAAAATTTTGGCGCAAGAGGGACCAGCTGCATTTTACAAAGGTGCATTCTCTAACGTTCTTCGTGGGACGGGTGCAGCCCTCGTACTTGTATTGTACGATGAAATTAAAGCACTTTTGTAAAAATAACACGGAGCTTGATACTAGTTGACAATATTATTACCTAACTAACTTTTGTGTTTTTTTCATTCCATGTTAAACTTGTGATAAGTCAAAAGTATTCATGGAACTAGTAGTGCAAGTAGTTTCAATTCACAGTAATTTGAGAAAGGATGAAACCTACAAACACTCTTCGGTAGGTTACGCTGTACATCTTGTTAGGCAAAATTTGTGTATTGCAGTTTTGCAACATTTTCGAAGTACCGATAAGAAGGAATACCAAAAAATCGCCTTTAACTTGCAACCCTATCAAAACAAGACTAGATAGGGGAAAATATTTAGAAGTTTTCTGTAGAGAATTAAATTTCTTACAAAAAAAGTCCGCGACAGCATGTCTGTATGGCTTACCATTCATCAGTTGTGGGGTCAATTGAATCCCCTCCAATGCACGTATATATTTTCTCAAATAGCTAGCCAACATTGAGAATATATGGCAGGCAAGTTAATATTAATATCCACAAGTTCTTGTACTCGCTAATTACGAATCTAATATTAAAATTTTCAAAAGTAAAATAGTGGAATCAATATGGAGGGATAAAAAATTTGAAAATTACTTGAAAAGTTGAAGAAAATAGAGGAGATGCTTTTTTATCATTGTAGTTACCAATCTGAAATTATAATCTCAAATAAAGTGATGGCCTTAGTATTGCGGACTGATTAACTTAAGGTGGGCATACCCGAGAGAGAGATTCGATAAGGAAATATTTATTATTTTTGGCGTTAACTTTTTTTTTAATACATATATTGGTAAAAGAAAGTATAAGACTACCTAAGTAGAATAGTGATATGAATTTCAGTTTGCAAAATTAGTTAATTTAAATTGAAAAATAGTGCCGATCTTCATATCTTGTACTTTTAAATTAACTAATTTTGCAAACAACTGAAATTATTAAGTGAAAAATCATATCACTACACCTGTCATAGTTCTACTTAGGTAGTCTTATACTTCTTTTTACCAATATATGTATTTAAAAAAGTTATGGCCAAAAATGATAAAATATTTGCTTATCGAATCTCTCTCTCTTGGATATGTACATCTTAAAAAACAACTTTCAGTGCGCTATATTGAAGTCAACATTTTATTCGTGAAAATTATAATTATGTGTTGTTCTCTTAAGATAACATGGAAGCGACAATAACAACTCACTCATAGAAGAGATGTACTTTATTAAGCCACGCGTTGGGAGCTTGGCATAACTAATCTCACAAATTTCATATTCGGAAGAGCAGTTCTCTATTTTCTTTTCAAGGTTTTATCCGTCCATTTTGTTTTTGATTGTTCTAACATAAGATGCGTTATCAGCAAGTCCAGAAACTTGCGAATATTAATTTTAATATGCGTGCCATCTGAATATTGGTCAGCTGTTTAGAAAAATTCCTCACTGTGTGCCATATCTGAAAGAATTCAATTGACTACCTACCACACCTAAATGGTAGGCTGTACAGACATATGCTGCCATATAAGCTTTTTTTATAGGAAATTTAATGCTCTACAAAGAGAGGCTCGAGCAATTTTTCTCTATCTGGTTTCGTTTTGTTGGCGTTTTGTCCCATTTTAACTGTTAATGATCCTGGAAAGTAGCAAAATTGAATCCACAAATTTGACCTAATAATATATACAATATTATCTCCTGAACAGTAGGGTTATCCTTTCTAAAATTACCGTGATAATTGATAAATTTTGTTCTAATTTGTTCGGTGTATACCTATTGTATATAGTTTCAGTACATTCCACTTATTACTTTTATATTGCTATTCTTGCTTCACAAGCACCCACTACATGTATTTTACCCTTTTTTTTTACGAAATCGTGATAATTTATTATATTTATAGCAATAAAATCTCCTTGGTTTATAAGTTTTGTGATAATATTTTTAATCACTTTGAGATTCTACCTAAAGAGAAAATTGTAAAAAAATAAGAAAATTGAAATTACGTAGCGTTTATATATACAGGGTGGACCATTAATAATGGGCTATAGTTCAAGGATAGATTTTTTGGACCAAAATATGAGGATATGAATAGAATAGAATAGAATCGTCTATTTGACTACTTTATGTAAAAACTACATTTGTAGCAAGTCTAGAAAATAACAGTGTATATAAACAAACACTCTGAGGTTCACTAAAAAATAAAACATGACAGTGTATAAATAAAATACATGGAGCTTCATCCTAATGAACAGAAGCAAGATGTGCCGTAACACAGGAATACGTAACAATAATGAAGTCATAAAAAAATAGGTAAATATAAAATATTGGGTCAGTAACGTGGCGAGCGAGGTCATAAATCCAGTAGGCTGATGGGACAGTAATAATTTCGAAAAAGAAAAAAAATTTAGTTACATTGGATGGGTAGAATTTAGAAATTCATCTATTGTATAGAAACAGTGCTGTAATATGTAGTTTTTATATATTTTTTAAATTGGTCATTTAAAGATTTAATGTGTGACTGTGATTTATTATAAAGCTTTAAGTTTAACGAATTCTTTTGCGTCTTGGACAGTTTAAAGCAAGGAGCTCTTAATAGATTTGCATTCCTAGTACTATAATTGTGTAAATTTGATTGTTTTGTGTAATGATTATTATTTTTGTGAATTTCAAGCAAAACAGAATAAATATAAAGTGATGGTAGGGACATAATTTCTAACATAATAAACAAAGGCCGACAATGTTCTCTGTAGTCAGCTTTAGCTATTATCCTAACCACTTTCTTTTGCTGTCTAAAAATTTTTATGGCAAAACTTTGTTACGCCGCACTAAATCTCGCCCGTTCAATAAAGGCCTTTATTATTATTATTATTATTATTATTATAACTAGAGTTTCCCCATAACAAAATCCCATATAACTCATTTGAGAATGGAAAAATGAAAAATAAGTAATTCTTACAATGTCTATATGAAGTGTGACTTTCAGTTGTCTAATTAAAAAGGTTATATTGCATAATTTGTATCTTGAATTATCTACGTGACAACTCCAATTCAGTCTATCATCAATGACTATGCCAAGCAAATTAACATTATCTCCATTAACAAATTTATTATTGGTAGAAAGGAATAGCTTTTGAATCTTGTCCTCATTTAACATAAGCCTATTGCTTGAAAACCACTCTTGGCCTCGTTTTTCATAGGCTTTCGATGTGTCTTTTAAATCATTAAAATTATTATCTGAACAAATTAATGTTGTGTCGTCTGCAAATAGAACACAATTACTAGGTAAAAGGAAGTTACATATATCATTGATATAAATGATGAACAGTAATGGCCCCAAGGTTGAACCCTGGGGGACACCATGCTTTACAACCTCAAAATTAGACGAGACATTATCAAAACTGACACACTGAACCCTGTTTGATAAGTACGAACTAAAAAGAGCGAGGGCTAAACCTCTTATACCGTAATAATTTAATTTTTGTAAAAGAATATCATGAGAGACACAGTCGAAGGCCCTGGAGATGTCACACACTGTTAAGGCTGTATGCTTGCCCTGTTCAAGGTCTTCGACTATGTCACTCACTACTTTAAGCGCTGCTTGTGTGGTCGAGTGTTTTGCCCTAAATCCGAATTGAGAATTATTTAAAATTTGATTAGATTCGATGTACCTGGTAAGCCTAAGTTTTAATATCGTTTCAACAATCTTCGCAAATATCGAGATGATGGACATTGGTCGGTAATTTCCCTCCTTTGAGGGGTCACCTTTTTTGAAGATAGGTATGATTTTTGAGTATTTGAATATGTCAAGAAAAACTCCGGTTTCAAAAATTAAATTTATTAGGCACGTTAATGGTTGTATAATCAAATCACAGGTTTCCTTAATTATTTTACAATTTAGATCATGGATATCAAAAGAGTGTATTTTTTAATGAATTTATTGCATCGAGTACATCCTCTGATGTAACTGGAAACAGGAAAAATGAGCAAGAGGGAGCTGGAGTGCATTTATAATTGTTTAAAATATGCGAACACAGCTTTTGTTGATCTGTATAAAGTATCTTTGGATACAGCGTCATCTCGGGATGGGTAGATTTATTAGTCACGGAAGTAGAACATTACGATTTCTTGTTCTCTTTGACGTTTGTCTGTGGTTTGTCCACGTTTGACAGATTTGTGAAATCGATAAAATAAACAATGGCCCAAATAGGAGAACCTTTAACGTTATCAAGAGGTAAGATTCCCCAAATAGCCTGTGAGATCTTTAACTTTGTAAAACACCATAGATATCAAGAGATCCATAGAACTCTTGGAAAAACTTCAGAAAAGTGGGGAGGTGCCAGCGACCAAATTAGCCGCTCTGCAGAAGGTTCTTCAAAGTGATTTTTTAAATGCTGTTCGTGAGGTTTACGAACATGTATATGAAACGGTGGATATTCAGGGATCACAAGATGTGCGAGCCTCGGCCACTGCTAAAGCCACAGTGGCTGCCTTTGCCGCCAGTGAAGGACACGCACATCCCAGAGTGGTTGAACTACCTAAAACCGACGAGGGGCTAGGCTTCAATGTTATGGGTGGTAAGGAACAGAACTCCCCAATTTATATATCCAGAATTATTCCTGGTGGGGTGGCAGATAGACATGGCGGATTGAAAAGGGGTGACCAGCTTCTAAGTGTAAATGGGGTCGTAAGTAATTAGGTCTTGATAAGATTCGTGAATTATTTGTACTTATTTTTAGTCCGTTGATGGTGAGAATCATGAAAAAGCTGTGGAACTTCTTAAACAAGCTCATGGGTCTGTGAAATTAGTCGTTCGATACACACCAAAAGTGCTTGAGGAAATGGAACTGCGGTTTGACAAGCAAAGGGCTAGAAGGCGGCAACAGTACAATTAATATAAATTGACGCTGCATTGACAGCATCAGAACGATAAGAGTATTACTGCCTCTGCCAAGTTTACGACTGCTAATGAATTACTTGAAAATAGAATCTCCTCTGCAATCGTTTTAAAAGTATTTTGTGTACTTAAGAGTACAAAAAACAGTTTGTTTAACCTTCATTTTGTTGCTTGAATGATAAAGAATTGTCGAAATAAGAAAAATGCCTGATGATGAAGTAGGTCCTTGCAGATTTTGTTGTGGTCATTGCACTTAATGTTTCACCGATCATACTGTCATCCTCTTCAAGAAAATTTTGAAGAATAGAGTTGTGTTCTTATTTTTATATAGCTTGATGCTGCTTCATATTACTGCCCTTTCTCCATGCTTTGTCAATCAAAATCTGAGATGGTAACGTAACAAGAAACTGAACATAACAACTCCAGTCTCTGGAATAATACTGTAATTAGCGAAACTTTCTACGATGGCAGCAAAATATGGTAGAAACTACTTCATCAAACAATGACTGTGGAAGCCTGCATACTACTATATATATATATGATATCGTCATTTGTAGGAAATAATATGCAATATTATGTTAATTATAATACAGAATATAATAATATAGAATAATATGGTCTCCAATAATAGAATTTACATGTGTTTTCTGTGTAATGGTTGAACGTACACTGATGTACATATTCAGTTTTTTATTTATTTGAATTTTGTAGGTAGGTTAACTAGTAACTTTTTTGAATTTTTGTTAATTTTAATGTTTTTGTTGTATTTACATTGTTCATAAAATATACTCACTAGATTAATTGAATTTTTCTTGCTTTTCATACTTTTCTAGCCTCTGCTATAAAGTAACTAGCAGAAGTAGTAGAATGAGGGGGAGCCGGGTAAATCACAAGAAAATTTAATTATTATTATTATCAATTTGTTGATATAATGAAATTATTAGTTAGCCTATATCTTTCTTGTAAAAAAAGATATCGATTTCAAATTATAGGGAATTGTATAATTAAATCAGATAAACATTTTGATTGCTCTATCTGATCTTTATTTCTGCTTTAAGGTAAGCGATGCCACGAACGTAATTCGCCAATTTCTCGTATATCCCTGAACCAATTCAAAAATGTTCCGATAAGCCTTATTTAGAGAAAACTCAATAGAATAGGTATTGCATTTTATTGAGTTTTTGAGTGTTCTCTACAGGCCTATCAACATCTTTTCTTAATCGGTTCAGGGATGTAGGAGAAATTATAGAATTATGAAATTATCTTTTAAAATCGGCGCTGTGACCCTTAATCAGAAGTGGAAATAAACTTTATTATTTTTAATGGGCCACCCTATATATTATTCAAAATTTAGATTGTTCAGGAAATTCTAAGTACAAAATATTATATGCAACACACCTTACCTCTATCTTTAAGTTTTCGAGAAAATGACTATTGAAAATGTTATATCAGTCATAAATTATTTTGACGTAAAACAAATGAATGCAGGAAAAAATCTATTATGTCAAGTAAAATTTGATAACATCATAAAAATTTCATTTCCAGTTGAACCGGAAGTACTACAAAAGTGCTTTCAGAGTCAAATTACTTAATTATACTAATATTCATTTTATTCTAATGAGTGATCTACATATTAATATATTGGGGGTGGTAGCTCTGTGGGTTAGCGCATCTAGCTTTCTCTCTGTGCATATTTAGCGAAGTGGGTTCGAGCTCCACATACTGCGAAGTAATTTTCAAATATAGATTACTCCTAAGAAGTGGTTCGGATCCCACTAGAAACTGTAGGGCCCCGTCTCCATCACTCACACAAATCTTGATCTCCTAGACTTAAGAGGGTTACTCAGGTAATTTGGATGGCAGTTAATGATCAAACAAACAAATTTTAACAAGCTGTCACTTCATCAACTAACTATTGAAAATTATCGAATTAGATCATTGATTTGACATTACTTTAAACTGAAATTGACACAAACTAACACTGAAACAATCAACTTGTTCACTTATCCATGGGGCTTGACTTATTCTGTCATGAAGTTCATTTCGGTTTCGAGGGCTTGTTTTGTATACATTATTTTTCACAGTGCCCCAGAAATAAAAATCTAAGGGTGTAATATCTGGAGACCTGGTAGGATAGGATTCAAACGAGCTATTTAAGGAGTCGGACGAATGTTTGCGACTGGAGCTAGACAATGCCCCCCCCCCCCGTTTTCGAGGGTGCTGAATCTACTCCCAGGGTCAAACCAGGTTTTCGACCTCGTCAACCTGCTCAAATTGGCGAAAAACTACCCCCAAAGTCCCGTTTTCCGTGAACCCGTTTATTTTCCCCCAGTTTTTCGACTAATTGTTGTTCCCTCGAGGGATTTGATATTAGCCACCCCTACCCCAGGTTTCCACCCCTGCAGGGGGTTGGAAAATTTATATTTTTTTTGAGAGAAAAATTGATATTTTACAGGAGGTGTCTCTTTGAATAAGATGGTAGGTGACCACTGACCAGGGTTGTGTAACCACCACCGGGGATTGTTTTCAGCCTTCAAAGGGATGGAATTTTTTTTTTACGATGACAGCACTGAATGTCACGAAAATTGGGAGGAAAATGAAATGCAACTCTTCTTGTATAAGCGCCTACGATTTTATTGATCCGCTCAATCCACCGTCACAAATAAAAAAAATATATAAGTATCTTATATACACATATTTATTTATACATGTATTCATACACATTCGTACAAATTTATAAAAACAGTTTAATAAAGATTTTTTATAGTATAAATTATATATAAATTCCACCCCTTTGAAGGATCAGAAAAACCCCCGGGTCAATCTTGGCCACCTACCATCTTATTCAAAGAAACACCTCCTGTAAAATATCAAATTTTTCTCACAGAAAGAATACGAACCCTCTACATGGGTTGGCTGAGGTCAAATCCCTCGAGAGACCTTCCGTTCTACTTGAGGGAACAACAATTAGTTGAAAAACTGGGGAAAATAAATGGGTTCACGGAAAAGGACACTTTGGGTTTTTTTTGGCCAATTTGAGGGGGTTGCCGAGGTGAAAAAATTGGTTTGACCTTGGGAATCGATTCAGAGTACCCTCAAAAACGGAGGGGGGAAGTGTTCATTCAACCACTGGCCAACTATCTCTATCCACCATCTAACTGGAATTACATTTCTTCATCTAAAATACTACACCATACGTCAATTCTCTGTGAGAACCGGTCTTTGTTTGCAATTAATAATTCAATGAAGGTTGGTTTTCTATTGCCTAGCACCTGCAGTTTTGAGAAAACTTACCCCTCCATTGGTGTTGAATGTTGCCTCATCCATAAACGTGATTCTTTTAAGAAAACTTCTATTGTTGAAAATTTACCTTATGCCCAATAGCAAGCAAGGTTTTATTAGCCAAATTCTGTTGCAAAGCATAATCGATGATGCGCATCAAGATACTGTTATCATTAAGATACCTCCAATTTCAACATAGAAAACTATGTGTATCTTTGATACACTTGTTTACTTGAAAAGTACATTAATGGTGGCTACAGTGCCACGTGAACTAATAGGATTTTGCAGCAGATATCTTCTATTAAATTCTTCGGCAACTGCTCGATTAATTCGAGTTCCTTCACTAGAGAGCCTGAATTTTTAATTTTTCTCTTAAAGCTAAACGTATATCTTTTGGGTTTTTATGCAAAAATTGATGTTTAAATCTGCTGGTTTATATAGTTCCTTAGGAATCGAATCAAAGTTGCAGATCAAATGTATGCAAAAGTCATTTTTTATGCTATCACTTTTCCATGATTTTAAGACCCTCCTAGTCGAAAAATCATGATTTTTTTATCTATTCACCCATTTTGCTTTATAATGTCAGATTTCTCATATCAAATGAATTTAAATAAAACACTTTAATTTTCTATACATTTATTTGAAGTTGAATAAAAACAATAAAAAATAAGGATTTAGTAAAACACATTTTAACCTAAAAGAACTAATTAAAATAGGAAAACGTGTAACCATTTTGAGATCACAGGTACAAAAAAAAATAATAATTTAGTAACAGCCACAAAAAAAAACAGTCTAAAAAATACAGTCAAAAAAATAATTGCAAATCAGTCCAAAGGATGCATCAGCTTAACAAAACTAATAAAAACAGATCAGACCTGACATCAAATCCAGGTTTCATGAGCCGAATCTGGCTATATTCTTGAAATACTCCATTTTACAGTTTCAAGGGATAAAGCGATTGGTTAGTCTAAATTATCCAATCAATTTGACTAATCCAATTGTAACTCTGTTGAAACGGGCCTAACATTAAATGTTTGAAACTTTTACAAAGTAACGACTTTTAAATTAAGGAACATTGAACTAATCACATTTATTTATCACTTAACAGCAAGCATATTTAAAATTATTTTAAATACGCTTGCCGGATTAAGACGCAGGCGGTCGCCTAAGGCCCCAAAATTGAAAGGATGAAAAAATGAAAAGAGCGAACAATTTTAAGGGAAAAAATAAAAAGAGCAAACAAATTAAAAGAGGGGGGCGCCAAAAATATTTTTGCCTGCAAGCAAAATTCACCTTGATCCGGCCCTGTATAAAATATAATGAAATAAAGTTAAACTTTCATGTAGAACGAAGCCTAGTTTGAAGTTCAAAAAGAGAGAGAGAATTTCAGTCATGAAATGGAGAGAACTAATAGTCTAAGAGCTGGCTACATAATTTTAACATGACTCGATACAGTCTTACGGTCTGATACAGTGAACGTGAGAAAGTAATGGGAGATTAGATATACAAATTGCAGAAGCGAAAGTAGGGGATAAATTATTGGCAGACTTTACTCCACTGCACTCGGCATACACAGAGCACTCATATCCAACACGACAAAACAATTAATTTTTTACATTAAATGTTATTTCGACAGTTTTGAATTTTATCAATGAATTGCTGAAAAGTTCACCTTATGGTGTGACACATAACAGACTTGAAAGTGAGGGAAAAATTGTTGGCAAACAAGGAATGTTCATGGAATATGGCTGTCAATGAATTGGTGTTGTCCGCGGGTCAGTTTCATTGGTCAAGTGTCTGCCAATAGTTACACATACTTTGTGACATCATATACTAGATAACTGTAAATTTTCATGACTGTCGGAATAACGTTTTCAGCTTCAAACACCCACTTTACACCTCCGGTTTATTTGGCGAATTCACACTTCTAGTCTCCCTACTAGTTCTCACATTCACTGTATGAGAAAATTAAACTATATCGAGTCACGTTAAAATTCTGTAGCCAGCTCTTTGTCTATACCTCAATAATGTCGTAAAAAATAATTGTCAATGGCCATCTACCACAGTTTTTAAAAGAGAAAACATTTTTTTGCCAAGGGTCAAACCCACAAAATTTATTTAATGATTTGTGCAATTTATGTAAATTATAATATATTTTAAAGATTGGATGAGATATTGGCATTTCTTGGAATTGCTTTCTCCTTAAAAAATTGTGGTAATTTCCTAATTATAATATTTATGTTTCACATTGTTATGGGGAAAATGTAACTCAGTAGAAGCAGTGAATATGTTATACTACACATACTTATTAAATTTTCATATAGTCATTTTGAGGTATTTTGGCACCTTATGCACAAATGTACACATTATGTTTGTTGTTTTCAACGCAATGCAATAAATGGCTATGATCATCACTAGACACGACTGTGCAAAATTTAAAATTACTATGAAATGACTCAGAAAACTGAATAGTTCATTACCTGACATGCATGATTGTCGCATAGGCACCAAGATAACTGGAAATGCGCTATCTGAACTTGCCGTCAAATCTTTCCATGAGGGTAATGTTCAGTAATTCACTATCAGCCTTAAATTACACATTAAACATGCTATATTATAGTACATGGATTTTTTACAATCTTAAACGAATGCCTATCTAGAGATTACATTATATATTTTGCGTATTAAATTAAATTTATATTCTAGATTATCTAGTAGTTGCATAACCCACCTAAACGTTGTGTATGTACACGGAATACTTAATGAAATATCTTATTTATATAAACGAATTTGAACCAACAGACGTTCGTGATGGTATGATGTTAACTATCTGTGTGAGAACTATTCGATAGTAGTAAAGCAATTATTTAAGTAAGGAACTAAAAATCTGGAAATAACTCAAAAGTGACAGGAAGATTGGAGAAAACAATCCAATTATTTAAAATAACATCTACTTAAGTGAATATTTAAAAATCACATCTTAAAGACTATTTTTTAATTCCCGTCTCTTAAGGGATACAAAATCCAACCCAAATCTAGTTTGGAAAAACAAATTTCATACCTTGAAATTCGCACTAGTAACATATATTTGCATTTTACAATAAATCATCATTGCCAAATAACGCAATCGAATCATTATGAACAAGTTACAATTTTAATCTATTTGCTGGAAAGGTCAATCTCTACAGTAGATAAGCTATAGGAGTTCGGGATCAAAATTCTATGCTGTTTCTCGTAGAGTCTCATTCTGTTGAAATGATTATCCTAATTTGGTGGGTGAAACCGCAGTTTAATCTTTGTGGGATCAGATGTATTTAATAGGCACACGATCACTGTTAGGTAAAGATGCAGCTTATACAGGTTTGTATTTTTATAAGAATAGCTTTTGGCAGTGATGATATCAAAAAAGCTATCATTAACTACTAAAAGCCATGAAAATCTTTTACAGAGGGATTTTCAGGAACTACAACAAAATCGTACTTAAACAGATATGAAACATAGATGTGAAAATGCCTTCATGAAAATTTTTTGGGACAATAAAAATCAACTTGCAACATTTTTATTAAAAATTACCCCTTTCGATACTGCAACAAAAATTTAGTTTAGTGGTTTACAGCTTTTATGACTTTTACCCATCCATCTAAATCTAACCCAATGAGAAAAGTTCAAAACCGTAAAAAGCTGTACTCGTGAAAGTGCAAACCTGTGGATAAGCTGTATTCTTATTTAACGATGTTCAGGTGACACTCAACCGAAGGCTAAACTATGGTTTCACCCACTAAGTTGGCATCAACTCTCAAAAAATGCAGAATGAACCTCCATAAGGAAAATCATGGGATTTTTGAACTCCCATAGACTATCTACTCACCATAGTTCAGTTATACCCTACTTTTATACAGAGTGTTTTTAAACCTGGCAGGCAATTCCTTGTCAGGAAATAGGTAAAACAACTTAATACAACTTTCTCCCTAAATTGGGAGGTATAACCCTCGTAAAAGAAGTGAGAAGAAAAATAGTTTTTGAATTAGAATATTGAGAATGCTTAGTTCTAAGAAATCCTGCTCTGTTGCAATTATAATGATGGATGTTGTTGGTTTTGTTTCATCGCCAATCATTTATAGGTGTATAATTTCCATCGCATTACTTTCGGATGCACGATGCTCGTCGTTAAAATGAGCCTCGTGCGACTCTAAAATTCAAAAACAGATTTGATCTATATTTTAATTTTTTTGCCATTTAATTTGAAGAATTTATTAATTTAATTACGCTTTCGGGATAAAGAAATATAAATTAAAATATAAACCCTATCCCTTAACCTTGAAACTAAAACTTTAAAGTCAACGTGTAGTGGAGTGCCGTTAAGTGTGTACCATAGAACCCATTTTGTTATTAACTATAGATTAATATGACGGATAATGATTTCAGAAGATACTTAACGTATTAATCTATAGCCACAGCATTCCTTTTATATGTTTCAACATTTCAACAATAGTTACGTGATGTCACCTGGCACGTATGACGTGACTCGGCACAGACAGAGCGTTTCAATGGTTTTATATTCATAAATAATTTTTTTCGCCCTCAATTTTAACAAAAAAATAAAGGAAAAAATACGAGGAAGCATATTTTTCTGTTATCTATCTAACTGTGATATAAAAAATAGACATACAACTTCCTCATTGATATTTCCCATGTTATAACAATTTGAGAACTGGAAAGGAAATAACCCAAAAAGTATTATATTTAATGGAAAAGTGGTAAGGTAAAAAAAGGAAACTTATAAAATGGCAAATTTTTCGCTTTTTTTTCTTTATGCAAACAAACTATGTTCTCTATCAATGATTTTCAATCAAATAGTCATTTTGAATATTATGATTAGTTTGATTAAATCATGAGGAACATTAATAAAATATTTATTTGCGATATAGGCACAATTTTATATTCTGTGTTGTTTTTGATGTTTCTTCGATCATCTATAATTTTCCATCAGGCTTTACTGGATGAGTATGATATTTCAATAAATTTGTCATTTAATTTTCGTCAGATTTAATTTTTTGCCTTTACAGTTTCCAACATCAATGAGACTTGCGGCGAAATGTTCCAATTTCCAAAGGCCAGACCCCAAATTTTGAAAGCAATCCTAAGTTCCCAAAAGTGGACTGGTACCAACGTGATGATTCAGGTGCTGTAGTTGCAGGCACGTCGAGGGCAAATTGAAGAGAATATTTTTACCGGATATAAATATATTTGGTATTTTATATCTTTAAGCCTTGCGCCCACGAGAACTACATTTTGAAGACAATATTACTTTAAACAAAATTTCTAATTTTTAATTTAAGGCCGTTTGACCTTGAAAAACCTCCCGTAGTATTAAGTCTTGAAAGAATGTATGCTAAATACACGAAACAACAAAATAGTGTTTTTTTTAACGGTCCTGTTTCCAACTATTTAAGCATTAATCTTAAATCCCTTTGCAGTTAACGCTACGTGTACACAGCTGTACGGGCAGTACATCTTCGAAGACCCCTCCCCATATCGAAATTCTGGGACCGCCACTGGCAAGACATTGTTTTCTTCATAATTTCAAGACCTTAAATTTCTATCACATGCATTTATAATGCTCAACATGCTCTTTTTGAGATATTGAAAATTATATTTCAATTTACAAATGTTTCTATGCAGTCATTAAACTACTATATCTTTAAAACTACTACTCATCTTAAAATATCCATTTTTCAATGCTAAAATCTCGCAGTTCTCAAATCGTTGTAACTTGTGAAGTCAATTTTCGCAAATTGTATATCATCTTTTTGTTTTAAAATTTATTTTTCTATCAGGTTGAATGGTTAGTTATTTATATTTTTGTTCGTCTCCTAGAAGGGGTGGGAACCACCTCCTAAGTAAATAGTATCTATTTTTAAATAGTAAAACTGTTTTAAGTTGTGTTTCAACTGAACAATTCTGAAAATTTTATAAAAATCTATTCATTGGAACCAGATTCCGAGGTTTATCGGTTTTACATTCTAACAACTTTCCACTATTGGAAAAATGGAATTTTTACCACAGAATCTACATTAATGAAATAAAGTATTGTTTGTCGCCTATATAAAATGTCTAATTTAATAGATAAGGGACTGTAACTCTCTCGGGAAACAGTTTAGAGGAACGTTGTATTAAAGGATCGTTTACAGCAATTTGGTCATAAAGTTCAAAATCAGTCTGTACCGCCCATGTCTCTTAAATAATAATTTTTTAAAAACAACGATCATAAACTTCAAGATCTAAATAATTTCCATCAATCTAATAACGTATCAGTATTAACTAAATTGACAGATATAAGATTCGTAACAAAAATACTGTAGGTAAGTCATTATTTTCTAATGTGTCTTATTATCTCCCATCTGGACTTTGGACACCATATAAATACCTACAATTAACCCAAACAGACCTATGGCACTACCAAAGATTTCAATGATAAGAATCTTCATGAAAAGCGCAGAGTTGGCGGCATCCGCTAGGGCAGCACCCGAGCCAACAATTCCCACAGCCATCCCGCAGAACAAATTTACTAAACCGACAGCAAGGCCCGATCCAAACATAAGGTAACCTAACAATAAAATAAATACAGCATTAAGTGGCACTTAAAAAGGATATGAACAAACCTGATAACCAGTTCTTGGCCTTAAGGTTCCCATCTTTCATGACCGTTTCCCAAGAGAAGTCAGCGAGGTATCCAGAAAGCACAATTGCTATAATTAAACCATAGATAGCTACGGCCTCGCAAAAGATAACTGAAATGAGATTCTTGGTTTTAATGCGAGGTGCTTTTACACCCCCTCCTACAATGCTAACGCCAGTGGTGTGGATTCCCACAGCTGCCCCCACAATTGACAGGGAGACAGACAGCCCGATTCCAAGGCAGCACCACATATGGGGCGAGGTGTTTTCTAGAAACCATCCTACACTAATCCTCTCTCCTTTTCCCGTTAAAACATGGTACAACACCAGTACGAGTACAGTAAAGGAGCTAGTGGCAAAAAAGGTATAGCCTAGGGTGGCCCCTATGCTCATCTTCTTCAACATTTTAGTCTTTGTGAACTACAACTATATATAGATTCTGCAAATATTATTTTACTATGATTTGAATTCAAATAAGTTTAATTGTTATCGTTCCCTACCTTTAGGATAAATTGCAGTTTAAATTAAACCATAATTATCGACGCCTTAACAACCTTGAAAGCGTCGCGTCGACTTATGTCAAAAGTGATCAGAGACAGAGAGCGACTCAAAAGTCAACAAATTGAATTTGGTGGTTGACGTTTAGTTTGCACAGAATTTTAGTTCCATCGATCCGACATCTGAGGATCCAACGGTAGTTCAGTTCTATCGGTGGTGGAACAATATAGTAGAATCAGGACTAATAGAGAACTGTAAAAATACTTGCAAAAGTAAACACTACATAACATGTGATACTAGATGGCGGTAACGGTATTACTTTAGTCGATTTACATTCGGAGATTTCGTTCATACTTTGGGGTTGGATTTAGCAATTTTTTTTATCATTCGGTTAAAAATATTTTATTTGTAATTTAGAGAAATTACTGTGTAACAATTTTAGATATAGATAGAAAGGATATTGTTTAATTGGATTGAATCTGCGGTAGGTTCTTGATGAAACATATTCAATAGAATAATTATATAAATATTCAAAAGAATAGTTACAATACGCACTTGGTTTATTGTTTCGTGAGTTTTGTTCAGTTTTTTCTGACATATGTTTCGGCCTTGCGACCATTATCAAAGAGTCTTAAAAACTGACCTGAAAGTGATGGTTCACAGTACATATCTTGGAAATATTCTACCTACTTAGAGGTTTTTTTTTTACATTTATTTAACGTCGGACTATTTCCGCTACTGAGGCCTAACACCGACGCCTGTAGACGAGCTACCCCCAACCAGGAATTTTGCCGAACCTCTTCCCTTAAGAAGAGTAGGGATCTTTTACTTGCCTAACATTTAATAGACAAGGGACCGACGGCTTTACATCCCCTCGGAAGGATGGTATATCTCCTATACAACCCTCGCCTAAGGTTGTATAGCTTCCGTGCATACACTGATATACAAGCCGCTGGAAGATGTGTGAGGCGAGAACGCGGTTTCCGTTGGAATGGTCACCATCCAAGTACTAACCGCGCCTGTCGTTGCTTTACATCGCATACCGAAGTATGTACATAGTAAAGACGCACCTACGCTCGCCCAGAGAGGGGGTTAATAACTTGATTTGATATTTCTTTAAATTTAATAATACAGGCCGGAACTACGAACTTAATTTTAATTTTATTACGGTGTCTAGTACAGGATTGTTCAAAAATTTTGTTTGTATATTTGTAACGTTTTCTTAGGGCCTTCTGAATTTTTAAAATTTCAAGCATGTCTAGGATTTTTCATTTGTTTGCATTATGCAAAAGTTTAACACTACTACCGTTAAAAAAGTGATTTTGCTCAATGCAATGTTCGGCGAAACCAGTTAATTTTTTATTGTATAAAATAGACTTTTTGTGTTCTCTTAACCTCACATCTATGATACGGCCACTCTGACCTATATATACGGCATCAGTCGTCACACTTTATTTTATATACCCCCGATTTTTTTATATATTTTCTGTCTTGTCTTTATTATTAACCAACAAGCGACCTAAATTATTTCTATTCGTTGATATTGTATTAATACCTAATTTATTTAATCTATTACATACTGAGTTGCTGACCTTATTTACATAATTTATACTATTCCCACTATTTTTCTTCTAATTATCACGTTCACAAAATGCACTGAGGAATTTTTCGAAAAAATGCATTCATTCTCCTTTGCTATCTGACCTGGACTATAATATTGAAAGTCTGCGTAAAATTTAATCTGATTTAACGATACGACCAGTCGCAAAAAGCAGGTTTTTCGGCAAGATGAAAGGAATAAGCGAACTGTATACCAAATGACCATGAGACCATAGGTACACCCGAGGAAATCGCTAGAGTAGAATACGACATCTGCCTGCAAGTGACGTCACATTATTCAAGGTCGTTGAGGGAAATAGTTATTTGTTTAACTAGGCAGCAAAATAGTAGATTGACTGCCGCGGCTGATAATTCCTAGCCTCGCTACGCTCGTCTAGGAACTCTGCCAAGGCAGTCAATATATTTTGCTGCTGAGTTGAACATAATATTTTTTTGCCGATTGTTTAAATATATTCTAAAATAATTAAATTATTACAATTCTCAACCTCTTTATTTTTGTTGTAATAAATACATTAAAAATCGCAGTTGTTACTAGTTGGTTACCATGGAAACTAAGTGTCACTTTCCTGCCTAGGCAGGGAAAGTGACACGTTACTGATTGACAGTAGTCAGCAAAGTTAGTACTTTGCTGTCAATCGGCGAAAAACAAATAATACATAACCCTATTTTAGTTTTCTACAATGTCAAATATACAAACCACAGTTAAACGTTTTGAAGTTAGCATGCTTGATTTGTCTTATCGCAAGCAATCAAATAACTAAAGTGAGGTTGTGTTACTTATTTTCCCTTAAAGCGGCGACCTTGAGAAACGCGCAGATACCCTATGCTCAACGTTGGCTGCAGCTCGAACTAGCGGTTGTATTATTCATTTGTAAAATGCGTCGTTACACTTGAAACTTCTGCCATAGCCTCAGCAGACGTGACTTCCTATACGCTTTGTATTTACAAAGATAGAAAAATCTCATGTACTTGATAAATACATGAATCGGTGAGGTGAACTACAAACATCCATGATTTTAACTTTCTCTGTCAATTCAGCAACGTGCAGTGGGTAAAAGACTGAATGCAGTAGCCAGAGACATGGTGATGAAATCAGATGGGTACTTTCAATCAGGAAAACGTAACTGAGGTCCTTTGCAAGGAATCCATGAGGTGTATTGTAAAATTAAATGCGGCAGCGGCTCTTAAAATTGTATTGAGGGTTATTGTTCATATATTTTCATTACATTAAATTAAAAAATTAAAGAATCATGAATTGTGAATTATTCGTGATTTGAAACACTGAATATCTTTGAACTAACACCCTCAATTTAGTTCATGTCAAAGCAACTACTACTTACTAAGTAGTTTTATATTTACTGAAGTAAACGAGTGCGAGAAAGAAAACGACAAAAATTAGGAACAAAAAGTCGGATATACTACTCCCAGGACGCTCCACACTAGGTGAATTTTATTTTTTTCACCTTATCGTGTATCAACGCAGGACATTGTATTGGGTATTGTCTCGGCAAACGGTATAGTAGAATGCGGTCGCGGTGAGACGGGAGGTCGAGAAATTTTGATTCGTGCGCAATATAACAGTCATCTGTCTCGCATTCTCGTAAGAGAATTTTGTTTTCTTTCTGCACTCATTTACTTCAGAACATATAAAACTAGTTTTACGGAACCTGTACGATTGTTAATATTGATTAAATATAATTCTTCTCCACAAATTCCGATAATCTCAGTGAAAAACTGCCCAAGGAATGACTACTTCCGCATCCAGATTTTGTATCCCAATGTAATATTTTATTCCCTTTAATAATAGAGTGGGGGTGGTAGAAGAGGTAGCTTATACCAAAAAAAATTTTAGAGCCTTGGTTCTCGTATACACACTAAATCTCAATTTAATTTTTTATTCCCTTAAACAATAGGGTGGGGGTGGCAATGGGGGTGGTAGAGGGGGTAACTAATGCCAAAATAAATTTTAGAGGCCCTTGGTTCTCGTACACACACTAAATCTCAATTTAATTTTTTACTTCCTCTAATAATCGGGGGTGGCAATGGGGGAGGCAGTGGGCTTGGTGGTGTGATGGACAGTGGCGCGTCCTCCCACTCAGACGGCCCGGGTTCAAAACCGGGTCACAGCAAGCCGATGAGATATAGTGGATGAGCGGATCTGCTCGCGTCACCATCTTTCGAAAGAGATGTAAAACTGTGGGTTCCGTGTATCTACGATGTGAGCACGTTAAAGATCCCTACCCCACGACAAACTGTGGGGGTTCGGCAAAATTTCCAGGTTAGGGGTCCCAGTGCCTACACAGACATGATGAGCTTATCCCCTGGCGTCGGTGATTGGCCTTGGTAGCGGAAATAGGCCGACGTTAAATAATTGATTAAAAAAAAAAAATGGGGGTGGCTTATACCAAAAAAATTTTAGAGTCCCTTGGTTTCTCGTATACACACTAAATCCCAATTTAATTTTTTACTTTCTTTAATAATAGGGTGGGGGTGGCAATGGGGTGATAGAGGCGGTAGCTAATACAAAAAAAAAAAATTGAGACGTTTCGTTCTTGTATACACACTAAAAAATCACATTTTAATGTTTTTTACTCCCTTTCATAATAGTCTGGGGGGTGATATGATAGTGGGGAGGGTGGCTGATGCCAAAAATAATTTTGAGACCTAGACTTTTCGTACATGCCCTAAATTTTATGGACTCTTACTTGCTTGCTTTGCCTATTTGCCCCCGAACCCTTCAACGGAATTAGATCAAAATATAATCTAGTTCCCCAGGTCTCGTTATAATACATGAGTGTACCAAATTTCAAGTCAATATCATAAACAGTTCCAGAGTAACCGTGTACGCAAAAAAGTTACAGACAGACTGACGGGAAATTTTTTTCGCTCAAATTAAAAATCTCGACGTTTCATGGCAATTTAAGCCTATTTCAACAAAAAAATATATATATTTTTTTGCGTTACTATACTTCCTCTGGACGTGGAAGTAATTAAGTAATTAATTGCGGAACTTATTGTTGATAAAAACTTTAATCATCAAGAAATAAATATCCACACGTTTACTTTTATAATCCAAATTTAGGTTTTTTCCTTGATATTAATATTAGACCATTCCTTTACCATAAAGATTAATATCATTATTATAAACAAGCAATAAAATAGGACCTAAAACACCACCCTGTGGTGTACCATATTTTTTTACCTTTCACTAAATATTCACAAAGCAAATATCACCAACGAATAATGTTTATACTTACGATTTATTTAAACATCGTCGGGAGTTCTCAGCTTCTCAGTCCATAGAAAATAAAATTTAAATGTACAATAATATAAATATTATTTTATTGAATAAACTAATCAATCCTACAGATAAATGCGCCTAGTACTAAAAAATAATAAAAAATTACAGAACTATCTAACACAAAAATGCACGCTAAGAAATTGTAGATGTATTATTTTAGTACAAATAAGGACAAGGCAATGATCAAAATGGACATTAAATTATACAATTTATCACATTTAAACAAATTTGATAATACGATTATTTTAAAAATGGCTCGTTCTTCTCGGATGGTACTTGAGGTCAAATTAAATTAGTCTATAGGATAATATTAGCGCTGTGATAGTATGGTAGTGGTGTGGTAGTGTAGCGCTGGTGTTTCACATTTCACTCATTTTTCATAATTCTAAGTTCATTGCGCACATTAATTTTTGGACGCCAAATAAATATTTTAAAATCCTAAATAATTAAATTTGATCCTCCAAGGAACATCATTAAGATTAACTTCTTTCATCAAACCCACAACACATTTGTAGATTGATTTCTAACTTCTTCGGATGGGGACGAGTTCCACCTTCTGTGCTGAGGCGTTACTGATGTGGACCGGGGTCTTTGCCAAAGTTTGTAGTCATTGGCAGTAGTTTTCTGTGCCGTTTCGCGTTTGGTGTAGACACCGTTCGATGTTGGGGCCGTTTCTACCCTGGAATGGTGCTCTAAATTAAGCGAACTGTAATCGCTATTACTGTGCAACATACTTCGGAGCAGTGCCTTCTTTGTGGAAACCTGTAAGAGACAACAATAATATCTTGAATGTCTGTAATAAATAAATGAGCGCAAAAAAGTGATATAAGCCTAGTCAAAAAGTAATTTTGCTGGAAACAATTTCAACTTACTACATATTTAAATAACTTACATCTTCATACATTGTGGAATTAATCATTGGCAAGCCGACATCCTGAAAGGAAGTCATGGACGAAAATCCACTCTCGTCCTCTACCGAACTTATACTTCCAGTCGCTGGCGAGTTCGACTTCTCGGATTTGCTTTTTTGCTGCATATACACATTATTATCGTTCAGTAACTCTGTGTCACTTTCAGCTACGGATCGCCTCGCCGAATCTACCACTTGTTTCAATTCAGAAATCCTACGGACTTCGCTAAGCTGAAGAGAGAGTTTCCTATTGAAGGCGGTGGAAATTTTGACTTCAGTTTCAGGCTGAATCAGCTTGGGGCTAAGGGAAAACGAAGTGGCGCGTAAAGGCTTCGGCTCGGAATTTGGAAACTCCTTCGCGAGCTGCGCTAGAAATTCAATATCGTTTCCTGGTTGGCTGCGCATTTGGACCAGATCTGGCTCTCGAGTGTTCAATAAAGATTGAGCGGTTCTATAGAGCCGGAATGCTTCCTTTGACAATTTTTCGGGAGGAATTTCGTCGGGGGAAGGGTCTTCTTCTTTATTTTGCCTCCTGAAAAAAACAAAACTTAAGTGTCTGCACTAAAGTTCTGATGTGCTTAGATTGCTCCCATATCTTTGTGCGAAGCGTCGGTAATAAACTACTTACCATGAAAAATCTTTGACACTCGTGTAATCATCGAAGCAACTGAGTCCTGGGGTCAAGGTGGAAGTGGCACTATCATTGTGACCCCTGCTTCTGTCAATCATAATTTGATGTTCGCTTTTCGACCTCGATACTGGATTCTTTCGATTTATTCGGTTTCCTAGAAGTTCCAAGCTATGGTGCGCCTTTTCTAAAAAGGCCACGACTTGCGTCATTACTGCCCTGTACATATCCCGACTTTTTTGAATCTAAAAAGTAAAGACGGTTTGTTATTAAAGTAAGAAGTAGGGAAGTGAAAACGCGGCCGAAAGCTGCACGCTCTTGAAAATACATTATTTAATATTGAGGAAGGCCAAAGAATTTTATGTTTTTACTCAACTAACCTTATTTATTTTGGCCAATAAAACGTGTAACTATTAATCAATACAATAATTATTAAAGAGTAGAGTAAATATAAGGAAAGTTTTGGGAGCAGGCTAATCTTTTTTTAACATGTAAATACAAAAGACAATCAAGAAAATGTGTTTTCTGATACCAAAGTGTTCGGCGCGTCCTCCCACACTCGTTTTTCTGATAACACAGCTATAATATCGCGTTTTTTAATTATACCTCGGCTTCTATTGGTCGGAATGACCTAAAAAAAATGGAAAAACGAAATTTCCTAACACCCTAAACAGATTCCTAGCATAAAATCAAACAACATAACCTTAAAATTACCAAAAAAGGAACCTAAATTTTTTGCTTTTTATTAATTACTCTTCAGTGTACGCATAAATTAAACTGAAACTCTGGAAATGTAGTTTATGGTTATAAAAAAGTACCTCAAATTTCAAGACAGCCCATAGACAGCTATATAAATCGTTCATTTTTTAACACCTTATTTAGATTAACGTTCTGGCGGAGTTTAGAACTAGCTATTCCACCACTCAACCAAGACATATATACATAGACAATAGAGTTTTCCCAGAAAAAAAAAATTATTGCTGAAATACTTAACTCACGTAAAAAATGATTTATGGCATATTTATTATCTTATTAATTTTACTAATAGTAACAAAAAAAAACTTGAAGTTTGAAAAATATTGGGTTCATTTTAAACAGCCATAAATTGGCGCGTTGTGACGTCAACACCCTGAAATCCAATCACAGAGGTTGTCTCTGTTCAAGATTGTTTATTCATCTTGGTCTCTGTTAACATAACATAACCTCTATTTATTAACAGCACTCAGCACTTTTCTACTTTAAGTAAATTATCAGCGGCACCTTTAACATATCCCTCTTCCATTTTGATTGTAGAATTAATAAAACATAAACCAGAAACTGATAAAATAATATTTTCACTCCAAACAATACAAACATAAAAATATAAATTTAACGTTTTAGGTTAGTCATCTGATGTGTAATGTCGATGAAGGTTAAACCTAAACTACAGTACAAAATATTAACGTCCGACGCTTTCACGAATAACTTGTGCGGCATTTATCTGGATTCTGATTGGCCAATATTTACACGTCCACTGCTTTAGACCAATCACAGTACAAGCATTACAAATTGAAATTCTGAGAAGTTTTGGAGGAAAGCTTTCTTTAACATACAGTTAGAATCTATTACAAACTAATTATATCCATAATCTCATTGGTTTTCCAGGTAGATACGTAATTCTGGCGCGTAAAAATGCCCGTTTTAAAAAGCAGTGAAATTATCAGCAAGTTGTTTTAACGATATTTTCTTAGAAATAATTCTTATTAGAAAAGTAAATTGTTGTAAATTAATAAAATGTTTTATTATATCATTTTCACGATATATTGTTAAAATAAAATTAGTGGGAAAACACTATTATACAAGGACCATTCCCTACGACATTGCCATCTGCCGCAGTTGAGACTCGAACTCAGAAGTGGTACAGCAACTACCCGTGTTGTCTCTCACACAACCTCGTCTAATCCACTGTTACTAACATGGTATCACATGAAAAATGCCATTAAGCATCCATACTCTAGCTAGTATTCGAACCCGGGACTCCTTGGTTGTAAGCCTAACATGTAAGCGTTGAAGCACTGAGCCGGTTCATTTAAATACACGAAAATATGTAAATACATGGACAATCAATTGCTGCAACAACATGTTAAATTTATGAGTTTTATAAATAAAAAAATTCATAGTTACTCTTAGAAAGTTTGAAATTGAACGTTCTTGGATGCAAAATGTTTGCAAAAAGATGTACTTCAAAATATTTGTGTGAAATTCAACAATAACATCATCAGTGAAAAAAATCAGGCAACTAGTATCTACTTTCCAAAATATCTTCAATTCAAGAGTAGATAAAATTTATAAATTTATAGTAAGTATCCTTATGTGCATTGGGAGTTTCACATACGAAAATATGGAGAGCATTAAATCAAGAAAAAATGCACCCGTATCACTTACAAACTGTTCAAAGATTAGAATCGAGGTTGAAGTTCCTCAGTTAAAATTTTGATGATGGGTTACGGAACTTACAAGGTCAGTTTCCAGAATTCTATTCACAGATAAAGTAAATGTTAGTAGAACCTCATTTCTTCAATGAAAGATTTACGAGATCGATTTACCTGGAATTTCTGGAAATCGAGTCACCATTGGAAGATCAAAAGGTTATGATATTCCATCAAAATGGAGCAAGTTCCTATTTTGGATAAAATGTGAGAGAATATTTAAATAACTTGACCACCAAGATCACCAGATATTAACTCGAAGGACTATTTTCTATGGGGACATTTCAAAGAGAAATTTTTTGGTTTTTCTCACCATTTTGGTATCCGTTGAAAACGTAATATTGCCATAAGAACAGTATAATGTTGATAAAAGAATTTAGTTATTTGTTAGGTAGGTATTTATTTATGTAGTGTTCGTGTTCATGGAGAAAAACTTTAAAAAACGTATACATTTTTATGACTTAACTAAAAGCTATATTCTTCTAAAGATAATTCTCTAGACATTGTCTTCCCATTTAGTATCTAATCAATCTAGACTATATACGACGTATGGCCCATTATCTACAATTTCAAGCCATTATACAGAATGTTTCATTAAATTTGAATTTGTCTTTCAAAAAATTATTGAAATCTTTAACGGCACTTTCCTCGAAAACAGTTGGCGTTATCAAGTTCTACCAACTGTATCTTTTATACGTGGAAATGACGCACTCATCAGATGTTCTGGTCAGAAGAACCACAACGTTTCGTAAAAAAAATATGAAAAAATTCATCATCGGATACGGGTCCTGCGGCGCCTTCTATGATCTAACGTAATGTAATACATAAATTATTGTTTCTTAGAATAAAAAAAGTTCCTCTAGCAAATTTAGCGAAGAAAGATCAGTCAAGAGGCTGTTGAGTTATTGCAAAAAAAATGAAAAAATAATTTGAACTTTGACACCCTGTATCTTTCTCCACAGCAACATTTTACTAAAGCACATTTGGTTATATCCTCATGTTTTGGTCCAAAGAAACTACCCCTGAACTATGGTCTATTATTAATGGTCCACCCTGTATATTGTTATGTGCACGCCCACGACCTCTTACGAAGAGAGGTTTAGTTCCTAGAGTGAAAGGAGGCCTGCCTAGTTAGCTACCGGTTAAACGGCGCCATCTCTGGAGCAACTGGCGAACTACCATTACCACGGTGGACTGAAAAATAGTAGAAAAATCCAGAATGACAGGTTAGAAAGGTCGAGAAGTTGTCCGGAACAGTCTGGAGTGAAATAGAGGAATCAAGAATAAACGCCATGGATATATAAGAAGCGGATCCAACGCACAGAGTCAGTCGGTTTGATGTTAGATGAGCAAGTGATCAGTTAAGATAAAGAACAGTAACAAGTTGTGAACTATAGTAGTGAATTTATAGTAGATAAAAGTTATAATTATAAGGACTAATTATTATAATTTTGTAATAAATCAGTGATTAGTGAAAATTCTCGTTACAATTATTGGACCTACGTTTGGAGGTGTTCACTGGAGAGTGTAAAGATGTAACAATATCTAATTTCGTTATAAGTATTTTTACCTCTTTGAGTTGCCATTGTAACGTATCTATCTTGGATTGATTTACCATATTTTCCACGGGAATATCTGATAATCGGCTAGAAGAGGTTGGAGATCTTCTATTCATGTTTATATTGCTACAGGAAAAGCGCCGGGAATCGCAGCGGACATCTTCAATCTTGCTACGGGCATACTGCAAAAAAAAAATAAATGTTAGTCAAATTTGCTCACTTTATCACCGGGAGGATCTTTACTCTACTCGATTTTAGAAATAATTTTTCAAATTTCAACTATACATAGTTACCTCCAGTCGAATTTATTAATTAGTATGAAAATGAGGTGATTTTGACAAAAAAATGTTTCTAGGTAAGCCGAACTCAGGATGTTCAGAATGCTGGTAGGAATGTAGGGGGTTCCTTAGGCTTCAATTTTTTTGCGTGGCAAACTTTTTTATTAAACAGATAAGGTGTGAGAAAATGGTAAGTGGCAATTATCAGAAATTTTTTATTCTTTTTTTGACCAGAATTTGAATATGTCCCGCTCATCCTTCAACTCTTTGCCCGCTCAGAGTTTCGCCGGAGTGGAAGGACATGTCATTGTACAGGGTGATTCACTATAAATATCCCCCCCTCTAACTTGGTTATTTCTGGACCGATTGGGGAATTTCAAAAACCAGATTAAATCATTTTCTAGCAAGTTTTTATGTGTCATATTGAGAAAATAATGACGTCCAAATCTAACCATACACAAGGCGTTGATTTTTTAAATGGAACACCCTTTATTTAACTCGAAAATTGCATTCCTCATTCTTCTCTGATTTCAAAAATATAATATTTCACATAGCTACCTTCTATAGTTTTTCTAATATTTACAAGAACGTAGATAATTTATAAATTAGAAACTAACCAGAAAATTTTAAGTAGGCATTGAAAACAATAAAACATTTTCCAATTATTTTAATTGCCTCTACTCTTCCGACCAGGACCCGATTCTCAAATGACGATCAAAATTGTCACTTGTGACAAATTGTCGATCACTCATGTCGAGTAACTTGTAAGGGACGTATTCTCGAGAGCTCTGCGACTACAAATTTTAGTAGACAATTGTTTCTCGATAATTAGCAGGTGGCAACATCGCATTCGAATGTCTTTGTGTCGATTCCGAGTGTGCCCGAGTCCCGACGATAACATAAATCTGTGGGGAATATATTTAATTTTTTCTTGAGGTTAGGCACGCTGGTTAGGCCTTTCCATTCTTTCAAATATAGATAATAAAAAATTGTCCTACTGCTCACAACAGCAAAAGAACATGGTAGATTTATTGAAAAGTCGAGAATATGAGATTCTAATTTCGGTGAAATTCTCCACAAATTTTTCATTTAAACATTTTAAAAATGGGAAGAAATAGCAGTGATCCTGAATTCAATACCATGATCGAAAAAAGATTGGAAACAATGGAGAAAACTAAGAAGCCAAATCTTGAAATGTAATTAATGTTTTGTTAGAAATAGCCGTCCTCATATACACATGGGTTTTCTCTGATTTTGTAGTGCAGCTTCATTATTTTCCACATTTTCGTCTACATTTAAAATTTCTATGTCTTCATTTATCATATTTGTAGAAAATAATGAATAATTAAACAGCGAAAACCAAAAAAATCTCTATGCTGTGCCGAGTTATACATAACCACACAAACACAGACGTAGAAACGCTTTTGACCCCTCTCCCTAGCGCAGTAGCATGTCTACTACGACATTAGAGAATAACGAAATGTTCATTTCATTCGACAACTGGTATTTGTCGTCCACGACATCGGTGTGGTGACATTTGAGAGTCGACCCCCAGCTCTCCGACATCCATGGCACTTAGCGGCGCAGTTAAATGGCCGAATCCGGAGTGGAATGCCAGAAAGGAACTTTTTCTAATTATTGATGCATAATAAGTTTAATTTCATTTGATGAAATTCTGGTTCAACAATGTTGTTACATTAAGCTATTGTGATAACGGGCTCCATGCTGCCAGATGACTCTAATCATTTGATTAAGAGGAAAATTATCTATGTTATTTTCGATAATTTCTCTTAATATATCCAAATATTTAACGCCATTCATATTGCCTTATATATTACCCTGTTATTGAATATTCCAGCCCACAAATTTAAAGTTCTGCGGCCTTGAAACTGGATTTCTTCCACTATATGGAGATTTACCGGTGCCCAGTAATGATTATTCTTTCTATTATTTATTCCAGATGCGCTAAGTGATGCCTCATCGGTCCAAAAATTATTCCTCACAATATTATCATTGGGATAAATTTCTGTAATACACTTGGTTTTCGAGCTTTATATTTATATTTGTGAAGAGTTCTTTGTGCCATTGAATAGGAGATATCTAAATCTCTTGAACAATCTCTGAGGGATTTCTTTCGATCTTCGTCAAAATATAACAAAATATGCAACTCGCGGTTTTCATCATTATTCCTAATTTTTTTCTTGTTTTTCACTGTCTTTGTATCACTCATCTTGATCAACATGCATCGAAAAGTTTTCCGACTTGGAACGGGACGATTTGGATATAGTCTCCTATACTCTATCACTGAAGATCTAGCGTTTTTATTATTACTGAGATATACCGTTAATATATCTAATCTGACATCATCGCTATATGGCATTTTGTATCTATAACAATAATCTATTTCGATAATATAAAATTACTAACTGTCATAGTTCATACTGACATTTGACTGTTTTATTGTTTTCAATGCCTACTTAAAATTTTCTGGTCAGTTTCTAATTTATAAATTATCGACGTTCTTGTACTTATTAGAAAAACTATAGAAGGTATCCATGTGAAATATTATATTTTTGAAATCAGAGAAAAATGAGGAATGCGATTCTCGAGTTAAATATAGGGTGTTCCATTTAAAAAAATCAAGTAACACCCTGTATATGGTTAAATTTGGGCGTCATTATTTTCTCAATATGACGCATACAAACTTGCTAGAAAATGACTTAATCTGGTTTTTGAAATTCTCGAATCGGTCCAGAAATAACCAAGTTAGAGGGGAGGACATTTACAGTGAATCACCCTGTACTTGTTAAAGAACACGCCAAAACCCTCGATAAACTTTTCGAAACTGTAACAAAATCCGACCGAAATCCACCAAAATTTAGAAACAGTAATAAAATTTGAAACCACGTTGTTAAGCACTACAACTCATGCATTGTGTTAAATATGAAGACAAGTTCATCCAGTCTCTATTCGAAGTATATCGAGAGTTTTAGCGAAAATAGCCTTTAGCGACAAGGGACCCCTATCATTTCCTAGCAGTCGATTTTGACGGGAAAATGATGGGTTTTAACGGGATTTGCCCTAAACCGGTTCCTCAGTGATTCGGTGTCAGAAAAGTATAGTTACCATGTACTCATATGTGCATGGGACTGCCTTGCCTGAACGTATGAAATTGTAATTGCAAAATATAATTCAAAGTCGTTGCGATTCAAGTATTTTTAAGCTCCGAGGAGCGATCAAAATTGATACTGAACACTAATAATACGTAAATAGACAGGCAAGCAAAAGCCCACCAAAAATGTATAAACATTAAACTTTTCTTGAATCTTTTTGTGTAATCGTTAGCTCAAAAACCGCATATTGGATGGTAGTTGGTACATTATAAGTCGTCCGTTCCTCACCATATGTTGTACACGGACCAGACTATAGTTTGTCAAAAACATTTTTCTTGAAGTTGTTGTAAAACATGATTTTTTAAAGAGATTTAATATATATTTTTGAACTTTATATTGTCTTTTTCTTGTGTTTTCAAAATTCCCTTTCAGATTTAATTTTAAGAAAGAGTTAGTACTTACTGTGTTAGATTTATAGTGTTACGACGTCCAATTAGTACCATCAGAGAAGCAGTTAAGCATAAACGAACAGTAAGTATAAATTTTGTATTATTCTCTGTCTGAAACAGTCGCTTTGAACCCTTATTTGTGAACTTTAATATTCATTTTTGGAAAATATAGTAGAAGTCCTTCAGGCGCGAAAAGATGGATCGTTCACATACTCAACATACATATTTAGAATATTTTTAATTTGTATTTTAAATTATGCAATAATTGAAACTTATATTTTCAAACGATATCGAAGAGATTTATTTGATACTGAGATCCGAGATTTTTATATACACACAAAAAAATGTTAATTGTGGGTGAACGTATAGCGAATTCAAAGCCAATGTTTTTATAAGTTCTCTGCTCTTTAACGCGATTACTGTAAAATGTAAACGCGCGAAATATAGTACACTGGGTAATTAATCTGCGTAATATCCAATTACGAATTATAATATTATATTCTTTGCTTTTTATGCCTGTCTAAGCAGCTAGGTCATATGTAAGTATGCTTAATAAAATGAGGTTTTCAGAAATTAAAATATGACTAATTCTAATACTATTATTATACCTTCCTTTTCAGAATTCTAACTATTCGATATTGCATATGGTGTGGATCACGTTAATTTCATCCTTACCCACACGTCAACATTTAATTTTTTTTCTGTAGAAATTTGATTTGAATTTTGATATAACCGTACAAATGCTAAACATCGTGTCAATCAAAAAACCACATTTTTGTTTGATGTGTTATTAATAAAGGTGAGAGAATTAAGTTGTGTTTTAAGCAACAGATGGAAAAACCAGTACAGGTATGTAGAAATGAACAAATTGACATGCTATTAATATATGAGGAGTATCAGCGAAATGCGATGTGCCCTGTATGCTCTGCGTTTTCTCCTTCTGCGTCAATTCGAGAACTCGAAAATGAATGCAACATTAACAAGGAAAGTTCTAGCGACATTTTAAACAAATATAAATACCGTTCGTATAAGTATAGCCTACGTCAGAAATTGAAGGTTGGTGTCCTGTACGAAGGCATAAAAAGGACATGGTTAAAATATTTTTATAGTTGCAATTAAACTAAAAGGGGCGAGCATAGGTGCGTCTTTACTATGTACATACTTCGATATGCGATGTAAAGCAACGTCAGGCGCGGTCAGTAGTTGAATGGGTGACCGTTCCAACTGTTATAGGGTATTTCCCCTATAAGTCAAAAACAGAAAAAGGCAAAGGCAAAATTAACAGAAAATTCATATCAATTCAGGCACCATGGCAAACCATAAAAAAAAGTCAACCAGACCTAGTTTACATCAAAAAACTACATCCAAGGTCATAAAAATTAGGAAAAATTCACGAACATTCTATAATTCCAAAATAACGTAAAGTCACCGAAAACACACTCCCAACATTCATTCCAGTAATTTTATAAAGGAAATTTTACAAAAAACACCCCTTAAAAATACATCCCCCTCATAGTCATCAAATAGGTCAAAACCACTATCCGTACCTACAACCGCAATAGTTTATTTCGTTTCATTAACTTTTTAGACCACTTTTACGTTTGAAATCTCATTACTTCTTGACGACCCCTCGTATACTTCAACTTACCTTAAAACTTACCATTCAACTTCACTTCATTCAATTCTTGCATCCATTTCAATTTTTTAATCTTATTACTTTTTGACAACCCCCTGTATACACCAAACCACATTTCCTATCTCGAGTCTTCATATTTAATTTAGTTTCATCAAATTCCAGCGCTTCGATTAAAATTTCAAATTTCATTACTTTTCAATCACCCCTCGTAAAATTACATACAATATCTCGATTACCCTTTCAACCGATATCTCCGCTCAAACTCGATTCGTATCCGTTAGGAGCATTATTATATCTTATTTTCAGCCACCTCGCACCTATCGGGAGCATTTTCATGTCATTTCAACTGTTAAATGTCTGACCTTCGCGACACGTTTACGGGGCCCTTTCATATCATTAAAATTTCTGTCAATCAAACTCAAATATTTCCAAAACTCAAATAGATTCGAATTTCTTTTTTATATCAAAAAATTCTCCTTTTCGTCGCCGATTTTTCCATATGAATTTCATCTCAAAATTTCAACTTTTAGTGAACTATTGCGCAATATTGTGAAATATTTCGCAATCGTGCCGATCCAGACTCGATGGTGTCAAATCCAGCTCTAAAAAGGAGGTAAAAACGTTCGTGCTAGGTTCATGGGGCACGATAAACGCAGCCAACTAACAGTATAAATACCGGTGTGCAGCAAGCCCAAAACAAGTTCAGTTTTGACAGTGACTCCTGTGTTAAGTACTCGCGAAGTGGTCTTGTGGAAAATATAAGTTTCAAAAAGTGATTTTTTTGTTTAATAAGCTGATTATGCTATTGCATGGGTCCGGTTACTATTTAACTAATATTGTAGATACCTCCGTCTAGCTAGGCTTTCTTATCCCCAGTCCCTGCATATTTTTCGTGACAAGCTGTCCAATTCTAGCTTCCGAGGCCAGGCCGAAATCTGGTTAAAAAGAGTTAGTTTTAAGTCCTCGCCTTAAGTGGCCCCTCTAGTATTAAGAAACACTTCGCCTTAAGTGGCCCCTTCGCCTACGAGGTTCAACTTTCAAAGTGAATTTTTCCGATTTAATTTTTTTTAAACATTTTTTAAATATATTTTCAAAGGAACCAAAGACAGAATTTCTGTTGTCGATTAGTTTTCTAATTTCCAAAAGAAAGTTCTAAAAATAAAATAAATTCTTCTTCAACTCTGTTTGAATACATAATTTTGTATTGTCCTTTAAACCATAGTGTTTAATTTCAAGAAAAAATAATACACAGGGTGTAACCGTTGACCCTACACTAGCTGTAAAAGTCGAATCAGTGCTAATTAAAACAAGTGATAAAAAATAGTGAAAAATTCAATATACAGGGTGTAGCAATTGACTCTAACAAGCATTACCAGAATTCGAACCCTGAGACTCTACAAATCAAAGAATAAGTGCACGGAAGGCTCCTGGAGTCTCTACCAAGCTCAAAGGCTCTAAGCTCTGCCGACCATTTTCTATTTCCCGAAATTAGGGGCACAATCCGTGTTCACAACGAGGACCGCGTCCTTGCCTCGCACATCTTTCAGCGGCTTGTATTCCAGTGTATGCGCGGAAACTATACAACCTTAGGCGAGGGTTGTATAGGGGATATACCATCCTTCGGAGGGGATGTAAAGCCGTCGGTCCTTTGTCTATTAAATGTTAGGCAAGTAAAAAATCCCTACTCTTCTTTAGGGAAGAGGTTCGGCACAATTCCTGGTTGGGGGTAGCTCGTCTACAGGCGTCGGTGTTGGGCCTCAGTAGCGGAAATAGGCCGGCGTTAAATAAATGTATATAAAAAAGAATTAAACTAAAACTTAAACTCGAAAAAAGTTGAGCCACCACAAAAAATGTTGATTTTGTTGTTTAAGTACACAATTAGTTTGTTTCGAGGACACCACAGAAAGAAACGAAAACAGCAAGAACTGTGCAGATCATTAAGTAAGATACACCCTGTAAATTACCTACAGATGAGCTAGCGAATAAACAAATGTAACAATAAAGCAGTAAAGAATAGAACAGTTATGGTACAGAGAGTACACATATATTATGTCAACAACTAGCTATTAACTGTGTCTTCGTGTCATGTTGGATGTGAAAAACCTTAAATACATTCCATTTTTTCAGGTCCGCGGTACTGTTACAAGTCATGGTAAACGTATAATTATGAAAATAATATTATCGTTATGATAACTAACATTAAAACTGGTAAGTACTGTACTCGAATAGACAGAATAAGAACCAGATGATTTATGAAAGTAGTACATTTTTTAAACGCATCGTCTTCAAGATGTTTAGACGTCTGTTTTAAAGATTCGGAATTGATTACTATATTAGGGTTTGTTTTAAAATGATTTATAAAATATAATTTCACAATGTCAATCTGCCGTGGAGGCTACGTCATCATCAATGCCGCGTGAACCAACCAACAGGCGTCAAGAAAAATAAACAGTAATCATATTGGCCGACATTAAAAAAATATTATATCTCTTATTTCTGCTTTCATAATTATTGAAAAATGTTATTTCGGTTATTTATCAGTCACATCTAGTTATTTGCATCTAATTAACAGTCAGTAACAATTGTTGTAGTTTTAGATTGATCATAAATAAAGATGATAATATTTAAATGTATGGTACCTAAAGAACAACAATTGACTCTCTGTCCATCAATTTGAATTTACAGAGGGATTAAGCACTGACGACGTGATGTAGGAAGTAATAGAGGGAGTAACAGATCACCTTGATAAGAGTAAAAAATGTATAGCAGTCTTTTTTGATTTGGCTAAGGCTTTCGACACGGTACTCCATAAGAAACTTTTCAGTGTTCTTGAACGTTATCGAGTTAGAGACATCGTGCTGAATCCTACTTAACGGAACCGTATTAAGTGATCTAAAAAATGTTCAGATTGGTGTTCTGCAGGGTACAGTATTGGGACCAATACTTTTCAATATTGTATATTAATTCCTTAACCAATATAAACATAAATGGTAACGTATTTTCTTATGCAGACGATACTATACCAATTTTTAATGGAACTACCTAACATGACACAAGAGATCGAGTAATATTGGAGGTCAAAAAGGTAAAAGAATGGCTACATACTACACTATATAAATTACCGATAAACATAAGTGAAATAAACTAAATTGCTTCTTCTATAACGTCTGCAAATCGCCCTAATTATTTATTTATTTAAATTATCCTGTAACTTCGAACAATCTGAAATAGATTTAATTTCAATGCAAATTTTTAGATCATCCGCATACAGCAAATAGTTGACATTAAACAGCTGTGTTATGTCATTGATAAATATAACGGAAAGTAACGGGCCAGACTAGAACTTTGTGGAACTTCTGATGATCGCCAAAACTTACTAAATTTGAAACCACGATATTGGACAAACTGTGACCTGTCATTAAGATATGTAAATTAACAGAAATACCGAATGTGCCCGGTTTTGATATCAACAGCTCATGGTCGAGATGGTCAAAAGTTTTAGAGATATCAGTATAGATAATATCTACCTGATTTCCCTTATCAAGTACCTCAAAAATATGCTGAGTAATCTCAACAAGGTTCGAGGTAGTAGAGCGTCCAGACATAAATCCATGCTGATGTGGGGATATCAAGTTTCTTGTGTAGAAATATACATGATAATTTCAAACATTTTGCAAAAATTAGAAATAATAGAAATTGGTCGGTAGTTGCTAATTTCATTACTAGAGCCTTTCTTATATACAGGGCATATTCTGTTTTCTTTCCACAATTGGGGAAATTTACAGGATGTTATTATAGAATTAAATATAACGTAGAGCGGTTTGGTGAAGATCATTGCACATTGCACAATCTCTTATTAAAAATGTAGGTATTAAATCTGGAACCATAATAAAATTTCATTTAATTTTCTTGATGGCATTATTTCATTCTCACAATTTCAGTCGATTCGTTTAACCCAGTTTCATTCTAATTCATACTGGATGAGACAGTCGTAGAGTTAGATTTCGAGTTTATGTGAGACCAAAATTTTTTGACGATTAGTGCACAGTTCATCTTCAACAGATTCCAAATAATTTTTATAAGCTGCTTTTATAAGAGGTTTTACTTCAGATCTGACATTTCTAGGTTATCTTTTTCACCGTTTGATTTTTTGTAATTGCCTAACAATTTACCTTTTAAGTTGATTTTTTTAATAATATTTGTGTCAAACCACGGAGGATACTGCTTAGAGGTAACTTTTTTTCTAGGAACATGCCGATCAAGCAATGTTTAATATATTATAAAATTCACAAATTATATTATTATATTAATAAAATACATTGGAAAAATTAGAAAGTACCGACCAATCATTACACATAATATCATTATAAAGCAAATTGAAGCTACATTTCTTGTAATTAAGATCATATAAAACCCAAGGGAAATGTTTCTGTATTCGTTTTTGCAAATTTTTATCTAAAAATAAGCGCCGGATGATGAGCATCTTCGATGACGAAAGTATTATCAGCACGAGATACGTAGCAGCAAGTATAGTTAGTATACAGGCTGTGCATTTTATCAGGACCCTCTAGAATATTTCACTTATTATCGATCGTACAAAAAAATATATTTTTACGAAAATTGTGCCGATATATATATAACCTACAAAATGGTTTAAAGACATTTGAAATCCATGGCCTACTTTAAGAGTTATGGCGGAAAATATCGAAAATGCGGAAAACGTCTAGGCCAAATATTTCCGTTATTTAAAGAGATACGAGGAAAATTGTAAGGCGAATTTTTTTTGCAAAACAAAGTGTTTTAAGGAGGTTTTATCTAATTTTTCTCAAAACCGTTGTATTTTGAGATTTACTCTTGAGGCTGTTAAAAAAATTATTTTGAAACGGGCGGGAAATGGCGCCATTAAATAGAGTATTTTCCTCCCTTTTCAACGATATATCACATGCCATAATTATTTATTGGTACTACGTTAGTAATTATAAAAACATTTTTTTAAAAGCAATAATTTTTTTTAACCAGCATTATGCTTGCCGTGGAGAAGAATGATTAAATAAAACGATAAAATAATTCAAAAAGTTGTTCAAATCTTTGCTATAATAAAGCATTAACACAATTAAGAAGAATAAAGTAAATTCAGGTAACAAAAACAAATTAATAATAAAAAGAATATAGCACACAGAACATTAATATTTATCTAATCCTCAAAATAATTTTTAAGATATCATATCAAGTGTTCAAAGTGTCCACCGCGATTTCTTATGCACAATCTAGCGCAGCGAGGCACTGCATTTAAAACAGCACTCAGCATTTCGGGGGTAACTGTAATACATGCCTCTTGAATTCGAGCTTTTAGGTCTTCTACATTTTGCGGTGTCGTCGAAAACACCTTATTTTTAATATACCCCCATAGAAAAAAATCCATTGGGGTTATATTTGGAGAATGAGGGGGCCATCGAATAAATCTACTGGTACCTATCCATTTTTGTGGCAAAATTTCGTCTAAATAATCTAGGCAAATGTGGGAATTGTGGGGAGGAGCTCCATCTTGTTGAAAATATTGAAAGTTGTGTCGATTCTCTAAAGGTAGGTCATCTAAGAATTCATTAAATTCATTTCTCAAAAAGTTTAGGTACCTTTGACCACTGAGGTGACCATCATAAAAATGAGGACCTATTAAATTGGTGTCTAAAGTACCTATCCACACATTTATTGAAAAACGATTTTGAAACCCAGTCGGTCTATGCCAGTGTGTATTTTCAGAAGTCCATTTGTAATGAATATTGCGATTAAAAAATCCATTATTGGAAAAATTTGCCTCGTCGAACCAAAGTATTTTACTACATATTAATGGATCGGCACGCTTCTTTTCCAACAGCCATCTACAAAAAGTCGTCCTCCTTGGTTTGTCCCCCGCTTGTAAATTGTGAACTTTTTTGGCTCTATAACACCGGTAACCATTTTTCTTTAAAATTTTTCTAGCACTTGTTTTATTTATATGACAAGCAATTTGAATTTCTCTTAATGATTTTTCCAAATTTTCTGTATTTTTATTTCTTACATAATTAATAACTCGGTTTACCTTGTTTACATTATCAGTAACACTGTTCAACCTTGTCTTCTTCTTTAAAAATGAACCATTATTTTTCAGTTTCGTAGCTAATTTTCTGAACAGAGTTTTATTCGGCTGTAGTACTTGTGGAAATCTGTTTCTATATTCTACTTGAGCTAATCCAGAGTTAAAATTGTATTGGCAATATGTAACGAATATATTATAACGATCCATGTGAGTGAAAATCATTTTTGAAAATTCTAAATTGTTAAACGAGTGTGATTGAGTGAGAGTTTAAGTATTGAGTTAAGTTTGTTCATAGCCAATTATTTTAAAATAATTAAAATAATAATGAAATCATGAAATACAAACAAATGGATATTATACTTAAATTAATTGGTAAAGACATTTTAACTTTCTGAGCAAGGAGTGACGCTTTTATGGAGGACCTCTATACATTGGCATAACTGCGAATACTCTTTCTATAATTGCTCCATGTTGCTCTCTTGATTATTATTTTGTTTTTGTTATCTGAATTTACTTTATTCTTCTTAATGGTGTTAATGTTTTATTATAGCAAAGATTTGAAAAACTTATTGAATTATTTTATCGTTTTAATTAATCATACTTCTCCTCCTTATTGGTTTTTAAAAAATGTTTTTATAATTACTACCGTAGTACCAATGAATAAATATGGCATGTGATATATCGTTGAAAAGTGAGGAAAATACTCTATTTAATTGCGCCATTTCCCGCCCATTTCAAAATAATTTTTTTAACAGCCTGAAGAGTAAATCTCAAAATACAGCAGTTTTGAAAAAAATTAGATAAAACCTCGTTGAAACGCTCGGTTTTGCAAAAAATTTTCGCCTTAGAATTTTTCTCGTATCTCTTCAAATAACTGAGATATTTAGCCTAGACGTTTTCAGAATTTTCGATATTTTCCGCCATAACTCTTAAAGTAGGCCATGGATTTCAAATGTCTTTAAACCATTTTGTAGGTTATATAAATCGGCACAATTATCGTAAAAATATTTTTTTTTGTACGACCGATATTAAGTGAAATATTCTCGAGTGCCCTGATAAAATGGACAGCCTGTATACTAAATCTAAACGCCAATCATTTCGGTTTAAAATATTATTTTTTGCTCCAGATTTAGAAATTGTGCAAAATTATTCAGTGATTTACTCAAGGGGTAGCCAGGATTAGCCTATAATCAGGAATTTTAAACATAAAAGACAACTTAAATGACACAATAATGACTAAGTAGGTATTTAGGTATTGTAATTATTGTAAACTTCGTATTTAATCTTCCATGGGGTGTCCCCGACTAATAATAATATTTATTACAACTACTTATTATTAAGTTTTAAAATCTGTATGTTTGTATCTTAACCGATTTCACCGAGAAAGTTCATTATTTTCGTTGTCGTGGTTGTAAATGTAATTTTAATGAAACCATTTGTTTTCGCCCAACCTCTCAAATGCACTCACATAAATAAATATGCTCTCTTGTTTGATAGTTTAAGAAACAAAGGCAGCAAATCCACTAAAAATAAATAGATCGCACGTATACATCTTAAAGCAACTAATTACCAAGTAAAAACTTGGTTAACGCATGTATGGGTAAAGAGATTACGAAAGAACACTCAAAACAAAAGAACTTTTATCACAGGGCTCTTATTTCCTGTTTTGCAAGGAAATAAGCAGCTCGGTATAATTTTGTTTAACGATTTTAACCCTGGAAGGTTCGCTACTGTAACACGTATGTTTCACAAGAATTTTTAAAGAGTCGTAAATCGATTTTCTATGCCATATTTATGTCACTTGCACAGTTGTGTTGTAGTGTTGTATAATCAGCGAAAAATATTTCACTCTTGCATGAGAGAGGAAAATTGTTTACTTCGAGAATTTAGAGCACGCTGTAAACTATAAAAGAATTTCAAAAATAATAAATGTGTAGTAAAGTAAAAATACCTACTACGAAAATCCAGTATTCCATACAATGTGCGTTTCCAAATCAATTGAAAATAATGTCCTATAATTAGCGACATGCTACGTCTTCAATCGGAAAACGCACTGTTTGCAATAAGCTACCAATAGGCAGATTAATCCTAATGAATGGACTACAGTGCAAGGCTGTAGCGCATCCCCAACCGTAGACTAGTTTCGAGATTATTAGCTCTCATCAGTACGACATAGGTGAATGCACAATGCTCTGTAATTATATTTTGTTATAAAAGAATTGGTTTCTGGCAAATAAATTAATCAGATTAAAGCTATTTTAAACTCAGGCTATAAGTTATTCTAACTTATATTGTTTAAAATTCAATTATGACGCTCTCTATTAACTTTACTTTATTCTTTATAAGATTTATTTTATTTATATCTCTGGTTCAGGAAGAAATTTATCACTCAAGACACATCTACGTACAAAATTCTATCAATGACTGATCAGAAACAGAAGTTTGCTGAATCGCTGTTTTCGTACATTTTTCTAGTAGCATTTGTTATTAATTGTTACTTGTTTCAACTTCTCTATACAAGTTATTTAATACAGTACCGCATTTTTGCAGGAAATATGTATAAATAGAATTTTTATTTTTTCATAATATTCGATATTTCATGTGTTTTTCACTTGGACGATTTGTAGCGTGTGGTGTACAAATTTGTTACGCCCAGTTTTCGCAAAAACGGATAAAACGTTGAATTTTCAGTACAACTTGGCATTACCACTACCAAAAACCCTTGCAAATGCATTTTTTCATATGTTTTTCACTCGACGATTTGTAGCGTGTGATGTACGAGTTTGTTGTGCTGAGTAATAATTTAAAACATAATATTTTTAGTCGCAAACTCCTCTATAAAATCCTTATTTTACTACAAGGAACGTAACCAGACTGCAACCAACAGCTACTCTCCGGGCTATGTGCCCCGTCGAGCGCTGAATTACAAGTTACAAGCCTGGCTCGTCAAGTGTAATAATTGCATATTACCATCAAAACGCTAACGCTTCGATTGCAACAAACACCAGCCGAAAAACTGATCCTACTTAAAAGAGCTCTCGTGCCAGTCGTCACACACCACTTGCAGACTGCAGTTTCGAGCTATTGGCTCTCGTCAGTGCAAGATAGGCATGTGACGACTGACATGAGGATCACTTGACTATTTAGTATATTTCGGTATCTTTGGGATAGCGACATATGAAATAGTCGGCAGACGCCATCTAGCGGTTCAGTGTCTGTTGCAATAAAAAAATAAATAGCCTGACTGGGCTTAGCATAGTTTAAATGTGCTTTTAGAGGGCGGAATATTAAAACATAATATTTTTAGTCGCAAACTCCTCTATAAAATCCTTATTTTACTATAAGGAACTTCACCAGACTGCAACCAACAGCTACTCTCCGGGCTATGTGTCCCGCCGAGCGTTGAATTACAAGTTACAAGCCTGGCGCGTTAAGTGTAATCATTGCATATTACCATCAAAACGCTAATGCTTCGATTGCAACAAACACCAGCCGAAAGACTGATCCTGCTTAAAGGAGCTCTCGTGAGTAATAATTTGTTACGAAACAAATTTTTGCAAAACCTGACACTACCACCGCAAAAAATGTTTCTCACTTCGAGGATTTGTAATGTGTGGGAATGAATTTGTTGCACCGAGATCTAATTTGTTGCGTTGTTTGTTTCTCTAATATAGTTTCAACATAATAAACTATTTTCGATAAATCTTTCTCTTTTTATCACAACCTTAGAATTCTAGCGATTTGTGCTTTTTCGTTCTTTAGAAAACATTTTTGAGTAAAATGTTTATGCAATAAAATGGAACGCCCGTTCACACGCAAACTGCTACTACTTTTCAATATAAATTACAGTAGTCCACATTTTGTTCCCAAAATCTTTTGAAACCTGTTATCTGCAAATTTCTTTCCTTACTCGTCTTGCACATTTTCTGTTTCATTTTCTATACGATGCACCCGGAATCGTTTGGTCGCGATTGCTCACTTTTTTAAAGATATCTGTTTTTCCGGTCCTTTTTTAAAAAGTAGTCAAACAATTTTTTTGATCGTTCTTATTTATAAATTATTATTAAGAGCGATTTTTTATAAGTTTTAATGCTATCTTGATTATCAAGTTTGTATTACCAGAAGCTATTATAAAAACCCTTTTTTAATAAATTTTTTGCTATTAATCGCGTGCAACAAATTATTTTTATGATAAGAAAATGTTTGTGCACTTTTTAAAGCAATTTCTGTGAGTGGTAATGGTACCTTCACTGTGAAATTAGCATTACTATAGTTTTTCTTTTTTAAAAAATTTAAAATAAAGAGCTACAAATTTTTACTCACCGCAACAAATTCGCAACAAAAAAATTACAATTAATGGGGCCAAAACGGTTTCAAAATTTTAAAGCACTCTGAGTGGTAATGCTATCTTCACTGTGAAATTAGCATTACCATGGGTTATTTTTTTAAGACGATTTCAAAATTTTAAAATGGTAGTTCTAACTTCACAGAACTGTTTTGCCTTATTTGTGTATCTATATAAAAATGTTACAAAAGTTGGCAACTGTCCAATCTTTCAGGAAATGGTGACCTCTGGACACGACTGTTTCTTCACTGCAGTTCATTGCCTGTAGGAAGTAAAATTGTTGAAACTAACATTTTTAATACAAGTGGGTAATTTGTTATATAATTTAGCCCCACATAGTATGGACTTGACTTATACAGTTCTAATCTGTGTTTGTCATATTGCAACATGTCTGGCATTATAATTATTGTGATGCTCATTTTGTAGGGTTTTTTTTTTATACATTTATTTAACGTCGGCCTATTTCCGCTACTGAGGCCTAACACCGACGCCTGTAGACGAGCTACCCCCAACCAGGAATTTTGCCGAACCTCTTCCCTTAAGAAGAGTAGGGATCTTTTACTTGCCTAACATTTAATAGACAAGGGACCGACGGCTTTACATCCCCTCCGAAGGAAGGTATATCTCCTATACAACCCTCGCCTAAGGTTGTATAGCTTCCGCGCATAAACTGATATACAAGCCGCTGGAAGATGTGTGAGGCGAGAACGCGGTTTCCGTTGGAATGGTCACCAATCCAAGTGCTAACTGCGCATGTCGTTGCTTTACATCGCATACCGAAGTATGTACATAGTAAAGACGCACCTACGCTCGCCCCTCATTTTGTAGGTTAAAACAGAATGTATTTTGTTTCACAAATTTTAGAATTTCTAATATATGGATACAAGGGAAAGTGAGTATTTTTAAGTGAAGGCTACTACTAAGATAATTAAAATGCTACTAAGTTGTTGCTTAGTTGTTGGGGTACATTTTCTTGGTTTTGGTTGTGTGCAACCAGTGTCGTGTTATTACCAAATTCACAGTGAGATATAGACAAATGATCATCTATATCATTAGGATATAATAAAAATAGTAACGGGCCCAAAACACTTCCCCGTGGAACACCAGCTCCTATTGTGAGCTCATCTGAATTTTGGCTAAGATAATTTACAAACTGTTTTTGTTTTGTTAGATATGACCTTAACATATTGTTGAATTTACCACGCAGACCATATAGTTCCATTTTATCCAACAGAACTTCATGATCTACGCAGTCAAAGGCTTTCGATAAATCAACAAAAAGAGCCACTACCTTATTGTTTTTTTAATAGAGACTGCATTGATCCTGTGATTTCTTCGCCTTCTCAATATGTATTTTTTAAATATGTGAGTAGTTATATGGAGCCGTTGCAGCAACCTAAACTCCACATTACTTTTATATGCAGCCATTTCCAGCATTTTCTCATCTGGCGCCCTCCTGTCTCGTTCAGGAAAGGTCCATCAACACACCTTCAATGGCGATCATTGTGGCTTCATGCGATTGCGGCATTCATAACACAGTAGATATTTCTTCTCTAATTCATTTATTATGGTCTCTATAATATCGCTCTCCTTATCTCGTTGTTTCTGATAATTGTGTTCAAAATAACATTTCAATTCCTTATAGTTGATGAAAAGCATTCTTAGAAATGATCCTATGAATTTCTTAATATTGAACTTTTAGTATCAGTCAAATCCCCCTATATCCGGAACCTGTCTTCAATAACAATCGTTTTGATTTTGTACAAACGGTACGTATAATGTGCATAATACAATGGTATAATATAATTCCACAAAAAGTTATTCTTTTTTCATATTTGACCGGCTACGCCACTGGCCTTCCTAGATGAAGTCCATTATCCACTTTTACCTGTCCAACTCTAATTACAACAGCTTGTCTTTATATATATTTTATGATAAGTACACCTGCTCCTCGGGAGATGCAGAACGATTAAGTTATTCGATGTAATTTCAGATAACGTAGCACACAATCCTCCTCCGAGCATATAAGTAATTGTTTTAACGATTTTAAATATTATAATTGAAAGCAGTACCACCGGAATGCCGCAAACTGTTTCCACTTAGCAACCGTTTATATTCGACGAAGATTTTGAAAAATGTTTTTGTGGTCATGAGAGAATAAAGATTGCATGTAAACAAGTTTTTTCCATTTCATAGGCAAAAGTATTACCGCATAGTTCCAATAACATTAAAAGAATATTCTGCTCGTTCATGTAACAGCGGTTTGTGAATATGGCGAATTGCAAATTTGCTTCCCCTTTGTATACTGTTACCTTTCTTTTTCACACCATTGGTGTGATATGGAATGCAAGTTCAAACGTTTTAGCTGATAATCTGTCAACGCCTATGGTGTTCAGATTTTCGTTTATTTATGACATATACAATTTTTTTGAGTGTCGTTCATAAACTTAGTTTCTAAAAATGTATCGCTATTTAATTGCTAAGGGAAAATTCCCTGAGTGAACATCAATACAGGGAGATCGACAGACCTTGCGCTGGATGAGTTAAACAGAGTCCTTATATGACAAGGAATGGCTACAGTAACATTTCTAGACATAGAAGGAGCGTTTAATAATATGCAACAACACACTCAGTAACGAGGGCACTATCAAACAAAGAAGTCCCAACAGTGATTTGCCGGTGGATTAAAGATAGCCTAGACAGTAGGATTATGATATTCAATTTAGGCGAGGCCTCCATTGAGGCGAAGGTGAGCACAGGGTGCCCCCAAGGAGAAGTACTATCTCCACTACTATGGGCAAACCTGGTGGACGAAATCCTCCGGAAACTGTCCACAGAAGGCTTCTGTTGCCTAGAATATGCTGATGATCTAGCAATAGTAGTCAAGGGGCGATTTGCGAACACAATAACGGAGCGTCCGCAAAGGGCTCTAAATGTTGTCGATAAATAGTGTTGTAAGGAAGGACTCTCTATAAATCCCCACAAAACCACAGTCGTCACCTTTACACGGAGAAAAGCACTGGAAGGCCTAAAGCCCCTAAAGCTCAACGGAGTGGAAATTCCATTTGCCCGTGAGGCAAAATATTTAAAAGTCACCTTTGACCAAAAATTAACATGGAATTCCCACATTCAAAAAGCCACACAGAAAGCAACAATAGTCCTGAAAAGGTATAGGAAGTGTGTATGAAAATCTGGGAGTTAAACCTTAAAGTGAATCTGCGGTTATACACCAGGGTAGCGAGACCCATGGTAACCTATGAATCAGTGATATGGTGGACTAAGATGGTGCAGTCGGGAGCAATAAGGCTGTTAAGTGGCGTACAAAGGCTTGGGCCTGTGCGCCACGGGGGACATAAAAATTGCTCCTACGGCGCCACTTGAGGTTCTCTTGGACTTGCCACCATTACATACACAAATATATACACATAAATGTATGCATAATTTAACTGTCGAACAAGATTTTTCTCACTTAAAATGAGTTTGTTTCTTTGGCATCATGAGCTTGCTTAATGACTCAACAACAAGGTTTTGAAGTTCCTCAGGAGTGTCCGCTGACACGGTAATAGTTGTATCAGAAGCAAACATTGTCACGTGACAATTTTTCATATGATAGGGTAAATCATTGACGTATAACATAAACAGTAAAGGATCTACTACAGAACTCTGAGGAACACCAAGCTCAACATCATGCATGTCAGATTTTCCCCATCAAGTGCAAAACCAAGGACCTATTACTCATATATGACATTAACCATCAAAAACGTTGCCTCTAATGCCACAAAGGCTTTAGAAAGATCAAACATCAGTGAGGCCACATACCTGCCCTCGTCCAAGCACTGATATGCATGCTCCAGCAGATGAAAGGATGCCGTCTCAACCGATTTTCCTGATCTAAAACCATGCTGAGATAACGTCAATATATAGTATTTGTCAACAAACTATGAAATCCTGTTATACTTCACTCTTTCCTGTATTTTAGATAGGATACTCAACATAGATATTTGAAGATAATTCGATGATAGCCATAAACTTAGTCTTCATTTTTTTATAACTCTTACACTGAATTCATGATCGTCATGTAAAACTGTATTTTGGTTCTTTAGGTGTAGAAATTCATGAACACTTAAGTCTTCATCGATATAGCACAACTTTCACGCATAGATTTTTTAGATTTGGAGTCTTAAGTTCATAATTCCCATTTAATTTTTTCTTCAGCAGCTTTCTTGATAATTATTTTCCTCTTCTTTAGTTCTACATTTCATAGCAACATGTCCCTCTTTAATAGTTTCAACACTGTAATTTTAACTTCTAGTGATAAAGGTTTTATTTTTAATTGCATCTTTGAGTTTCTTGCATTCTTCTTTATTTTTTAGTGTCATAATTTCTGATAATTTCAATTTCATCGGCGGCAATTTCAGCAAAAGAATTGGGTTTAGGTAGTACTTTTCTATTTTCAATTTCATTAATAATAATAATAATAATAATAATAAGAATTTTATTGACCATTTTGAGATACAAATTATGTATATATGGTAAGTCATCAGTTAATATTTAAGTAGACAGTGTGTGTGTGTATATATATATATATATATACACTTAAGTAAATTACATAAATCTATATACACTTAAGTGAATTACAATAAAATAATAAATAATAAATTACAACAAAAATAATAAAGTAAAAACAACAATACAATTTACAATACATATTTTTTTAATAAATAAACTCGTCAATAAATAATAAAATAATAGTAAATAAATAATAAAAATAGAAAAACCAATACATATAGTCACGCCAAATATACAAACATGTATTTATAATGAAAGTAAAGAATGTTTTTTACAAATTGTCCTCAAGATATTCTCTTAGAGAGTAATATGATTTTCCTAACAGTAAACGTTTTATGGTTGTTTTATATTTATGTCCGTTTAGTAATTTGTAACTATTGGGTAGTTTATTGTACACAGTTACTGCTAGATATTTTGGACTCTTTTCATATATTACTAGATTATCAAAGGGTACTTCTAAGGTCAAACTATTTCTGGTCTCAATAGGAGTGATTATTGCTTAAAGTATTGAAACTACTTAACTCAGACTTGGCATAGAGTAACAACTGATAAATTAAAATACATGGTAGAGGTAGCACTCCTAATTCTTTAAACATTTCCCGACAACTTGTTCTTTTGCTCACTCCCATGATATACCTAATTGCCTTTTTCTGCAGTCGGAAGACCCTTATACTATCATGAAAAGGACCCCATGCTATTATTCCATAAGATATCACTGAGTGAAAATGCGCAAAATAATACATTAGTAATATCTGTCTGTCAATCACTTTATGCAGCTGATTTATTACATAACATGCTGATGCAACACTTTTACATGTTTTCTCAATATGGGAACTTCAAGAACAATTGTCTGATATCTTAATTCCTAAAAATTTTGTGACATTTTCTTCTTGTTTAATAGTCCCACTGTTTGTTTTAATTAACAAGCTATGATCGAATGGCTTTCTGGATAAATTAAATCTTAAAACTAATTTTTTTTTGTTGTTCAATATTAACCTATTTTGCCTAAACCAGGTATCAGCTTCTTGAAGTTGTAAATTGGCTTTCTTAGTAAGAGAAATCATATTTTCTTCACTCACAAGAATGGTGGTGTCATCAGCGTACATGACAGAGTTTTGTAAACAAAAATCATTTACATAGATAATATATAAGAGTGGGCCTAAAATAGATCCCTGTGGTACTCCAATGAAAGATAGTAATAATTTGGATTTATGACTGTCGATTTCTACATAATGCTTCCTATTCACTTTTAAAATAAAATCAGTGTATTTATTAATTATACAAATAAATAATAATTGTTATACCACTAGAATTCATTTGCTCTCTCATAGGTTTAAAATTAACAAAGTATCTCCACCCATGACTAGATCTCTCGCCGTCACGGAATTATAAAGTTGTCTAATCTAAGGAGTAATTTTGCTATTAAGAAACGAGCAGAAAAAATGTAATTTGACTAATCCATTGTAGGTAGGTAATATGCTTATTCGAGGGCGTAAATAAGGTCAGAACATAATTGCATTATAAAATGTAGATCAGTGGTTATAAAAGTTCTTCATCAAAAAATAAATTGCATCAACCTTCGACGGAAATTGTGCCCGCCTCATAATTATAATTTATAAAAATACGGAGCTTTCAGAATAAGTTCTACGCTGATGAACATCGCATACGCCTTTATTGCAAAGTGCATTTTTTGCCTTATGCATTCACTATTCTCTCTCAATCCATTTAATGTGGTTATATATCTCTTTGGTTTTTCAAATTTGGGCAAGTCAAATAACCACTAATTTGTTTTAATGCTACCCATTAATCGTTTTTTGGCAGTTTTCAGTTTCACCGGAAATGGCGTTAATTTTGGATTTTTAAATAGACCATCCTGTATATTTGTACATTTTTGGATTCAGGGACTCATTTTGCATATAATGCCACATTGAGAAGAAAATATTAACGACTAAATTTTTTTTGAGCAAATTTAATTTTGCATCTAGACAGCCATGGCCCCAAAAAGTGTATTGTTTTGCATCATAATCAAAAAATAAAATTATGGCACCCTGGTGGGTCATTGGGACATTAGTTCATCCGAAATAAGAAAAATAACGGGGTTTTCAGAAAAATCTGGATACAGCAATTTTTTGCGAAAAAAATGACAAAGTACAAAAAAATGCTCATATCGACGTTGTCAATAAGAAAATACTATGCATTTTTTTCGAAAAATGACAGAGAACAAAAAATGAAAAATGCGTTTTCTACAACGAAGCAACAGAAAAATCCTAACATTTTCCATACGCTTTTCTGTCCATTCCAGAAAAGCGCGTAAATATTGTTGAGATATAATTATAACACGATTTTTTTTCGAAAAATGATAAAAGGTGTTTGGATAAACGTTTACTACAAGAAAACAACGGAAAATCTCTTTCCACATGTTTTACCGCGATTCTGATTTGTAATTTTTGAAAACTGTGAAACTCTTTGTTTTGAAAAGGACTCTTTTCTAACTGGATTTATAAAGCAACGTCATGCGCGGTTAGTATTCTACTTAAGTGGGTTACCGTTTCAAGTGTTATATATAGTGTATTTTAGGCATCAGTGAAAAAAAAATTTAAAAACTTCATAATTTTCAAAATAAACATTATTTTCCGTACACAAAGTCTAAACATAATAAAAAAAGTCATTCGGTAACTTTTAAATGTACACAAAACTACATTTTTATCAATCAAATTTTGAAAAATTCACAAACACTCCATGATTCACAAATTTCTATTTTTATTAATTTTCATTGATACAATTCAACGTCTAAATCAGTTTCCCAGCCTCTCAAATTATTTAATTTCAATAGTAAATTCATAAATTCTCCATCCCCAAAGTGTAACTTTTTTCATCAAAACTTACCTCCCTTCAACAAAATGTAGACCGAATGCCTATAAGCTGAACCTTACCGCACCGAGCAAACGTCAGTCCGTCCTAGTCTCGCAGTTAATCTCAAATAACTCAAGAGCCGTTTCATGTGGAGTCCCGAATTCAAAAGATGCCCCCCCCCCCCCCTTATTAGTACTCAAATTTCCATATAATTTTCATTTTCAAAAATTCTGTTTTCAATGCGAAAAATGCTCCCTCGCTGAAAGGAATGGACGGGGCACGGCAAACGCTAGCAAAAAATTGGAATCAACGATCGTGTAAGACTACTGTCGCCGGCGAAACAACACGTTTCTATGTAAAGGCCGAAATCTGTACACAACCGCATGTTAGTTCTTCAGTGAAACTTCGTGTTATACATATCTTTGAGTGTTAGTTTGGCAGTATTAAAACAAAAGTGAAGTGATATACTAGTAAAACCCTGTTTCGGTTGGTACCAAACACTCCACTATTAATTCATCATATAATAAAAATAAATAAAAATTATTATAAATTATTACTTATCTTCATACTTCGAATGAATTATAATGTAAATAAATGAAAATAAATATGAACGAATTATCCAACACTTTAAAACTAAGAAAATATTTCATCACTTAACCGAGGCGTTGACTAATATCTCGCTCTTGCCAAAGTTTCTCTGATCACAATGGCGAGCTATTCTTGTATTGTAGAATTTAGCTGCCTCCTAACTCGATCTTTTAAGTATTCAAGCATTGTTGGTACTGTAGAACATACACGTTCTTTAACGGGTCCCCGAAAATAAAAATCTAATGGTGTTAGATCAGGTGATCGCGCTGGCCATCTGACTGGTCCGTTTGTTTCTATTCATTGATTCTTAAGACGACCATGAAGTATTCAGCAACCGCCCTAACATTATGGGGAGGGCACGTCATCCTACTGAAAATACAACAACTGATATTGATGTACAACCAATATATTATATCTTGCTACGCTTCGGGCAAATCTTCTAAAATTGTCTCCTATATTTCACGTGCAATATCTGCAGGACGGATTCGGTATTTTTCATACGAATTTAAATGCAATAAAAACTTAAAATTGTAAACTCTTATATAGTCGAGGCAAGAATTCAAGCGATGCACGTCACAGATCAATTCTATAAATAATACACTACTGCTAAGAATCATGAAGCCCCATTAAACTGTATCTATTTCTGAAAAAAGCTTAATAATTGGGTGTCAAGAATTACTCTTTTTAACGTAATTAATGATTAAAAATTATGTTGGTATTAAAATTTCTTTAATGAGATCACTCGTGACGTGCATCGCTTGAATTCTTGCCTCGACTTTATGAAAACATTTTATTTTATTTTTTTTTGTTAGCTTCAATTCTTTATTTTTATGTTAAATTTAAGTTGTTGTACTTTATTAGTTTTATCGTTTCCCACCCTGTAACTGGTACTTGTACTGTTGGAGGTTCTATATACAAAGTAAAACAAATAATAATAAACACTAAGACAACCCCCAATTCCAGAAGCTGGAGGCGTGTGCGGTAGGGGGTTACACATTGAAAAACGCGGACATACATCCATATTCTCCAACAGTGCCAGTGCCGGGGCTCGAACCCGGTAGCGCTATACCCGTTTGATTAATGGCGATTGCCACCTCGCGCCTTATCCAACGCGGCTATCGGTTAGACAATTAAATTTGATCTTCCCAAAGTTACTAAATAAATTACGTTTAATACTGCCATAAAAAAATCCCTTTGTTTTCATCTTGACTTTATATCACATAGCAGGAGACCATCCGTCTGACCACACAACAAAACGCAAACAAAACACCGTATTTACATTTCAATGATCGCTAGGATAAAAAATTAAGAGCTCGCGAAGTGAATGTGGATTGTATAACTGTTGCATCATGGTCTTGAATTGAATTACGATAATAAAAAAATTGGGTTCCTTTACAATGAGATCGCCACTCCTCTGTTGTAGTGAAATAGTTATGTAAATAATGATGGTATCAAAGCACCTGATGGTAAATTGGCAGTTTTTAAGATTGAGATTGCACATTTTTATTAGTGGGGAGTGGCGATGCAGAAATCAGCGGCAGTTCATCGATGGAAATATAAGGAGCACGTCCCCATATTTTATAAAAGTGAAAAAACACTGCTTGTCAATCACAAGAAAGTTAAGCGCAATTTGTTGCACTTACCTAATACCAGTGTTATACATATCCAGATCCTGTGTTAACCTTAATTACGAAAATTAATTATGCATAATACAAAAAAATTATTATTGAAACAACACATATAAATGTTCGTTCTCTCTCGGCGCCAGCGAGTTCTGCTAATTTTGTGGACCTAATTGTAGAAAATGACTTTAGCATTGCAGCCATATTTGAAAGTTGCCTCTCAAATAACATTTCCTCTGATATACTTTCAATATTGGGATACAGACTATATCTACACTCACAGACTTAGTCTATGTCTGCACTATAGGCAGAATTGGTGATGTAGGTATAGTTTAAATCACGAATGTTGTCGTTCACGTCATCAATTTATGTACTAATCAACGACATGCGATTTTTCTATGCAAATATAAAGCGCACAGGATGTAAATAACAGAATGTCACGTCTGTTGAAGCTACGATAGAAGTTAACGATTAGTTTTACAGATGAATATTACAAGCGTTAGTCGTAGCTGCAATCAACGTATAGCATTCTGTCAGTTCTCTGTCAATTCAGTAGCGTGCGGTGGATAAGATACTCAATATAGTAGCCAGAGACATGGTGGTGAAATTAGGCGAGTGCTTTAATCAGGAAAACGTAACGGATGCTCCATTTTACCTTTGTAAAAAAATCCATGAGGTGAAATGTAAAATTACATGCGGCAACGGATGTTAAAATTCATTGTATCGCATGTTTTTATTTATTTATGTATTTTAATGCCTTGTTTATATTTACGTCCTGACGGAGTTTAGCTACAGCCACTCAACCAGGACGGCAAAATGAGATGCCGTTCACCCATCCAAGTGACAGACTCAACCAACGGTGCTTAACTTCGCCGATCTAGGTCTCAGCGCTTAAACCGATGACGTACCTCACTTCGCTATACTTCATGTTATGATTGTACAGATATTTTCATTACAAAATACTTGTCTTTTGCATATGTTGAAACGCCCATACGTGTCATTCTGTGTGGCCTTGAGATGATCTGATTCAGAAATTAAAGTATGATGACGTGAACGACAACATTTATGATTTGAACTGTATAGTCGTTTGCCGTGGTACCATTTATTAGTACTATTAATAAGGAATTTATTCATATGTCGTATTAAAATGTGCGATAAATACAAACAAAATTACAGCTAAAAGAAAATACAATTTTGTTCTAATTAAATGTTAAGAAGTAACTAAGGTGGCTTAACTTGTCAAACATTTGTTGGTTTAACGGTGTTTTCAATGAGTCTTTAAAAATTGTTTAAAATTCTTGTTAATTGTGTTCAAAATACCTCAAATTTATACAAGAGATGAAAAAGTGAATATGTTAATTATTTATGGGGAATGTCCTTTATGCCCAACGATATCCTGATAGACAATGTCCAGCGAAAATTATTATTGCTGACGTTTCGGAAAGTAGTCTCTTTCAGTTTTCAAAGCTTTTTTTGGAAGAACTCTTATTTTGCTGTGTATGTCAAATACATAGCTTTAAGATTCTGTTTATGTTATTTCCATAGATATTTACTACTTTCACAGAACACAGAACTGATGATATTTTTTTTTTAGGAAAACGGAAAGAGACTACTTTCCGAAACGTCAGCAAAATACATTATTTCTGTGTTTATTCCGATTTATATTATTTCTAAAACATAACCTCTGACTGTTCCTTTGATGTAAACGTCACGAGCGCACAGGCTTTTTTCCAATAATTCTATTATTTTGTAGATTCGGTGATTTGTTTTTGAAGAAGATAATAATACATGTGGTAGAAAATCCAAATAATAGGAAAGAATACTTGTAGAATGCCACAAATAACTTTCAGACAATATTCTTAAAAGACACTTTTTTATCTTTTATTTTAGTTCAATAGAATTGCTGTATTTATCCTATTATGCTTTCTTCATTGAAATTAGTAGCGAAAATTATTGCACAGTAATAGTGTGTTTGTTTTAGAACATTCAGAAACTAGTATATGAGATGCATCACGTGAACTTGGAAAAAGTTACTTCAAAATTCCAAGGACTTGAAAAAGAACGACTATAGGCCATACAAACTTTTGCCAGTATAGGAGCTTACGGATGATTATAAGTGAAAACTTCAGCTGCCAAATGCTGATATTTTTTATCGGCCTTGAGTCCAGAGGAACTGATATTCAAAGTCGGCGTATTTTCATAAACTTTATTGCTGTTATTTAATACCTCAAATACCTTAAAATATGCAAAGCAAGAGAAACCAAAGCTCCCAAAAATCTTTTTTCAGGTTCAAAAAACCTATCGTTAACAAATAAGTGAACATATTTGCATGCCGTTTTTAGAAATCCTAGGATCGAGAAATTCAAATTAATAACATGCACGCCGTTTAAAAGCCCATCTTTACATAGACTGAACAGCCCCCTGATAAAGTTCCTCCGGTTTTTGAGCTTTTAATCTTACACTTCCTCTGGAATTTGAGTTATTGAGATCAGTACACCATTAGAAGTCCGCGTAGTATCGCTAAATTAAAATTTCATACCCTGACTCACCTCTCACTTATCCAGAAAACCTTGATTTATCCCAAAACACTACATAATAAGCATTATCGAAAAAATAAAACTTACATAATAATGGTACTCGCAGATAGCGTCTGTTGCATAAGGAACTCTCCAAAGTTCCAAAGCTCGCGCCCATTTCATGCGCAATGCCGGAGCTTCCGGCAGCCAGAAAAACAACGCTGGTGGAGTCCTTTTAAGGTTATTCGGACAGTTCCGGATAACACACATCTTGTAAGTTGACATTTTGAAGAACACTAAAGCACCGAAGAAAAGAACTTGCACAGTAGTAGAGTAACAGTGGTTGATGTGTTGACGCCAGGTAGTATGTCGCACAATACTGATGGTGTAATGGAGATAGCGGTATTTATGTACAAACCAGGTAATAACCCTAAATTAATGTACCTACCCCTTTAATGAATTAATTGCTGCCAATCCTCTTAAGTACATATTACTCAGGTAGTAATGTTTCTAGGAGTATATTTTTGTTGCTCGTTTCGAGATATTTATTGCATTTGGGAATGGTATGATCTAAATAATTAAAAATCAAATCATTTAATTTAATTAAATGTGCGTAATGCTCAACATCAACCTCCATGCAATAATACAAACTTTACTGAAAGGCATCACGAATATTTTGTAACATTTCTTCTAATATTCTATGACGTAAAATTTCTAAAGACTTTGAAGTAGTCGCAAGCGCTTTATTTTTTAAATGCCTCCATAGAAAATAATCTAAGGGAGTAATATCAGGTGATCTTGCAGACCATTGAATTGCACCCCTTCTACCAATCAATGACCGGAGAGAAGTTTTATTGTTAGACAATCTACTAACATTTCGAAATTAACAAATATGACCTCAGATGAAATAATCATATTATCAAATTACCTCTACATTCAGATATGGTCTCCTTTAGGGTCGAGTATATGATTTATACAATAACATTGCTTATTTACAAAACTGCTGTTTGATGTCCAAAGACTTTTTTTATTATTTATTTCTTATTGCAACTTTTACAAAAACAAGGTAATATGCCTTAACCTAGTTTACAATCAAAGTGACCACCCTGAACATTTTTAGGACATGAAAATGATTCAAAAACATTAATTAGATGTCTCGTAACTTGTATTCACATAAATCTTTCTTAAAACCCATAATTCTGACTGTGGTGATTTTTTTAATATCCATCTGCAGATTGCATTATTTCAACAAAAAAAAATTCATTACATCCAAGTGGTTGGAAGATATTCAATGCTAATATAGGAATGAATAGAACCTAGAAAGAGGCTTCAAAAAATGTATTGATATACATAGCATCCCATTTAAAAAAAGGCACTTGGTGCTGTAATTTCGTCTTGGCTCGTCCTGTATGTTCGAAAATAAATTCCAGTTATAGACTTTTTTATATAGTTTACTTGCAATTTTTTAAAAAATTTCCAGCTATCGTAGAACTCGAGATATCGAGGTTCGACGCACTATTTATTGCCCCACCTGTATAATAAAGCGGGTACAAAATGTATATAAATAATTTAAGATCCCGTAGGATAAGAATGCAATTTTATTTATTATCTATAACTAATAAACCCGCCACATAGGATCTAAGATAGTTCCTTGGGGAACACCAGTTCTTATTATTTTTGTTGTGCTGTAAGCATTATAAATTTTGACTTGCTGTGGTCTGTTGGCTAGATAGTATTTAAATAAATCATATACTTTCCCTCTGATACCTATTTTGTCTAGTTTGCTTAATAGATGAATATAAGATACTGTGTCAAAGGCCTTTTGTAAATCTAAGAAGATGGCTAAGACTTTCTTGTTCGATTCGAAGTTAGTTAGTATAGTGCCTGTTAACAGTTGAAGAGCTTCTTCAGTACCAGTATTCTTCTGGAATCCACATTGATTTTTTGATATTATTTTCAAGTAATAACCGAAGTCTATTGTTTAGACACTTTTCAAAAGTTTTGGCAATATTATTTATTAGCAATATCGGACGATTGTTCGTCATCTCATTTTTACTGCCTTTTTTGTATATTGGTACCACAATACTTTCTTTCAAAATTTCAAGAATCAAGAATTAATAATGTGGGTAATAGGTTTTCTAATGTGTTTGCATAAGAGATTTAGGTTTTTGTTGTTATACCGTCTTTTCCTGGCGATGTGTTGCTTTTCAGTTTGGATATTACTTCTTCTATTTCGCGGTCACATACATCCTCCAGAAACATTGAATTAAGATTTCCATTTATGTTTTTGTTGTCTGCAAGGTTTTGTGTTCGACTGGGAATTTATCTTGTGATTTGTTCACCGACTTCAATAAAGAAATTGTTGAAAGCATTGGCTATCTCTTTTTTATCGGTTATTTGCTTATCATTTTCAATGATTTTGAGTATACTATCAGTATAATTTTTGTTATTATTTATAATTGCATTGATGCAGTCCCAAATTTATTTATAGTTGTTCCCAAAGGATTGAATTTTTCATTTATAGTAATTATTCTTCGTGGCTCTAATTAGCGTTGTTACGGTATTTCTATAGTTATTATAATATTCCTTTATTTGTCTGTTTTCTTTGTTTTTTATTCGTTTTTGTTTAAGTCTGTCACGTTTTGCAATATAATTTAGTATTCCTTGGGACATCCACGGTTTAAGTTTATTGATTATAAATGTAATCTTAACTATTTGTTGTTTTCTTTATTTTTAAGTTTATGTTGTTATAGAATATGTTAGCCGTATTGTTGGAATTACTTTCCCAGTATAATTTTATTTGTTCGACTTCTTTCAATAATTTTATCTGGTCTACTTAAGGCTATATGTATTAAATTTGTTATTAAATTATTAAATTTAATTCGTATATAGGTATATTATGTTTGAAATTAGAACATGATTTATGTATACGAGAAAATAAACACAATGTTCTGCAAAATTATCGATAACCAAAAATATTAAACATTTTTGTGATTAATCTACCTAACACAATATACCACTATCCAGGCTGTTCATTTTATCAGGGCCCTCGAGAATATCTCACTTTATATCGACTGTACAAAAAAATTATTTTTACGAAAATTTTGCTGATTTATATAACCTACAAAATGGTTTAAAGACATTTGAAATCCATGGCCTACTTTAAGAGTTATGGCGGAAAATATCGAAAATGCGGAAAACATCTAGGCCAAATATCTCCGTTATTTAAAGAGATACGAGAAAAATTGTAAGGCGAAAATTTTTTGCAAAACAGAGTGTTTCAACGAGGTTTTATCTAATTTTCTTCAAAACCGCTGTATTTTGAGATTTACTCTTCAGGCTGTTAAAAAAATTATTTTGAAATGGACGGAAAATGGCGCTATTAAATAGAGTATTTTCCTCCCTTTTCAACATATATCACATGCCATATTTATTGATTGGTACTACGTTAGTAATTATAAAAACATTTTTTTAAAACCAATAAATTTTTTTTAACAAGCATTATACTTGTCGTGGAGAAGTATGATTAAATAAAATGATAAAATAATTCAATAATTGTTCAAATGTGCTTTTAGAGGGCGGAATATTAAACATAATATTTTAGTCGCAAACTCCTCTATAAATCCTTATTTTACTATAAGGAAAATAACCAGACTGCAACCAAAGTTACAAATCTGGCGCGTTAAGTGTAATAATTGCATATTACCATCAAAACGCTAATGCTTCGATTGCAACAAACACCAGCCGAAAGACTGATCCTACTTAAAGGAGCTCCCTTGCCCTTGCAATCGAAGCATTAGCGTTTTGATGATAATATGCAATTATTACACTTAACGCGCCAGATTTGTAACTTTGGTTGCAGTCTGGTTACTTTCCTTATAGTAAAATTTATAGAGGAGTTTGCGACTAAAAATATTATGTTTAATATTCCACCCTCTAAAAGCACATTTGAACTATTTTTCGATTGCAACAGACACTGGACCGCTGGATGGCGCCTGCTGGCTGTTTTACATGTCGCTATTGTAAAAATACCGGGATGTACTATAGTCAAAGGATTCTCATGTCGGTCGTCGCATACCTACCTTGCACTGACGAGAGCCAACAGCTCGAAACTGCAGTCTGCAAGTGGTGTGTGACGACTGGCAAGGGAGCTCCTTTAAGTAGGATCAGTCTTTCGGCTGGTGTTTGTTGCAATCGAAGCATTAGTGTTTTGATGGTAATATGCAATTATTACACTTAACGCGCCAGATTTGTAACTTTGGTTGCAGTCTGGTTACTTTCCTTATAGTAACATAAGGATTTATAGAGAAGTTTGCGACTAAAAATATTATGTTTAATTCAATAATTGTTCAAATCTTTGCTATAATAAAACATTAACACAATTAAGAAGAATAAAATAAATTCAGGTAACAAGAACAAATTAATAATAAAAAGAATATAGCACACAGAACATTAATATTTATCTATTTCTCAAAATAATTTTTAAGATATCATATCAAATGTTCAGTGCCCACCGCGATTTCTTATGCACAATCGAGTGCGGCGAGGCACTGCATTTAAAACATTACTCAGCATTTCGGGGGTAACTGTAATACATGCCTGTTGAATTCGAGCTTTTAGGTCCTCTACATTGTGCGGTGTCGTCGAAAACAGCTTATCTTTAATATACCCCCCATAGAAAAAAATCCATTAGGGTTATGTCTGGAGAACGAGGGGGCCATCGAATAAATCCATTGGTACCCATCCAATGTTGAGGCAAAATTTCGTCTAAATGATCTAGGCAAATCTGGGAATTGTGGCGAGGAGCTCCATCTTGTTGAAAATATTGAAAGTTGTGTCGATTCTCTAAAGGTAGGTCATCTAAGAATTCATTAAATTCATTTCTCAAAAAGTTTGGGTACCTTTGACCACTGAGGTGACCATCATAAAAATAAGGACCTATTAAATTAATGCCTAAAATACCTATCCACGCATTTATTGAAAAACGATTTTGAAACCCAGTCGGTCTATGCCAGTGTGTATTTTCAGAAGTCCACTTGTAATGAATATTGCGATTAAAAAATCCATTATTGGAAAAATTTGCCTCGTCGGACCAAAGTATTTTACTACATATTAATGGATTGGCACCAACAGCCGCCTACAAAAAGTCGTTCTCGTTGGTTTGTCCCCCGCTTGTAAATTGTGAACTTTTTTGGCTTTATAACACCGGTAACCATTTTTCTTTAAAATTTTTCTAGCACTTGTTTTATTTATATGACAAGCAATTTGAATTTCTCTTAATGATGTTTCCAAATTTTCTGTATTTTTATTTCTTACATAATTAATAACTCGGTTTACCTTATTTACATTATCAGTAACACTGTTGAACCTTGTCGTCTTCTTTAAAAATGAACCATTATTTTTCAGTTTCGTAGCTAATTTTCTGAACAGAGTTTTATCCGGCTGTAGTGCTTGTGGAAATCTGTTTTTATATTATACTTGAGCTGATTCAGAGTTAAAATTGCATTGGCAATATGTAACGAACATATTATAACGATCAATGCGAGTGAAAATCATTTTTGAAAATTCTAAATTCTTAAATGAGTGTGATTAAGTGAGAGTTTAAGTATTAACTAAGATGATCTGTCAAAAAATTAAATTGTTAAGTTTGTTCATAGCCAACTATTTTAAAATAATTGAAATAATAGTGAAATCATGAAATACAAACAAATGGATATTATACTTAAATTAATTGGTAAAGACATTTTAACTTTCTGAGCAAGGAGTGACGCTTTTATGGAGGACCTCTATACATTGGCATAACTGCGAATACTCTTTCCATAATCGCTCCATGTTGCTTTCTTGATTATTATTTTGTTTTTGTTACCTGAATTCACTTAATTCTTCTTAATTGTGTTAATGTTTTATTACAGCAAAGATTTGAACAACTTATTGAATTATTTTATCGTTTTATTTAATCATGGCAAGTATAATGCTTGTTAAAAAAAAATTTATTGGTTTTAAAAAAATATTTTTATAAATACTAACGTGAATGAATAAGTATGGCATGTGATATATAGTTGAAACGGGAGGGAAATACTCTATTTAATGGCGCCATTTCCGGCCCATTTCAAAATAATTTTTTTAACAGTAAATCTCAAAATACAGCGGTTTTGAAAAAAATTAGATAAAACCTCGTTGAAACACTCTGTTTTGCAAACAATTTTCGCCTTAGAATTTTTCTCGTGTCTCTTCAAATAACGGAGATATTTGGCCTTGACGTTTTCCGCATTTTCGATATTTTACGCCATAACTCTTAAAGTAGGCCATGGATTTCAAATGTCTTTAAACCATTTTGTAGGTTATATAAATCGGCACAATTAAATATTTTTTTTTGTACGACCGATATTAAGTGAGATATTCTCGAATGCCCTGATAAAATGGACAGCCTGTATATCTTCGATATTAAAAGTTGCTTATACCTTGGTAATAACAAATCTATGGACTCTTGTCTCTCGGAATTTTTTTATCCTAAAAAAATGTGGGAGTCTAATTTAATTTGATCGTCCTGTATAAGTCAGCACGTTATATGCATAAAATCTATTTTAGGAGGTCAGTGGTATTAACCTGTCATCAAACGGCATTAAAATCTAAATCAGATTCGAAGACAAGATTAAGTGGGCACTTGCAATAATCGTAATTTCACTTGAACCGAATAAACAACATGACGAATGGCCCTTTTAATAGTTTTTCCCCCGTTAGCATTAATTTTATGCGTTTGAAGCTATGAAATTCATCGGTTTATATCCGTAAATAACTCAGGAATGCAAGTTTCCATCTTTTTGTATTTTATTTTAGCACCAAAAGCCGCCGTACGCGTGTGGGACGTTATTTTCAACCGTCTGACATTTCTAATGAATTTCCGCCCCATTCATATGGATTGTTTACATTCTACATTCAAATGCTATTTGTGTTAATGTAACAGAAAAATATACTTGCATACCGACGACGGAGTTAAGAGGAACGGTTACAGCTGCTTGGCGGCGCAAACACTCAGTATACAATGTAACCATTTCAAAATTAGCTACCTATAACTTTCAATCTACAGCGTAAAAGATATTGAGGAAAGGAAAAATATAAACGATTTAAAGAACTAGTACAGAGCGATATTCGTAATGAAAGGGTAGCGCATAATGATGTTGTCATTGAGAATCTCATAATAAGATAAAAACTGTGTGACATTTATTCAACAAATTAAAGCAAACATCTCTCAGTAATAATGATATTATTACATCAGAAAATTAAGAAAATGATGTAATTAATGAACGAATGGAAATTGCAAATACTTTCCAGGAATACTTCAAATCAAATAAATATAGTTAACAAAAAACTTCGAGAGCGTTTTATTTATTTTGATTTATTGTCTAAACAGGAATAACCCGATTACAAAACAAAATTAACAATAGTAGTGAATATAACTAAAGGCTAACAATACCTATAAAGATAAATACAAACACTTACAAGTATAGGGTATAAAATAAAACAAGGAAATTATTTGAAATGCTTGTGTGTCGAAGAGAACCGTTTTAATCTTATTTTTACAAGTTATCAATGAATCATTATACAGGGTGTCTCACCGGGAACTGAATCGATCGATATAGAGAAAAGTACGCATCAGAAAATTTTGAAAATTTAGATAATTGCTAATGTCATTGTGACCAATCCAACTAAAATAATTACAAGCAGCTGGCACTTCCGCTTATACCTTATTTCAAAAGGAACATCCTATATGTTTTAGGGTTTGCGAAAAGAGCATAAAATTCTGAGTCGAAAATATGTAGCATATCTTATACCTAAACCTAGCCGTATCAGAGATATTTGACATTTTATAGAAAATTTGACAGGCGCAACGGTTTGCAAGAAATGTTATAACTTTCTTCGTGTAAAAGATCCTCATTTGCTTCTTGTCACATAAAAAGAACACAAGGAGAACTACGGTCTACAACTGAAATAAATTCAATAATATCATACCAAGTGTTCCGTTTTTCGCGTTACATTTTGTCAACTTCAAACCGCGAAAACTTGTTTAGGTCAAATGGAACACCCTGTATTTTTTACGTCAAGTTGTGTAAAATTGAATTCCCTTCTTTTTCTGATATTAGCATCGTGGGGGTTAAAGTTACAACTTCTTGAAATATTTGCGATTTTATTAGAAATTCATGAATTGTTGTAATCTGCATATATCTGTATTTACCCCTTTATTTGTATGTTAATTCTGTAAGTCATTGACATGGTATTTTGGCAAGTCATATCTACAATTTGTTATAGCTAAAAATATCAATAAAAATATTATTAATCTCGTGTGCAGTAGTCCGGTTTGGATAATTTCCTAGAAAAAGAAAACCTCACATTCTCATTAAGTCGACGTTTCGACAAACTTTATTGTCTTCCTCAGGACTACAACAATTTTACATAAGTCAACTAACTAACAAGAAGTATATAAATTAAAGTAAACATGAATAAACACATTCACCTTTAATCACACAGTATAAGGCTTTTGTTATTCAAAATGATTTAAAAAATAAAGCGTTATATAATATATATGAAAATTTGGTAAAAAATGAGGAATAAATATAATCTTTAAACATGACACTGTTAAAAACCTATACTGCTACTAACAATGTTAAGACAAATCACGCTTACCTAATGAGGTATTTGACTCTCTGTCAACGCAATCATCATCGTCAAATCAATAAATAAAAATAACGTCACTTGTACCAATAGGGTCCTGTCTTCAATATTTTTTCATAGGTGACACAACAATATTTTATTTTGAAAAATTAGCTAATATGCGAATGCAGTGTCCAATGTAAACTTACAAACAGAAATGGATCTTTAAATTAATACGAATTTCAACACACACCAACTATATTCACTCATCATAAAAAAAAGCAAAGAAAGAAAAACCTACTAAAAAATAATATTAGCAATCACAAAAAGACATACCAATATGTTCTTATTTTCATTTGAAATGTTAATAAAAATTATGTATATTTATGAATCACAACTATTATTGTGATGATTATACAGGGGCTATAGTTTTACAAAGTTTGTTATTATATTATTATAAATTCTGCTCAAATTTTCTGTATCTGTTTTTTTATTGACAGTATTATTATGTTTATTAATGAATATCATTTCGCTAATCAATCATTTTTTGTAGTTATGTTCATTGTCCAAAATGCTAACGTTGTCAAAATTAAATACATGATTTAAATCGAAATGATGAGTAGCTAGAGCAGTTTTTTCTTTTTTGTTAATTAATTAATTTAAAGATCCATTTCTGTTTGTACGTTTACATTGGACACTGCATTCGCATATTAACTAATTTTTCAAAATAAAATATTGTTGTGTCACCTATGAATAAATATTGAAGTCAGGACCCTATTGGTATAAGTGACGTTAATTTTATTTATTGATTTGACGATGATGATTGTGTTGACAGAGAGCCAAATACCTCATTAGGTAAGCGTGATTTGTCCTAATATTGTTAGCAGTAGTATAGGTTTTTAACAGTGTCATGTTTAAAGTTTATATTTATTCCTCATTTTTTACCAAATTTTCATATATATTATATAACGCTTTATTTTTAAATCATTTTGAATGACAAAAGCCTTATACTGTGTGATTAAAGGTGAATGTGTTTATTCATGTTTATTTTAATTTATATACTTCTTGTTAGTTAGTTGATTTATGTTATATTGTTGTAGTCCTGAGGAAGACAATAAAGTTTGTCGAAACGTCGACTTAATGAGAATGTGAGGCTTCCTTTTTCTAAGAAAGTATCAAAACCGACTACTGCACACGAGATTAACAAAATTTGTGGATACGAAACTTAGTTTAAAAATATTATTTATTTATGCAATATTTCAAAAGTTATTCAGCCTAGATAATGAACGAATATGAAGTATACATCACTCTATAGCTTATAGTTATGGGGCAAATGCTATCGTATCCTGGGGAATTGATAATGTTCCAAAAGAATGTCCCAAAAAAGACTCTATGAAGATAATTTTTAACTTACAACCTTCGATTAGTTGCAAAGGCAATTTTAAAAGTAGAAATATATTAACCTTCCATCCTATTGCAGACATATGTTTTATATATTCTATTAATGTTACTAATACAAATCAAAAACAAAAGTGGACCTAGATGAAATCCCTGGGGGAGTCCAGATAAAATGCAAAATGGCATTGAATTATAATTTAGACTTATGCTTGTCCCTATAATTTGTATAATAAAATGGTGTAATCTACCTTATCCAAGGTGTAGCGTACTTTCCCGCAATTAAGAATGTAAACAAGTGAACATAATTCATAAAATTGAAATAATAAACCTTAGAGCAGACAGACAGCAAATACTTTAAGAAACAAGTTCAATAGGCGACCGTAATTAAAAGGAAAGTCCGTTTATTACCTACCCCAAATTCAGGTGTCTTTGGTACACAAGCCTGACCCAAAACTGGTCAGTTATATTATTCAGTTCTATTTCTCATCCGAAACAATTCACTTCGCAACTTGTAAACTTTTATATGTTAAACTCTTGTTAAGTAGTGTTCAATAAATACTTCCTTCTAAAGAACAATTTTATTGGTTGCACAACGCAACACGAGGCTCTTGTAAAAGTCCTATACAATGAATCTATATCAATTGCCTCAATAATTGTTTACTGTGGAGAGCTAAATTTAATAAGTTGATTACCCACTGAGAGAATCATATTAATTATTTCTATTTGGGGTATAACTAATCTGTTTGTTATTGGGGATTCAAGTGTACTTTTGTCATAGAACATAAACTTGAAATTGGTAATAATGCATTACCTGCCTTAAGCAAATGTGTGAAGTACTCACTTTCCATTTATGTGTAAAGTTTCCCTCGGTTAATGACAGGCTGTATAAAGGGTAAAGCCAATAATGGACTACACTTACAGAATATGGAGAGTGGAGACATATTGTCTGGTCCGACGACCGATAGTTTTATTACTGTCAACGGACTTACTTGGTCATTGTGCGAGTTTTCTTTGGATTTACTTATGAATTCAATGTAATTTAAAAAAAAATTGTAGTTATGTTTTATCACTATGTTGGTTTCAGATCTAAGTATTGGCGGTAAAGAAACAATCTATTCTTTTTAAGTTTTTTGATTTTTTTCTTTATTTCCTTATCAGGCTCTTGAAAACACCATTCTTCAGAGTTCATAATTTTAAATATTTGCGATGAGTAGTACAAATCTTTAGAAAACAACCATCGCAATGTCTTTTAGATTTTTAGAAACGCATTTAATTTGATATCCTCCTTAATAATTGGATTGGTAGATCATCTACGGAATCAGTATCGCTATTTCAATTTTGTTCTCCGTTGATTGGCTTATGGATCTATCTGGGTACTTAGTGTTAGATAAAATACATATTTCTCTTTGTGTTCGTGCCCTGCCACTACACCCAATCATCATAAGAATTTCTTCAATTCTTTGAGTAACAGATGAACCCCTAGTTTAAAAAATATTACAAAAAACCTATTCGGCTACTCATTTTTATATTTAGCAGTTAAAGGGTCATAAATATCAGTTAAACTTAAACTTAAATTTTTTAAACATAAATACACAAATACATACCAAGCACCAAGTAACTTTGAAAATTGATGAAGGTGCAAATTTCACTATCTTATGGAAGGGTTTTGAAGTTATACAGGGTGTTTCAAAAGTAAGCGTAAACCTTTTGGGGGCGTAATCCTCGGATAAAAAAGTTCCTATCAACATGGGTCTGGAAATGATTTCTGAAGAAGCTATGCCCCTTCGAATGGGGCACCCTGAGGACGGTTTTTCCGCAATATTTCCGAAACCATTAACAATAAAATTTCAAAAGTACATACACGATATAAACTTTTGACGCTGGACTCGATTCTGAATTCAGAATTTAAAAATTTTAGTCACGCGCGTCACATACTGGGAAGGTTAAGGGCTAAAATAACCCCTTTTTTTCGTTTCAGTTTATTACGGTTTCTGTTCAAAATTATAAAATTTCAAAGTTTTCTACGTAAAAAAGGTACTCTTAGTTCATCTCGATAGAATGAACCGTTTTCGAGAAAATTGTTTCTGAAAAATGAAGTGAAGTGAGGTACCGTCATCGGTTTAAGCGCTGAGAACTCGATCGGCGAAGTTAAGCAGCGTTGGTCGAGTCCGTCACTTGGATGGGTGAACGGCATCTCATTTCGCTGTCCTGGTTGAGTGGAAGAGTAGCTATAGCAGCTAAACTCCGCCAGGACGTAAATATAAACAAGGCAATTAAAAAAAAAAAAATAATAAAAAAAAAAAATGAAACATGATTCTCGAATTTATTTATTAGTTAGTATTTATTACAATAATTCTGGGTTCAAAGTTCGATAAAAATAAGATGAACATTTCTTATTAACGTGGGTCCGGAAATGCGTCACTACCGAGATACGGCCCTTTAAATAGCGAATAAATTTTTTTTTTAAATCTTTTACTTTTAATATTTACTAACTAGATCTTGTACAATTTACAAAAAGTGTTCAAAATAACTGCCATTAGCATCACGACAAGCTCATAACCTTTTTATTAAATTGTCACGCACGCCTTGTATAATTCTTGGGTTATTTCTAATTGTCCCAAATCCTTCCTGTATCCTTTGCCTCAGAACGTCAACATTAGGTATTCTGAGATCGTGGTGGCCATGGCACTGGACCACCACGACCTATCCAACGGTTTCCGTAGACATTTTGTATTGAATCTTCTTCAATTAGAAATAACACCTGTTCTTCTGCAGCACATTTGCTACTCGATATCCAGAAAAACGGAAACCGTCACCAAACACTGTAAAACGCATAAAATTTTTAAAATTATGGCTCTGTCAAGGCAAAAATGCAAAGAAGAAAGCCTATTGTTGATGACGAAAACAGTGAAATAGTCATTCTGGGATATTTTCATGCATTTCCAAGGATGTCATTAAGACAAGCTGCTCTGGAATCGGGACTATGCAAGGATTCAATTCACAGAATCTTATTAAAACATTAGTTTCACCCATTTTCATTCCATATGGTCCAAGGATTAAAAGAAACAGATTTCCTAAGACAGAATTTTTGTGAGTTTATTCTAATAAGGTCTGAGGGTCACGATTCTTATTTGGGAAATATTATATGGACAGATGAAGCAAAATCTACTAAAAATGGACTTTTTAATAGACGCAATTCGCATTGTTGGAGTGACTCAAATCCTGTTAATCTTACAAAATTTGAATAATAACTATTTAGAAAATTTACCTCTCGCCGAACATAGAAACATTTTTTATTAGCACGACGGTGCTCAACCACATAACGCATATTTAATTAATAATTATTTACAAGAAACTTTTTATGATCAATGGATTGCCAATAATGGACCTTTCTTATGGCCTCCTCGCTCGCCCGATTTATCAGTTCTGGATTATTTCATTTGGGGAACTATTAAAAATAAAGTTTATGAGAGCTCATTAACAACCATTGAAGATTGTATGCAAAGAGTAAGAAATGCATTTCAAAACATATCACAGGATTCAATTAGAAGAGCTACCCATGAGGAACTAATCCGAAGGTGCGAAAAATGTGTCGAGGTTCGAGGGCGGAATTTTGAGCAATTATTAAATTAAAATGAAATCATATTTTAAATTGATCTTATCTCTGCTATTTTAGTTAATGCCATATCTTCAATTCGATTAATATTAATACGCATGTTACAGTGTTAGTGTTATTTTGCGTTTTTATGGATATCGAGTAGCAAATGTGCTGCAAGTACTTTATCACATTAATAATAAACCATCCATAAATAATAAACAAATTTAAAAAGTTTTCGTTGGTATAATTTAAACGTGCTGGCATTTTTTGACATAAGATAATGACTGATTGTTTCTAATCATGGCTATTTTGATGAAATGATTACAACAATTCATGAATTTCTAATAAAATCGCAAATATTTCAAAAAGTTGTAACTTTAACCCCCACAATGCTAATATCAGAAAAAAAGGAATTCAATTTTACACAACTTGACATAAAAAAATACAGGGTGTTCCATTTGACCTAAACAAGTTTTCGAGGTTTGAAGTTGATAAAATGTAACTCGGAAAACGGAACACTTGGTATGATATTATTGAATTTATTTCAGTTGTAGAACGTAGTTCTCCTTGTGTTCTTTTTATGTAACAAGAAGCAAATGAAGATCTTTTACACGAAGAAAGTTATAACGGTTCTTGTAAACCGTTGCACCTGTCAAATTTTCTATAAAATGTCAAATAGGAATCTTTGAAATGGTTAGGTTTAGGTATTGGATATGCTACATATTTTCGACAGAATTTTATGCTCTTTTCGAAAACCCTAAAATATATATGGTGTTCCATTTGAAATAAGCAAGTTGGTATAGACTTCCGGTATAAGCGGAAGTGCCAGCTGCTTGTAATTATTTTAGTTGGATTGGCCACAACGACATTAGTAATCATCTAAATTTTCAAAATTTTCTGATGCGTGCTTTTCTCTATATCGATCGATTCAGTTCCCGGTGAGGCACCCTGTATACATATCTTCATATATGAGTGAAAATACTAAAATTACTATTATTATTTATTTGTAAAATTTAATTCCGCAATTCATGGTCTATTTGGCATTTTTGCAATACCAATATTAACCTTGCACATGTATAACGAAGTCGGCGAAAAAAAATTAACGTTGCATGGAATTTTTTCCAACAACTTAACCACCGAATCAGGTGCGACACTTTCTTTATTTAAAATTCCAACTGTTGCATTATTACTTTTTGCACCTGAATTAGGTACAATCTGAGGTAACACTCTGCTGAGTAACACTTTCTCTATTAAAGGTCTCATTTGAGGTCTTTAAGTCGACACAAAATGCCGCGTGTCATATATAGACAGATTTTTATTTTATGATGGTAGGATCGTGTGTTGATTCAGTACCTTCAAAGCAAAGTTTATACAGGGCGTTTCTGATTAAAAGAGCATTGAGGCAGGGATTTAATCAAGAAATTGTCTAACTATTTATTTAAAAAATACATTTGCATGGTAATCATGAACCATGCATTAACAATTAAAATTAACATTAAGTGGATAAGATGAAATTAAAGATTTTTTAAACAAGATAAAGAAGGATGAGTATGAGCAACATTTGTATTAGATTTCTCTATACCGGGTCATGTGGAATCTAAATATTCAAAAATATATTTATAGAGGATGCTACTTAAAAATCCAAAGTTGTTATTACTTCCAGTTGGACCGTTTTTTGGGCTTGAAAAAAGACTTTTGAGGACTGGTTTTTTTTGGGGTGCTAATGAATAACAATAGTTCCATTGATTTTTATGAAAAATTGTACGAGAGCTTTTTTCTTCGACTGTTTTTTCCTATAGATTCCTACAGTTATTTATTTTTTTGGTGCCTCACCCTTAAAAAGAGGGTAGAACTAATCCTCTAGAAAGAAAAAACCAAACCCCCGAATAGGGTAGTACGGTTTCTGAAACACTTTACTACCAATTTATAAGAAAAAAAATCGGCAGCTACTGGAAGCGGCTGGAACCTCCCCACTCGGTGGATCTTTGAAGCCGAAAAGAGCATTAAATTGTGTGACAAAACGGCACTAAACGTAATCCGATCTCATCCAAAACCTTTTCGGATCTTCTGGGGCACTAAAAAAACCCTTAATTTCATGAATTTACAATCATCTGCGAGTTATTACCTACATTATCGCTCGTTGAATAATATACTATTAGGATATTAACAACTTTAACATCACTTGAACGACTAAGAAAGTCTAGTTATCCTAAATACTACAGATTTGTAAAGCAACAAACTGAAAATTGGTAAAGTCATAATCTATAATAAATTCACCAAGGAAGGTACAGAAAGCATGTGATATTGATATTGTTACATCTACCTTTAAAGTTTGTGACAATCCACTAAAAGTTATGCCGAAATCTTAATTAACATGACATGACATCAACGTTATCGGACGACAAACGATGACAATGACAATCGTTAAAATTTGCTCATTGCAATCCGATCGCTCGCGGCTGTCTTTGTTAAATGAAACATTAGTATTTCAGTAATTTTACTAAATTTTAGAGGAATATTTGTAGTTTAATTCTTCGATTTGCCTATATACATATTTTAAAACGGCACTAAACGTAATCCGCTCTACTTCTAGAGCACTGAAGAAACCCTTACACCTGAATTGACACGTGACGTGACGAGTTTCACGACGTAACGGCTACGCGCATCGATCATGTCATGCGAAATGCGATCTATGCTTCATATTTGCTTTGTTTTTAATTTTTTTCACGGAAACCAAATCGAAAGGGTGGAAGTGTGATATATCGTTGAAATCAGAATTTTAACTGCTTTTCAATGGTTCCATTGCAAATTGAAATTAATTATAAAATAAACAACTTGTTGCGTGAAAATGGCACTAAACGTAATCCGATCTCAACCAAAACCTTTTCAGATCTTCTGGGGCACTAAAGAAACGCACATGCAAAGTTTCATTCAAATCCGTTCAGTGGTTTCGGCGCTATCGTGCTAACACACATACACACACACAGACATTTTTCAAAAACCACTTTTTTGGGTTCCTAGGACCTCAAAACGTAAAGATTTGATGTTATCTCAATTTTCGATTTTGAACCAATTTTAGTAATCTCTCACAATTTTATTGTGGAGAGGTTAAAAAACAAAATTCGTTCGGCATCACATTTTTTCGAAATATTGCATGTTTTGAACCCCAAAACTGTATTAATTGTGGTTTGATTTTGTAAGAAAAGGCTTTGTGCGCGATACAAAATTATACTTTTAGGAATTTCTATTCACGTAAATGCAAATTAATTCTCGGAAAACTGCAAAACTGGAGAGATTTATGATGCGTAAATAATTTCATTGCTGTTCACTTTAATTAGGTGTCGTTTTAACTAATTACAAAGTGTAAGCACTGTTGTAAATGAAAATAGTCATTTATCTCTTACTGTCTATGCATTACCAGAAAGCAAATTCCCTACTAAATTAGTATAGATATTATGCACAACAATTAACAAAAGTAACACCACATATTATGTAGATTAAAAAAAATATTTTTAAAAAAGTTTTTATTTAAATACTGTAAAAAGTAGAAAATAAACTTTGAAGTACATCAAACCCACCATTTTGTAACATTATATAATTTTTTTTATGATATAAAAGCTTGTCGCGAAATTTTCCTGTGTAAAGGAGATTGCGGGCGACAACTTGTCATAAATCTTCTCCAAGGCCTTCGACAAGCTGAACCATAGTATCTTATTGCAAAAATTACACACATTTGGATTTTCACCTGACCTTATTAATTATTTTTCATCTTACCTTAACAACAGAACCCAATATGTTTTATATTGTGGCCATAAGTTGGTCGAAGTTTTACCAACCTCAGGTGTGCCACAGGGGTCTAATTTGGGCCCACTATTGTTCATTATGTTCATCAATGACATTGTTACTGACATTACCCTGAACTGTCTTTTATATGCTGACGATCTTAAAACATTTTGTACAATTACATCCATCGAAGACTGTTTAATTATGCAACATACTTTAGATTTCATAAATAATTGGTGTGTAAAAAGCAAATTGCTCCTCAATCCGCTGAAGTGTAATGTCTTATCAATAACAACTAAGAAAACTACTATTAAATATGATTACACGCTTGAAAACAGTGTACTTTCTAGACCTAATACATTCACTGATTTAGGTGTAGTATTTGGTGAAAAGCTATCATTCACTGACCACATTAATCGAATAATTGAAAAATCCTATAAGTCGCTTGGTTTTCTTATTAGAAATACTCTTCATTTCAGTAACGCCACTGGTCTTAAACTACTGTATTTCTCGATTGTGAGGTCTAACCTGGAATATGCATCATTGATATGGTCTCCTTATTACAGGACACATATAGACAACTTAGAAAACATTCAACGTAGGTTCTTAAAATACTTATCATTTAAAGTTGATGGGATATATCCACCTATTGGCTACCCCCATTTGGAACTATTATCGAGATTCTCAGTAGTATCGTTAGAAGATCGCCGTAAAGTTTCTTACCTTACATTTCTTTACAGATTGATACATAATATCACCGACAGCACTATTATAATAAATATGCTGCCCTTTCATGCTCACAGAACTGGTTCACGCCAGACAGTTCTATTTAAACTGATCACGCCCAGAACAAATATAAAAAAAAATTCCCCACTTCAAACCATGTGCACTATTTATAATAACATTCATCAACGTACCGATATTTTCAGCTGCAACATTGCTTCCCTAAAAGTATGCATCTCTTATCAATAATCATCATTAATCACTAAATCAATGATTGTTACGTGTTTTGTAAATCCTGTATTAGATTATATTATACCATATTAAACATCTTAGTTATTGTATCATACCTTAGTTATATATTATCTTAGTTACTTTATATCTTAGATTAGTGTTAATTTGCCTGTGTGTATGCACAATTATTGTTTATGTATAGATTCATGTTCTTCTATGGCTGTAATCTTTGCTCCCTATTCAGTAATTGGGTCCTTCGACCTGTTGGATAGTGTATGTGAAATAAAATAAAATAAAAATAAAATAAAATAAAATAAAATAAAATAAAATAAAATAAAATAAAATAAAATAAAATAAAATAAAATAAAATAAAATAAAATAAAATAAAATAAAATAAAATAAAATAAAATAAAATAAAATAAAATAAAATAAAATAAAATAAAATAAAATAAAATAAAATAAAATAAAATAAAATAAAATAAAATAAAATAAAATAAAATAAAATAAAATAAAATAAAATAAAATAAAATAAAATAAAATAAAATAAAATAAAATAAAATAAAATAAAATAAAAAATAAAATAAATCAGTACAAAGATAAGGCAGGTAAAATAATTTTGTAACTTTAGGTATATAGGTTTATTATGTCATTGTTAAAAAAATACAAAGTGCAATAAAGGACAGATGGGCATGCGCACTGGCGGACCGACTGTTGGACCACAATTGCTTTAATCACCATTATTTTTACTGCAATTACCTTTATTGTTATTGTAATTACCCTTATTGTTATTGCACTACCCCCATTGTTACTGCAATTACCCTCATTGTTACTGCAATGGCCCCCCCACCGCTCTAATTACCCCATCACGTGACCTTGACTCCGCCACTACAATTGCCCCCGCTACGCTAATTACCATACGCCACGCTAATTGCCTCTCACCACTCTAATTACCTTCTACCACTTCCACTGCCCGCCACCACCACTCCTAAGTCCCACCCCCTAACATCCCACCCCCTAATTACCTCCCACCACTCTCATTACCCCCCCCCCAAATCACACTAAATGATCATTTTTTAAAAATAACTTGCCACGTTAGCGTAGTATTTTTTTTACAGTATGAAGAGTCTAAGTTAGCCAATAAAAAAATTAACTCATGGATCAGGCAACAATGTTTTTTCTCCAAAGGTATGACACTAATAATTTTATTTTGAATTGTGACCAATAGCAGGGCTATTCAGGGTTGCCTAACAGAAATTAGAATCTTGAAATATAGCTGCGACACTCGAAAAACTGATCTAAGGTGTCGATTTTCACGAAATTCATAAAAGTGCCAATATCTCAAAAACTAACAACTTTTTACTAAGATCATATTTTGATATTCTGGTCGGTCATGTGCCTATCAGCCCTCCAAGGGATGACGTTGACTTTCAGGACACCCTGTATATTGTTAATTTTTTACTATCGAAGAAAATGGAAACAACATAACCATCTTGAACGATTGACCAACTTTTGTCAAGGTAGTTTTTCCATAAATATAGTATTTCATTAGCACTATGCGCAACAACTCTTTCCCCACCTTATATATTATTATTTTCAAAAATAATTACAGGTATAAAGATATAACTGACAAAAGGGGCCTTGAGCTTGTTTTTAACTAGCAATGATTTTCGAACAGACTGAAAGTTGTGATATGTTAATTACTTGGCATAACAATGTTTCCCTAGCTTAGATAATTATTAATTGCGGAAATAATTATTTATAAAAACATGTTTCGATGACACCGAGGCGCATAAAAATGAAATACAATCTTTTGTTGACAATTCTTGTTCCAAATAAAACTAATATGCTTTTGTATGATTGCATGTTCCTTTTTATTTTATTTTTTTTTAATACGAATCACGGCATAATCCCTGGCACCCGAATTCGATCCAGCGCCTAGGTCCGTTAATGGTGTGGTCGATACTATTTAACGGACCAGCGATCTTTATGCACCATCTGTGTTTTCCTAGTTTAGAACACTATTATATAACAGTTTACTGTAAAAGGAATATCGAGAGGATCGTCTTACGAATGTGAAAATTGCAGACAGAAACGCAGTCGAGGGCTGTAGTCGCACGAGTATTGCAAATTGGAAAGATTCTTTCTGCACGAGTTTCATTATTTCTAGGACGTGACATTTTTATAGAAAAAATAATAATTCCACCTTTGCACAATTAACTATATTTTCGTCAGCGTACCAAACATCTTGGTCATGCAAATATGTACCAGCGACTAAATAAAAAAGCAATCCAAATATAGCCGATGAATTCCTTAAATTTAAAAGTGACAAGAAATAGTTGCACATACTGCTTTTCAAGATTTCATATTAAGTAATATAAACCCGAGTATTATTAATAAAGAATTTAGAAAGGCCAAAGATAACGAATATAATGACAAGATATATTATTGAACAATATAACTGTTCTGACTGGTTGCTATTAGGAAATATACCTTGTCACTGCATGTAACTAACCATTGTAATGTAAATAGTTGTAAAATTATTCAATTGCTTATGTGTTCTGTATTAATAAAAATACAGGTAGGAATGACTTGAATTGATTACTTGCATTATATTTATTTATACATGTCAATCACATTTTTCTGATAGGTGCCATACTTATACGTAGTATAAATGATTTTAAAATCTATGTATTTTAGAGTAGTGCCTCGAATGCACATAAAATATCGGGAGGAAAGGAAGATTGATTTCTTTCGGAATTTTAAAATTATGAATGAAATGCTTTTATCCATACCTTTTCTCTCCTCTTTCATTATCTCTGTTTCTATAAGAATTACTGGATGTGGAAAAATTTATTCATCCACTAGAAAGTAGTCATCAGCCTGCTATTACCATTGGCCATAAAGCCATTAGGTAGGCCAAATCAAACAGCTTGAATAATTTGAAGTAGATTCTTCCGGGTCTTGCAGTGGTCGTCGAACTTGACTTGACGTTTCGCTGATCATCCTGTCAGCTTCTTCAGAAGGATTCTATAGACTGAATCTGTTGTGTTACACTCCTCGTTATATACCTAGGCGCCGCTTCGCTTCGTTGGTCATTGGTCGTGTTTGGTTGACCGTGACTTACTACGGTGCTGGTACTTGGCAATACCAGTCTCCACGTGTTACTAAGTCGATACTCACCCTCTCTGTTACAGTTGTTCACGTTTTTCATAATTTCCAGTGATTCCCTAATGATTCGCGGATAATAGCGCGTATTCCTGTCTAATATATTGACGTCCTCGTAGTCGATTTTATGGTTCTCGTTATTATGGACATGTTCTGCTATCGCCGACCTATCCGTGTATCCAAATCTGGTATTTCTCTGGTGTTCTTTGATTCTGCACTGGATACTCCGTCCTGTTTGTCCGATGTAGCTCTTATCACATGTGCACTTCAACTGGTAAACAGCTTTTGATAACAGTTGGGGACAGGATCTTTGACTGAGGGAAGCATCTGCTGTATTTTCTTCACTGTTCGAAACCGTACACCTACTTTCTTTTTTAATAAAATCTTCTTCAGCCTATTTACTTCTTCTTCAGTTAGTTACTACGTTGTAAATAACCAGAGGAGAACTACAGAAGAAAAACAGCAACAACCAACAACGTATGCATGCCTACCCTACGTCGCGGGAAATCGCCGCGCGCATGTATATACCAAAAATGATAAAAAATCAGCTATATTAAAAATATATATTTTTTAGTTATATCACGTGAAAGTACATAAGAATACCTTCATTTTGGTAGAAGTGATCGTTAGACCATTTAGGCAAATTGGGGAAAGTTTTGAAAATTTTGTGGAATTTGGATTAAAAATGGAATTGCGGCCAAACTGTTGGATATCTTTTGCTAAAATTTGGCAGACTATTTCTTGGTTATATAGGTTAGTTTCGTCTAAAATTTCATCAAATTCGGTTTAATTTTGGCCAAGTTAGCCGTAATTCAATTTTTTACGTTTTTTCGGTATACTTATATACATATCGTGGGAGGCGGTGAACCGATTTTCACGAAATTTGAACTGAAGGTTCCTTGATCATCTACCCTGTATGCTATTACTAAGGTTTGGCTACAGCATGAAAAGTCCTCAGGCCTTGCGTAATAGTAACTGACAGTTCAGCTTATGATTGTTCTTTTGTAGGCTGATAATACGACTTGGTAGCTCAGTGTGTTAAAGCGACTCTTAGAATAAGAGAATTCATTAATGAAACTTCACAGAACTTTTTTAAATATAAAAACCACAGTTCAGATTTAACTAAAAATATGACGGAAATTAGAGCCCATCACAATATTCGCCACACACACAAATACCTCCACGAAAACCTCGCAATTTATCATGAAAGATAACCCTTATTTAAGACGGATAACGAGCCTCTTGGAGACTTATTATTAAGCAGCTTTTCAATTTCATTTTATTTATTATATTCTAATAAAACAAAATTAGTAACCTACATTTAATAACTTATGAAAACTCAGATCCAATATTTCCCTTAGAAAATTTCGTTGTTTTAATTGTACATAAATATTTTGAAGTAGGTTTTTACTAGGTTTAGTTTCCTACATATAGAGTTAAAAGTGTTGACCGGAATAAAATTTATTTTTACTATTATTTAGTCAAACCTCACGGTATTTATTAATACATTAATCTGTTTGAACTATATAGAAGAACAGTTGGTACAATTAATAAAATCCTTAATTCCTCTTGTTGGCATAACAGCAGCCTCCCGTCTCGTTTCTGAGCATTGCGCTCACTGTAACGCGCCGGGTTTATCTAACATTGTATATTGAGATAAATGAGATAATCAAATAATTAAGGAAAAATGACATGTATATAGATAATTAATAAAAAGCTTTTTAAATGGTAAATGGTAAAATGGCTAGCAAACTGAGTTGCCTAGCGAAGTGGGTTCGATTCCCACAAGGCGAAACAATTTTTCATTAAAAAAATTGCCCCAAGAGTGGTTCGGAGTCCACATTAAACTGTAGGGCCTCGTCTCTTTCTACCTAGCACAAGATCCTTGAGATCTTCCAGGGGGTTACTTCGGTAACTTGAGAGGCGGTTAAGAAAACATTTTAAGAAAACAAACATTAGAAGTCAGATTTTGCTCAATAAATCTGGAAATTAATTAATATCTCTGAAACGGCTTGAGATAGGTATAGGAATATTTTCAAAAGTTACTCATAATTGGGTGAACATTCTAAAAATAGAAAAATATACAGGGTGTTCCATTTAAAATAAAAAAGGTGTTGCCAGTTTTACATATATTTGGCAACGTCGCGTTGTCGATAATACTTTAGACCGACAGAGCATACTTCGTTACCTTGGTGCCCAAGTTTTCAAAAGGATATGTTTACCCGTTCTCCATATACTTCTAATACTCCGTCGACCATGAATCATCCTGTATATTTAATGTGCAATATAATAGATCAGATTTTAGGTAGCATGTTACCATCTAGTAGATACTGTTCCAATCTGATCCAGTGTGCACTTATCCTTCGCCGTTAATTAATAACAAAACTGTAGTAAATTCATTTATGTCATTCAGCTACAATTTCATTGCAAAAGTGAAATTTCTATAGACAAAATGTACAAAATTAATAATCATAACAAAACCACTAGTTCCTGCCTGCGTCCTGTATATCAAGTAATTGCAAGTCTCATACGCTATAATAATAACACTATTTAAAAAAAAAACGTATGCAAGAAAGATGTAGCACAGGATGAACAGCGTGGCGAACCGATTTCTCAGCTGCGCTGCAAAAAGATAAATGGGTTAGATGCCCCGGCGCGTTAAATTAAAGAATCTTGGTGGGAATAAATTTGCCACCAATTTCATACAGATGCGAATCGGTAGGCACATGTAGCTATCAACGTTACTTTCTTCGTGTTTTATTTTTAAGAAGATTCATCAAAGAATTAAGATACACGAAGAACAACATTTCAATAAAAAATATGACCTAATTATCTTCTGGTTGGATTTGAAAAGTTAATGCAGGAATCTACTGGCATTTTGGGAGCTCTCTCAGAAAAAAAATTTAAAGAAACATTAAACGTTTCTAAATGTAGATGTAAATTTATCTCTAGCTACTAAGTAGGCAGTATAAAGATTGTCCGGCGCGCAGCCGTTCACAGTTTTTATTGTCCTTGTTCGGTAATCAAGTTGAATAATGCCTTAATGTTAAGGAACAGATATTTTGCAACCACGTGCGAAATATAAAAATGCATTCATGAAAATTTTGAAAGTACAGTAAAAACCAACTTTTTTATTAAACAATTAATGCTTTCGAAACTGCAACAAAAACTTGGTTTACATCGTCCTCTTTGGAACTAAAACGAAAAGATATATTTTCATTACCCTTTCGAACCTTTGTTAGGAACTGTAACAAAATTCGAGTTTAAATGTTTTTTTTAGGAACTATATCAAAAACTTTTTAGAAGCTGCCTCAAAAACTTTTTTAGAAACATCAAAAAGTGATTGTTCCGTCTATAATTATATTTTTTCTTGTTGTATAATTTAAATAATTCATTTATTTTCATGGGTGTATATACCGGGTGTAACAGGATCATGGTATGCCTACCTCCTTTTTCTCCTTTAGTTTTGAAGATAATTCATTGAAATTTAAGATATACTACATACATAATAAGCGGCAGTTTTTGACATAAAATTGACTTTTTTTCACTTCCGGTTGCATCAAAATTGTTTTTGGGGCAAAACTCAATTTTTTCAAGTGGAACCATATCGGTAACGTGGTACCATTTATTAGTAGTATTAATAAGGAATTTATTCATATGTCGTATTAAAATGTGCGATAAATACAAACAAAATTACTAAAAGAAAATACAATTTTGTTCTAATTAAATGTTAAGAAGTAACTAAGGTGGCTTTGAAAACAATAAAATATTTAGCTTGTCAAACATTTGTTGGTTTAACGGTGTTTTTATTGTGTCTTAAAAAATTGTTTAAATTCTTGTTAATTGTGTTCAAAATGCCGCAAATTTATAGAAGAGATGAACAAGTGGACATGTTAATTATTTATGGGGAATGTAAAAGAAATGCAGTTGCGGTTACCGACCTTTATGCCCAACGATATCCTGATAGACAATGTCCAGTGAAAAATTATTTTAAACGTGTTGAAAACCAATTCCGAAGAGGCCCAACAATGATGAAGAAGAAGAAATCATTATTAACGAAGGAACGGAAATTAATGTTTTGGTTCGAATAGAAGTTAATAAGACTGTTTCTTTAAGGCAAGTTGGGTTTGAATTGGACATCAGTCACCAAACATTAAGCCGCATTTTGCACAAATACCACTATAAATCTTTTAAATGCCAATTGCACCAGCATTTGTACGAAAGTGATTACGAACGTAGGATGGAATATTGTAATTGGATTTTGTATAATAACGTGCAGCCAAACAATGATTTTTTGGGACCGATTTTATTTTCGGACGAATCTAGGTTTACAAATTTATTATTATTATTTAACCGACAAAACACAAAATATTGGTCGCAAGAAAATCAAAATTTATTACGGGAGAGTAAATTTCAAGTGCGGTTAGGTTTTAATGTTTGGCTTGGAATAATCGGTAGAATCATTGATCCAATAATATGATTCGTGCCAGATACTTGAGATTCCTGGAAAATAAGATTGAGGATATTTTAGATGAGTTACCTTTAGATTTAGGACAGGAAATGTATTTCCAACAAGATGGCGCTCCTCCCCATAATTCAAGGATAGTCATTGATTACCTCCAACGGAGATTGGGAGAAAACGTAATTTCGACGAATGGTCCTGTGAGGTGACCTCCAAGGTCACCTGATTTAACGCCCCTTGATTTTTTTGTTTGGGGTCATTTAAATAATATTGTCTATGCAACCGCCGTTACAACCCGCGAAGACCTGGAGCTACGAGTAAGACGAGCAATTAATAGTATAACGGCCCAGGAATTGGCGAACGTTCTTCGAGAAACAGCTATGCGAGTTCAGATGTGCATTGACGTTAATGGGCAGCATTTTGAACAACTGTTGTAATGTTTTGTGTTAATTTTTTGTATTCCAAAACCACCTTATGTGTAACAAAATAATTAGAATAAAATTGTATTTTCTTATTTTCTTTTAGCTGTAATTTTATTTGTATTTATCGCACATTTTAATACGACATATGAATAAATTCCTTATTAATAAGACTAATAAATGGTACCACAGTACGAAACCGGAAGTGAAAAAAATTTCTTAAAGACGGGTATGATTTTGGACTGTTTCCAACATTGTGGAAATGTTGACGTTTGGAAAGATAGATTGAAAATTAAGCGCTCCGGATATAAGCCGGAAAGACTGTGCAAATTACTCTCATATAAATCATTATTTTAAAAAACGGCTTTCACTAAAAGACATTAAAAACATGTTACAATGTGGGACGATGAGAGAAAAAAAAGTATATATAAAAAAATAATTTCTTCTTCTTCTATTATCGATTTGCAAAAATAATTTTTATCGTTCCGCATAGGTATCATTAAAATAAACATTTTCCCTTTTGTAGAACTAAAATAAAATTAGCCCTAATGTCCTCAAATGCACAGAGAAATTTAAAGATTAGGTATAATAAATTTATCCAATGTCATATTCTACTACATCTCTATCTCTCGCCTTCCAAGCACACCGTACATTCAGCTGCGTCATTTTATTGACGTGAAGTCATTTACAATTAAAATTGGAAGCATGGATGACTAATACACTCCGATCAACTCTTAAGAACTTCATCTTCAGTAAAATTACGAACGTTTAAGTAAGAATTATTAAATATATTATGCTTATTATCAACTTTACATTGTTCCGATGCAGAGTACGATTGTTGAAAATATTCAGCAAATGAGTTGCTAATTACTTGGGGATCGGAAATAATGTCATCATTATATTTAATATTTTTGGGAAGATTGGCGACATTTCTTTTCATGTTAACATAGCGCCAGAATTCCGAAGGATTCTGTGCAATATTTTCTTCTACATGCTTATTGTAACTTCTATTGTATTCTATTGTATTTTGTAGTTTCAATATCAGATTTTACTATACGCCTTAAATCTTAAAACCTTTTTAAGATTCTTAATTTCCATCAGATTTATATAGTCGCCATGCTTTGTGTTTTTCTCTTATATTCTTTATGATTTCATTATTAAACCAATAGGATGACTACAATTAAGTTTGCGTTTTATAAGGACACATTCGTTTAATATGGGTTCTAATGTTTCATATAATTTTTCGCATGTTAATTGAACATCGGATAATTCAGATAAGTTCCAGTCATCGTCATAGTAATATTTTAGTATTAGGTGACTTTAACGTAACTAACTTTAATCACGAATATTTAAGAGACCATAAAACACAAATTATATCAAATTTCATGTCATTTAATAATTTATCTCAAGTTAATCACATAGTAAACGTAAATGAACGACTTTTGGATCTCATTTTCTCAAATGTTAAATGTGAGGTTATTCGAGACAATAGTCCTCTAGTAAAGGAGGACTCACATCATCCAGCTCTAAACTTAAATATAACGTTAAACGATATAAATAACTTTAACTTTAACAATAACCCTGCAAGTAAAACACATAATTTTAGGAAAGCTAACTTCCCTGGTTTATATAATGCCTTATTAAGTATTGACTGGAGTTTCTTGTTAAGCATGGATGACGTTAACAGGGCATGTTCAGAATTTTATGAAGTACTGTATTCACTTTTTGACCAGTATGTTCCAACATACAATAAGACAAGCAATAACAAACCTAATTACCCCAAATGGTATACTAGAGAAATAAAAAATAACATAACATTGAAAAATATATACCGTTTAAAATACAAAAAAGAAAAAAACGAGCGCCATCTTCACGAATTTAGAAGATTGAGATACGAAATTAAGTCCCAGATAAACATTGCTTATAGAAATTACTTAAACGACGTACAAAATTCTGTAACAACTGATCCCACAAACCTTTGGACTTTTATACAAAACAAAAAAGGCACAACCAGGATCCCTGGTTTAATGACATATGAAGAACATACTTATGATAGCCCTGGATCAATAGTTAATAATTTTGGTAACTTTTTCAGTAGTGTTTATCTGCCCTCTAGTACCAGAGTAACTAATAATACCTACAGGGATGTGTCATGCCTTAACATTTCTTACATAACCGAGGATGAAATTATATCCGCCACTAGAAAGCTTAAGAATAAGATGACATCAGGCCATGATAAAATTCCTTCTTTTCTGGTTCGAGATTGTGCATGTGCTCTGGTCCAACCACTTCATATTATCTACAACCTATCTTTAAAAACAGCCGTATTTCCTGATTGTTGGAAACTAACTAGATTATGCCCTATTTTTAAATCCGGAAATGCAGCGGAAATAAGCAACTACAGAGCCATAGCGATTCTCTGCAACTTTGCCAAAGTGTTCGAGATATCATTGTATGCTCGCATCTACCCTTCAGTAAAATCTCTAATATCAACCTCTCAGCATGGTTTCATGGAAATGCGATCCACTACTTCTAACTTATGTCTGATAACTCAGTTTATAGCAAGGACACTTGACTCACAAGGTCAAGTAGATGTGATATATACTGATTTCTCGAAGGCGTTCGATCGGATTGATCACGAACTTCTATTAGGTAAATTGAATATGTTCGGGTTTAGTTGCCATTTCATAACATTTTTGAGGTCATATTTATATAACAGAAAACAATACGTAGTGTATTATGGACATGAATCTGAACTATTTACGGCAACTTCAGGTGTACCTCAAGGTTCCAATCTCGGACCACTGCTTTTTCTATTGTTTATAAACGATCTCACAAACATAGTACAATGTGACAAACTACTGTTTGCCGATGATCTTCGCAGAAATAAGCAGTATAGATGATTGTGAAAACGTTCTAGCACAGCTAGAAATAGTAGAAAACTGGTGCAATCAAAACAATCTTCATTTGAATGCATCAAAATGTAAGGTTGTTTCTTTTACAAGAAAATCTAACCCAGTGGTATTTCATTACTCATTAGATTCGCAAGTACTTGAACGCTCTGCAACAATAAAAGATTTAGGGGTAGTATTTGATCAGAAATTTACTTTCTCGAACCATGTAGCACTAGTAACATCATCAGCCATGAAAATGTTAGGTTTTATAGTTAGAAACTGTCACTCGTTCTCTAATGAGTTTGCTCTAAAAACACTCTACTATTCATATGTTAGATCCAAACTTGAATACTGCTCAATAGTTTGGTACCCGCACTATACCTGTTATAAAAGCGCCATCGAAAGTGTGCAGAGAAAGTTCCTGAAATTTTTATCCTTGAAAATTGATGGTTTTTATCCAGAAAGAGGCTACCAACACTCCCTTTTACTAGAGAGATTTAATCTTAATTCTTTGGAATTGCGACGTGCATTAAATAGTCTGAAAATGTTACATAATCTATTTCACAGCAAATTAGACAGTCCGGTGCTCTTAGGCATGTTTTCTTTTCATGTTCCTCGAATAACCTCACATCAAACTCACACGTTTTACTGCGAGACATCTCGAACTAATGTGCTTCTTAGATCCCCACTTCATGTTATGGGCAATAACTTCAATAAAATATCAGATGTATGTGATATCAACTGTAGTACGATTTCGGAAATTACCAATGCATTTATCATAACTTTCACAACCAATAGTACTTAACTGTCACTACACCTACGTATTGCCAGATTATTTATAGGTATTTTTATACATATATAGATATATAGGTTTTGTTTTATTTTATTATGTATTTTACTTCAATTCTACATTTTTTTTTAACTCTGTTCCATTCCATTTTATTTTATAACTTAATTATATACATGTTATTCTACTATTATTTACAAATATAATATTAAGGTTTTTTTTGTTACTGTCACAGCTGTATTATATTATACATACTACTAGTATTATTTTGTTCAAGTTTGTCCTGTAATTGGATTTTTATCTGTTGGGCAATAAATAGATTATTATTATTATTATTTAGAAAACATTTCATATAGCAAGGGGCAATTAGCTTTTCTAAAATTATAAGTGTAAGATATATATTTTTTATTGTCACGACTAGTATCATCACTGTGAGCATTAAAATAAATCAGCAAGTTGTTGAAATTAAAAAAATATGTCGATAAAATAAAATTGAGTACGATCGTTGTATACTTAGAAACAAATACTGTACCTACGTTTTAGGCAAATAAACCTCAAAGCCTCAAACCCCAATTCTATTATTTTGTAGATTTTTTGGATTTTATTCAGATTTAGATATTTCTAAATTCTCTTGTTGACCGATTAAATCTCATACATGTTGGCAAAGCTGATTGACCGTAATATTTACAAAACTATCATTAGTAATTTAATTTTGAAAAGAGTAAAACTCAATAGCTTCAATAGGAACATAAATATACCTACTGACAGTACTTTGCATTCCTACTTTGTTGGTTTTAATTTATAGTAGTACATACATGCCACCTGTGCGTGTGCATTATTTACTAATCATAAGTACACATAAATCAAGCATTCTCGTAACTAGGTATATTAATATAATTATTACCACATAGAGCTAATCCAATAATTTCTACCGTTGCCTCTTATTAATTAAATGGGAGGAGAATTCAACGCATGCATGTATTAATTAAGTTATATCTAATAATGTACAGCTTCCATAAAAAGCCACAGTAAAGTAAATCACTTATCTCACGACATATTTGAAAAACTAAAATATATAAAACAACAGTTACTGGTACTGTTAAATATAGGCGATTAAAACAGCTACAGCAAAAAGGAAGTAACACAGAAATTGAAATCTAACATTAAAAAGTCTCATAAAAATTATGCTACATTACTTGAAATGAATATCAATCGAGGCACCTCTGCCTTTTGGCGTTACGTAAATTTTAAAAGAAAATCAGATATTTCCAAAAGTATGATTCTCCAAAAAAAAATCTACAGATGTATTTACAGTTACTAATTTATTCGGCATTAGAGATTAGGTTTCCGATTGACGGTAGTCTACATTATCTACACAGGTTTTCCAAAAGTCTTCGATAGGCTAGACCGCAAGAGCTATGCACTGTAGAAATTACTACATAAAAATTAGAAACAAAAAATTTGCTCACTGTTAAACAAAAAAAATATCAATAACTGTAAAAACAAAGTCAAAAATATTCTTGGAACATCGTGGAATACAATATAAGAAAGGACTTAAACACAACACTAAATACAATATTAATAAAAAAGATTTAAAATATTATCACGGCATTGCAGCCGGTGACTTTACTAAATGTGAAACGGACTTGAGGCCAGAGTCTCTAAAAAAAATGTCAATCGCAACCAAGGGGATCGCTTGATTTGAGAGAGGCTTTAGAAATTAATCAAGATTAATTAAAACAGTAACAAAATTTATACAAAATAATGAATAAAGTTACACAAAAACAATGTTAAAAATATAAAAGGGTCTTACCACATAATGTAGGCAGATGTGTCATTTATTGAAGCCTGCACGACTCTATTCTACTTTTTAAGTAATGAAAGCTTGATCAGCAGATTCTTTTATTCACCGTTTCTAATTGTGATTGTAATAAAATACTCTATATCCCTTATAGATGTTGGAAATTACCAATGTATTATGGTTTATAAATGGCAATGTTAATAATGAAAATAGATTTAATTAAATTAACTTTGAATCTGTAAATTATTTTATTAGACCTTTTCATTAGTGTAATTATTTTAGGAAACTTATTACATTTCCTATAGGCAAGTAGCTATGGATATTCCATGTACAACAGTATTTATTTATAGGAAATTTTATTACTTTTCTACCCATACCTAGTTATGAATATTTCATGTGTGACAATATCTAGGAGTAGAAACTGAGATAGCTTAATCTAATCCATCAAATATCAGACATCTAGCCGATAAAACTAGGATACTATGAAACTAAGAACAACAATAAAAACGAAACAGTAAATAATTATGTAATTTTCACAAAAGTCGATAAAAGTAATAAAATAGATTACACAGAAAAAGCTAAAAGATTTGAAAAAAGCAGTTTAGGAACTTGAAAAAGGCCTCAGAAGAGTTATTAACAAAAGGTTAAAAATAGACTAGGGGTTTCTTAATGCAGTTTAAGCTACTAAAATTGATAAAACCGCTGCCCAAGGAATCACTACTTCCACATCCAGGTTTTTGTATCCAAGTCTTATACACATTAAATCCCGATGTAATATTTTACTCTCTTTAATAATAGGGTGGGGGTAGCAATGGGGTGGCTAATGCCAAAATAAATTTTAAAGGCCTTTGGTTCTCGTACACACACTAAATCCCAGTTTAATTTTTTCTCCCTTTAATAATAGGGTAGGGGCGGTAATGGGGTGGCTAATGCAAACATTTTTTTAAGGGCCCTTGGTTCTCATATACACACTAAATTCCAATTTAATTTTTTACTCCCTTTAATAATAGGGTGGGGTTGGCAATGGGGGTGGTAGGGGGGGGGGAGCTAACGCCAAAAATTTTTTTGAGACGTTTCGATCTTGTATACACACTAAATCACATTTTAATTTTTTTATTCCCTTTCATAATACTGTGGGGGTGGTATTAGGAGTGGCATTGGGGGTGATAGTGGGGGTGGCTGATGCCAAAAAAAGAATTGAGACCTTGATTTTTCGTAGATGCCCTAAATGGCAATTTTATGGAGTCTTATCTGCTTGCTTTGCCTATTTACCCTTATTTACCCCCGAACCCTTCAACGGAATTAGATCAAAATATAATCTAGTTCTAGATCTTGTTATAATACATAAGCGTACCAAATTTCAAGTCAATATCATAAACGGTCCCAGAGTAAACGTGCGCACAAAAAAAGTTACAGACCGACGGACCGAAATTTTTTTCGCTCAAATTTAAAATCTCGACGTTTCATGACATTTTAAGTCTATTTCAACAAAAAAAAATTATATATTTTTTTGCGGATGTGGCTATTTATACATACTGTCCAGGCAATTCACGCCGCACATGCGCGATGACGTTCAAACATATTGATATAGTAAGAATTATAAGGTTAACCATCAGCAGTCTGTGGTGTAATACTTAGTGTTGCAAGAGTCGCTAATAGGATTCACCAAAAAACAATGTACTGCGTTACTGTTACTAGACATAGAAAAGGCGTACGACACTGTATGGCATAACGGTCTTTTTTACAAATTATATGAAATGTACAAACTCCCTCTGTACCTCACCACACTCATAAAAAATTTCTTAACACATAGAAAAATAGTGGTCAGAATAAATAATACTACCTCTAACATCAAATATATATCTGCAGGCGTCCCTCAAGGAGCCATACTTTCCCCCACCCTATACAACCTTTACCTATCAGATATCCCCACCCTTCCCACGACTACCTCACTATTATACGCAGACGACGCCGTTATCTGCGGGCGGTCTTTCTATGCGGAAACGGCCGTCCAAAAGATACGGCGTCACCTCATTAGACTCAACACTTACAATACTGACTGGAAAATACATATCAACGAGAACAAAACAGAGACTATAACATTGCACCGGAAATTCACCAATGTGAATACCTTCACGAAAATTAAAATTAACGATAAGCAGGTGAGGGAAAAAAGCAGAGCTAAGTATCTGGGGGTAACCTTGGATACAAGGCTCTGCTTTGGACCCCACATAACTGCAACATTGCAAAAAACGTATTCAGCCCTCAACAAGCTGTATCCATTGGTGAATAGACGGAGCAGACTTTCGACCGACAATAAATTGACTCTTTTTAAAGCAATTTTTAGACCGACAATGACATATGCCTGTGCGTCCTGGAATTGCATTTCAGACGCACAGTGCAAAAGACTACAGACCACACAAAACAAAATACTTAGACTCCTACTAAACGCCAACCGTTACACATCGGTCGCTGAATTGCATGAGAGGGCTGCCGTCCCCCTTATGAGGCAATACATAGATGACACGGCCCAAAAATTCTTTGCAAACAAAATTCAGCGATCGATATTAACACGTGACCTGACTAACATACGACGACATAACGATACATTACACGCACACCGTTTATTACATCAAAACCTACCCATTTACGACACACGAGACTAACGTTGGACAATTACATAAAACTTTTAACATACATATCCCTCATACAATCCTACCTCCCATTCCCTCCCCTTATTTTAATCCTTTGTAATATAATTATCAGAATAATTCTTAATTTAATACAGAATTCACTTATTTTCAAACCTTGTATATAAATATTACTTAAGAAAAATTTTTTACTTTCATTTTTATTTTATTTTTTAACAATACAGAATTATTTTTAATTTTTTGGACAACACACACACGGTTGAAACAGGTTTTTCATTTTATTTTCCTGTACGTACACCAAATAAAACTTTAATTCACTTAATAAAATATTTTTAATTTCACTTTACAACTGCATTGCAGATAAAACTTATAAATCTATGAAACTAGTAGAAAATAGAAAAATTAAAATCATTAATTAAAAATTTCGGAAGGAGTAGTCATTTCCCGGCACAACACCAGCCACCCTAACTCATAAGGAGGAAACTCTAATATTAACTAGGTTTAGAATTATACAGCACGCAGTGCAGGTTTATAATAACATCTTATACAGGGAAAAATGACATAAACGGAATGATATGTACTTAAAAAACTCAATAAAAGATTTTTAATTGGTAATTGGTAATTGGTTCCCGATTCTCACACGTGAGGTCGACGGTTCGAATCCGCTTGCTACAGTTTTTTTTTTACCACATTTTGTTAACTAAAATACGTAATACGAATATTTCTTTAGGTTAGTTCGTTGGGTTAAATATGTTAATATTTTTTGATGTAGTATAGTTGTTTATGATAGATAATGTCCCTTGCCCTCGACGGCTATACTGTATGTATAAATAGCCAATTTCTTATACATACTGTATGTATAAATAGCCAATTGCGTATACATACTGTATGTATAAATAGCCAATTGCGTATACATACAGTATGTATAAATAGCCACATCCTTTTTTTGCGTTACTATATGTGCAGCTTATATTAGAGATAGGCCGTACATATACTGGTTTTTAAAATAATAATAACCCTCTATTTACCAACAAGTTATTGTGTGTACAACGTAGTGTAAAAATGAAAAAATGTGAAAAGTACAGTTTCTGCATTCATTGTAAGGAATTATGGCGTGTTGAAATTAACCATAAGAATTTAAAGTCTTTGCCTTATTTAGTTGAAGAAATACACATAAGTAAAATAACTAAACTAAATATTTTCTACTTTTGTTTATTTATGTTTTATTTACCCTTATATAGTGGGGAAGAAACATATACGAGACTGTTTACATTCCCATAATTAGCACAAAAAGTTAAACTGAAGCATGCCGCTCAAAGTGACGCGTTTTTTGCTTTAGGAGTCCGGTCGACCTGTGGGTATAGCAAAAAACGCGGCACTTTGAGCGGCACGCTTCAGTTTAACTTTTTGTGCTAGTTATGGAAATATAAACAGTCTTGTATATCTTTCTTCCTAACATACAACAACAATAATATGTAAATTTGTAGCATGAATGAAATGTCAAGTGAACTTAAACAAAAATGTTATTCTATGTAACTGCCAAAATTTCTTCTGTAATGAATCATCTCTTCAATCAATAGTTTGCAAGATCTTTTGCAATACATTTCCTCCTCTGTCTTTGACTTCTGAAATCCTTGCGTACTACCCCTATCAAGGAAAAAACACCCCTATTTCCGGCTTCTCGGTCTTGGACTTGCGAGAGATCGTCGCATAGGGTTTCTTTCGGGGATTAATAATAAATTCATTTGATTTACATTAGAGTACCCCGGAGGGACCGCCGAGGGCTGACCCTGCCACTGTCCGTAGTAGCAATATCTCAAAAAAAATAAGAAAATACGGACTCGACAAGGTTTTTTATGGGTTCTCGAGGGCAGAAATCATGATGAAGGTGTTATTTTTCACACGACCCCCAACATATAAAAACCAAGCTGTCGGTTCTAGGCATGCGGGGATTCGTCGGATCGGGATTTTTATGGGAATATCAAGAAAATTAGCCATTACTAAACCACAGTTGACCTAAGCAGACCTCGGGAGTTGAAACTACCTGCTCGCAAAACCGAAATCACTCGAAAAACGGGAGAACGGGCTTCTCACGGGTTTTCGGGCGGTAATCACGATGGTGGTATTTTGTTTTAGTCTACCCTCTCGAAACTACCCTCTACGTATAATAACCGCCCCCTCTTCCATGCTGTCGGTCCTAGGCATGTGTGGATATCAGGGAAACTAACCTTACTCAACGACAGTTGCCCTAAGCAACCCCCGGAGTCTACAGATGTAGTTTATAGAAAAAGGGGTATTTTTATACAGGGGGGGTGGGGGTGAAAATAACATCATCATCGTGACTCCCGCCGTCGAAAACCCGTGAGTGAGGTAGTTTCAAGCCTCGGGGGTTGCTTAGGTCAACTGTGGTTGAGTAATGGTTAGTTTCCCTGATATAATAATAAATAAACTAAAAACCCCGGTCCGACGAATCCACGCATGCCTAGAACTCATAAAAAATCTTGTCGAGTCCGTATTTTCTTATTTTTTTTTAGATCTTGCTATTAGGGGCAGGGGTAACCCCGGGGGTCGCTCCCGGGTAATCTAAGGTAAACTAACTGAATTTATTACTATTCCCCCAAAAAAACCTGCTCCGACGATCCCTCGCAAGTCCAAGACCGAGAAGCCGGAAATAGGGGTAGTTTTTCCTTGATAGGGGTAATACGCAAGGATTTCAGAACTCGAAACTATCATTTTTCTGACTCTCGAAAACAGGGAAGGAAATGTATTGCAAAATATCCTACAAACTTTTAATGTTTTGGCCTTTTTTGTACCTCGTTAAATGGACCGACTCAAGGGAGAGAATAATTTTCCTAAATTTTCCCGTTGCCTAATGGTAACGAATCAAAATGGATGTGACCAAAATAAAGGGTGAAATTTTCTAAACAAAAATCCAAATGCAATCCAATATTCAGTTTGAATTTCCTTCTTCGCAGTCGTTTCTTTCTTCCTTTATTATTTAATTCTACTTACTCTATAAATGTGTTCACGCACATGAATTCCTTACACAATATTTTCTTCGTTTAATTTTCTACTTGAACAGATTCGCAAAACGTTTATCATTAAAACTGAAAACTGTTTAATTGGTCAATAGCTTTAATCGGCACCTTGCGTTTGTTTCTTTGATATAATCGCTTACTTATTAAATTTCTCGGTTGCATGATGTTGTATAACGATTGCAAAATTATAAATTGTTACCGCTGTTAATAATAATTATAATTAATATTATTTCATATAATATTCGTATAATTATAATTACAATCTAACTAATCTCTTAATAGTTTTACGCCAAAGAAAGAGAAATGATATTTAATAATTTGATCTGTATAGGATTCCACTAGCTAAACTACAATGAATTTTAAAAATCTACTCGTTTAAAATTAACTATTTGTTTACGTTTTTTAGTGTTTCAAAGAATTTCACGCTTCTCAAAGTTTCGTTTTTGCCCGCAAATTGCAGTAGTCACTATTTTGATTCAAGTAAATTACAGCTTACCAATACTAATTATAATAGTTACGAACGCATAAAGATATGGCAAAATACAATACAATGGTTTCATTTCAAAAAATATATATATTCGTTGGAAATTATAGCCTGAACTAGACGCGAATACTGTATTTTGGCGGTTGAAGTAGGTAGGATCCAATACACTAGATTACGCGTAATTTTTTTAATTTAAAAGCTTTTATTTAACTTGCATTGTTTGTTTGTTAGTTTGTTTAGGTGAAATCTCGCAATCAAAATTTCGGTTAGTTCTAGTTAAGCTAGAGCTTTGTAATTTTGCACGTGTATATTTTCGGTGACAATACACTTTAACATTTTCATATAAGAAAAAAACAAGATGGCGACTTCAAGATGGCAGACGACTTTATCGTTATGAGCCTATTCGACTCAAAATAAATATCTGGGGGTTTTCGAGATCGCCAATTATGAACTCTTGCTAAAAATTTAAAAATTCAAAATGGCGGCGCCAATATGGCGAACGAGTTTCGTCATTTATGGTCCAAATCGATCAAAAATCAAACATTTAGTTCAAGATGGAGGACGACTTTACCGTTTATGATCCGATTCGTCTCGTTTCAAAATCGATATCTGGGGATTACAGCATATCAAAAGACTAAAAAGTGAAAAATAAAATTATATAAAGCAACCTTCTTTACACAGGAATATCTCGCGACAAGCTTGTTAAAAATTATATAATGTAACAAAATGATGGGTTTGATTTACTTCAAAGTTTATTTTCTAGTTTTTAGAGCATTTAAATAAAAGCTTTTTTGAAAATATTTTTTTATATAATTTTTTTTATTGCTATAGAACTTTTGGGCATACTTTTAAAGGTAGGTTCATGTTTTGTAAAGTTTTCTGCTTAATACATTTTCTGAGTGGGCAAAGCGATCCTACAAGGATCAGATTTTTAACGGTGATTAAATAATGTACTCAGAGATTACAAAACGTTCTAAGAATATTCTTAAAACGTGACAGTATTCCATTTTTAATATTCTGTTGGGTATATTCTGAGAACATGTCTAAAATATTTTTATTCCACAACAATTTAGGATATTTTCTTCAATATGTTCTAAAAATATACGATACAAATATTCTAAGAACATTCCTCTGAATTAGAAATTAATGAAAAAATACCTATTCATAAAAAAGTGATAAGGAAAACGTTGAAAGAACTAGATATCAGAGTGTTTCCCGTTGAAAATACCGTTCTAACATTAAATTTATCACCTATGCTGCATAGTACGTACGGATTATCGGAAAAATTACACAACGCAGTATTTTTGAGAATTTAGTGCACCAATTACAAATTTTTTGTATATTTTCTTGCAAGTGACTACAATTCACTGTGCTTTTGATTCTGCAGAAAAGCTTTAGGTCATCAGCGTACATTAAATGTCTGACATTATGCAAATTATCTGAGATATCATTAACGAATAGAATGGAGAATAGAGGACTTAGGATAGACCCTTGCGGGACTACAGTGGTAGCAATGTATTCGACAGACTTGAAATCATTAAACGCGACTTATTGATATCTGTCAGAGAGATATGATCGAAAAAGAAACATCAGATTCCCAAAAATTCTGATATTTGAAAATTTGTCCATCAGCATTTTATCGTTAAGTCTGTCGAATGATCACGTTCGTTTGTAATTGATCATCCAACGATTCATTATTTGTGTAACGCAGAGTAAATTAGTCGTAGTGGATCGCCCCTTCATAAAGCCACCAAAGGCGGACAGCTATACAAAAAGGCCTTTATTAAAGCTGTAGAGTCTAGTTCAAAGGACAAAGCTGGATGAGGTACTATCAGGAATGTATTCTGGGAGCACCACAGTAGACCTGAAAAGGTCGCACTGGTAAAGGCTAAATAACCAGCTCCTCTGTTTATTTATCTATCTATCTATGTTAGATCAGGAAGACAAACGTCAAGAAGAAAAGTGGAACAAGAAAAGAGACGTCAAGAAGAAAATGAAGAGCAAGAGCGACATCAGGAAGAATTGAGAAAACGACTTGGAAATAAGGACATCATGAAGAGAAACAGGAAGAAGCGACATGTCGAAGGGGATCTATTTATCTGTCTGTCTTAATTTTTTTAGTGCGAGTATATACCCAAAAAAAGAGACAACAATGACCGATTCAGTGGCTTGCAACCAAGGAGTCACGGATTCGAATCCTGGTTAGGGTATGGATGGTTAATAGCGTTTTTCATATGTTGCTGAGTTGGTGGCCCCTTTTGTTTGAAAAATAAAAAAGTTTTTTGTTGGACAGCTTAGCTTGAGACTCCTGAGGCCGTATGTGCACTTTATTTTTCGGATTTGAGTAGTTTGGGGGTTACTTCGAATTTGCTAGTCAGGGTCAATGCTACACTCTGTATATGGTTTTCTTAATATATTGTACTCTGCTTGTTTGGTTTACGAGTTTGTCTTTAACACTGAATATTTTATATGTCTTGGACAGGGTCAAAGGCTTCACCCTGTATATGGATTCTTCTTGGGATAATAACACTTTGATTTAAAATGAATGAAACCAATTTATTTAAATTAAGAACAAAATTCGTAAACATATGAATTAATAAAATAGTTAAAATTAACAAAATAATGAAAGGTAACTTGTCGACAGTAGAAATTCCGACATAAAAACAAAAATAGTAGCGTCGCGAATAATACACAGAAAAATTGTAGATTAAAATATTTGTTCGGGAAAAATTCACTTTTGTTTTATGCGCTGAGGCAAATTTATTAAATTAAACTCTTTTTACTTGGCTCGGCTAAGGAAGTAGCACTCGATTTAATTAACTTAAGCGTCGCGTTGGATGAAACAATGATTTAAATATATGGGTTTTTATCGCTTAGCATATAAACTAATTTTGAGATACACAGAAAACTGACTTAGCCAGAGCTCGCTAGGCTCAGATATTTATATGGTTCGATGGGGATTATGCGTTCAGATGTCTGAAAAGAGCTGAAAAGATGTCCCCCGCTAGTCATTTGGGTTCGATTGCGCAACATTGCACAATATTGCATCATGCATTTTGAAAAATCAAATATTCGGCACGAAAGTTATAAGATGAAATGGGCCATAAAATGCGGCACTTTTTGATGTACGAATGAAGTTTGAATTGATTCGGGTTTGGAAGTTATTTGTAATAACTGAAGAAAGAATTAAATTTGGAAATGGTCCCGTAATGTATTCGAAGGTCTTTTAAGCCATGTTGATCTCATATGAGAATGTTCCTATAGATATGCATTGAAACGAATTGGAAGTAAGTTTTGATATTAATGAGCCAGCAAGCGGAACATGGAAAGAAGTTTTGATGAATTCTCAGTTGGTACATCGGGAAAGTGAATGAAGAGTGTTTTGATGTATGAATTAAAACTTGAATAGGAAGTCGAATTAAAGAGAAAAATGTCTTATAAAAACTTGTAGCAGCGAGTAATAACGTTGTGACTTGGGGTGTGGAAAGTGTATGTGATGTGAATCGAGTTTGTGAGGGGGCTGTATTTTTTAGGGCAGTTGTTTGTAACTTCTGAGTTGTAATTTGGAGAATATGAAGTTGGAGTGAGGTTGTCGATGAGTTTGGATTATTTGTAAACTATCGGACTATGTGACTTTTCCAGATTTTGTTGACTTCAATTGTAGTTTTTTGCAAATTTAAATATCTGAATGACTTTTTTTTATAGTTTGACTGGGTGATCGTGAATAATGAATTCTTTTGAAAATTTTAAGCCTATTGAAAATTTTCCTGTCTGGGATGAGTGAAAGGTACTATAACATGGACTAGATGAGGTTGTGTGAGAGGCAATACGGCTAGTCGCTGTACCACTCCTGAGTTCGAGCCTCAGCTGCGGCAGATGACTATGTCGTAGGGAATGGTCGTTGTATAATTGTCTATGCGTTTGTGTCCTGGTTGAGTAGTGGAATAGCTACTGCTAAACTCCGCCAGGACGTTAACCTAAATAAGGCGCGATTAAAAAATGTAGCTATGAACACGTGCTTTGGAGTTATTGTTCTTCATCAACGTAGCCATCCATAGATACATTGTTTTGTTCATAATTAAATCAATCAATCATTATCATTAAATCAAATAACTTTTCTTAATTTTCATAAACAGCCAAGTTAGCCAAGTGAGAACGAATTTGGTAGATTTCGACAATATCTGGACTTTTAATGAGATGTATTTAAAAAAATATAAATATTGTGTAGTTGCAAAAAAAGAGTGAATACACTACAAGTGAGTTTGATGCCATTTTTAAAATAATCGTTGACGATTAACATCTTCAATAGTTATTGATACTGAGTGTGCACATAAGAATAAATATTTAAAATTAATATTTATTTACAACTTAAGATTGCTGCAAGATTATATGAATATTCCGAACGTGAAAATTGTCCCTTACAAGATTTTATTTTGGTTTCCGTTGACTGGTTTGGTAAACAATCAAACAATGTAAATAGAATAAACCTAACAGTGGATCTCTATATGATATAATTCAATAAATTACTTGGTGCAACTAACTTTATTGCATAAAGCTGCACTTTCAGATACAATGTGAGGGCAATTTAAATGTAACTGTTAAAATATCTTTAATACTATCGATTCTATGCAACGGTAGTTTGAAAGGTAAATTATAACCCGACAGCTTGCGATGGAGGAACCTCATTACGAGATTCCGTAAGGTTGACATTTTATTTTCGCTAAAATTAATCTTACAGTATGGATCTAAATCTTTTAGACTAAGCCTAGGCAATATTAATATTACGGAGATTGTTTGTGTTGGAGGTCCGTATAGCCTTGATGAAAAGGGGGTATATCCAGAGATCTGGACACGAGAATATACAGAGTGTGCCCAATAAGATCGCAGCACCTGTTATAGTATATACTACGTATCACTAAAAAATTAACTCGAAAAAATATCAAAATTTGCCAATTAAATCCGTCTTTCAGCTTGCCTTGCCAAAATAGAAAAAAAAGTATCCATATAATTTAAATAATCAAAAAACTACGATTTATTAAGTATTTTCTGAAAAAAATTCTCTATAATCCAATAATTCCCAAAGATACCCAAAATAACGTCAAAACATGCAATATGCCCATCTTACTGCTTAAACTTCTCAAAATAATAACTTTAAAACTACAGCCGCCGTATAATATCAAACCACTTCTAAGACACTTAAGACACACTTTTAAATAATAAAGTATAATTTATTTTTATACAAGAAATTCTAGAGCTCCTCGATTAATATCAATATTTACTTTCGCTCCTTCAACATATGCAGATATGCACAAATTCTTTTATATCAACTCTACAGTCCGCAGCACAGTTCAAACATGTTATCAAAACTTACTTCCGTTCTTTCAGCTCGCGCCATCCACTTCACTTAGTATGACCGCAGCCCCATAATAAATGCTCGCCTGCGGAATTGTTTTACGAGGGCGAGTCGAAAAGTAATAAATAAATTCGGACCAAATTATCACAGAACTTCTTAAGTAAATCTGACTCGAATTCCATTTAAACAGCAAAAGATATCAAATTTTAAGACCGAAACAACCACATAACTTTCAGTCCAAATTTAAATCAACTTCAGTTATTGCGTAGTTAGTGCCCGCATTGAATGGGTGGGGACATATCCAGCTTTAGACCGTGGCCGTACGGAATGGGCGGTAGCTTTCCAGACAACAAAAAAACGATCGTGCGAGACCGCAGTGCAAGAGTTGCGACAGTATAAAAGGCCACGCGCGGCAAATCTCAGGCACGCCTACTTAAACCTAACGACGAATTCTTCCCTGGCAGCTCCAAGTAAAAAACGACAAATCTATTCTGCCCTCGCGCATCTATAGTGAATTTATCAAACTATTATAATCGGCACCTTCGCCAAAAACGAGAATTTTTTAAAATTTCAAAATAAGAGTTAATTTTTTATTTTTTCTAAGACAAAACTTTCGTTGTCGAAAAGTTAACAATGTGTGTTAAGTGTTCAAAAACAAATAAATATCATAATTCCGTTCTAAAAATAGTGTGTTATTTCAAGAAATAATATACAGGGTGGTGAAAAAATACCTTGCCACAAACAATTAAAAGTGTTTTTCGAATTTTTTAATGAATCCAAGTGCTCCAACTGCATAAACAGGGTGAAGCCTTTAATCCTGGTGCAAAAAATCAAAAAAAAATTCATAAATTAAACTGATATTTCCTAATCACAAATAAGTGAACGAACGCTTTCAAGGGTGAGCTCTTCGGATCATATATAGACGACTTTTTGGCAAATGGTAGGTTAACTGTGTGTCATTTATTTTGAGCATTAACAACATCCCGGTGAATTTCCAATGCCTATCATGATTCGATATGTAATACCAAAAGTGAAGAAGCCACATTAGGCATTTGTTTATCGAAAAATTTTATAGTAAAAAGTTATTCAGAATTGCATAAAACATCAAAATTCCTAGTTTCATGAAAATTTAAATTTACATGCAAATAATAAAAAGTTGAAAATTAGAAAATCAGTTAATTAACTTACATCTTTTTCGACCAAATCACCCTCACACAAAATACATTTCTCAATCCGTCTCCTTAAACTCAGTCTTATATTTTTCAGATGTTATAGAGACACCTCTTCACAAGCTTCTCTTATTCTCTCGCAGAATTCTTCCCTGCTTGTTGGTCTTGTATGTAGACTTTTTCTGTTGTTCTGTTGGTGTTCCCCACAAAATAAGGGTGTTATGTCCGGAGACCTGGGAGTCCACTCATGAGGGGCTATTGCGACCTATCCATCTATTGTAAAAATGATCGTTAATCCACTCCCGTACAATAAGAGCATTATGAATTGAAACTCCATCTAATAATGAACAATACTTGACGATATTTTCAAAATACCACAGTTAACAATGTGAAAAATGTTACCTGTGAATGTCCTTTATTGACAAATATGATGCAAATGACCAAAAATTGGTTTTACAAGTTCTGTCAAATCGCCTATGGATACTTGTTTATACGGTTGGCCAGTTAACCCCGCTAAATGCATTGTGTTGTTCACCTTTGCAAGTTTCTGATATCTTTAATAGTTGCAATTGACTGTGACGCTATCTTCCACATATGTTGGCCAGTTTAACTTGAAAAAATGTTGTTTTACTCCATTTAGTCAGTATAGTTTTTGAATGTAATTGTCTAGAAAGATAAATTTTATTAAGTAGAAGCTGTGGAAAAATACTTTGTCCAATGCTAACTCTACGGAATATCTTTTTTTAAACAATTTATTTTTTGATCCACGTTTATTCTCCTCTTTTGTTGAATATCTCCGGTTGTGTTTATCATATCGAGGAAATAAAAATTTGGGCCTCTTCTCAAAAAATTTCTTATAAAACTTGGGTAGTAAAAGTTGTTTCTGTGAATTTGTTAAATTGCAAAAAATAAGAATTAAAAGAGATAACTGATTCTTAAATTTTTTTTATCTTAAATTATTATTACAATGCCATTATACGGCAAAAATTTGGATAGATTGGCTTCACTGTACACTAACTACTAAATTGAAAATATCACATAGCTTGTTTGTATTATAGACAATAAATTAATTCGTTTCAACGCGTAGTAAAACAAAGTAATAATACCGGAACCTTATTTTAAAACAATAAGTTTATAATTTCCCGGAAAAAAGTGTTATAATTAATTCTTACTCAGACAAAAAAACACCTATATATCTGACATAATAACACACGATTATGAACACTTTCGCCGTAAATAAATCATCTGGCCTAAATAAACAACGTTTTTATTCAGTATCTCAAAATTAAACTAACAAACTTTTATAAAAACTCGCACCTTCCGCAGCGAACTACTTTTTTCTTCTAATTATTACCTATAATAACAGCACTGATTGATTTCATTGTTTATAATATGTTACATAAAACATATTTTATTACGTAAATTTAAATAAACTACCTAGAGTTTCATGACATCAATCTGTTGTATAAAATTTGTGACTTTTTTAATGAATGTTGCGCATGATTAACAAGTAAATATGCTAAGAACAATAATGTGTGTGAGAGAGAAGGCCATTCACATCTAATATTTATATAATACTTATTATCCTAAACTCGGTCAACTGCATAGATTAGTTTCAGAAATCACAGAAGATGAACTTATTAAGTGTTTAAAATTGCCTGCTCGTGACATCAATTGCTCCTGTGAAAAATTTCATAAAGGACTGTTGAATATGTTCCTTTAAAGTGGACTTGTGAGTGTTGTACGTTCCATATATGACGTATAAAAGAAATTTCAAAAATCTTCTCTAATCTAATCTATTCAAAAAACTACAATTTTCATAAACAAATTCTGAAAAAATTCACGATTCATCGATAATTCATAAATAACCCCAATTTTACGGATCAATTACTTACCAATTTACCAATTACCAAATTTTACGGAATTTTACGATTATAAAACATCGTCCTAAAGAATACCGGGCCCAAATGAACATCAAAACTACTTTGCGCACCCCAATCAAAACAATTATCTTCCCTTCAAGTTCGGCTCTCAATGCGCTTCGCATCTTTAATATCGAAATACAATCACTTTTCATTCATATCCTTCAACAAAGTACCGGTACTACCGTGTCCCATTAATATCAAAATTTATTTCCATTCGGTCCCCTTTTATTATCAAAACTTACTTTCATTCACCGTAGACGTATCGGCACAATTTCGTATCATATTCAACTCTAAGTGCAGGATTTTCGGGACGACTTTACGGGGTCATTCCAAATTTAATTAATTTCTTCAACTTATTTTTGTTAATAACTTCCGAATTAAAGTCGATTCGAACTTCATTCATATATCAAAAATTTCCCATTTCAATGCAGAGACGGTCATATAATTTACCAGAATTTTCCATTTTTACATTGGATGATGCAATATTGTGAAATATTATGCAATCGTACCCGCACGGAATGGCCGGGGATATTTCCAGATCTCTGCATGCAACTTCCCCGACAGACCATATGAAAAGCCTAGCACCACGAGCTTAGGCTAAGTCAGTTTCGTTACCTGAGTAAGTCAACTTCGGCGTGTACATCTGTTATAAATTTGGTCTTAAATCGGTTTTCAGTGTACCTCAAGTTAGTTTCAGTGCTTTTGAGTGTCCGTTTTACTTCCTTGGCCGCTCCAAGTAAAAAAGCTAAAACAAATCTTCGGCCACCGCGCCCCATAAAACAAATCCACGTTAAACCAAACCCTCTGCCTTCGCGCTTAATAAATAAAGTGATTTTTTTTCAGACATTTCAAATCATTTACAACTAAAAGAAATTTTTTCTCAAGTCGGAATTTCCGTTACCGAAAAGTTACCTTTTCCCAACTGTTTTTAGAATTAATATTTTACGTCTAAAAAGTTTGTTCATTTAATTTAAATGAATATTTTAATTTCATTTTAAAACCAAGTGTGTTATTCCAAGAAGTGATATACAGAGTGAATCTTTAGACCCTTTCACAAACTTTAAAAAATAAAACTAACTAAAAAATAAACTGTTAAAATAGACTCAGATACTCAAATACCAAGTTAAAAAACCTCTGGGATTTATACAGGGTGTAGCATTGGACCCTGTCAGACATCTTAGGAGCAAGCCCCTGAACTTCTTCAAAAATAAAATTAAGTGCACGAAAAACCTCTTAAGCTCTAAAGCTCCAGTCTCAGCTTCCATCGAGTAATCTTCGTTGACCCAGTCTATTATGCACCTTTCTACACTGCATTTTGGCACTGCGAGTGCTTATTTTGGGCGAAGAAGTACTGTAGCTGATCCTTACTTAGCAAGTTTGCCAATTAGGTTATTTTCTAGAGTCCCTTTGTGTCCTGGCATCTAGATCAGTTTATTTTTGTTCTACCAGACACTTCCAAACTAGCCTTGATATCATTTTCTGTCACATTAGTGTTTGCGTGCAGAAATTCCATTGATCTTTAGTACCATCTCGATAGGCTTGTGAAAGGAGTATTTTGGTATCATGCAGTCTTAATATCACCTCAAGGATATGGTCTTCTACAGTTCAATATTAAGTCGAATATTATAGTTAACAGGAGAACAACAAAGCCCGGAAAAAGACGGCGTCGAATACAAACTGCTCAAATATCTCCTGAGAAAAGATATTATGCAGTTGAAGTACATCGTTAACGCGATCCTGCGGTTATAACACTGACCTAGCCAGTGGAAATGCGCCGTGGTCGTGCCCATCCTTAAGCCAAACAAGAACAAAGTTCGCCGGCAGCCACAGGCCCATCTCGTTACTGTCGGTGATTACCAAATTGGTCGAGAAGCTCGTCCTGGCCAGACTCGACGCTGTTCAGGATGAGCTCCACATTGAATCCCAGTTTAGCTTCAGGAAGGGCAGCAGCACGGTGCAGCAAGTCGTTAGGAGAGTTAACAACGTCAAAGTACAATACAACCTCTGGAAGAACACCACCATGGTGCTCCTCGATATTGAGAAGGTGTTTGATACTGTCTGGATCCTGGGGTTACTATACAAAATGGATGAATACAACTTCCAGACTTATTTCATTAAACCCTTTCACTCATTCTTGACGGGCAGATCCTTGCAGGTTCGAGTGAATAACAAACTATCAACACGGCGGGACATTCGCGCGGGAGTCCCGCAAGGATCGTGCCTGTCACCAAAGTTGTACAACCTCTACGTCTCCGACTTCCCAGGTACGAAGCTGGCCAAGTACGCCGACGACACAGCCTTGTATGCGCATTCCCACGCATGGCCTGTGCCACGACGTATTACGGCCAGTGGAAGAATCTCGATCTGGGGAACCAAAGAGGTGCGTGAAGTACTTGGTGGTCAGACTGGACTAGCGACTGATGTTCAATACGCACATTAGTGAGACAGTACGGATGGTCCACTCTCTGTCCAGGAACTCGTATTCACTCATGGTCAGGAGCAGCAGACTTAACAGAAAACATAAAATATTGTTGTATATGATGGTGGTCAGGCCATCCATCACATACGCGGAAAACTGAAAGTGCTCAAGCACAAATTTATGCGCCTCATATCAAATTCTGGAAGGTACACCTCCCTCAGACTAGGCATACGCACTTTGTCACATTACTCCAATGGCGAACTACGTCCGGGACATCTCTCAAAAATTCTACTCTTTCAAACTGGGCGATAATCCGCTAACAAGAAACATAATACAAATTAAGACAGCATAATGTCGCGTTACGAATAAAACACTTCCTACCGTACCACACGTTACCGATATTCTGGCAACCCCTTTAGCTAAACTTTTAGCTTAAGTTTGAATTGTTTTTAGCCAAGCCAGACCTAATCCGCCCGACCCTGCAATCCGCCACCGCGAATCTTGCAACGGTCGGTCTAGGAGTGAGTTTTGGGGAGGCAATTGTTTAAATTTAACTTGAATAAAGAATTGTTGAATTAATTGAATTGGAGAGGGGGAGTATTTGAGGCGCAATATACATGTGTATGTTACAATCTTGTATAAATATATATATTTTTGATTCCAGTCATGTTAAAAAGTTGCATGTTCGATTAAGTGTCATATATGGAAACAGATTAACAATATGAATTTCATTGTCTCGAGGTATTTTTGTTAATAAATGACAAAGTAATCTTCCACATTTGCTGAATTAAATATCCAGAGAGAGAATGTCACCTTCAGATATGATCTTCATCGTGAATCTCATGTTCGTGTGTTGGATGTTAATGTTATTCCAAGAAGGTGTTATGACTACTATGTGTATTTCTTTTATGTGGTCAGATTCGTGAAATCTTGACAAGACGTTTATTTCTATATTTAGCTGTGTTTAAGTGGCAAAAAAAATCTAAACCATATCTACACAGTAGACGTTTATTTCTTCCAGTCAAAAGAATTGTTTCTCAGCTCGCTTCTGTCAATTACATCGATTTATAAATTTCTTTTTTCAACTGTTCTCGAATTAGTTGAGCGAGTATTCTCTTTAAAATAGCCGATTCTCTAACGGTCCGTTTTTGCTGATATTTTCACTATCGATAAGGATTGAATGAACATATTTTATATAATTTATTTGGCTTAATGTCTTCCATGATCGCTTTTAATTCTGCCATAAAGGCGCCTTGACTAAAAGCTCATGCTATGTAGTATCTCGGGGATTTATTACAAATTATTTTCCCCTATACCCAAATACCCACAAGCCTTAGGAAATTTTAGAAAACTGTGAATACGATCCCTACCGAGCAGCACCAGTATTTACTTGATATCTGAAAATTTTATTTATTATTTTAAGTAAGAGGCTTATGAACTAAAGTTGATGAGTTTTTCGACAGCAAATATTAATGACTATTATGTACTGTGTGAATTATAATGAGTATAATTTAAAAAATGTATTTCCTACTTGAAAAATCGATTGCAATACGAGTATTATAATTATTTACGTCAAATATTTATCATCCTACATCAGGAGTACCTCAAGGAACCAACATGGGGCCACTTCTATTTGTCGTATTTAAAAAAATGACCCGATAGTTTAAACTGTGAGAAACCGCTTCTTGATGCCGATCTCAAGATATTTAGCAAAACTAAAGTAGTGATATATACATGTGAACAAACTCAAGATGAATTTCTGTAGACTTTTAATGACACGGCACTCTCAAGAGTTCAAAAATCAAACACTTGGGTATATTATTTAATTTTAAATTAAACTTTATTAGTTAGTAAAATAACAGATTCGGCAATATAACTGCTAGGTTTTATAATAACAATTTTCCATGGGTGCTATAATTACGAACCCAATTTTCAAGGTTCATTCAGAGTCCTTTCAAATGATGCAGTGAAAGTTTATGAAGTATTTAGCCTTCAAAATTTAAAATCATTATACAGGACAAGGATATCCTAATGATTTACTTCTGTCAAGATTTGACATGCAATGGTTAAAAAACAGAAGAATGGCAGCGTTTTCAATATACTTGTATAAATTGATCAATTATGTAATAGACCGTCCGACAGTACTGGCAAAGATAAATTTCAAAATTTTCGTGTCAAAAGAAAATTCGGCCATATAAATATTTGTCAAGTTGTCAAAAATTATTGTAATGACAAATGTTTATATCACAGAATTTTCTTAAATTTATGGTATTCCATTATAATACACCCTGTATATTATTATTATAAAATGTGGGTTACGAGTGAAAAAATTATCACAAATGAAATAACGTATTCTATTGGGTTTAAAACAATTACCTAAATCCATTGCCCCTAATTAGTGACCAAAACGAAATTGCTCTGCAATTTGTTTAACAGATATTAAACAATCTTAAATGTAGGTATGCATAGTTTAATAATTAGCACTTTGCGTACCCCGGCTGGATAACGTTTTATTTTGACGTGTTCATTAATAATTCAAGACTGCTAATACGGAACAGACTGTATGCTATTAGTGACAAGTGTAAATCTGATCGGAGATTGCTTCATTATGTTTTACTGGTGTCTAACAGCTTTTACAATAAACGACAACGGGATATTGCCAATAAAATATAAAGTTGACCTATCTCATATGTGTTATATTTTTTGTTGTGGCTCGGAATTCAAACCATTTGTCCCAATTTTTGTTTCAGTGGATTTTAGATTAAATATTTGGAATAACCAGAGTCCATTGAAGACAAAAGAGTGAAGAAGTGAAGATAAATGGTCACTTTTAAACACATGATTGCTGAAGGCATGGGCATCTTACATCAATTGTTGTATATACCTTGATTTAAAGTTGAACACGATAATTTTAAAGCTTTATTATAAAACATAAAGTACTGATATGTGCTGCCTCTAGCGGAGAGAAATGTAATTAGTCCCTGGTTAGAGTGAAGGAAGACCTGTTTAGTTGGTTGCCGGTGAAACAGCGCCATCTGTGGGGCAATTGACGAACCCTCATTTAGCACCTAGAAAACTATAGAAATTTCCAGCATATTCGACGGGTTCTGGAAGGAGATTTGAGTACGTTCGATACGTATATATATAAGAGGTGAATCCGGCGCAAGTGGATAATTTAGTATAGAGTACAGTTCAGTTTTCCAGCATATTCGACGGGTTCTGGAAAGAGATTTGAGTACGTTTGATACGTATATATAAGAGATGAATGCGACGCACGCGGATAGTTCAGTTCAGTATACAGTACAGTTCAATTCTGATTCGGGAGATCAGAGAAGAGTTATTAGATGACAAGTGAAGAGATGAAATAAAGAACAGTAACAGGTTATGAGTTATAAGTGACTCTATAGTAGATCAAAGTTATTATTAGATGTGTTATTTTTTATGGATTAATTATTGTAATTTATGTGATAATAAAGTAGTGGTTAGTGAAGATTCTTGTTGCAATTTATTGAACCTACGTACAGAGTGTTTACTGGAGATTGTAAACACGTAACAGTACATTTCTTAAATAATCGTTTTTAATTCCTTGGAATGCTTTTGTTTTCGCAAGTTTTCTAATGTCTTCATTGGTATCAATCCATCGTTCTTCAGTGTCATGTAGGTAAATGCGAACGACATATGAATTTGTCGGGCTCGCAAAATCTGGTTAAATAGTTCTATACCAAGTCCAAGTACTAGGAAAAACCGGGATAATTGCGGATTAGTTTAATAATTCAAGGTAAGAAGATGTGCCTGGGATCTCTGTATAGACCGCCAAATGAAAATATGAACTATTGTGTAGGAAATGATTTTGAGAACGTTTTGGATACTATTATAACTAATTGAATTATGATTATGATGTGCTGTTTGAAAGTGACTTTGATGTAAATTTTCTTTGCAACAATAACGGTCAAAGACTTTTTAAGTAAATGGAGTCCTCGTCAAATCATTAAAGAGTCATCACGTATTACAGATAATAATTAAACCCTCACTGATATTTTGATAGCCTCATCAACAGATCATATTCGAAAATATGAAGTTCTTAGGCCTCTTCCCCACAGGGCGCGATCCGAACGCTTGCGATCTCGTGTTATAGTTCTCACATTTGTACTCAGTATATCCCTTCCACACAGAGCGCAATCTGCGTTTTCGTTCCACCGAGATCATCACGATCAGTTTCGAGTCTCTTGGAGGAGATATACTGAGTACAAATGTGATAGCTATAACACGAGATCGCAAGCGTTCGGATCGCACAATCAGATCGCGTTCTTTGGGGAAGAGGCCTAAGAATGGACAGATCGTCTGATCATTGTCTTGTGAAATGTACCTTACGTCTTGAAAAATTTGTTGCAAGAACAAAATATAGAATATATCGAGGTTATAGAATCTTGAGCTATGATAATTCCTTAACAGATCGTCATAGCTTGACTGGAATATGTTAGATACACTAAATAATGTTGATGACATGGTATAGTATTTTATTAGCATGGTAAGTCTTCAGATAGATAGATAATACGTTTATTTAGCCCCTGGCTATACAATCAAAAATACATAGTATAATCTCTGTTTTACATTCAAAGCCAAACAATACACAAAACAGGATTGTGCTACAATAATTAAAATGCGGTAGTATAATGGCATTATACACAGTTTTTCCTGCATTTATTGACAGGTACCAACTAAAACGTTTAAAAACGCCGATTTCTTTTAAAAAAAAATTACATGTAAAATCCATATGACTTTTAAAATTTAAATTGCAATCAACAATAACTCCTAGACATTTATTTCTGAGACCAATGACAGATTTACTTCTCGAAGCTTAAATGATAAATTTGTATCTTTGAACCATTTGAGATTCTGCTGATTACTTATGACCACACTTTTTGTTTTTGTGATATTCATTTTTAATTTATTTGTTTCCAACCATTCAGAAACAAATTCTATATCATGGTTTATTTTCCGCACCAACTCTCTAGCATCATGTTCATCTATAGTGTCGTCAGCAAAAGATTCTAGACGTATCATTAATATATATTACAAATAACAGAAGGCCAAGTTTGCTCCCCTGAGGCACTCCCATGTGTACAAGCAGTTCACTTGATAACACATTTTCCCATTTCATCTTTTGCCTCCTGTTTTTAAATAACAATCAAACCACTTCGATACTACACCATCAATTCCATACTTGCTTAGTTTATCTAATAAAATCTCTCTATTAATTGTCTCAAATGTTCTCTGCAAATCTAAAAATATTACTCCTGACATTCTTTCTTTGTCCTTAGCTTCCTTCCACTCATTAACAACATACCGTAATGCACTTTCACAACTAAAACCTTCTCTAAATCCAGACTGATATTCACTAAGTATTTTTTCTCTATTATAATTTAGATTTTCTCTATTATAAAACCTAAAAATTGCAGATATACTACTTTCTTTAAATTTATTCAAAAGCTGGTAACATATTTATAGGTCTACAGTTTTCAGCTTTAATGGTTTTAGGTATTTTTTTACAGGAATTATTGTCCGCACTTTTAAAGAATTTGGCTCAATACCACGCTCTAATGAGCCATTAATTATATAAATCAATTGATCAGATAAAATGCCAAAATTATCCTTATTGAAAGCCATAACAATTTCATCCGGACTACTCTTGTTTGCTAGATCAAATACGATTGTTTTTAATTTAGTTCTTGTCAACAGCTTAAAATTTTGCATTTTTGCTCCTCCTAACTCGACAAATTTCGACTAATAGTTGCTATGAGGTATACTATGCATTATGTCGATATATTGAATTCATTAAATTTATTATCGGTATAATATCAAGTTTATGATGCGCCTTTGCGACCAGATATAAAAAAAATGAAACTGTGGTTGTCTGGGAGGAGTATAAACAGCTTAGAAACCTTGTAACAATGTCAGTCAGAAATGGGAAAAACCTTATTTGAATCATCAATTTAAAATTGGTCCTTAAAAGAAAAAGAGTAATAATAGGCAATGAAATCTGAAATTTTGACTAAAGGTATACCACAAGGAAGTGTATTGGATCCCTTGTTGTTTGCTGTTTGCATTGCAGAGTTTAGTAATCATTTAAAACATTTGTCTAGTCACCAGTATGCAGATGATATGCAGCTTTCTATATATCTATATATCTCGGGCAATGTCACCTAATTAAAAAAATTCATTAACCAGGATTTAGATACAAATTTTAAAATTAAAAAATTTCACGGACTCAAATTAAATGAAACCCAAATGCCTATTTTTGATAAAAAAAATTATGAATAGTGGCATATTTATCACACGCACCAGATTTTGCAAAAACTTAGGATATTTTTTGCTAATAATCTACGCTTTGAATACCGTATATCAAACATTTTGCAGAGGCGCTTCGTGAGACTGCGTATCCTTTACTTATTTAAGGGTTTTCTCTCTGAATATAAAGCTAAAATTATGTAACACATTCATCTTCTCTTTGCTTCCATACTGTGACACTGTTGATTGGCCAGCTGCAGAAACTTCGGAATAGTTGTATTAGATATTGCAATGGACTAAATTGACCACGTTTCTGCGTACTACCAGAAAGCTGGATGGTTTAAATTGGAGCAAAGCTTTTTTATGCATTTATGAACATTAATATATCAATTTAATAAATTTTACCACCCGGTAACTTATTAAAACATCTGACATATATCTAAAAGGTACTCGTCATAATAGTTTATACCAATGTTCCCAAGCACAGCACTGTTTTGAGAATAATTCTTGGATGCAGTAAATATACATCAATATATTGTATGAGGGCTAAATTACAATGGTTATCGATAGAAGACATTATTAAAAAGCCAAATTTAGTTCTTATTTACAAAATTAAAAATTCAATCGGCTCCAAATTTAAAATAATTTGAAAGGAAATTTAAAAAACTGTATTTAACATAAAACACAATATTTTTAGACGCAAACTCCTCTATAAAATCCTTATTTTACTATAAGGGGCGTAACCAGACTGCAACCAACGGCTACGCTCCGGGCTATGTGCCCCGCCGAGCGCTTCATTACAAGTTACAAGCATATTACTATCAAAACGTTAATGCTTCGATTGCAACAAACACCAGCCGAAAGACTGATCCTACTTAAAGGAGCTCTCGTGCCAGTCGTCACACACCACTTTCAGACTGCAGTTTCGAGCTGTTGGCTCTCGTTAGTGCAAAGTAGGCAGGTGACGACCGACACCATTGAAAGTATTTGTCCCCTTCTGCGGGGGCACGTCGGCTATCCACCCGAAGGTGCTTGCCGCAGGATGAAAGAGTATTAAACATGTCGTGCTCATGGCTGGCTGGTGTATGAGATGATGATGTGTGGGCATGCTTGTGTTGGTACGTGTAAGTCTGGATGATATGAGTTAGTATGTGTATTATTATTATTAATTTGTGCTGGTGTGGTATTGGCATCTTTTAATCTAAACGAATCATAAATTAAAATGGCTCTTTTCAGATGATTCGGCCTGAAGGGCATAGTAACATAGTAATAATGAAAGTATTTTTATTTTTTTTATTTTTATGTTTTATATTTTTTTTGGTTGATTTTATTTTTTGTGTAATAATTTTTTTGGTTTATTTTTTAGTTATTACTTTTTATTTTTTTTGTATTTTTTCAATTTTTTCAAACAACTAGTACAAATTAATTAGGGAATGACAATGTAATTTAAGGATGGATATTTAGGGGCGGAATGGAATTTAGGGGTGAGGGGGTCGAGGAGGGTAGGATTGGTGGAGGAAACTAGAGTATTCGCAAAGTTTGGCAGCAGCCTTTTGAGATCGTCACGAGAATCACTTGACTATTTAGTACATTTCGGTATCTTTGGGGTAGCGACATGTAAAATAGTCAGCAGGCGCCATCTAGCGACCCAGTGTCTGTTACAATCGAAAAATAAATAGCCTGACTGGGCTTAGCATAGTTCAAATGTGCTTTTAGATTTGCTGCTGTATTTAATTTAATATCTCTTTCTTAATTATTCAACAGTAGTATGTTTTTTACATTTTGTAATGTTTACCTCTGGGGATTGTATTTCTATAGTGTTTAGAGCTTTTCCTGATTGATAAACACAGAAGGTGTTGTGGCGACGCGGTATATGAAAAATTGTTGTATTTTGGTATTCATTTGATAAAAGTGGAGTAGTTATTACAATTACCATTTTTTGCAAGATATAATTGAATGCAAGAAATAAAAGTGTTCCGGTTGCCTTTCTGCTGGCCTAGAGATATTAAATCAATAAGTAGTAATTGAGCAGCAGGTATTGTGGGTAAGAGCTCTAGGTCGCAACAGATCTTTATGTTTACTAACAAAGTAGTAGATAACGGTACTGATTTTACAATAAAAACCCGTTTTTAATGAATGTTGAACGCGCATAAATCTCTTACTTTCATATTTGTAACGCGCTTTTATAGAAAACCTTTGTGAATACCATATGTTTATGGTAGGTGTCTTGTGGTAGTTTAATAAAATTTTAGAATTTCATGTTTGTATATATATTTTTACTGTTCTTGTCCAAATAATTTCGATTTAATAAAAAAAATATTTTATAGGAGGATATACCCACTCTAGGATTACGTTACGGCTTTGTGGGTAAAACCGAAGTTTAGTTAAAAATCCGCGAAAGCCTAAATAACTACTAAAAAAAAATCGTTTAATATACATGAGGGTCAAAACCATGTGTATTGAGGTCTTTTGTCACCCTGCCCTAGCTGGTACGTCCTTAATGAAACGCCCTATAAAAATGCAAATAATTAAAATAATGTTTTTTCTATCATTCTGAAATTAGCAACTCATTTGCTGAAGATTTTCAACAATCGTACTCTACGCCGGAACAATGTAATGTTGATGATGAGCATAATATATTTAATAAATCTTACTTAAACGTTCGTAATTTCACTGAAGATGAAATTTTTAAAGCACTGAAGAAGTTAAAGCCAAAATTAACTTGTGCCCCCGACTGTTTTCAATCTATCTCTCCAAACCTCAACATTTCCATAACGTTGAAAACAGTTCAAAAGCATACCCGTCTTTAAGGAAGGTGATATAACCTTAATTACTAATTACCGGCCCACTGTCAATTTAAATAATTTTGCTAAAGTCCTTGAAATGTGTATGATTACGTATTTTGCCACATGAAACATCAATTAACATAATTTCCACATGGTTTCTATAAAGGATGATCTAAAGTTATCAACTAATTCTGCTTAACAAAATACTTGTCTGATGCAATTGATGATGGTAGTCAAGCTGTCATAATCTATACAGACTTCTCCAAGGCCTTCGACAATCTGAACCATAGTATCTTATTGCAAAAAATATACATATTTGGATTTTCAGCTGACCTTGTAAACTATTTTTCATCCTACTTTAACAACAGAATCCAATATGTTATATATTGTGGCCATAAGTCGGTCGAAGTTATACCAACCTCAGGTGTCCCACAGGGGTCTAAGTTGGACCCACTTTTGTTCATTATGTTTATCAACGACATTGTTACTGACATTACCTTGAACTGTCTTTTATATGCTGACGACCAGATACTTTCACTGACTTAGGTGTAGCATTTGATGAAAAGCTATCACTAACTCACCATATTCATCGAATAATTGAAAAAAATCTATAAATTGCCCCTTGGCCCAGGTCAATTTTGGAACAACGTTGCCAGTATAATATACTTTCTCTTTGATATGACTATGATAGGCTATGTCTTGTATTATAATCTCTATGCTTGCTATCAGTTTATGCGCACTAACCACTAAGATGAAAGGCAAAGGCGCCCCTCGTAGTGTGACGCCCCTAGGCCTATGAGGCCTAGTCAGAAAATCTGCCCTGCTTAAACTACTGTCTGAGGTATAACCTGGAGTATGCGTTATTGATATGGCCTCCTTATTACAAGACGCATATAAATAACTTATATCATTCAACGAAGGTTCTTAAAATACTCATCATTTAAAGTTGCTGGTCACTGCAGAACTGGATCACGCCAGACAGATCTATTTAAACTGATCACGCCCAGAATAAATATTTTTAAAAATGCCTACTTCAAACCATGTTGTTCTACTTATAATAATATTCATGATCGAATCGATATTTTCAAACGCGACGTTGCTTCTCTAAAAGCTGGTATCTATTATCAATAATTCATTATTATTCACTAAGTCAATGATTGTTATGTATTTTGTAAATCCTGTATTTGATTATGCTATATCATAGTAATCAACTTATCATATCATACCTTAATTATTATATATCTTAGATAGGTATTAAATTATTTGTGTGTATTAGGGTGGTCCTTATTTTTGAAATCCGGAACTTCAATTGTCTCACCTCCTAATTTTTTCCTTTTATAAACATATAAAACCCATCCAAATTTTAGACAAATCAAATGATGGGAAACCGTGCCTCACGTAAGTCGCGACATACCTATTACTTATGACGTTGAAAATTCCATACATTTCGTATCTTTTTGTGGTAAGGCGTATAAAATGTTTTTTGGGTTTCTGTATATGTTAAAACTAACAACCTGTAACTAACATGACGACAACCTATCCGTGTTCCGTGCTTGTTAGCAGGCATGGTCTCAAATTGATTTACAGAAACGCGTACGTATTAATATGATTGGGTGGTCAACCGCCCTGAGGAATATCGTTTCGCATACCGGGTGCTTTCCACCATGCAAGGTGGATGGCCAAGGCCATTTATTGTTTCAAGATATTTATCTTCAGGAATCAGTTCAGACTGACGTTCTATGAGAAAAAAGGTATTAGGGATGTTTGCATTTTTCTCATCCATCTGTACCTAAAGGCCTGGTTCTGCTGTAACGTAACAGCTAAAGCACCACTTCCAGATTTCAGTGTTATTAGGGAGTTATACTCTTATACAAACATGCACGAGGTTTTGTCAAGAAAAGTTTTAAAAAAGTTTTATTGGGCACCTCTTGTATCTCTCGGACGAGTCAATTGCTTTGGCATTTTACGATGAGAGTGTCCCCTTGGAAACAAAAATTGAACTTGTTAAAGCGATGCAGCTAGATGAGGCCCTTCTCATCATACAAAACGTGTTATAAATCCAAGAAAAAAATGTTGCTACTAACATCATCAGCCACTGCAACATTTCGCTTCAAAAAATACTTCAGCATTTTTTAAACGATTAAAAATTGCCTGTGAGTTTTTGAAACACCATCTTTGGGCCCCTCTCGAAGATTTTCAAAAGGGACTGGTTATCGTTAAAAACCTTAAAGTGGTTAATGACATAGCCGAAAGAGGCGTTAATATAATGGAGGAGTTTAATAGCGTTTTAACAAAGAAAGAGGATCAAAAACAGTTTCTGTTATAAGTTGTAAAGGATTTCCGTTAAGAGGTTCCCACGCAGTAGCAAAAATGCCCTTATATCGAGTATTTAGATTTAATTTTTGGCAGTGTTTTTAAAGTCACGGATTCATTTTATCTCTTCTATATCTAATACCACGTGTTGATTTTGGTTTTTCAATAAATTTTTATAATATTTGTGAGAATTTGATGATATATTTATTATTTGAACATTTTCCTATATCAATCTCCAAAACAAGGTCGTTGAGGCACGCCTTACAGTTGTCTGATTGAGTTCAGCTTTTGCAGGGCTTTTTCTTTTTCTATTTGGAAAAAAATTGAGGGGCTAGACTGCCTGAATTTAAAAGAAAAATAAATTTCCATATCAATAAGGACCACCCTAGCGTGTATGCACATTAACGTTTAAGTATCGTTATATTCATGTTCTTCTATTCTCGCAATCTTTGATCCCTATGCAGAATTAGGATCCTTTGATCTGTTGGATAGTGTATGTAAAAATAAAATAAAAGCAAGAGCACATTTTTCTGTTGTTTTTTAACATTGAGGCTTTTGGTCGTTTCAAATGTACAAAAGAAAATTGTGGGAAAATTTTATCTCCATCCCTTCTATTACCACCCATACAAATCAACTCTTCCACCTCCAAGTTGAGGTAATATTTCAAAATGAATTTAATTTTTCTTACAAGTTTATATTATTATTATTATTATTATATTATTATTTGTCATTTATTAAATTATGTATACACCTGCTTAGACGATGGCAAGTACGTTGTTTCAATAATGTTTGATCTGTCTAAAGCTTTCGATACTGTAAACAGTTCTTTCCTTGAACAAAAACTGTACAGTATGGGAATAAGGGGGAACTTACTGTCATGGATAATTAGCTACACGGCAGGAAGAAGACTAAAAGTTGAACTAAATAGTATCCAATCAGAGACACAAAATTTAATGTATGGGGTTCCTCAAGGCTCTGTTTTAGGGCCACTATTGTTTATGTTGTACTTGAATAATCTCCCAAATTGTTTAACCACTGGACACTTAACGATGTTTGCTGATGACACAACAGTAACGCTAGCAGCAGATACAATTGAGCAGCTAACACGAAATTGCTCGGTACTTACCTCGACAATAAGCTGTTGTGGGACAATCACATTGAACATGTATGTTCAATGCTAAATTTGCAATGCTATTTCGCTATATTGCAAATGTAAAGTGCGCTGGATGAAGCCGGGTTATTGAGTATATATTATGCTCTTGCTTATTCGCATATTTCATACAATATTATTGCCTGGGGATGTGCAAGAGATAGGGATAGAGTGTTTATTAGCCAAAAAAGACTAGTTAGGCTTATATTTCATATGAATTATAACGAGAGCTGTAAGAATATATTTAAAACTAAAAAATATTAACTACTCCATGTACATGTATGTTAAAGTGTTTGATGTACACTAAGAAAAATATTAATTTGTTTAATCAGAGAAACAATTGTCATGCATACAGTACAAGAGATGGTGACCTACTTAGTATACCCACCCATCATGCGACACATTATAAACACTCACCATATTATAACTGTGTTGTACTTTTTAATAGTCTCCCAGCTGATATTCGAAATATACAAAACTATGGAAAATATAAAACCACAGTTAAAGATATTTTGCTGGAAGGTGGTTTTTACAGTCTTCAAGACTTTTTAAATAGAGAACCTTAAGGTTTTACTTTACTTACATTTTAATATTTGAAAAAACATGAAATTATTATTTTAATCATTCGGTGTTTGTTCATGCTGTTATCTTGTACGTACATGTTATCTACAAATGTCTGTATTGTGTATTCTTTATATGTTTTTATATATTGTAATTTTATCAAATGTAAATATACAGTTTTATCTATTTATTATATATTTGTATTGTATATTTTAATTATATGTGTCTTATATGTATGTTTATATACATGTATATATATTTCTCTTTTTTACACTTGACTTACCATATATACAGCTTGTATCTAAGATGGTTAACAAATATTATTTTTATTATTATTATTATTATTATTATAACAATTGCGTAAAACATAAATAAACCGTGTTTCAACTCCTGATGTCATTTTAAAAATTAATATTAAAAATGTTTTAATAACCCATTTAAAAAACTCTCATTACGCCTTTCTGCATTCTTTTCCATGTTTATTAGTGCCTAGTATGTATCTAGTCCAAAATCAGAATCACGTCTTGGACTAGTAGGTTCGTGATGATGAATGTTCCAACCTTTACAAGTACCCTTGACCTTGACCGTGCGAATCTGGTGCTGAAATTCTTTACTGGTTATCCAAGCATTTTTACGAGATCATTATGATTATCACGTGACCCATGTAATTTTCTTGTTTTAAAGATGATTATATAATAACAAATCGTTAGACCCTTGTTTTTACGGAGTAATTTGGAAGGTCATGTTAACGGCAGTAATAGTTCACAGTTTCTCTCTTTCGGACTAAACCCATCTAGTTTTCGCGTACTTATTTATGACATGGTCAGATGTGTATGGAAATTAATTTACAAATTACATGTAAGTGGGGTAATCAATTCATAACGTATTAACGAATATCTTGTTTCATTTCAGTATTTGGAAAAAACATGACACTGCTAAATAGAATCCTATGAACCGACCAATTTCAAAATTTTTTGCTTGTACCATTCTACTGCTCAAAAAGCAACTTTTAATATGGACTGTTTGTGTGCGTATACCTGGTGACCTAGAAAAAGCACTTCAAAGTCAAGTCGTCTTATAATCGAACGGATAAGTTGCTCTAGGAAGCATAAAGAATTGAGTAATGCCATCTGTAATGGATTCAGAAGCGTATCCCTAAATGGAATAAAAAGTTACGACTCTACTGGTTTGTATAGACAAAAGCAGGGCCAAAATTCTTTAAAAATATTTACTGTGCTATTACCACATATTTACTAACAACAAAATGTACTAATATATAATTTTAATAAGGATAAGAAATTTTAAGAAAATATGAATTTTTTCAGAATATGATGCCCCAAAAGACCCAAGGTGAGGTATGTGCTCTATTTAATGAACGTTATCCAAATCCAAATAGAATATGGAGCAACTACATATACTGAAAAATCGCGTGATTAAAAAATGCCGGGAAACGGCATGTTAAAAACGTACCAAAATCTGCCAGACGTGTATAGAGTCGAGTTCATCAGTTCCCGTCACTCAAAAAACGCAACAAAAACTTTGAACTTTGACACAACTATTATCGCCGTTGGGCCAGGTGGCATGCTGACATCAAACAAGCCGACGCACATTAAAAACCTGTAAAGGTAAGCGAGTCAATTTGCAAACAGCAGTACAAAGAGTACCGAGGTCGTAAAGTTTTTGTTGCGTTTTTTGAGTGCTGGGAACTGATGAACTCGACTATACCACAGCAACTGGTGGTGAAAAGTCACTTAACATTATGCTATTTGTGGAGGAAAATCCAAGGCAGTCTATGGAAATTTGCTGATAATTTTGATATTTTTCCAAGTCAATGCAAGAAAGAGAAACTGTGTCCATATAAGATTCTTTTGTGAAATTATGCAGGAAAGATGTGACAATGATACCACATTATCTTCTAACATTGTTTTTAATGACGAAGCGATATTTTATCTAAATGGATCGGTACTTAGACATAATTGTCGCTATTACTCCAAAAACAACCCTCATTGGATGTTACCTTTCCATACGCAACGGTGTGTGTGGTTGAGTATGCGTGGACATTATTTTATTGGGCCATTTTAATAGGTAATTTAACATTCGTAATTTACCTGGACTTATTACAAACTCAAATAGTTCCCGCAATCCCTGCAATTTCTCAGGATGATGATTTACCAGTAGCCGATGGCGTGTGGATCCAGGAAGACGGTGTTACTTCACACTATGGAGTTGATGTAAGACTGTACTTGAATGAGGTGTTTCCAGGCCGATGGTCATGCAGAAGGAGGTCAATCGAATGGCTAGCTAGATCTCCTGACTTTACACCCATCGACTTTTTTATGGGATCATTTAAAATGTTCCTCTATAACAATAGGCCAAATGATTTGGAGGATGTGAAAAAACTATGGGCGGAGATTTTTCGAATACCCCAAACGGTATTCGATAAAAATACCTTTTTTTGAGGTATCACAAAAAGTAGATTGTAGATTGTTTCGGGGGTTGTTTGGCTCTGAGTAGCCTTACTTCACTTCGACCTAAAAGATCTTTTGTGAATTACCCTACAACTAGTTATTGCCCAGGATTCCCAGACTTTTTGCAAAGATTGTGATTTTCCTGGGGGGGGGGGCAATTTCCTTATGTCTTCCGGTGTTAATTCCCCCTATTCCAAGTACTTTGGCCTAGTACGGATTAATACTTTGTATTCACAAAGTATGTGTTCCGTAGTTTCAATTGCAGTTTCGCAGTATCTGCATTTGTCATCTACTGCTTTGCCCATATTCTTGAGATGGTATCCCAAGAAGCAGTGGCCCGTTAAAAGGCCTGTTATCAGCTTATCAGCCTTAGTTCGGACTTTTCAAATTCGTGAAGGCTTGTGGCATTCTTTGCCACTTTGTTATAAACTTTTTCGCTTGTCTTTGGCCTGGAGTATTCCTCTAGTAGGATTTCTTTTTGTTCCATTTCCCATTTCTGGATCTCCTCCCTTGGTCAGGTTACAAAACGGTTCAGGTCTAATGAATTGTGATGTAGCTCCTTTTTTCAGAAGACTGTCAGCAAGTTCGTTGCTTTGTACTCCCTCATGCCCTGGTACCCACATCAAGCTAACCTCATTGTTGTTAGCCAGTTGCTTCGGGGATTGTCTACATTCACAAGCAATTTTAGACTCGAAGTTATAGGACCTTAGAGCTTTTAATGCTGCTTGACTATCTGATAGTAGATTTTTACCCTTCGAATGCCTTTATTTAGGCATTTCTGGGCACACAGATCTATAGCATAGCTTTCTGCCTGGAAGATGGTTGGGGTGTGACCGAGGGCTCTGAATAGCCTACATTTAGGCCATGCTACGTTCACTCCTACCCCTTCAGCCATCTTAGGTTCATCTGTACACCGGATGAATGGCCCTTGCCCCAATCACAGTGCATCTTGCTCGTCTGACGGCATTGCAAAAAACAGTTTTTTGAAAAATATTAGCCTACACACATATCCAAATAAATTCGCTTCCATTGATTTTAAATTTCCAATTACATTTAAAACTGTTAAAATTGTTTTTTGGAAACTTTGGCGCCCTCTACCGCTCAAAATATTAACTTCTCGGCATCGCGGCAATTATCGAAAATATGTAAAATTTTCTTTACAACATTTTTTGTTCAATAACTTTTTCCGTGCGACCAATAGAACACGAGATAAAACGATTCAAAAATTTTACAAGATGGCGGCTGAAGCAAAAGGGGGGGAGGTCACCTTTTTGATTAAGTGGTCCTGATAACATTGAGTACGACAAATTCGAGTGTGCAATTTTTTCCAGGTCATAAAAATTTTTGGTACCTACATTTTTACTGTACTATTTAATAAGTGTCCTTTCTAGATGTAAATTCCACATAAGTTTTTGATCTAGGATCGCTTCTAGATACTTGACCTCACTGGAAAAGTTTAGGATTGTTTCATTCAACATATGAGTTCTAATATTAAGTTTTCTTCTTTTGGTGAATGGAACAATAACTGTTTTGCTCGGATTTACATTGAGCCCCTCTGACGAGCACCAGTTGGATGTTATGTTTAACTCAATTTGCATGAGGTTTGAATCATAATCTCATATCTGCCTCTCACAGTCACCACCAGATCATCTGCATAACTCTGGACGCCGAAGTCCAAATTACTCAATTGATAGAGACCATCGACCACCATTGACCACAGCAACGGCGATAGGACTCCACCATGTGGACAACCCCTGACTGCAGTCACCGCAGCTGACTCCTCCCCCACACTTGTAGTAATTATTCTACTTCTGAGTATGGATTGTATCCATTTAATTGTAGGGGACTGTATTCCCCTTTTTTCCGCAGCTCTTTGTATGGATTCATAGGAGGTGTTGTCAAAAGCACTCTCTATGTCTATGAAAGCACACATAGCCACTTCTTTAGCTGTAAATGTATTTTCAATGCCTCGAACAAGGCAATGTGGGGCATTTAATATTGATTTGCCAGGTTGATAGGCTTCTGATCTGTTGATCTAATAGTTTCTCCATTGTTTTCAGGAGAAATGAGGTTAAGCTAATGGGGAGGTAAGATTCAGGCTCTTCTGATAGGCGTTTGCCTATTTTTGAAATTAACGCCACTCGGAATGCCACCTTGACTTCCCTCCAAGCTTGGGGAATATAGCCAAGTGTATAGCTTGCTATGAATATACTTCTCAGGCACGGGATAAGCTCCTCAATTCCATGTTGAAGTAGGGCAGGAAAAATGACATCTTTGTCCGGTGATTTAAAGGTTTTGAAGGCCTATTTAATTTTGTTGGGGGTGAATATTTTTCTACCAAAGGTAGCAGATATAATTTTATCAAACCTAATAAATACAGTTTTTTCATTTATTAATTAATCTTATTCAGGCTATAAAAAGAGAGTGTTGGTGGTGGTCGTATCGACATTAGTATTTTGATTCTAAATATAATAACTCTTAACTCTAATGATATGTTATGGTCGATTTCCCCTATTTTATTGTAGTAATAATCATAATATATTAATTTCAATGAAAAAACGTCCACTTGTGTACATTGCCTCAAGGACTAATTACAAAGACACTAGCATTAATTATACATTTCCACCAAAATGATGTTGGATTATATTTCTTCCAAGGCAAGGCTATTTCTTCGAGACAATAAATAACATTTCGTAATATCCTTTTGCAGATATAGATTCAAAAGGAATTTGCATTTTACTACGAGTCCTCCAAGAAATAATCAATTAAAATTAACATTTTACCAACTTCGTTTGTGGTACTACCAAGAATATGTTATTGTATTGCATCTCACTGAATAATGCCAAGAATTAACATACAAGCGATGTACAGGAAGTTGATAAAATTCATTTGCTTACAGGATGAGGCAACAACAGGATTTTGTTCCCAAGAAATAGGTAGAGATTTTAAAAAGTACACAACGCACAAACTCATCTTTATTAGGATGAGTTTGTACTGCTAAAAGTTGCTGCTAACTAAACAGGGGTGCAGGACATTATTTTTCGCTTACTTTCTTTAAAAAATTGTGCATGAAAAAAATTTCTGGTAATTATTTGAATTAATTCATGCGGCTACAAGAATTGGGCTCGGGGAGAAATGTTCCTGTTGCTAATGACAACGAATCAAAATAAAAAATATCTGACTGAATAGTCAGAAAATATAGAAGTGAAATTCTCAGCTCAATCCATTTTTGGAGGGCGCAAAGGGATTCATGCTCTACTATAATACTTAGTTATCATCCCTTATTGGTGGATACACAATGGTGATGACGCTGGTAATGTTAAAAAAGTATTGTAATTAGTTATGTTTAGAGATCTAAATGTAACGATAAATTTCAGATGCTGCTTTTATGTACAAATAATAATATAATGTAAACATATATGACATCATTACCAAATAATATAAAACGTTGAAATGGTAAAATGCTATTATGTATAGTAAATACGGCCAAAATTGAAACTGGTCAGTTTTAAAGCACAGGACCGTGCGCACTGAACTTGATATTTTGTCCTATATTTGGCAATGGTATCGAGATTCGAACGGTAATTGAAACTGTGCAGGCGAGTCCGAGACTGGCAATGTAATCAGCCTGAATGAACAATCTACGACTGCACTGGTTTAAAGTTAATAAAACGGACAGGCCTACTAGCACAAAAAAACTCGTAAATCGTTTCTTATCAGTCAACCTGGAAGTCTAACAATGTGCTGTCTATGTGCCAGTGCAGTGCATAAACACCTATTATAATATCAAGCGTAGGAGTTTAATTAGTTATTGTTCATATTTATAAATATTTACTACTGTATAAAAGGTAAAATATTTTAATTATTTACTAATTTACCATGGCTTTCTGGAGACCATTTGAAACAGAGGATAATTTAATAACGCCCGAAAATCCCGAAATAGTTGAACCGGTTATTGTCGAGAAAGCCGAAATAAATTTAGAGTTTAAAAACCAAGATTTACACGTACAAAGTCAACGTATTATTTTAAATATTCATGAATGTTTGAAAAGCGAAAATCCTGAACAATGTGAGAAAGAAATAATACGACGTATTAACGAATTAACTGAAATATCAAAATCAACAATTTATCGCGTAATTCAAGAAGGCGATGTTATAGATCACAGCACAAAGAGGAAACGGAAAAATACGAAATTAAAAAATATTGATGATGCCATTAGAGATGTAATACGGCGTATAATTTATAATATGTATGAAGAAAATATAGTTCCTACGTTAAAAATGATTCAAGAAAAATTGAGCGATTATCCTGATTATAATTATAGGTCTTTAGATACACTACGAAATGTCTATCAGAATGCGGTTTTAAACATAAAAAACTTGACAGTCGTATGGTAATTATGAAATCGCGACGTATAGTTTCACTTCGAGTAAATTATTTGGAAAAATTTAGAGAATATCGTAAACTAAACGGGCATATAGTGTATCTAGACGAGACGTAGTTTGACACGCATGATGCTGTTCAGCATGGTTAGATAGTTCGCACAATTGTGTTTTAAATACTCCGTGTTCTAGAGGAAAACGCGTTATCATACTTCATGCGGGAAGTGAAAATGGGTTTGTACCCAATGCGTTGCTCTTGTCGACCAAAAAAATATCGCAGTCTTCACGAAGACATGACAGCCGATCTATTCGAAAAATGGTTTTCTCAACAGCTTCTACCAAATATTCCGCCAAATTCGGTAATGCTTCTTATCACTCGCGTATATTAAATAAAATACCAAATAACAGCACAAAAAAGGAAGACATTTTAAAATTCATGAGAAAAAAAATATGGAAATTCCTGTAAAAGTTCAAATAAAACGCGAATTACTGAAAAGAATAAAAGAACAGAATGTCAAAAAGGAATATGTTATTGATAACTTATCCAATATACACGGTCATACACTTTTGCGGTTACCTCCATACTATTGCATATTTAATCCTATCGAGATGGTTTGGGGAACACTAAAAGTATGTTTACGAAAATGTAATAACTCTCCAACGTTAAGCGCGATAGTAGTTGATCATATAAGAGAAGTAATAAATGACACTGACAATAATACTGATTTATGGAAAAATTGCGTTAGGCATGTAATTGGAGAAGAAAATTGATATCCAACGCTACCCCCTAGTGCGCCGATTTTAATTCAACTGGATAATGATTCCTCCTCAGAAGGTGAAGATTCGGACGCGTCAATTAACATTTAACTTTTCTTCATTTTTTCATTCACTTTTTTATTGTTACATTTCGTGGAATATATTTTATTTAGTTGACAAGAAATTTTAATTTAAGTTACTTCATTCTAAAGAAATATTTTAATTTTGTTTTTATGTATGTTTTATATATACAAATTATTTTTGTTTTCATATAATAATTCTTTGCTTTGTTCAAGAAACTTACGTTTTTTTTAAAAGAAATTTAAATTTTTATTTTATTTTTTACTAAAATCGTTGCCCCTCGTTACTCTAACCTGTCCCATCCCCTCCTGGCAAGATATGTTCATACCTTCTTGTTGGTCCTTGCTGAGCAATAACATATTTCAACATAATATGGGTTAACTTTAAAACTAAAACCAATAAATTTAAATATTTAGACTTTATATCTAAAACTGATATAATACCTCAAAAATATGTTATTGGCGAAATGAACCTAATAAACAAAAAATAATAAAAATGAATACAATTTTAACATTTTATTATGACAATCATTTCTATTTACCTCCGCCCATGTACAATAAAGAGATACCGACTGTTTTTGCCGGCTTTTAATTTTTATACGGTTTCAATTCCCATCGTATAAACTTTACTAAGTGATAAATGTGCTTTCTTTATAAAAATCGCATAAAAAAATAAAGGTTTTTAATATGTAATTGGATCACATGAAACTATAAAAACAATCAGGTACTTTCGACTGACGAGTTGAGTTGGCTGTCGTTTACTAATTGGTTTACAAATTTCTTTTTACGGCACCATAAAGTGATATATTTCTTCTAAGTTTAAAATCTATGAATACTGTTTTATCCCTATTTAAGTAATATTTAGTTATTTGACACCAGGTACTCATCTCATCTACAGTTATTTTAATAACTAAGCTCATCAGTACTAAATACAGGGTTGGCAGATATATATCAAGCGATATGTATCATTATACGTAACACGATATATATCAAGATATATATCCGCAATGCGCACATAAATGTATGGCATCCACAATGACGCGGTTGACCAAAAGAAAGAATATGGCGTTGGAGCCATATCACTTCCTGGCGAATATACTTGATCATATATTTTTGGGACAAAACTTAAGTGAGATACAAAAACAACAGACTTTGGAGCTGCTCGATACTATTAACTCAGAATTCATACCCTTTGTTATGGCTGTTACAACATAGTCTGCCCCATTTACAAAATACTTATTTACAGCACAATTTCGGACAACTAATCCTATGAAATGGTGGAAATCAGTTACAATTTCTGATTCAGAATGGCCTTTTGGTTTGACGTTTCTTAAAATTATGTGTGTCATTCAGTACAGTAGCAGCCACGGCTTTTACTAATTTTTAAAATAATGATAAGTATTATACGACAATCACGTTCCATGGTTTTCGTTTTATTTCTTTGTTTTTTTACATTTTTACCCGGTAAAGGAAAAATATTAAAATTTCTGGTACATAAAAATATCTGATTTATATCAATATAAATATCCGATATTATGATATTTGATATTTATATAAACATCTTGATATTTGCCAACCGTGACTAGATGCGGAGATACACACAGTAGTATCATCTGCATACATAATTATTGAGAGTCCCTTGCCGATCTGTGACGATAGATCGTTTATGTAAATGAAAAATAATAAAGGTCCCAGGATAGATCCCTGAGGTACTCCCAGAGTAAAAGCTTCATTATATTTAACCGTTATGGTTCTGTTATCTATAAAATACTTTATTGAATCGAGAATGTTGCCTCTTATACCTTTGTATTTTCCAATTTACTAAATAAGACAGGATCGTTTACAGAGTCAAAGACTTTAGATAGATCAAGTAAGATAGACACAATATATTTTCCTTTATCCACCTCACTGTAAATAAAATCAAATAACTCAGTAGATGCACTTTCTACTGATCTTCCACTTATAAAACCATGTTGGCTATCTGTTAATATATTGTCTCTTTCTAAGTATGCTGTGATCTTGTTGCAAATAATTTTTTCTATAATTTTAGAGATAACACTAAGCAGTGATATTGCCTGTATTTTCAATGTCATCTTCCTGGCCTTTTTTATGAATAGGTACTACTATGGCAATTTTAAGTTCTTCTGGGAAATAACCTTCAACGACTATTTTGTTAACTAAATATTAAGATTTCAATGATATTCTTCGAGATATTTTTAATGAAGTGCTGTTAAACCATCCAGTCCTACTGATTTCTTATTCTTTAGTTCATTAGTTACACCAAGAAGTTCATCTTTTGATAGAGATAATGAATTTGTTTGATATTTGGAGAGAGTGCATGGTAGTGACAAATTATGTCCGAAGTGACTTTCTGCATTATTGGTCGCAATCTGGGTAACATGTGAGGCAAAACTATTTGATATTGTTCCATCATCATATATTTACATTGTTTATATTTAAGGTAAGGGGTTTATTAGAAGATTTGTACTTTTACAGCTTAGACTTTACAATATTCCAGGTTTCTTTGGATTTATTTACCGCACTATTTATTTTCTTGTTGTAATAATTTTGCTGTGCTTCTTTTATATTGCTTTTGTGTTCATTTTTTTACATTTGTACTCAGCTATTCAATATTGCTAGTACCTGATTTTATTTCCCTAAACATATTTCGAAGTGCTTGACTTTGTTGAATTATGTAATCCCTTATCCAGAATTTATTATTATTATTAAAGTTTTTTATTCTATTTTTTATATTTACATTTACAAATAGTGTGACCATGAAACATTTTTGTAATCCTCACATTTAATTCACTTAAATTTTCAGAATTTATGATTTTTTTAAATAATATTGATATTATCATTACTTTTATTCTTATCATATTATTATATTAAGTGAAAATATATGAGCTAACAGAGGATTGTAAATTTTAATATCATAATTTTGGGGGATGCTTGTTACAACATAGTGAAGCGCAGTAGCACTGATCTGACCATGAATATTTTTGAATACACGAGCTGGCTCACACGTAGTTCTATTTAACTGATAGGAATTAAGCAGATTGCAGTCAGAGATTTATCAAATAGACTTATATTCACCATGAAACAGGACAAAATCCATCCTGTCTGCTATATAGCTTAGCGAAATCGTCAAGCTTCCAAAGAAAATATCAGGATCCTCACTATGAGGTCTATATACTACGATTTTAATGTTTTTGTCTATATAAAAAGATATACCACACATCTCTATATGAGATTCCACTGAGCATTCATTAAAGATTGCCTCTTTACAAAATTGTAGGGCGTCACGAATAAAGATTAACGATCCACCATGGATATGATCACTTCGTGCAAAATAATAGGCGATTTTAAAATTGGGTAAACTAACAATATCCATTAGTGTCTAAACAATCACTTTCACAAAGTATCAAATCATCCGGACACTACACTCGAGTATACTACTTGACGTGCATTTCACTAAGCAAATTAGCATCATTGGGAGATTATTAAAACTGATTTTAAATGAAAATCGCGTTGTACTTTCCGGAAATAAATTCATCAGAAAGGTATAATCTAATTTGAAAAGTATATTCAAAAGACGCATAGGCTGAAAGAAAATTGTGTCGGGATTCTTGACTAAATGTTGATTTGTTAACAAATTTTGAATTTGAAATCAAGAATCGCTCGCGAAACGTCTGTCAAGACGTACTGCAGAGAGAAAAATTGACGAAAATATCCACCAAGCTATCGCTATCCTTTGAATTAAATTTCCATAGGAAAATAATATTAACAGCAGCTCATACAGACATAACTTTAAACTCAATGATTTAAAGAAAAGCAAAGCCAAATTTCGCGACCATTTTTTCTGAATGGCTAGAAAGTAGAAACACATTTATTTATACTTCAGTTGGCAGCATCCTTGTTGAAAAAATAGCAACAAAACACCAGACGTTATTGTTCCTTTGTGAAAAATCCGCACTTGTAACGACTGGGATGCCTTTTTACACATGTTAAAGTGTGAAAGAAAGGACTGGCTTCGTTCCATCCGCTAACCACAATGACTCAACGGATTTTAAGAGGTTCCCGAATAATGAATTTTTTAAGTTAGTGACTACATCGGCGGAAATGGAGCCAGAAAAGTACACAAAACCGTAATTTAATTTACTATTCCATTGTTTGGGAGTTCACTGTCAGCCATCAGACGGTAATTGCCGCATTTATGTACAATGACAAATTGATGTTATTTCTGTGAGGACACTAAATAAATTGGGATAATGATACACATGATATTGTTTTAAAGCCAGTTTTTACCTCTCAGGGATAATAATAGTGGTGGATGAACTAGAGTTTGTTGACCAGTGGGGTTAACTAGGCATAAAAGAATTATTCGGAATTCACGAGAAACTGGTCACTGAAATGTTAAGATTTCTAAACAGTATTCTTTAAAAATACTACTTCGTAAAATGTTTGTAATTTATTAGTCAGGATGTTAACATTAAAATTCACTTTATAATAATTATAATTCAGTAATTATTTATTACAATTTAATACGAACAAACAAATATCTCATAAATAAAAATTCAAGTACAAAATGAACATTAAAAAAATGAAAAATTATGCATAACAGTACTACCTACTTCTGAAAAGAAAATGTGTGTATTTATTTTTCCAACTACAAATGCTCTGGCGATGAGCTAATGATTTTTAATAAATCGAAGCCAATAATACGATTTCTACTACAACTACAAATGCTCAAATTGTGCACCATGCATTTTAATACACAAACGTACTCTATGAGACACCTCACGCATTACATTTTGGAGTATTTCATTCTTGTTTTGATCTCCTCAATATTTTCAGGGGCAGTTTGAAATACCTCGTCTTTAATCACGGTTATTATACATACGGTTGGATTATGCCCGCCCCTACCAATCAGAAAACGTTTAGTGCATTGACGTCAAAGTAGACCTCGTTTACGCTCGCATATAATGCTGTCTCGTTCCCCCTCATTAATAGTCTCTTAAAGTCGTTATTGCTTCCACTTATATATCTTGCAATTATTATTTTATTTTAATACAAAAAAACAGGCATTATTTATTTTATACAAATTTGATTTAATAAGAAAGGGACGCACTAGAATCGGACAAAAAAATTTTAAGTTACTGCACAAAAAGTCTGTATTTCTTATTTTAACATAGCCCAAAAGCATGTAAGCTATCGTCCTATCTTATCATAATTTTAAAGCAAAATATATGTTAACCCAAGGTTTTAGGTATTAGCATAGCACACAAAAATACGAAGAAGTATAAGGAAAATGTTATATACAGTATTCTCACGTACGAACGAACTTTATATTAGGTGATATATTAAATTTATTTAAATATATTTTTAATTAAGACTATTAGGAAATGAGTGAAAATTTGGTAATCGAACGTTGCTGACTGCGAATATCTATCTGAGCAATGAAAATAAAAAAATATATCTAGCATTATGCAAAATTAAATAAGTTTATCATCGTTTGGAAATTTATGATAAGAAACAGCCAAATTTCCTTGCTTAGTCTTTTGTAAACTATTGTTATATATAGCCACGGCACACCTTGTTCCAGGCATAACTGTTAAAAAAAACAATATTTACCTACACAATAATAATAAAAAATTAACCAACAAATATAGAATGAACCAACAATACTTGTACTTACTTTATATTAGGGCAAGTCGACTTCCCAAAACAAAACCACAATACTTCCTAATAATAGTCTTTTTAAAGCGTCTTTAAAATACACCGAATACACAAAAGTAAAGAAACAAGTTCACAATGCACAACCAAACCACAGAGTATCTGATAAACCGTGTCTGTGACCAAACAAACGATACAAATATGGCGCGTTCCAAGGTCTACTGTAACGTCACAGTCCCCGCCCATTAATCCAACCGTATCTATACTAACCGTGGTCTTTAATATAACCCCAGACCAAGGGAGTGATATCTGGTAATCGAGCTGGCCATAGAATGGGCCCATAGGTGCCTATGCTATCTGGCATAACTTGATTTAAATAATTTGTATATATTACAGCAGTGTGAAGTGGAGCCCCATCTTTTGAAAATATGAATAATTTAATCTTTCTGCCACTGTTAATTCATAAAAAAAATTTAGAAATTCGTTTTGCAGAAAATTAACGATCGGTTAATTTGCCATCCGAAAATTTTTAGTTTTTTTATTTTTATTTGAGTAAACGTTGTCAGTGTGTATCAGTTGCCGAAGAAGTATCTGATTTTAAAACAGTAACGGCAGATGTCCCTCAAGGGTTCATCCCTGCTACTCTTTTGTTCCTTATTTAAACATCAGATATATTTAGGGTAGTAATTAGTGTGCATCTGTAAGCCTAAGCTGACGCTATTCAGCTTCTTGATTGTTTTCAGGATCTAACGCATACATTGCCACTAATTTAACCAACTGTTCAAGATTTAGACAACATCTAGCAATATTCATATTAATAGAAACTTAAAATTAACCCCACTAAATCGGTTGTTATTCTGATCTGCTCAGAAAATAATCAACACTATTTAATTCAGAATTGATAAAGATAATCTATCTCTTTCAACTTTTGCCGACTAAAAGCACCACTGTATGCGAACAGACATATTTTGAATTTTAAGCAACCTAAAAAACTTTGCGAAACTCTAGTCATGCCTGTATTGAATTATCGCAATTTTAAGTATGTCTTCTGCTTGGATCAAGCTACCAAAAATCGGCTACAATTTATGCAAAATGTTGCTGTCCCTTTATATACAAGTTGAGAAAGTTTGAGTATGTTTCAAACAAATATATTGAGTTGCGTGGGTTAAAGTTTTCACATCGCGGTATTCCTATTTTAATAAAATCCTCTGTCCACTGTCCGAAGTTATTTGAGAGGTAAGTTAGTTTTTAGATCAGCAGTACATAATGTAAGCATTACATATCGCATTCTAACAATGTTGCAACATTGTTACATGGCCTATGTCCATTTAACAATTTTATATAATAACTAGTATTTTATTTAGCACGATCTGTATAGCATTTTGATTCAGTTTTTGTAAGTGAAACTGTTTTCAACTATCAGAATGTTCCTTGTATAACTGCTAAATCATTTCACATTGTTTTGTGTACATATTTTTATATCTTAAGAATTCAGTCACGTCTTTTTACACTATTATGTATTTCTGTTCTATTACAGCACCTCAGGAAACAATTGTCGAATTCAAATCTACAAAACATTTATTTACATTCATATACCTATATTTCAATTTTTATATTTTTGTTTACTATGTAAGTACATATGGTTATTTTTCTTACCTTTGACTTTCTAATTAACCTGTTATATAGTAGATCCTATAAGATGTAATATATTTGCGTACAAAACGGTTTGTATACGTTTTACTATTTATTACGGCAGTTTGTATTTTTGGTTATGTATAGAAATTACAAATTGCAAAGTAAAGAGCTGTGGTATGCAAATAATATCAAACTATTATTAATTATAGATTCCTTTTATCGATTCTGTAATTTGCTTGAGTACGGGAATCTACATAAGGCTGTAGGTTGTGCACTTAACTCACCAATTGACAGATGGCGATACCTGTACCATTTTCAACATTTTACAGCTTTCCATTTAATTAGTAAAAGCAGATTTTTCAAGTTTGTGTATTGGTATTATTTTGCAGAAAGTGGGATAAATAAAATTTACCTTATTAGTAAAATTCACCAAGAAATCATTTGCCTGCAGCTTTTGTGCTGATTCAGACCTATACAAACTTAACTGTGGACATCAGTAATTAATATTACATTTTTATATCTGCGTTAACAAGTGTTTAACAACCAGGTAAATTTCATTTATTAGTAATTTAAAACTTCAGTAATCTTCAATTTTAGTATTTGATGTAATTTCAATATTTTAAAAATAAATTTAAATTCAAATTCAATTCGTTTTAATTTAATATGTAATTAAAATACTATATGTAATGTGTAAACGAACTTAATTGAAACCGTATAAAAACTAAAAGCCGGCAAAAACAGTCGGCATCTCTTTATTGTACATGGGCGGAGGTAAATAGAAATGCTTGTCATAAGAAAATAATAAGATTTTCGGGCGTTATTATATCATCCTCTGTTTCAAATGGTCTCCAGAAAGCCATAGTAACTTAGTAAATAATTAAAATATTTTACCTTTTATATAGTAGTAAATATTTATAAATATGAACAATAACTAACTAAACTCCTACGCTTGATATTATAACAGGTATTTACGCACTGCACTGGCACATTAACAGCACAGCACAAGTCCACCGTTGACTACATTTACGAGTTTTTTTTATGCTAGTAGGCCTGTCCGTTTTACTATCTTTAAACCAGTGCAGTCGTAGTTGGTTCATTCAGGTTGATTACATTGGCAGTCTCGGACTCGCCTGCACAGTTTCAACTACCATTCGAATCTCGATACCATTGCTAAATATATAGGACAAAATATCAAGTTCAGTGCGCACGGTCCTGTGCTTTAACACTGACCAGTTTCAATTATCCTCGTATAAAGTATACCACATGGTTATAAAAAAAAATTTTCTTTCTTTTTCATTTTTTTGGTAATTTATAGTTTACGAATCAGCTTCTTAAAAATTCTTCTGCATATTGATAATTTCAAAATTCTTCTTCATATTGAAAATTTGAGTTTCTTCAAAATTGAAATTCAGCTATATATTTCAAACTTGAAATTCAGATTTATATTTTATATTGAAAACTTGAGCTTCTCGCAAAATTTATATCAATTATAAATTTATATTCTATGTTAAAAGGAATATTATTTCTATAGAGTGCAATCTATAACCAGTCCTTTATTTATACAATTTTCCTCACCTCACTTTATTGAGAGACGTAAACTAAATTACCAAGAAAACCCTTAGATTTCATTTTTGCAATAGACAAATGTGGGCCTGAATTGCTGTTCCAGAACCCTTCACCGTCTACAATACTCAATCCCGGAATCTAGGATCCTGGTACAAATTTGTTATTGATTTTTTAGTATTAATTAGCCTTTGTTTGCCGATATTATTAAATAACTTAAAATTTCATATTGCATATTATACAAATTGATTTACTTATTCATGTAATAATCATTCATTTTACACAATCTTTTTATTTCTCTTACCAACAATTTCAGCCTAATCTAGAGGAGACTGGTTATTCGAGAAAAAGAGACAACTCTACTGATTTTCACTATAGATGGTGCCCAATTAACATAAATTTCTATTTGACTCCTTTCCTCGAACTAAACAAGAATCTGTCATTTATGCTGTACATTCGAAAAGGGTAAATTTCTCCACTTTTATGAATACTCCGGATCCACGATACTTTGTTCCGGCTTAAACCAGCTAGTCGTCCGCATATGTTCCTCAATTCTTTCCCAAAAATATATAACAAGGGAAAGGAGGTAACAACATCGCTCTGAAATATTCCAATGTAGCTTTTCTTATATATCTGCGATCTTAAACAACTCTATTAATCCCAAGAATTTGTTGTCAGTTAGTATTTTCTGTAATAAAATTAAAGTGTTATTTATTTTTAGGTACCATTTTTCATTTTGCCTATCATTGTTTTATTATTATTTTTTTCTTTACATGTTCATTTGTGCGTGTAATTTTTTCTGAAAATTCCCATGTTAAATATATTTTACATAGTGTATATACATTGTTAATTTACTGTATAATAATGTATATTTCTCTTTGTTATGGAATTAGAGGGAAGTGATTTAAAAGCTAAAAGTGTAAGAGAGCTAAACTTCGCCTTGTAAATCGCTATATGTTAATGTGCTTGTAAATATATTATATTTACATTTTCCCAGACATTTTATTATTACTATTATTATGGTTCCTGATTAAAAAAAAATCTTTTCTACCTCACATAAATTAAATAAATTTAGAGGCCTCTAAAGCTTGGGGATTTTTAGTGAGATGATACTGAAAGTTTATTATTATTATTATTATTAGCCGTTACTCGAGTCCGAGTATAAAAATGTTACAGTCGATAAATTGTGTACAATAAAAAACAAGTAAAAGGTGTAGTCTATTGTAATTCCCATTCATCTACGGTGCACACGACTATGGCTATAGAGGCCAATTCGGGAGAGCACATGTCGACCGCAGTCAGGACAAACATAGACCTGGTTAGGTCTTGGATTCGGCCTTCTTGCAGCAACATTTCCTTGATAGCTGGCCACAACCCCTCGCCATTCGGTTCTGTCCGCTGCAAGTTGTTCCCATTGCTCGTCTGCAATACCGCAGGATTTTAGATTTTCATGGAGGGCGTCTTTGAACCTCTTTCGTTGACCGCCACGCCTTCTTCTACCGCTTAGCAATTCACCATAAAGTGTACATTTAGGAAGACGGTTATCATGCATACGATGAACGTGACCTGCCCATCTTAGGCGTGCTCTTGAAATAAGCACCTCAATTGGAAGGCTGTTTGCTCTCCTGAGTACTTCCACGTTTGATATGTGATGGAACCAACGGATTTTCATCATACTTCTGAGGTGTCTTTGCTGAAAACGTTCTAACTCTTTTACATGACGACGGTAAGTGACCCAGCTTTCACATCCATATAGCAGTGTTGGAATGACAACTGCTCTGTAGACAGCCATTTTCGTTGACAAAGCAAGGTCGTGGTTGTCAAATACTCTCTCTCTAAGTCCCCAGAGTGCTCTAGATGCAGCGTTAATTCTATTGCGAATCTCGCTGTCCATGTTTGCTTTGTCATTAACAACGTTGCCTAAGTAATTGAACTGATCCACCACTTCAAGAGAATTTCCGTTAAGTGTAATGTCTATTTGGTTCACTTGATGAGGAGTTGACATAATCTTAGTCTTTCCAATGTTGATTTTAAGTCCCAAGGAATCATAGCTCTGGGCATACACATCTAAAAGTTCTTGAAGCTCTTCCGCCGTAGAGGCTAAAAGTGCACAGTCATCCGCATACTGGAGATCACAAATGAATCGTGTGCGTGTCTTCGTGAAAGCTCTAAAGCGCCCTATGTTAAAGAGACCGCCATCAAAACGGTATCTGAGACCTATTCCTCTTACTGTCAGTTTGTTGTCAACAATAATTGTTAGAGCAGTGGTAAACAAATTAAAGAGTAGGGGTGCCAGGACACATCCCTGCCTAACTCCAGTGAGGGTTTGGAAAGGTTCGGTTGCCTCATTATTATACATAACCTGGGCGTTGTTGTTTGTATGTAGGCTGCGACATACTTCCACAAATTTTCTAGGGATACCTAAGCGGAACATAATTTTCCAGAGCACTTCCCTGTCCACCGAGTCAAACGCCTTGGTTAAATCAATGAAGGCCATGTGAATTTCTCCTTGATGTTCGAGTGCTTTTTCTTGAAGCTGTTTAAGTGTGAAGATCAAATCCGATATACCTCGGTTTGGTCTAAAGCCACTCTGTGTTTCAGGAAGTAACTTTTCCATAACAGGTGTTAGCCTATTTGCCATCGCTTTAGTGAGTATCTTCTCTCCAACAGCCAGGAGAGCTATACCCCTATAATTTCCACACTCCGCAGCGCTCCCTTTGTTTTTGAAGAGGTTGATTAAAAGTGTATCACGAAACTCCTGCGGAGCTTGACCACTTTCCCACACGACATCAAACAGTTTTTTGAGGTAGGGTATGAGCTCTGACGACACAGCTTTAAAGATCTCAGCTGGGAGTGAGTCGGCGCCGGGAGATTTGTTATTTTTTAGCTGCCCAATGGCGGTTAAGATCTCTTCCGTTGTTAGTGGTTTATCTAAGTCTTCGAAGGTGTCATATTGAGGGATAAGATTTATAATATCGTGATCTGCTTGACTTTGCTGGTTAAGAATGTTAGAGTAGTGTTCTTTCCAGCGGGCTCTTATTTCCTGGTCTTCTTTGAGGAGATTTCCATTTAAATCTTTAATAGGACACATATTTTTCCGACTGGGGCCGTACACTGCTTTTACTCCTTGAAAGAAATTCCTGTAGTCGTGTGAATCGGCGTACCTTTGAATTTCTCTGGCCTTGCTTGCCCACCACTCGTTCTTTATTCTTCTGATTTCGCGTTGCGTTTCATACTTAGATTGGGTAAAAGCTTCTGCTTTTGATGAGTCGTTGGGGTGGTTGACAGCGTTTTGGAAGGCAGTATGTTTGCGGTCAAGAAGTTCTTGTATAAAAGCTTCATTATCATTGAACCAGTCCTCCTGTTTTTTACTTGCTGCAGTGCCAAGAATTTCCTCACTCGCACTTTTTAAACTGTCTTTAATTTGTGTCCAGGTAGCAGCGACATGTACAGAATTGGTTTCTTCTAGTGCACTCAAATTCTCTTGAACTTTTTGCTTTAGCTGTTCGACGGTTTGTTGGTCACGCAATTTACTAATACAGAGACGGAGTCTACGTTTTACTTGAGTTCTTCGGTGTTTGGGTCTCATAACAATTTTCATTTTAGAGACAACAGGACGATGATCGGTCCAACATTCGCTATCAATGCGCGCCTTTGTAATTTGGACGTCCTTGAGATGCTTCCTACGTACGATAACATAGTCCAGTAGATGCCAGTGACCTGATCTGGGGTGACGCGAGGTGCCTTTAAATTTATCCTTTTGTCGGAAAATGGTGTTTGTTATAACTAGATCATGTTCGGCGCATTTAGTTAGGAGTAGTTGACCGTTAGCGTTCATGTTGCCCAAACCGTTCTTGCCTATGATGCCTGGCCAGGTGTCTGCATCTCTCCCTACTCTAGCGTTAAAATCACCAAGAATAACGAGTCGTTCCGTTTTAGGTATTCTACAGAGGGTTTCTTCCAGCTGTTGATAGAAGCTTTCCTTGGTTTCGTGACTTGCATCCAGAGTGGGAGCGTAGGCGCTTATTAGATTTACCGCGTTGCCATCTGGTAGCTCATAGCGTAGCAGCATTAGACGCTCGGATAGGCCTTGTGGTACTTGTGTTAAGTTGGATACAAGTTGATTCCGAACGGCAAATCCTACTCCATGTTGTCTTCTTGAATTAGTGGGAAGGCCTTTCCAATAGAAGGTGTAGTACTTTTCTGTGAGAGAGCCTTCCTCCAAAAATCGAGTTTCGCTGAGAGCTGCAACGTCAACATTGAGTCGGTGAAGTTCTCTATCTATTAGAGCAGTTCTTCTTTCAGGCCGATCGGTGCGAGTGCTGTCGTTCAAAGTACGAACATTCCAAGCGCCGTAGATGAAAGAATTAGTTTTGTTGGATTTAACTTGTCGGTGTTTTTTCGACATTCGATGAGGTGTCCCTGTCCTGTGGGCACCCTCCCCCGGAGATCCGATCGGGAGGGTATTTTACCTCCGGATGATTTTGTCCCACTTGAACGCTCCATCATTTTTTAAAGCCTTAATCGACTGAAAACGAAGCTGCATTTGAAGTTTTAGCTGGAGCAGGTATGCAACTGACCAGCTCGGTTGCGGAAGGCGAGTGGTGTGGTCCCATGGCACAGAAGGAGACTGCGACGATGGGGTAACCAAACGATTCCAAAAGCAACCTTTGTGTACGGTGGGTTATTTTTACCGCACTCTTCGTGAGAAGGTGGATGTGCTCACGGCAAAAGGTAAGGGTTATTCCGCCCTTACTCGGTCGTTAGAGCCTCGTTAGTGAAAACAGGGTGCACCAAGTTCAAATTGAACTCATCGCGAAGGTGAGGTTAACAATTGAGTAGGAGAGGCTATAACTTGCGCTTCACTATCCCATTACACAAAGTTTATTAGTACTGACGCTTTGGGCATTTTAATTTGTTTTTGTCTAGTTTAAACTTGAACACGTCTCTCCTTTGGGGCCATTCTGATAACAGTGTTTTAGTTTTCAAATGATGTTCAGATATGCGTTATAACCTCATGGGGTACAACGCAAATTCGGTATTTGGGGCATCCATGAACAATGTTTAATTCGAGCATATTTCTTCAGGCGATGAGGGGCACTGCAGATGCCCAAATGTTTACAAGACATAAGACTGGTTTGAAGGTCCCTGTTTATAATAAAATAATAATAAATAAACACCACAAAAAATAGACAATCCCCAATTCCAGAAGCAAGAGGCTTATGCGGAAAACGAGGACATACAACTATTTCCTCCGACAGTGCCAGAGCCGGAGCCGGGATTCGAACCCAGTGGAGCGATAACCGTGCGAATAATCTCGGTTGCCACCTCGCACCTTAACCAACGCAGCTATCGGCCAGATAATTTTAATTTTTTAATAATTTTCAAGGTATACCTCTTTAGGGGCTGAAATTTGACAATGAAAATGGACTCAGGTCACACTGTATAATCTACTGACACTATGTCTTATTCCTTCATTTATTTTTGTCGCACGTTTTATTTTCTACCAGAAATTTACGACCGTTTTTAAAAATAACACACGAAAACTGACCTAGTTCTAGGTAAATTTTTGCAATTCATTTCCACACCGCTTTTACGACATTATAAATGAAATTGACCGCAAGTTTTTCATTTCAAAATGAAAAATTATTTATGGTGGCTGAAACATGTAGTTAAAAATACATCTTACAAAATCCTGAATTCCTTGAGCAGTTATGCCATGTCAGTTGTCGACCTCATTCCAACAAAGCATGCCCAGCTTAGCAATCTCATTTTTTAATCTTCATAATGAGCATTTTTCCTCAACAATAAAACCAAGTAGATTTTAATGACCTCCCATTTACCTTTAGATTCTAAAGAACCTATTGTATTCTTTTTACTATAATACAAAGATTTGATTTTTATTCTCTGTAGAATTTTCCCACTAGAATAAACACGGTTTTTAATACTGTTACAAACCTGAATTAGAGCTTCTTACAGTAGGTATTACATAAGTTTGTTAGCATGTACTAGTCGGTACAGCATTATTATGTGTAGTAATAATCAACAATAAATATCGTTATTAATCTTCTTAAACATAATTAGTATTAAAATTTCTATATAAAGACATGTTTTAAGTGATGTGTCGTATTTTAACTAATTATAATACATAATGTTACATGATTTTAAAGAAAGATTAAATAGTTATTTATAAGTTAAAGTAATGGTTCTCAGTGTCAAAAGGGTTGCTTATTGACACATCGAAAACAAAATAAGAATTCTATTAATTCGTCTCCCATGTTATTCACTATATTTTGATCCCTATTATTTCTGTTATTAATCAAATAAAAAAATCAAGTCAATATTGAAAACGAAATTAAGTCTAATCAAATCATTTCTAGTCATATAAAAACACTAGGAACAATGTGTCCATTATTCCAATAGTTATGACCCATAAAGACTCATTCGACTACATAATTTTTCTGTGCAAATTATCCGAATGTAGACTAACTAACTAACACTTCCTAAACATTTTTTGAATCCTACATAGTGAATATACGACTGGTTATGCAATACCGTATATTTTGGTCCACAGTCATTCCGGTAACATCATGTGCTCCCCAAGGTGCAGTGCTAGGGCTTTTGCTATTTAGTTGCTGTTTTATGAACGAACTCCTCCGGAAACTGTCCACAGAAGGCTTCTATTGCGTAGGATATGCTGATGATCTAGCAATAGTAGTCGGGGGTGATTTGCGAACACGATAACAGAGCGTTCGAAAAGAGCCGTAAATGTCTTCGACAAATGGTGTCGTAAGAAGGGCTCTCTGTAAATCTCCACAAAACCATCACCTTTACACGGAGAAGAGCCGTGGAAGGCATAAAGCTCAACGGAGTGGAAATTCCATTTGCCTGTGAGGCAAAATATCTAGAAGTCATCTTTGATCAAAAATTGACATGGAATTTTCACATCCAAAAAGTCACACAGAAAGCAGCAATCGCCCTGGGAAGGTGTAGGCAAATGTGTGGGAAAAACTGGGGGCTAAACCCCAAAATGAACGTGTGGTTATGCACCAGGGTAGTGAGATCTATGATAACCTATGGATCAGTGGTATGGTGGACTAAGACGGTCCAATCGTGGGCAATAGGGCTGTTAGGTGGCGTACAAAGGCTTACTTACCTGTGCGCCACGGGGACCATAGAAACTGCTCCTACGGCGTCACTTGAGGTTCCTTTGGCCTCGCCGCCATTACACATATTTATACAAGACGAAGCTCGGTCAGTGGTGCACAGGATAATGCAAGGCCAAGCGCCAATTAGCCAGCAACACGGGACGGAGTACCAGAGGTTATACTCAGAGATGAAGGCAGATCCCATTCTAGGTATGCCCACAGATGTAATGGTCCCAAGGTATAACTTCAATAAGAACTTTCTGGCTGTTATACATGACAGGAGGACTCATAACAGCACAAACAGTCTAGAATATTGACAATTTCAAGACAAAGCAGGGGGTCGGAGCCCGGATATACTGGACAAAGTCAAAAGCCAGTATCCCGATAAGTCTAAGGAAATACACAACGGTATTTCAGACTGAAGTGATAGTCATATACTGTTGCGTAAGGGAGATAATTGAACTGTCAACCAGTCGACTGGCATTTTCTCTGACAGCCAAGCGGCAATAAAAGCAATCAGTTCCATGCAAATCAATTCAAGATTAGTGTAGGACTGCTCGACAGCTCTTACAGAGCTGGAGAGTCAAAATAGAGTGACCCTAGCATGAATACCAGGACACGAGAGACACAGAAGAAGCGAAAAGGCAGATGAAATGGCCAAAGAAGGCGCACTCCCCCAATAGGACCGGAGCCCTTCTGTGACGTGGCAAAGCCATGCATACGAGCAGCTACTAAAGAATGGGTGCAAAATAAATCTCTGGAATGGTGGAGAACCTCCTAAGACAGAGACACGTAAAAGAGTTCATTAAAAAACGATCGGCCAAATTCACGGAAGATCTACTAAGCCAGAATAGGACGGCCACCAGAATAGTAGTGGGCCTTCTAACTGGGCTGGGCATTGCCGACTCAATAGACACATGAGTCTAATAATAGGCCTGGCAGAGGACGCAACATGCAGGTTCTGTCAAGAGGAAGAGGAAACCCCTCACGCATTGTGCCATTGTGAAAGCTTAGCGAGACTGAGATTTCAAGTACTCGGAGAAGAAAAACCAAAGTATTTTATTAACTTTCGCGCCTCACGATATAGTTACTTGTTGAAAAAGCAAGTATCAGAGGGTTTTGTGTGACTTCTTAAACAATAAGCGGCACTGTTACAGGAAAATAAGACGAATAGACACATTAGCTCGTAAGCTTTCCGGTTCATGAGTACAGTTTCATATCTGTTTATGAAACATTTTGGATTCGAGGTTTTTACGCTAGTTTGCTATATTGTAAATAAAATTCACCCTGTTTTATATGAACTTGCAAAATTTGGATGAAAAGTGTCCAGACTTCCAACACTCCAAAGGTGGTTCGAGAGTTCTCTCTCCAACCGTAGCAAAAAGGCGGACTGTGAGGTAAAAAGTTCTGGCAACCTTTTCATACTCAATTTCTCATACAAATAACTCAATTACAGTCCACTCTCGAAAATCACGTGCAGTTGTTAGAACTGCAATTTTCAAGATTCCGCTATAGTTGTAATTATTATATAATTTTTTTTTTGTATTTGTGATTTCTGTTTTGGCACAATCAAAATAAATAAATAATTGAAAAAATTGTTGGCTTCTTGTGCGAGATAGATTGTTTTCAACTCACCTTATCCAATACATCAAGAACTTCTCAATTTTGCCTTTAGTGGTCTAGTCTCTTAGTTTTCGATGTTAATTCTTTCATCTTCGTGGTTATTTACCTACCGTTACGTATTTGTATTTGTTTTTAATATAATACGCACCTGAAAAAGAAATAGGTTACAGATATTTTTAAAATAAGGTAATGGCTTAATTTGAATTGTATAGAAACAAACATATTTTACCAGAATATACACAGATAAGTGCAAACATATATCTCCCTAAAATTAATTGGATTGAATCTGCGGTAGGTTCTTGATGAAACATATTCAATAGAATAATTATAATCTATTTTGCCGTGTAAAAATAAACACACCATTCCATTTGATTTTTTTAAGAAGAAGCGCGACATGTCAAATAACGCCCTCTAGCGACGACGGTAATACTGAAATGAAAATAGCGTAAAACGCACTCGATATAGACTAAGAAAAGTCCTTCGTAATGAGATCAAGTTTGTTAAATTCCGTTAAGGCTAATCGGATTAATCGATATTCAAAAAATATATCTTTTGGCATCTCTCCACCACATTATTTTTGAAGAAAAAAAAAAAAGGAAAAATGACAAGATTCGAAACAGGATTACGATGCACATATTTTCAATACCACTTAATTGAGCAAAATACTGAGAAAAACAAATGTTCTACTCGGTCATGGCTGCTACGCCCCCTAGCGGCCATTTTAGAAACTCGAAAATATCTTTCAGAGATTTTTCAGGGCCACCACTTTTTTCTTTTATCATTTATTTAACGTTGGCCTATTTCCGCTACTAAGGCCTAAGACCGACGCCTGTAGACGAGCTACACCCAACCACAAATTTTGCCGAACCTCTTCTCTTTCGAAGAGTAGGGATCTTTTACTTGCTTAACATTTAATAGAGGGACCCACGGCTTTACATCCCCTCCGATGGTATATCCTCTACACAATCATCGCCTAAGAATGCATAGCTTCCGCGCCTACACTGGCATATAAGCCGCTGGAAGATGTCGATGGCGTGGTCTTCCTTGTGAACACGTGGGAGTCTCCGCTGATTTTAAAAAATAAAGGGATTGAGCCGGAGAGCTTTATTTGAAACTCTTGGAGTAGTGAGTTGGGTCAATTGCTACACCCTGTATAAGTGTTTTTTGAAACAAGAACACTTGATTTAAACGAGAATGAAAGATATTTATTTATTTTTGAACTTATTTAGATTAATATTTTGATTTAACAAAGAATAGGAACAGGTAACTGTTCGACAACAGAATTTCAGTCTTGTGTGGATTTTGCGAAAAAATAAAATGTTCGTGATATTACAATGTTTATTAAAATCCTTAAAAAGTCTATTTAGCGAATTTTGCGCGACGGCGATAGATTAGTTACTGAGAATTAGGCTGTGGCCCAAGTAGGAATGCGACTAGAAGTCGATACTAAAACTTTAGTTAATTAGAAACCGGACACAAGCACTAGTATAAGGCTGGATTAGAACTTGATTCGACTGAGCTGAACTCGGCCTTATATATAGGTGCGGTATCGTTTCGTTTAGACGGGGCCCGATCTCGTCGGAACGTTTTTCCCTATTTGTGGTGTCTGGAAATGTCCCCCGACATTCATCTCGGCCCGATTGTGAATTATTACACAATCACATAGATAATTTTTGTCATAAGAAGAAGAATTTTTTTATATATTTTTTAAATTTGAACCGAATCAGGTTTGGGAGTTATTTGCAATAACTCTCTGAATAAATTGCTGAATATTGAACGAGACCCGTAAGGTATTTTGCAGGTCTTTTAAGCTATGTTGATATCATATGAGAATGTTCCGATAGGTCTGCATTGAAACGAAGTGGAAGTAAGTGAAGTGAAATGATGCCGGAAGAAAGTTTTAGTTAATGCAGTGCTGGCACCTCTATGGAACATTGTGAATGAGAAAGAAGTGTACCTTGATATACGAACGTAAAATCGAATTAAAAATTGAGTAAAAGGCAAAGTTTATGTATAAAATTTTTACAGAAGCAAATTCAAATATTGTGAATGGGGGTGTGGAAAGTAATTTTGATATCGCTGAAGATTATATGGGGGCGGTATTTTCTAGGGCAATATTTTATAACGATTGGTCTGTAACATAGTTGTTATGAATGTTAGAGGATTGTTATCGGTAAATTTGAGTAATTTGTGAATTATCGAAGATTAGTGAATTCTTTCCGATTTTATTTATTTAAATTGTGGTTTTTGGTTAATTTAAATATCTATATGACTTTTTTTCATAGTGTGATATGGTGAGCTGATTATATTGATTATTTTGAAAATTTTGCAATTTTTTAATTTTATTTTTTCGCAAATGCATGAAATATGCATAACATTTGAAACGATCACCCATCTATGTACTAACCGCACCTAACTTTGCTTCACATCGAATATCGAAATATGTACATAGTAAAGACGCACCTACGCTCACCCCGTCACTTTACTTAAGGTAATTTTTTCCCTAAACTGGTGCGATGATTGATTTCTGAGATATGGCCAGCCCCCACTCTTAGTTGCCCACCCTGTACATTGTAAAGTTCAGTGATTAATTTGTTTTTAGTTTTATCAAGTTCGTATTTTTATTCTATTGTATTTTACTCTATACTTTTATTTTATACTTAATATTTTACTTATGTTATTTGAATCTAAATGTAAATAAACTTATTATTATTTTCTTGAACAATTTCATTAGGGACTAATTTCAGCTAACAATTTTTTTCTATATTTGTAGAATATTTTATTTACTACTTGCACTGTATTATTCCTACAATGAATAATTCTAATGTCTTAATATTGTTGACCCATTATGTAAAAACATTTTTTTCAACGTTCGCGGTTCACTTAGAACAGAAATTTAGTTGTTACTAGTTTTAAGCGTAAAACCATTATTTCACTCCAAAAACCCGCACGTTTTTATTTCTCAATGGACCGATTAATACCTAGCAAAAACAAGCATACGCTATTTTGGCACAAAATATTCCCACGATGAAGAAGCACGTTCTCTTCTTGAAATCATTAATAATAATAATTAGTTTTGTAATTAATACAGATATAACATGAATTAGTACCAGTATACCATGAAACAAAAGCGACGATCCATAAAAAATAGTCCATAATAAATTATAATTTTAATTCGTAATGAATCGCCTCCCACGTAAATGTAGTAATTAGGTGCATACATGATTTATATATGAGAAAAAATGTGCGCTGGATTTTGAACAATCGAATTCATTCAACAAAATGGCGTAAGAAAGAATTTATTTCTAGTTTTAATAAAAAAATATATTTTTTTAAAATTTGCCTTTCTTAAAGTCGTACTAAAAACTAAAAAATAATTGCAAAAAAAGCAAGGCATGCGCCCTTTGTACGATTGTACGCATTATGCGTACGGCCGACTTTTCTTGCAATTATTTTTTACTTTTTAGTACAACTTTAAGAAAAGCAAGTTTAAAAAATATCTATTTTTTTATTTTCTACTTTTTAATCATACTTTAATTATTTATAGCGTATAGAACCAATTTACATAAGTTCATTCATTGGAGCTGGGTGCCGAGGTATAAACCTAATGGCATTCTATTATGTCACCGGAACTAATACCGTACCATTTGCACGAGAAAAAACGGAAACGAAATTATCTGATCGGGCGAAAAAACTTTTTGTATTCTACATTTTGCCGGAGGTGCCACTTGGTTAGTATATTTAATCAATTTTCACCCCCGCGCCCCCTACGTGCGGATATTTGCAAAAGTAACGATGGAATATTGTATTGTCATCCGATCTTAGTAAATGTGCAAAAGTTCATCAATCGATTATGTCAGGATGTGTGTTAAATAAAGGATGCAAGATTTGAGAACAAACGTGAAAACTGAAAATTGAAAAATACTACATTGTGAGTTAAAGAAAAGCAAATAATAAAAATGTGATTTTATTGTGGACGCTGTGATTCGGAAATATGTGGTCCCAATTTTATTTGAGCTCTCCAAAGCATTTAATTTCCTAAATAAGGGTCTAGTTTTTGATAATCAGTATAAGAGGACCATTGAACAACTTAATTGTGTATATGGAGAACGAAAAATTGATTGTAGCATATGATGAAATTATCCCTGATACACATGATAATATAAGTTCCACAAGGGCCAGTTCGAGGGCCGTTATTGCTTTGTATCTACCACATCTACAGTAACTGTATCTACTTCAGATTGTTATGACTTGTATAAATATATCGACAATTCTGTCGACGACTTATAGAGGCACAATTTTAACAAACCTCAGATCATATGTGTGTGGAGCAGGACCACACGTTTAATACTGTTACCTGTTTACACTCCCTAGTGAACGTCCCTAGCGTAGGTTCAATCATTGGAACACGAATTGTCACTAACCACTGATTTATTTAACATTAAATTAATTTACAATAATTAGTCCTTATAATTACACACTACTTAAAACTTTTAACCACTATAAACTCAACACTTATTTATTTTCACCGTACTGCTTTCCCATGCTCTCCTTAATAACACATCTATAACCTTGAATGAGTCCCATTGTGCCCATAAAGTCTTCAGTCCGACACTTTTTGTCTGAAACGTCCTTCCATTTCGGGTCCATATAGGTCTAATTTCACTGTCATATAATTGTTCTTTTCTTAAAAATTTTTTGATCCAGTCCTTCGGAACCTCTATTCCGAGCTCTATCCTAACCGTCCTTACTATTGCCACATTCTGCTCTTTCTTGATATACTTGGCATCTACTCCCTTAGGGTGCCTCTGGCGACAGTACCTCTTGACATGCCCCAAGTATAACATCGGATACCTCTCTCCTGCAGTGGCACTCTGTTCACAATTTATTTCTATCGCTTCGTGATTATAGTAGAAATCTACAAGTAGTTCACCAATGACAAGAGCAGAAATTGGATAGCAGAGTACCAAACTTATAGTTTCGAGTCGAACTATAGAATTCTACAATGAAACAGAGTGCTACTGCGGACGGCTTTTCATTGCTTTGTTGCTGCGATTGTGGTTCCTGTTTCGGCTCCGGTGGCGAATTTAATTTGCTCAGTACTTGCGCGACCATTTTATATATGTCCGTTATAGACCGGTGATTAGCGACAAATTTTTGGCCGTGATTTTAGTCAGTATGCCTTTCAGAGGGTATTACGCTACGTAAATCCTCATGATAATAAGTTATAGGAATCAAAGAGTCATCCTGGGTTCTTCCTATGGAAAAATGAGTCTCCAGGTGTTCGTTCGTTGTTCGTTTTCGTACGATTTTACTCAGTCTGCCATGTCTTGTAAAGTGAAGTTCAAGATAAGAAATTTCAAGGAAAATCATAGGCATATCGTTAGCGTGGATCCAAAGAGCTGTTATGGTCACGTGAACTTGTATTTGTATAATTTTTCGGCATTTCTAAACAGGCTGCCAATAATAAGTATACAAGTTATTGTAGCTTATGATGATGGCGGATTATATTTTTTGTCAACCTTCTTAATATAGATATCAAATTAATATGGGTATCAAATGAAAGGGCTTGAAGAGTAGAAAACGGTACAGTGAGTGACAGCACACTAAATTCAATATGGCCGTCTCTTCAAGATGGCGAATTCAATTTTCTTTTCAATCCCCATGACCTCTTTAGAAATATTCGTTGGGGCCAAGGTCATGTTGCGAAAGCGAAAACTAAAAAATTAATAAATAAATTAATAGTAAAAAAAGATTTTTTAAAACCAGCTTTTGTTTAAATGCTATAAAAAGAAGAAAATAAACTTTGAAGTAAATCAATCCCATCATTTTGTTACATTATATATATTTTTTTATAATATAAAAGGTTGTCGCGAGAGTATATCTTGACACAAGTAATTACAAAAGAAAGGAGATTGCCCAAAAATAAATCCGTTATAATACAACAATCTTTTTAATTACATAAATAAAATTTAGTAGATGAAATCGCAATATCCTTAATTTAATAGTATTATAAAAAAAAATCGGCAGCTACTGGAAGCGGCTGGAACCTCCCCACTCGGTGGATCTTTGAAGCCGAAAAGAGCATTAAATTGTATGACAAAACGGCACTAAACGTAATCCGATCTCATCCAAAACCTTTTCAAATCTTCTGGGGCACTAAAAAAACCCTCAACTTAATGAATTTACAATCATCTATGCGAGTTATTACCTACATTATCCCTCGTTGAATAATATACTATTAGGATATTAACAACTTTAACATCACTTGAATGACTAAGAAAGTCTAGTTATTCTAAATACTATAGATTTGTAAAGCAACAAACTGGAAATTGGTAAAGTGATAATCTATAATAAATTCACCAACGAAGGTACAGAAGGCATATGATATTGATATTGTTACATCTACCTTTAAAGTTTGTGACAATCCACTAAAATTTACAAATATGCCGAAATCTTATTAACATGACAACACCAACGTTATTGGATGACAAATGATGACAATGACAATCGTCAAAATTTGCTCATTGCAATCCGATCGCTCGCGGCTGTCTTTGTTAAATGAAACATTAGCATTCAGTAATTTTACTAGATTTTAGAGGAATATTTGTAGTTTAATTCTTCGATTTGTCTGTATATATATTTAAAAACGACACTAAACGTAATCCGCTCTACTTCTAGAGCAGTGAAGAAACCCTCACACGTGAATTGACACGTGATGTGACGAGTTTCACGACGTAACGGCTACGCGCATCGATCATGTCATGCGATATGCGATCTATGCCATATTTGCTTTGTTTTTAATTTTTTTCACGGAAACCAAATCGAAAGGGTGGAAGTGTGATATATCGTTGACATCAGAATTTTAACTGCTTTTCAATGGTTCCATTGCAAATTGAAACTAATTATAAAATAAACAACTTGTTGCGTCAAAATGGCACTAAACGTAATCCGATCTCAACCAAAACATTTTCAGATCTTCTGGGGCACTAAAGAAACGCACACGCAAAGTTTCATTCGGATCTGTTCAGTAGTTTCGGCGCTATCGTGCTAACACACACACGGACATTTTTCAAAAACCACTTTTTTTGGGTTCCTAGGGCCCCCAAAACGTAAAGATTTGATGTTATCTCAATTTTCGTTTTTGAACCAATTTTAGTAACCTCTCACAATTTTATTGTGGAGAGGTTAAAAAAGTAAAAGGTGCTATGTTATCAATTTTATTCAAAAATGTTAGGTACTTTGTTCAGAAAATCAACCAAATCAGGTGATTTGAAAAAAAAAAAGATTTGTAGCTGCCGCGATAGATCTAAATAATTGCTATGTGGTTTCTTTTACCATTCATGTAAAAATTATCGTATTTTTTAAATGGACAAATGAAAAAATTGGGGGCAAAATTGGGCAATCTCCTTTACACAGGAAAAGCGAAAAGCTTTTATATCATAAAAAAATTATATAATGTACCAAACTGATGGGTTTGATTTACTTCAAAGTTTATTTTCTTCTTTTTAGAGCTTGTTTTTAAAAATATTTTTTACTATTAATTTTTTAATTTAAATTAACTAATTTTACAAACAGCTGAAATTATTGAGTGAAAATTCATATCACTATACCTGCCATAGTTCTACTTAGGTAGTCTTATACTTTTTTGCCAATATATTTATTAAAAAAAAGTTGTGGCCAAAAATAATAAATATTTCCTTATCGGATCTCTCTCTCTCTCTCTTGGACTTTCAATTCTATCGAGGGACAAGCCCCTCAACACTTCTACGTTCGCATTATTTTGTGTCCCCAAAAAATTTACCCCTTTAATAAGCGTCGTAACCCGGCATTAAAGGTTCTGTCACGTAATTTCATCACTTATTTCATATTCAGAAAAATCCCTCTCCCAAGCTCTCCCAACCGCATCTTACTGCTAGTTTAAAAAATATTTTACATTATCAGTTGTCATTCTAGTGATTTATTACTATACCAGTATGATTTTAATTTCCCAACTACCATGGCTATTAATCATTATTTGTACAACCTCGCATTATTAAGTAAACCGATAAAATTACGTATGGTAATTTCTTCATCATAAATAAGAAAGCTGCGTACTATAAAGTTTTTTCATAGCGATAATAATGTAATTTTAAGGGTTATGTATCCACGATTTACAATATCTGTTTATGAAATATGTTGCAAGGAAAGAAGCTTCTAAAAAATGCCGGGTCATTAATGCAGCATTTCCTGACGTCTAAAAGGGAGTTGGAATCGAAAGGCAATTTACAAGATAATGTATATCCAAAGAAAAAAAGTTATGCGATTAATTGTTTCCGGTGATATGCACGTGTATACTTATATTTCTTGTGAAATGTGTATCACAAATCTGAAGAAGATATTTATAGAGGATACCAAAGCTATACGCCGCCTCGATAATATCGTAATTATTACTATTAATGGCATTAATGATGGACTGTGGTTGTGTACAATGTGTTTCTAATAATTGGGTACCTTTCTGTCGCGAAGTGCTCTCGAAGGCCGTGAACCATTAGGCTATACTTAGTCTGAGAAAGATGTCTTTTTCAAAATAAAAAAGGAAATGGAATTGTTATAGGCAACGAGTTTGGTGCAAACATTTCTAATATATACTATTGCTACCAATATTATCATCAATAAAGATTTGTCGTTTTCAAATTTCTCGGCAAACTGGACAGAAGTTTTATCAATCAATCAATCAAGATATGCTTTATTGTCTATGAATGAAATACTCTTTTTGGCAAAACTGTATGTATAAAATATAACATAACATATACAATCATAGTTAATTTTAAATTCAAATTAAAATAAAGTAAGGTAGGTAATATGTGGTTAGGTAAAGTAAAAGTTACATACATAGATACCAATACAATACCAAAAGAAAACCAATACAATAGTATTGAACAGTAGATATTTTACAAGTTTATCACCACATGCACATCTAACGAATGAGTCATGTCATAGTTGATGGTAGTCATATATAGAGTGATTTTTTTTGGGCGTCTATTAGATGTATATCGAGAAAGAAAAATGATATCGATCTGAAAATTTGGCTATAGGCCTAACTGGGTAGGATCTAATTAACGAAAATATTTTCAAAATGGTGGCATTTCCGGTTATACCGGAAGTTGACCCCAACTTTGTAATTTTAAATGGAATGCCCCCATTTTCAATTTTTTTTTAGAAGCAGCAGATATATTTTGTAGCAACCATTCTTTTTTCATAAATACTACACAGACATTAGCATAAAACTGTAAATGCAAAGATGCGTTTTACTGTACATATGTGCCTTGATTTTGTCTTCAACGTTTTCTGATGATATGCTTAATAAAGTTTTTTGGTGCTTTAGGACACTCACTGTCTAAATATATAAAATACGAATTCAGGGCTGGATATGCTTTTAAAATCTTGTCTATAGCGGGACCTAAAAATAACAATCTAGTAGGCAGTAAGAGAAAAATGACTATAAAATCTCTACTAGTCCCTACTTGTGTCTTTGTCTTTCCACGGCACTTCACATCACTGAGTCCCCTTTGCATTTAGTATGGAACTATAAGAGACATTTTGCCAACCATGGATGAGTTCTTAGCCATTCATTATAAAATTTGCACATATTTTTATTCTTTTTGTGGAGTACGACTGGTAGAAGATATTTCTTCTTCTCACCGTCGGCGTCATCACACCTGTTTCTCCTATAAATTAAAAATCGTGCTACGAACATACAAGGCCCTATAATAATAATTATAATTATTATCAATTTTATTATCGATTTATCGATCGGTAGTCGGTACTCTTCGGATTATGGCTTCACAAAATAATATATGATGTAAACATCGGGACAATGCTACTACACCTTGTATATGGCTCTCTGGAACTTTCGTACACTATGATGAGTTATAGAAGTCAAAAAACACTTTTAACGGATTTCACTAATTTGGTCAGGGTCAAAAATTACACCCTGTATACGACTCTCCAGGTACTTCTTGAAATTATAACGCTTTTGTTGTTTAAACGAAATGAACAGAATTTATTTAACCAATTTAAAAAAAATTGTAATGTATTTGCAATGTAAAATATTAATAAGCGAAAAAGTAAATGAAAATGAATAGAAAATAGAAAAAACGTAATTTTAACTGGAAAAATTCACCGTGTAAAAATGTACGCGACGGCGGTGACTTTTATTCTCGCTTTACTTGACTATAGCAAGGAGGCAATAACGATGACGCGGTTACAGGGAAATAAGAATGTCCAAAGTAAGAAAGCTAACTAGGTAGAAGGCACTAAAACAATATTAGTTGAAAACCGATAAGTACACTAGTAATCATTTATTAAGGTAAACTACTAAAACTTATACTCGCGAAGATATACAACTCTTAATAGATCACTGAAGACTGACTTGCTGAGGTGTATTCTCAGCCTTATATAGATCCGGTTTCGTTTAAACGGGGACAGTAACTCGCCGGAACGTTTTTCCCCATTTTTGCTTTCGTTTGCCGTGCCCCGTCCATTCTTTGCGCTAGGAAGCGATTTTATTATAGAAAATTAACCATTTTGAAATCGACACTTATATAGAAATGTGAGCATCGACAAGGGACATCTTTTGAAGAAAGGATTAGGTCTGTAACTGAAACGGTTATTAAATTATTTGGAATTAACTGTGAGGTCCAATCGGACGGATATTTGAATGGTCCGCTAAGGTATCACGAAGCCCTTCGTCTCTATTCGAATGGCGAATGTACGTATCGGAGAGCTTTTGCAGTTAACTCGCGGGCCTGAAGTTAACACGAGAACTTTAGCGTATAGGAAGGCGATCTGCATTCGTTGAAGTTTCAATAAGTTTTGATGAAAACAGTTAATCTTTTGTGAATGGTCAATTTATGATTTAACTATTTGAAATTAGATAATTTGAAGTCATGTGAAACTAATTTGGATGTTGAATGATTGAAGGAAAATTAATAGAAATAAAAATAATATGTTGTGAAAGGTACTATAACAATTGAAACGGTCGCCACCCATCCAAGTCCTAAACGCGCCTGATGTCCCTTTACTTTATACATAGATAGGCATAGTTCAAGTAGGAACATCCCGAGACAGAAAAAACGCAACAAAAACTTTACGACCTCATACGACCGGTACTCTTTGTAGTGCTGTTCGCAAATTTACTCGCTTACCTTTTTTAATGTGCGTCGGGAATGTCTAATGTCAGGCTTGGCGCCATGGGATCTATTTACTTCAACTAGCGCCATGGCCCGCGGCGATAATAATTATGTGGTAAAGTTTTTGTTGCGTTTTTTGTTTATCGGGAACGTATTACTTGAACTAACCTATAGTAGAGACGCACCTGCGCTCGCCCGGAACATACTTTAAAACAAAACAAAATTACTAAGAATATCTAACGACTGGCTTTTACAGAATTTGAATATATCTTTTCGTTAACACAGAAACTACCTGGGGAGTTTTATGCAAATCACCCTGTATATAAAAAGGAGTCGAGATTTGTTGATTACGTTGATTATTAATAGAATTTTGAATTTAGCTTTTTCTTCGTCGTCAGTTCGGCCAGCATAGGCCAGTTACCACGGATTTCGATACCTAGTGAAAAGTTAGACAAAAATTGCGAAAGCTTTTAAATTTTGAGACAACATTGGAGGAGGTAAAAAATAACAAATCCTGTTTTGCACCCATTTTCGCCCTCTGGAACATTGTTAAATTAACAAAAAACTTAAATTTGTAATAACTTTTTGAAAAAAAATCCGAAATTCACGCAAACATTGGAGAACATTTTAAAAATTATTAGACATCTTCTTTCAAGTTTGCACCCTGCTACGATGAGCATTGCAAATAGTATTTACTATTTTGATATATTTTTTCGATTAAAAATTGCAAATGATTGTTTATACGGCAGATGGGTCACATAACCTACTTATAGTTTTAGAACATAATATTTTTAGTCGCTAACTCCTCTATAAAATCCTTATTTTACTATAAGGAACGTAACCAGACAGCAACCAACAGCTACTCTCCAGGCTATGTGCCCCGCCGAGCGCTGAATTACAAGTTACAAGCCTGGCGCGTTAAGTGTAATAATTGCATATTACCATCAAAACGCTAATGCTTCGATTGCAACAAACATCAGCCGAAAGACTGATCCTACTTAAAGGAGCTCTCGTGCCAGTCGTCACACACCACTTGCAGGCTGCAGTTGCGAGCTGCTGGCTCTCGTCAGTGCAAGGTAGGCATGTGACGACCGACACGAGGATCACTTGACTATTTAGTACATTTCGGTATCTTTGGGATAGCGAGATGTAAAATAGTCAGCAGGCGCTATCTAGTGGTCAGTCTAGTTACGTTCCTTATAGTAAAATAAGGATTTTATAGAGGAGTTAGCGACTAAAAATATTATGTTTTAATATTCCGCCCTCTAAAAGCACATTTGAACTATGCTAAGCCCAGTCAGGCTATTTATTTCTCGATTGCAACAGACACTGGACCACTAGATGGCGCGGGTAAGTTGCAATTTATTACTGTTTTAACTACGTCGTTATATAGCTTCAGATCAATTTGCAACCCATTTATTAATAGGGAACATGATTTAAATAAATAAAATCTGCTTTAATCACCGCCCTCGCTTGGCTATTTCTCTTTTGCTTGCTATCTATTAAAATTTCATTATATTATTATATATATTTTCCCTTCCTCTAATGTTATCTCAAAATTTTAAAACGTTCATTTTGTTTTTCATACCTTTTTTACTCTAGTGAGTGGCCTATCAGGTCGTATGTATTGAAATAGGAATAATACTTTTTTAGGATTCTCAGGTATTAGTACATCTGGGTTTAAAGGAAAAACTTTGGAACCCCAGAGCCCTTTTCAAGGATACGTCACGCTTGTATATGCAAGATCATCATTTCTTTTAATTTTGTATGGATAATGGAACCCCGTTTATTTCTCTTTGCAAAATAACACCGACGCTGGTCAGTCGTTATTTCACAAAACTGTCTTACGGAATCTAACAAGAACACAACATAACGGAACTGATTATTAGTCAAATTGGAAATAAAAAGACCATAATACAGTTGTGAAAGTATTTTAAGTCGCTTTATAATTCTCAAACTTGTTTTTATTAATTTAATCTCCACTGAAACAGTCAACTATTAATTTAAAAGCATGCGTCTTCCTTTTAAACTTTTAATTGAGAAAAGATCAGGCGCTAAGAGCACATGGAAGAATTATTACTTTTTTGCTATGAGAGAAGATTAGCTGGCTGTAATGATTTTAAAAAAAGTCCAATTAAGTTATTTTGTTTTCTACACACATCCTGTGTGTGTGTCGAGTCCTGATTTAATTGGAGGGTCTATTAAAGAAACAGGAAATAAACTGTTGACGTGGGCATACTAATTTTATGTTTCAGGTATTATTTTTAGTCACCATATGATATTTTTAATAATCAATAATTTTAGGAGACTTAAAACAAATAATTTCGTGTGAACAACTTAAGAAATTTTAAAGCTTAAAATTTAAGAATTTAGGTTAATAAAAAAGAAAAATAAGTAACAATAAGAATATTAGGAAGTAATAAGTCTTTTATATACAGTACGGGGAACGCTACTAACCATATAGGGGAATCCTATACACTTATGTACATGTGCAATATGGGTTAGAATCACGAGATGATATGAAATGGATGATGAATTCCCACCATAGTACTATTTAATTATTTGTACTTTCTCTTCTTCTAAATAGATATCCATTTTAACAGGTTAACATTATTTTGAGTGGAATAATACTTAAGTTTCGTAAGGTTACCTACAACCTAAGCCCAACGGACTCTAGTAAATAATAAATTCGGTAGAATTACAACGAAGAATCGGTAGATATCAGAAAAAATCGGTAGATTTGATTTTCAATGGAAATTCAAAGCAATTAGCCATTTGCAGAACATGTGATATAACAATAATTAAAGATTGTTCAAAATAAATAAAATATTTATCTTGATGAACATAAATAACAAAATATACTTAAATATACATATGCAGTGTTGTTGTATTTCCGGGTCCTCGTCCTTCCGGGTTGTTGATCGGCTCCTCTCGGAGCCACGGTTAACTAAACGACGTTTCGACAGAATTTCATCTGGCATCTTCAGATTTTCGCTGAAAGCTATCTAGTGCTGCTCTTCCTTGCTCGAACTCGAGTTCGAGCTACAAGTCGAGTGCCTCTGCCATGCATTCGACCTGAACATCTGAATATATAGGTAATTATTTATCTAAGTAATGCGGCGCAAGCCATTTGAGACGTTTACAAACAAGCATAGATATTGTAAATATTCTGCTGGCATCTTTCCTCTCTCGATATCAATCTCATAATAATATATAGCGGAAGTGAAAAATCTTCCTCTAAGTGAGAAAATAATAATGAATTTTTTTTGGGTTAAATTTTTTAAAAATTTCGGTAGAAATCAAAATTATTCGGTAAATCGGTAGATTTTATGACAATTCGGTAGAAATACCGAAAAATCGGTAGGGTTGGCACCATTGTCCATACCATCGACAATTACAGCGACGCTAGCGTACAGTGCCCCACTCCAATCACATTGCATTACACGACATTCTCACCCATATTGCACATGTACATAAGTTGATAGGATTTTCCTATACGGCTTGTAGCTATCCCCGTGCTGTATAACGGTAAAAATCACGATGAGATATTTTACATGGCCTTTACAATATTAAGTTTTTTATATTTAATTTTTTTTACAATAATAATAATAATAACTTTATTAGATGCAATAAGATAAATGCATGCGTATTTACACTCAAACAATTTAAACTATGTACAAACAATATAATAAAGTTAAAGAGTATCCACGTGGAAAATCCGCGCGTGAATATCTAGTCAGCCTTAGTCTAAATGCTATTTTAATAATATATAATATAATTTACTGAATATAAAAGAAACAATGTATACTAAATAAGACAAGAAAATATGAAGAAAGGAGAAGGAAAAGTAAAAACTAGATAGCACTATATGTCAAGATCAAGAAATAATAACTATTTATATATTATTAAGAGTTCCAAAAGAAGACTGAGACTACACCATCGTGGGTGTTGTGTGTCGTTGTGTGAATGCGCGTACATGGCTGTGTCATCGGCGTACTTGGCCCGCTCCCGCCCGGATGTTCCACCGTGTTGATAGTTTATTATTCACCCGAACTTGCAGGGTTCTGCCCGTCAGAAACGAGTGAAGAAGTCTTGAGATGTGAGTCGGAAAGTTATAGTTGTGAGGCAGTCAACAGCGTCATTTAAAATCTTAAAAAGGAATACAAGAGAGTGATACACTCGACGTGGTAGAATATCACTTGTGTTGAAGCTATGTAATCAGTCACAATGTGGAAAACCTCCCTCTAGATAATTTCCAGAACTTTTGAACCAAATGTATTTGAGAAAACCTCTTTAAGATTTTTCAATGCTATATTTACGATTTTCATAACCAGGACGCCATACTATTGAAGCCTATTCAAGTCTTGACCTCACAAATGAATTAAAGAGAAGTTACAATTAATTACGGATAATATAGCCTAAATTTTTGAAGAAATTAGCAGTGATTTGATTGATATGGCTAACAAAAGATAACTTTAGGTTGAATATAACTCCTAGATTTTTGAGATGACTACAGCTCTTCTCCAGTTTGAGATATTTAACTGTAAATTTTTTACGCTACACCAAGACTATAGTTGTTCAAGGTTGTTTTGCAAATCGACGCAATCTTCTACATTAGTGATAGATGTAAAAAAATTTAGGTCATGTTTTGCAGTGCAAGCCAATGACGATATCATTTATACAAATGTGAAACAGCAAAGGCCCAAGCACAGAACCTTGGGGAACCCGTGATGTTGCTGAGATATCTATAGACTAAAATCCATGATATTGTACATTTAGTTGCCTATTTACTAAGTAGGATTCAAAAAATGTAGGAAGTCCAAATTCGGATAATTTGTTCAGCAAAATTCCGTGATCCAGTCTGTCGAAGGCTTTAGAAAAATCTGTATAAATGACATCTACTTGGCCTTCAGCATCCAAATTTTCAGCTATGAACTAAGTAATGCACACCAAATTGCTGACGGTAGAGCGATTTGGAATGAATCCGTGTTGATTGAGACAAAAATGAGATTTGTTGACGTGATTAAAGAGAATCGTATATCAGGTTCTCAAACAATTTACTAAAATTACACAATAATATAGGGAATGCATAAATTGTTAGTATTATATATATATATATATATATATATATATATATATATATATATATATATAAGAGCCGATTCCGACCAGCTCTGGACTCTTAATTACTACACGTGTTCTTTGTAAAAGTAAACATCCGAGTAAGGTAATCGCATAATGCAATTACGACCTTCTCGGACGACGCGCCAACAACTGTCATTTCAAACAATTACAGGTGACAAATAACACTGCAGGTATCATGAATATGTAATAATGAACGGATCAATTTTATAACCATTTGAGGTTGTAACCTTGTTCTTGTTTTTCAGAATTGTCGTTCAATATCTACGCATGGAACACATGCCGAGTGCATACTGTACTTCTACCTGTATATGGACTACAAACAGTTACAAACAAGGCAGTCAACTTTGATTGTATTTTTAGCCTTTTCAGGCCGCATCCAAAATATCATTTTCTCCCACACATAAATATTTTTGAAGAGTAGTAAAAGTGACACAGAAATATGTGAATAATCGTTTTATTGTTTTCGAAGTATGTTTTAGCCGGTCGTCAAATATGCATAGCATGCAAATGCAGTGCTGTGGATATAAGATATTGTTTTCGAGTTATATAAAATTATATTGAAGACTATAGGTACCAAATTGAAGTTTGAAGCTCAGAAAATAATAATATTTTTATGGAAATTGAAAAAAACTGTTTCTTTAGGGCATATTGCGTTTGAATTAGAAATCAGTCATCAAATAGTAAGTTGGATTTTGCACGAATAAATATAACTATAAAACTTTTAAATACTAATTACACCAGAACTTGTACGATCACGAACGTAAGATGGATGGACCATTGCAATTGGATTTTATAGAATAACATGTAAATGATTTTTCGGGATTTTATTTTCGGCTGAGTCTAGGTTCACAAATTTGGGGTAATTTAACCGACAAAATACGGGATATTGGTCACAGGAAAATCAAAATATATTAAGGGAGGGTAATTATTATCAAGATCGATTCGATTGTACTGTTTGACTTGGAATAATCGGTAGTACACTCATTGGTCCAATGATACTTGACGAAACTATTGACTGGTGCCAGATAATTGGGATGCCTGCAAAATGAGATTGAGGACAATTTAGATGAATTACCTTTGAATTTAGAACAAGAAATGCATTTCCAACAAGATTGCGCTCCTCCCCATAATTCAAAAATAGTAACTAATCACCTTCAACAGAGCTAATTGCACCTTGGTAATTGATTATAAACTGAAACAAATTGTGTTGTTGCTGTTGGAGAAAACTGATGGCAAAACTCTGTCTAACTGTTTGAAAATTTATAGAACACCGTTTCTAGTAGTTCAAATGTGCTTTTAGAGGGCGTAATATTAAACATAATATTTTTAGTCGCAAACTCCTCTATAAATCCTTATTTTAGTATAAGGAAAGTAACCAGACTGCAACCAAAGTTACAAATCTGGCGCGTTAAGTGTAATAATTGCATATTACCATCAAAACGCTAATGCTTCGATTGCAACAAACACCAGCCGAAAGACTGATCCTACTCACTTGCAGACTGCAGTTTCGATCTCGACTTGCAAACTGCAGTTTCGAGCTCGAAACTGCAGTCTGCAAGTGGTGTGTGACGACTAGCAAGGGAGCTCCTTTAAGTAGGATCAGTCTTTCGGCTGGTGTTTGTTGCAATCGAAGCATTAGCGTTTTGATGATAATATGCAATTATTACACTTAACGCGCCAGATTTGTAACTTTGGTTGCAGTCTGGTTACTTTCCTTATACAAAAATAAGGATTTATAGAGGAGTTTGCGACTAAAAATATTATGTTTAATACCGTTTCTAGTAGTTACCACTCCTTGCGAGGGGGTAATCACTCGTGAAGTATATTGACCACCCTGGTGTGAAGTATCGCATAGTATTCATATAGTATCATGCACTACCAATGTAGTATCGTGAAGTACGATTTAGTATTATGAAATATAATGTAGTATCATGAAGTATATCATGTAATGAACTGCGCGATTTCAGAAATACATATACATCAGCTATAATAGCAAGAAATAAAATTAAATTCCACAGAATTTAACATTTGTCTTGTTATTTAGCTCGGCCAGAGCGTGTTGTGTGCCAAGTATACTTGGTGTGACTGTCTATCGTGTTCAGGGTTCGATTTATAGCTCCGATACTGGAGCTAAGAACATATAAACAACAACAAAATATAAAAAAAGCTAACAAATTGAGCAAAATATGGCTGTGTTTATGTTTATATTAAAGTGGCATACAATACGGCAGACTTGCTTGGTAATGTAATTTTTCTTATTTCCTTCAAATAATATAAGAAAAATCTTTTAAAAAATGCTAACAATTGTCAAAAACTAACTTCCCATCAAACTGGTGGACTACGTACACAATATACAGAAAGCAAGTCATCTACAGTAACAATGATAGATATTATCATAGAAATTGAGATGAACAACGTTTTAAAACAAGCCAATTTGCGAAACAATTAAAGATAAAATGCAGTTGTGAATAAAAAGTGAAAACGATCTTGGATTTATGCAAATTCAGATGAATCATATGCATAAATTGTGCATTGCATAAAAAATCGCATCAGACATCGAAGAATTGGCGCCTTGGAATGAGAAAAACGTTTTATTTTGTTGTGGCCCACGCCCAAATTGCATATTTTGTTTTTAGGAGCCATATTTTAAGGTGTGATTAAATCGAACATCATTGGGGCAATGTACACTGATAAAAACACCAAAATGGGCTTCTCTTACCATATGGCCGTTTAGTTCGAACACAGCAACAAAAGTATACATGAGCGGCGGTAAGAACTTTTCACAAAAGGGGCAATCATTTTCGAAGTTTTCATTTTCAAATTGCTATATTGTATTCTATCTACTATATTACTCTAAAGTTGTTTGCAGTCATTATATTGAAGTCTACTTCAAGTAGTTTGGGAAATGACTATTTAGTTACTGTTGTGCTGTTAAAATATTATTTTTAATATCTTTTTTTTTAATAATGTCAAGTTGCTTACTACTTCAAAGCTTTCTGGCTTAACCTAAAACCTTGTTAGACACCTGTTTTTTTAACGTTTATTTAACGTCGGTCTATTTCCGCTACTGAAGCCCATCACCGACGCCTGTAGACGAGCAACCCCCAACCAGGAATATTGCCGAACCTCTTACCTTAAGAAGAGTAGGGACCTTTTACTTACCTAACATTTAATGGACAAGAGATCGACGGCTTTACATCCACCTTTGCATAAAACATATTAATTTCTACTTAAAAATTGATGATTCATTAAAAGGTGTTCTAAAAACTATTGTAAAAACACCCTGACCGCAAATATTCATGGTCCGGTGTCCCACGCCCCTTTTTTAAAGTGATTACTAACAAGCTGAATTTTCGCCTCGTTTTGACGAGTCTTCCAAATTTTTCCCCTGCAAAAATTCTTGGTAGAGGTAGATAAAGTTCTACGCAGCCGCTACCTAACCTAACCTAACCTAACCTAACCTAACCTAACCTAACCTAACCAGTTGACCGTGGAACTGACATTTTCATGGTGTAGGACTGGAAAACCTGCCAGAAAATTTGTTGGACAATTAGACCATTCGATTTCAAAAGTATTAGTCAAATAGCAGTGTAAAAATCAACCCGTTAGTGTAAAAAACAGGGAGCTTCTCTTGTCTTACAAAAGCGATGTAAATATGCAAGAAATATGTAAATATGTAAAAATAACGAGGTCTGAAATTTTATTACTAAGGGGCTGATTTTTACACTACTGTTTAATTAATGTTTTTGAAATCGAATCGTCAAATTGTAGTACAAATTTTCTGGCAGGTTTTCCAGTCTTACGCCATGAAGTGTCAGTTCTAAGAGTTTTATTTATATTTGTGAAGGGCAGTTTGTCTATTTAATTTCGACGAAATTAGGCCAATACTGAAGGCAAAAGAAAAAGGAATCCGTTCGGAATGGAAGAACGTTTCTAGCAAAAGTAAGGTTTGCGCGGATGCGGCCACCAAGGGGTCGCCTACAAAAGAGTGGTGACCGAATGAATGCTCGATATGACCGTAAAATTTGCGTCTGTTCAGCAGGATTCAAGGTGGGGGACTTGGTTTGGCTGTTGTACAACCCACAGCGGAGTGAAGAAGGATTCTTGAAGCTTCGCTTACCTTTGGAAGGACCGTATTCCGTGATTACCCGGATTAACGACGTTGTTCATCGAATCTAACTAGAAAGAAGTCCAAGATGAAAATCGTGCATCTGGACAGACAGGCGAAGACGTTTGGGACTCTGAATTACCTGACCGGGACGTTCAGGCTTAAGGAGGCGACAGTGTATGCCCTGTTACTGAGAGAAGATTAATCCCTAGGAATAGACAGAGTAAAAGGAAGCTTGCCTAATAGGCAACCAGTAAAACAATAGTTCACCAGTCGGCCCCGGATGGCGCTTGCTGCCTCATGGAATATGGAAGAAGGGGTAGAAGCGCTACGCATATATAAGCAGCAGAGCTAATGCGCTGAAGGGAAATTATAGTATTGAGCCTATAGTAGATGAAAGTTATTCTTAATGTGTTGTATTGTAATTTAGTGATAATAAATCAGTGATTAATTAAAATTTGTGTTGCAATTAGACCTCAACAGCGAACATATTCATATAAGGAATCATTAAAGTAGCAAATGCTTACCCACCTCCAGCTATAACTATAAGAGCAGCAGCGCCTGTGGTGTTGGTCAAATTGGCATTTTCACGTCCCACACGGGAAATCTATTTACTAATTTAATGTTAAGCTTATGACCTGACTATAAGCCACTCACTCGGCCGGAGTTCTACCACCTTGAAAGTAGAGTTTGCATTAAGAAAAATGATGATTTTACAACGACTCACATTTTTATATCATTTGTCGTAAATATTTATTTATATGCTATTATGATACGGAAATATAAGGTGAGTGACTTCCGGCTCTAGAGCGGTAAGCGGCCAGCGGAATCTACCTACGCAAATTCAAATAACAAAAAGAAATCTACAAATGTTCGTCTATTGACAGGTCCTTAAAATATTTAAATTTATTCATACAAAACTGATAATCTTTAATTACCTTGATGATTAAAACTAGTTTTCTTTTTTTTTTTTGAGTCTGACACATGTTAATATTCAATTATCTATATGACAATATTCGTTTATTATTAAGTCGTGGGATGGGATTAAAAGGTTAGTAATCCGTATTCATGTAGTATAATCTTATTATCTAAAATTGCTTGTATTCGTGTCGCAGCACAGACGAAAGTACTTAGTTGAGTTTTATACATACAAGGAAACGACTAAATAACGCCATATCGGACAGGACCGGCGCCAGCGTTACCGTACAAATGGCTCACATAAAGCAAGTTCCATTTTCACTAAGTAGGGTTGCATTATCGATTTTTTATATTAATTATTCTTCAGAACAAATAACTAGGGTGTCTACTAAATCTGGGCATTCAAATTCCAGTCTTTTTCCCGGTTTTTCTAACTTTCAATGATTGAGTATTACAAATAATAATGAAAAAGTAGTGAACAAAAATCAGATTCCTCTAGTTAAACAGTCAACAGCTTCTAAGGTACAAGAAAAGAGAACGCATCACCAAAAAATATAGCATCATATTTTATATTATACGTCTTACTACCCACAATAAAAAATATGTAAAATAATTAATATTAAAAGCAATATACACATTACAAATGAGAGACTCAAAGTGTTTACATACAAACTGACGACTTTAATTGCTCTTCGATGGCTGCAACATTTGTTGTGATTTAGAAATAATTTCTTCCTTCTTGCTTTCAAGCTCTTTAGACATTACTTGAGCTTTACGTTTTTCTGCAACTACGTTCTGTTCCGTCGTGAGTCGAGTTTTTCACTCGTCCAGGAGTTGCTTCCATCTGCTATTGGCATTCCGTATAGAGAGAGGCATTTGCTTCGTTACATCAGGAGCAAAAATATTACCAGCGACCATTATTGAATCATTAACAAGACGCTGGGCCACGATGGAATCCTTTTTAAATTTTCTACAAGAACGTCACCGTTGATCGAAAACTCTCTTTCGCGTTACCGTAAGACAAAGTAAGAAATAAGATTACAACTTTTCTAAAATCGTTAGTCTCTGAGTTTTTGCTCAAAAAGAAACATCCAAAAATCATCCAATCTTTCTACAGTTCCCTTGTAACTCCACCTTTAGATATGAGGTTTCTATTTTCTATACTCCCTATCAGCATTCTGAATGATACTGGTGGCAAGCAAATTAGCCACGAAATATGATTTCGATGGCTGTAGTTAATTGCTGCCCTATTGTGTCTTTTGAATATGCCACTTTGTAAGGATTTAAAAACGTATGAGCTTCAATGAGAAGAGGGTGTTTGGGGGACATATTTCTAATATCTTAAAAACTATGAACGGGAGGCAGGTTCGACATTCTTGACGGAACACCAGCACATCCTTATCCTTGAATCCTTTACATTTTCTTAAAGAGGTTTGAAGATTTATATCTTTCGCATTTTTCAAATTTGTATACAAGTTCTCCAACTTTTTCAAGATATACATTTTATACACGAATAGAAGACAATACATCAGCTTTCACAAACCTCTTCATGCAAATCTTGAGAATGTGCCAAATACCGCCATGAAGAAAAAGAGCGAGTCAAAGGTGTATCAGATTGAAATTCCCTCAGAAATGGTTCCAGATCTTCAGCAAGTGATTGAAAAAATGCAAGTTTTGCTGGAAAAAGATTGTCCTGTATAATTATTGCAACTATTTTGAACTTATCACAGGTTGGTTCAATAGTCCGGGCAATTTAGCATTTTACAAACGATTTTAAAGCAATAAGACGGATCGAGACGGTTTTTTTTGCATTCGATTTAGGACTGAATTTATAAAAAAATTTACAATCCTATACAAATGGAAAATGCATTCTGTGCAGACCAAAAATCCATTAAAAGTGCATTTTTTGAGTTCTTAAAGAAAATCTTATTTTGGAAAATAATGAATATTCTTTATGTTAATAATTTATATTACACAAATGTTTTATTTTTTTTACTTCCACGTTCAGTGGAAGTATAGTAACGCAAAATTTTTTTTTTTGTTGAAATAGACTTAAAATGTCATGCAAAAATTTTCTGTCCCGGTCGGTCTGTAACTTTTTTTGTGCGCACATTTACTCTGGAACCGTTTATGATATTGATTTGAAATTTGGTACATTTATGTATTATAACGAGATCTGGAACTAGATTATATTTTGATCTAATTCCGTTGCAGGGTTCGGGGGTAAATAAGGGTAAATAGGTAAAGCAAACAGGTAAGAATTCATAAAATTGCAATTTAGGGCATCTACGAAAAGTCAAGGTCTCAAAATTTTTTTTGGCATCAGCCATCTTCACTATCAGCCCCAATGCCACCCCCAATACTACCCCCCAACTATTATGAAAGGGAGTAAAAAAAATTAAAATGTGATTTAGTGTGTATAAAAGAACGAAACGTCTCAAAAAAATTTTGGTATTAGCTACCCCCCTCTATTGCCACCCCCACTATATTATTAAGGAGAGTAACAAATTTAATTGGGTTTTAGTGTGTATACGAGAACCAAGGGCCTCTAAAAAATTTTTGGCATAGCCACCGCCTCCACCAACCCCCCCCACCTTTATCCTATTATTAAAGGAAGTAAAAAATTAAATTAGGATTTAGTGTGTGTCTTTAAAATTTATTTTGGCATTAACCACCGAGTAACAGAGTTTGGTTCATTTTATTCATTATTTTTCAAAATAAGTTTTTTTTAATTAACTCAAAAAATGCACTTTTAAAAATACATTTCCCATTTGCAAAAGATAAAAAGTCCTAAATCGAATGAAAAAAAAACCCATTTCGATCAGTCTTACTGCTTAAAAATCGTTTGAAAACGGCATTTTAGTGCTAAACTGCCTCGACTACATCGGCAGTGCCCTAACGCCAAAAAATTTTTTTTAGACGTTTCGTTCTTGTATACACACTAAATCACTTTTAAATTTTTTTTACCCCCTTCAATAATAGGGTGAGGGTGGCAATGGGGGTGGTAGAGGGGTAGTTAACGCCAAAAAAAAAATGTTTACAATACATAAGTGTCCCAAATTTCAAGTCAATATCATAAACGGTTCCAGAGTAAACGTGCGCACAAAAAAGTTACAGACAGACAGACCGACCGACAGACAGAAAATTTTTTTCGCTCGAATTTAAAATGACGTTTCATGGCATTTTAAGCCTATTTCAACGAAAAAAATATATATATTTTTTTTACGTTGCTATACTTCCACTGGACGTGGAAGTAAAATAACAATTATTTATAATAAAAAATAAAAACTTTTTCTAATGTTTTTTATTATCAAACATATTCATTGTATCTATGTGAAATACACAATTATTATAAGCATTACTATTACTTTTAGATTCTTTTTCATGGTTTACGAATTTTAAGTTATTAACAGAGTTATTTGTAATTTTGCTTGTAAGGTTTCTTAAATTCGAAATTAACGTTGAATGATAACTCCTTATCTAGCTGGAGATTCGGGTTTACTGATTTGGTAGGTATTTGCATAACCAATTATTTTGATTAAAAGTTCGCTGGAAATACCAAACTTAGCAATATTTGAAACTGTACTGCTCCTGTTAGAATTGTTTGTTATTTTATTGTTTCCGTTTCAGTTTCTTTCTTTTCGGATCAAGTTTACATTTAACAACCTCTCCTCCTCTCGATGCAAGTTCAAACGACGCCACATGGTAAAATTTTCTCTGTAACCCTTCAGACTTTTCTTCATCCCAAACCTGCAGTATTTCATTTAAATGTTTTTTTTCAATGGCAACTGAGCTTTGCTTGCGTTTTTCTGGATAGCTTGAAATTTGCTTCTATTGGTATTTTTTTTCATACCTCGCGTTTTTAAATTCTAAATCAATAAATGATTTGGCCCATTTTTTAACTCCTATTATATTTCTGGAAATATATTCCTCGAAGAATTTTTGCTGTTACATTCCACATTGTTCTAACGACAGCTTCTTTATAATTTTCTCGATTTTTCATGTTATAACCCCAGTCAGTCAAAATATTTACAAGTTCATCAGTAGCCGTATCTTTTTCGACGGAATAATGCTTCTCTTTGCAAAAAGACACACTTTCATTGATAGCTTCGTTAACATTTCCTTGTGAAACATCACAAAATCGCTTTTCCATTTTGTGTACAAAAATCAAGATGAAAACGCCAGTAAAATGTCAGATTTTAATAATTTCAGTGACTTTTCTAGTTTTACGAAAAAATTAAGTACATTTTTCTCCTTTTTTTCCACTGATCGATAGCCGTTTTTCCGGGCGTTTTTCTCACATTAAAAAAACCCTGTTGGTCGATTTTTTGGTAAATATACATTTTAAGTAGTTAATAAAGTAAGAATATATTAATCTGATATAATTGCATAATTTACATTTGTTATAACTAATCGAGTAATTTGAGTATGTTATTCGGTATATTATTTCATTGTGTAGAAATGAAAAAGTTAGTTAAGTTAAAAAGTCACCATAAAATAATAACATTTGCAGAAAACGATTTAGTTTCTTGGCTCACGAATGTTGTTAATTTCACAACAATTTTTTGCGCATTATTTTACAGGTTACAGGTACACTAAAACATAACATTGCCTAATTTACACATTATGTCTGTCCTTAATGATTAGAATTACAAGATTATCAGCCAACGCATTTTTGTGTACTGCGAACTATCATTTGTAAAATGTCAAACCTTTTATCTCAACACAACGACTGGATAATTGTTCGTTTAAATATTTCGTGCAAAAAATGAATTAACAATTCATTTTATAAGACACATTAGTAATATGTTTCGAAACAAGAGTTCCCTTTAATAACTACGTATTCTTTTATGTTCACGTGGAATGGATACCAGTGAGGACCATCCCTGTTATTCCCTCTAATTTTACATATCTCAAGTATTTTTTCTTTTAATGCTAAGTGTCGCTAGTGACCATGAAAACCAATACCAATATCTCTTTCATTGTATATGAATAACGTGTAAACAATTGGAATTAATTTCAAAATGTGGCACGGTAAATGTTTTGCTATTTTGCGGATTCTACATAGTGGCTACTTATGCAACAAGTACATAAGAAAAAGAAGAACCGGATTAGTTACTATTGTGGATAACGCCCCTTACCACAGCGGATTACTGGAAAAATTATCAACTAATACGTGAAGAAAGGCGCAAATTCAAGACGCGTTAGTATTATTGTATTTTGGATAAAGCCAACCCTAGTGAAACACCATCCAATACAAAATAAATGTATCGTCGATGAAATTGGTAAAGAAAAAGACTTCCGCATTACCTCTATGAACTGAACCCCATTGAGTTTATTTGAGCTGAACTTTTGAATTAGATGACGAAAAGTTTCAATCTAATTTAATGCATTAGATTGAAGACTTTTGTCTTCTAACTTAATTTTATTTTCTCGTGCAACATATTCCTCTTTACAGTTACACCTAAATACTTGGATTCATTAACCTGCTCAATTTTTGTACTATTAATGGTTACTCCTTGGTTATTTACTGTGTTGACTCTGATGTATTTACTTTTAGTTATCGTAAAATTAGTTTTATCTGTATTTAAGCTAAGGCTATATTCAGGTCCAACCATTTTTCTATTTCTCTAAGCTCAATATTTATTATGTTTAGAGCCGAGTCTACATTCTCACCAGGTAAGTGTATCAATGTGTCGTCAGCAAGTTGTATGTTGCATTTTTTAACGTATTTCATGATGTCCTTTATGTATAGAACAAACAGATTAGGGCCCATAATGGTCCCTTGCGGTACACTCTCTTTTGGAAAGGATGTATCATTTTTATATTTGGTAATTTGTGTTCTACTTTTTAAATAACTGGTCATCCATTTCAGAATGTTATGTCCAAATCCGTATTTTTTTAACTTTAAAAGTAATAATTGTCTATCTATTGTCTAAAAAGCTCTGCGGAAATCTAAAAAACTACCATAATGATTTGTTTCGCATTTGAGATGTTTTTCGAACTTGATAATGTTGTTTGTAAGGCAGTGTCGCACGAATTTATTTTTCTAAATCCAGTTTGATATTTCGATAGTAGGTTGTTGGTTTCTATATATTCTATATTTTTCGTAAACTGGTACCATATTTATGAGTCTATGCTTGAAGTTCGTGTACTATATTTCTGAAAATCTCCGCATTCTACAGTTTTGATAGATTTTGTATTCCATTGTTAAAATCATTACGCTTATGCCATTTAGACTCTTCTTAAAAGAACCTGACTTTGTTTTTGGCTGAGATGAGCGTAATATGAAATATGAATATGACAACTATCCAGAGCGAGTTCACTGCATATCGCCCTGTGGTTTGGTTACGTCAATTAAATGTTATCGCCCAGCGGTCAAGATACTACAAGATATCAAAGAGATACCCTCCACAAATCAAATATATTTCCCATATTAACAACCCTAATAAAGCAATGTGAAAATAGCTGCGCCAGTCCTGTCTACATATTATGCAGTTCATAGTTTACTTACCTATAATTTATTATTATGAGCGCTCGGTGCCATTTAACGTTATGGATGTACACTTGTACACGCATATGTAAATAATGAACATATTATTTTATTTTATGGACCCCTCATGAAGATGCAAGCAGGTTTTTATTACCCGTTTTATTTTTTGCAATAAACTTGAAAGTGAAACATTTTTCAAAAAATACAATGATATAAAACAAGTTCATATATTTTATAAATATCTTTAAGTTTCTTAAGAGCGCTCCGGATATAAGCCGGAAAGACGGTTCAATTTACTCTCATATAAATCATTATTTTAAAAAATGGCTTTCACTAAAAGACATTGAAAACATGTTACAATATGGGACGATGAGAGAAAAAAAGTATATATATAAAAAAAAAATTTTTTCTACTATTTTCGATTTGCAAAAATAATTCTTATCATCCCACATAGGTATTATTAAAATAAACATTTTCCCTTTTGTAGAACTAAAATAAAATTAGCCCTAATGTCCTCAAGTGCACCAAGAAATTTAAAGATTAGGTATAATAAATTTGTCCAATGTCATATTCTATTACATCTCTATCACTCTCTTTCCAAGCACACCGTACATTAGGTTGCGTCATTTTATTGACGTGAAGTCATTTACAATTAAAATTGGAAGCATGGATGACTAATACACTGCGAACAACTCTTAAGTAAAAAATGTAGTAACATTTCAAATAGCTCTATAAAGTGTTTGTAACAAATTGTGTTTGTTGAGTTTTTGATAACTAAAATATAATTCACAACGCACATCCTAATTAAACTATAAGGGAATCAATGAGGAAATCTGCCTTGTGAATTGTTCATCCATCATTCTTCTAGCTGACTTTATTTGTCACATTTAAAAACAAGACTAGGCTTCCTAAAGTGTGTATGGCAGACGCAAATAGAGGAACCTATTTGAACTATTTGCAAGTTGCCGATTTGATGTTGCCTGGCTATTTATAACATACAAGGCAAAACGTTAAAATCCGGTCCACATATGATTCTGTGGACGACACCTGCCGAGATAGTAGGTAGATTTAAACACAGCTCCCTTCACTGGCATTTGTTACAAATACTTTTATCGAGTTTCTAGTAACTGATAACTAAAATATCATTCAGAATGTACATCTTAATAAAAATATTAGAAAAATAGCCTTGTGCATTATTCATCTATCATTGTAGATTGTTTAAAACACCAGCCGAAATACTGATCCTACTTAAAGGAGCTCTCCGTGAAAGTCGTCCACACCACTTGCAGACTGCAGATTCGAGCTGTTGGGTCTCGTCAGTGCAAGGTAGGCATGTGACGACCGACACGAAGATCCTTGGACTATTTGGTACATCTCGGTATCGTTAGAATAGCGACATGTAAAATAGTCCGCAGGCGCCATTTAGCGGTCCAGTGTCGGTTGCAATGGAAAATAAATAGCCTGACTGGGCTTAGCATAATTCAAATCTGCTTTTAGAAGGCGGAATATTAAAACATAATATTTTTAGTCGCAAACTCCTGTAAAAAATCCTTATTTTACTATAAGGAACGTCATGTCGCTATCCCAACGACACCGAGATGTACCAAATAGTCCAAGGATCCTCGTGTCAGTCGTCACATGTCTACCTTGCACTGACGAAAGCCAACATCTCGAAACTGCAGTCTGCAAGTGCTGTGGAGCGACTGGCATGAGAGCTCCTTTAAGTAGGATCAGTCTTTCGGCTGGTGTTTGTTGCAATCGAAGCATTAGCGTCTTGATGGTAATATGTAATTATTACACTTAACGCGCCAGGCTTGTAACTTGTAATTCAGCGCTCAGCGGGGCACATAGCCCGGAGAGTAGCTGTTGGTTGCAGTCTGATTACGTACTAAATATAACAATAGTTTATTAAGAACTCACTTACTAGGAATAATAATAAAACCGAGAATAAAACTAAATATTTAACGTTTACGTTATATAAAGGCAAATTGTCTAATTTCCCCTCAAAACAAATGCCCATATTAGCAAAATAGAAGGTACATTAATAACATATTTGGCTATAACCTTAGACATATCTAAAATAAAACCTACAAATAAACAATAAGAGTTAAGCACGTTATTAGATTATTCGAGACACTATAACCAAGCAACTTATAAAGTAAGCATTAACATAATTCCATAGGTTAAAAGGATCGTGGTCCATGTTGTTTCGAATTGCGTTAAGTTAGTTAAGGCTTTATTGGTTTAAAACGAGACCGCCTTTCTCAAGATGCAAGACCGCTGGTTGTAAATATAACAATTTAGGTTTCTTTCATCTTTTATGATTATGCTGTTTTTGTTTAATCATTTGTATAATCTGTCCAGTGTAAAAAGAATGATAAAGTTGAAAACTCAATCGGATAGAATATTTGTATAGCTGTTTTATATAAAATGGCGAAGGATCCGGTGATTTGTGAACCCTTCTTCGGTACGTAAAACACAATATCATGTTCTGCTCAAGTACGTATGTTATTAAATATACATATACACATACAGTCTAGTCTATAACCGCGTTGGTTAAGGTATGAGGTGGTAATCGCGATTATCGAACGGTTATCACGCTACCGAGTTCGAACCTCGGTTCCAACACTGCCGGAGGGTATGGCTGTATGTCCGCGGTTTTCAATGTTCAAGACCCTTCAGCACAAGCCTCTGGCTTCTGGAATTGGGGATTGTCTAATTTCTATATTGTTATTTACTATTTATTTGTAAGGGCAGCATATTTGTTATAAATTCCAAAACGTTGAAATATTTATATTTCATTTACTAAATAAAGTGGTGTTTCACAGAATCTCCCTGTATAGTGTATATATGTGTGCAACTGCCTTAATTAAAACTTTGGTCGTTTTTTCCATCAGTTTAATTAAATGGAGTATTATTCTTGTCTACCTAAAAGTTCTTTATTATTAGTAAATATTATAATTAGCTAAGCGTAATTAAGAAGACAATAGACGTGTAGTTACTTTCCATGATTTTTCCTAAACCAACTGCTTAAATTGGGTGTTGTGGGAAGTGAAAGTATTTCGTGTTCCACTTGGCGTGTCAAAAAAAACCACAAGAATACAGAGTACGTACAATAATTGTTTATTAATTTTAGCACGTACGCCAGTATGTTTTCTGTTTTCTTGAATTCCTTTGTTGCCGATTGGTCGGTAGGAAGATACTTAGACGCTACTTGTGTAACTAACGAATAGTAAAACAATGTTATTTTTGTTAATAACGTCACAATAGTGTGCTATATATTGGACATATTATTCTTCGGGAGATAAAAGTTTAATATTTTGGTCCATAAACTTTCAGTGTGGACATTATTGTTACGTGTTCACGCCCTTAAGTAAACTCCCCTAAGTGTATGTTCAATAATTGCAACACGGATTGTCACTAACCACTGATTTATTCATCACTAAATTTACAATAATTAGTCCTTATAATAACACATTAATTAAACCCTTTATCTACTATAGACTCGCTACTGTAATGACGACTTGTTACTGTTCTTTTTCTTATCTGATCATTTGGCTCACTCAGAACTGTACTGAACTGACCCCAGCGCGTTGGCCCTGCTACTTATATATCCGTGGTGCTTATTCTCGATTCATCCATATTACTCCAGGCGTTCCAGACGACTTCTCCTCCCTTCTAGTATGCTCTATGAGGAAGCGCCGCCTTTGGGCGGACTGGTGAATTATTACCCTATGGTAGTTAATTAGGCAGGCTTTCTTTTACTTTGCCACTATCTCTGTTCGTAAGAGGGCGTGAGCATGCACATAACATATTACTGATTTTTTTCTTGATCTATTTAATATTAATTTAATATTTAGGGTTTTTTATTAGTTTCTTTTTGTACAATTTTGCTTTTAAATTCATTTCACCATTAAAATCTTTTGCCAAATCAAAACCTTTTCGAAATGAAAATTTTTAAAATCACAGACCAGCCCTGCGCAGCCCAGCATTGACGTATCTCATGGAAGGCGCCTCGTTCAAGTTAAGGTGCCTGCGACAGATACAAAATTAAAAAGTGTTTTAATAGTTCAATCTTTTGTTATTAGATATTAGTAATTTTAATACCTTCTTTTATCTGCGTATGCAAAAGGTGTTTAGGTTTTTAAGTTTTTATCCGTTTTCGTTTAGCCGAACCTGGCCTATTCCGCCCGGCCCTGCAATCCGCGATCAACGCGGTGGTTGCACGGTAGGTCCCGGAATGTGTTCTGGGGAGGCGCTATTTTATTTTAACACGAATAAAGCCTTATTGAATTAATTTGAATTGTTTGGCTTGCAACCAAGGAGTCCCGGGTTCGACTCCTGGCTAGGGTATGGATGTTTAGTGGTGATATATTACCGAGTTGGTCGCAGTGGACTAGACGAGGTTGTGTGAGAGACAACACGCCTAGTTGCTGTCCCACTCCTGAGTTCGATTCTCAGCTGCTTCTGATGGAAATGTCGTAGGGAATCGTCGTTGTATAATTGTCTATGATTGAATTGAAAATTTGATCAATCGACAATTTCGAAAATTTATTAAAGAATAACTGTAAATGTGATAAATATTTTGACATTATTTTGCACATTAATCCATTGTCTTTTTAAATGTTTATACTAACATATTCGAATAAATGGTATACATTTAAAAAACCGAGTCCGGTCCTGGAATTTTCCCAAATAAATTATGCTTTTGGTTGGGCTAAAAGAGTGCAATATTTATCCAAATATGGCGCTATAAATAATTAGTCAAGAATCATAAAACACCCCATATTTCGAACACTATATTCATCCATCTTTAAACATATAAAAATATCTTTCAAATTACTACCAAAGGAGGCCATGGCTGTCAACAGCGTTAACTATCTATTTATGCTACCTGCTCAATCAAATAATTTGTCATTCATTAATGTATCTAATTTTAATAATCTATCTACCTTGTTAACTGAACATTAATCTAAGGCGACGGCAAAATAAAAAGTTAAATACAAGCTTCGAGTTCTCGTTATTGCATAATACTCATAATAATAGACTAATACCAAGCCTCAATGAACTTTACCTAAATGAATTAAATTAATAAAAGAGGTTTAATGCCAGATTAAACTGGTAAATAATAACAGAACTAATTACCTATATTTTATAATCAAAGTTATTTAATCTACAAATTCGTATCACGAAATGTACAAATATAGCTATCTATTACAAACAAGGAATTGGCATTATTAATTTGCTTAAAAAATGCACTAGCAGCGCGTGTATTGCAAAATATTTTGTAATATCGTAATATTAAGTCACCGACCTCAGAACAAAGTGACCAAACCACAAAATCAGCTCTGAAATAAAATTAGTTGTAAAAATTATTGTGTGATATTTTAAGGGTTCCATAGATAAAAGTAAAAAACAGAGGAACACTTGTAGCTCAAAATTAGATCAAATTAGGTCAAAAAATGTTTATTGAAGAAAATTTGTTGGAAATTTTAGACTTCATTATAATAATAATAATAATCTTTATTTCTCAATCAAAATATGTTACAAAAAGAATTTTTTACAACACAAGTAACTGAAGAAAGCGTCGATAAAATAGAGTAATAATTACAAAATTAGGAAGTAAACATTCATATGGGTCATATACAGGGTGTTGCATCATGAGAGGGACATAGCTTAATAGGAGGTAGAGAACATCAGTGGTAACCGGAACCTCCCATAGAAATGTCTCATTGGGCCTTCATTACGAGGTTGCTGGGTGTTAAATAATTTTTGGCCAAACCTGTTTTTTGTCATAACTTTGACAGGGAATGAAATAACGGATTCATATTTGGTACGGCTAATGTACTAACGAGCCCCAAGAGGTACATGTATAAAAAAAATATATCCAGGTCCGGACTCACTATAATTTATGTTTCTTTTTGCATCAATAAAACATCACCCTGTATATATTTTTTTGAAATTTCGATACGATATTCGAAAAGAGCAAGAAAAAACAAACAAAATGGCCTATTTCATTTTTTTGTTACACCTTCGTGGTTATTTAAATACGTTGTTAAATATGCAAGAAAATGGATTACAGAACCCTATTAAATGAGAGGCACGTGAAATAAATAGTTTTATAACTAAAATTTGCAAAAATTCTATTATTGAGCCTAGGTGGTCTGGGTGAATCCTAATTCCGGCACGTTTTAAAGGTCCATTTTGGTAAAAAACTGTGGTCCTAATAAGTAATCGGGTATGAAATAACAAAATTTTTAATCAATCACAGTAGGCTTGTTCAAAGAATAAAAGTGACAGATAATTTAAACCATTTAGGCCTAAGCAACCAGTTACTTTGATCAAGAAAATCATCAACATTTTATACTTAATAAAAATAGGAAAAGAAAACAAACTAAAATCTAAATAAATAAAATATTTTCCATTCAATTAACAATAAATAACAAAACAATAAATAAATGTGTTTAAAAATAAAACGTAATTGACACTAAAGTAAATTTTCAAAATGTCCTCCCCCACATTCTGTGCATTTTCTTGCGCGTTTAGAAAGGTCACCAATTGCTCGACGTATCATTTCTGGATTATTCCGTATTTCGTCGCAGGTTGTAACGATGCGCTGGATTAAATGTTGTCTACTTTCAATTTCAATGCTATAAACCTCGTTTTTTAAGTGGCCCCATAAAAAGTAATCACAAGGGTTACAATCAGGAGATCTTGGTGGCCATTCATGTGGACCCCCGCGTCCAATCCATCTATTAGGATACACATTGTTTAAGTGTTCTCTTACTTGAAGGTTAAAATGTGGTGGGGCCCCATCATGCTGAAACAACATGCCTCTTATACCGATATTTTCTAACATATTCGGTCAAATGTTTTGAAGAAAATCAAAGTAAATTTCACCATTCAATCTTTCTTCAAAAAAATGTGGCCCTATCAAATGTCTATTCACAAGTCCGACCCAAACATTTACAGAAAACCTGTGTTGCGAACGGCGTTGGCGTACCGCATGTGGGTTTTTCTGTGCCCATTTATGATTATTTCGTGAATTGTTTACTCCATCCCTTGTAAATTGTGCCTCATCCGTAAATAAGGTTCTGTAAATGACTGGACGATGGTTAGACAACCAATGACAAAATGCCAGGCGGGGGATATCGTCGCCTTGTTGAAGACGCTGTACCTGCTGGATATGATATGGATGGTAACGTTCTCTTTTTAGGGTTCTCCATACTCGCCAATGAGGAATACCAGTTGCCAAACTGATTCGTCTAGTGCTCATATTTGGGTTTTCTTGAACTACGTTTATAATATTGTTTTGTTCCTGCACACCTTGTTGTAAAACACGCTCCACAACTGCAGAATTAGGAAACTTTCCGTGTTGTCTTGCATACTGGAACACCGTACTAAAGGTTTTATGATTAGGGCATCGACGACCAGGAAAACGCAGCCGATATTCTCTTTCCGCCGACCTACCATTTCCATTACAGAAACCATAGATGAATATTATGTCAGCATATTCCACGTTTGTAAATTTTACTGGCATAGTTAAAATATTTTCACAAGTTTTCACTAACTAAATGCGGATTATTGACACATTAAATTACTAACAAACAATTATTCAACTGTTTAGGAGATTTCTTTTTATTATCTGTCACTTTGAACAAGCCTACTGTGATTGATTAAAAATTTTGTTATTTCATACCCGATTACTTATTAGGACCACAGTTTTTTACCAAAATGGACCTTTAAAACGTGCCGGAATTAGGATTCACCCAGACCACCTAGGTTCAATAGAATTTTTGCAAATTTTAGTTATAAAACTATTTATTTCACGTGCCTCTCATTTAATAGGGTTCTGTAATCCATTTTCTTGCACATTTAACAACGTATTTAAATAACCACGAAGGTGTAACGAAAAAATGAAATAGGCCATTTTGTTTGTTTTTTCTTGCTCTTTTCGAATATCGTATCGAAGTTTCAAAAAAATATATACAGGGTGATGTTTTATTGATGCAAAGAAGAAACATAAATTATAGTGAGTCCGGACCTGGATATATTTTTTTTTATACATGTACCTCTTGGGGCTCGTTAATACATTAGCCGTACCAAATATGAATCCGTTATTTCATTCCCTGTCAAAGTTATGACAAAAAACAGGTTTGGCCAAAAATTATTTAACACCCAGCAACCTCGTAATGAAGGCCCAATGAGACATTTCTATGGGAGGTTACGGTTACCACTGATGTTCTCTACCTCCTATTAAGCTATGTCGCTCTCATGATGCAACACCCTGCATATGTATAAAAAAAGATAGTAATCAATTATAAAAAATGTCAATCAATATAACAGTATAACATACAAACAACAAAAAATAAAAACACAAATAATTGTATGGAACAAACAAACGAGCATATTATTATATGTATGTATATAAAAATCAATGTTACACAAAATATTCCTCTAAGGAATAACAATTTTTTTCCATTCAAAATTTTCTTACCTTTCTCTTAACACTGTTGATATTTTTAGACTGTTTTATCGTGTCAGGTAGGAAGTTAAAAATCTGCAGCCATTATACATATGCGCTTTCTGACATGCTGATCAGGAATCTGGGTATTTCTAAATCTAGTAGAATGTTAATGATTTATTTGGTTGCGTTGAAATAGATATTTATGTTTAAGCACAAAACAACAGATTTCATAAATGTAAACACTAAACACAGTTAAGATGCTTAATTTCTTAAAGTGATACCTTCAAGATTCTCCTCTAGACAACCCTTCTAATATTCTAATTGCATATTTTTGTAAAATAAATACCCTTTGGACTTGACTACAGGTGCCCCAGTTAAGAATTCCATATCTAATAATTGAATGGATATTTGCATAATATAACGTAAGCAAAACATATAAGCTGCAATGATATTTTATTGAACGAAGAGCATAGCAATTTTTTCTTAGCTTTTCACACATTAGGTCTACATGATTAGTCCACTTTAGGTTGTGGTCGAAGGTAATACCTAGTGGTGGCTGACTGACTAAAGTTAAGATAGGTGTTATTTATTATATTGTTTTTTTTACAATTATAATTATGCGAAAACATCACTCTTACAGTTTTATCTTGGTTTAATTCCAAATTTTTTCTCACCAAAATTTTATTTTTTCATATACAATATGCATGGTGTTCAAACTTGACGTTGCATCCTTTTCTACTATTAACATGTTTGTGTCATCAGCATAACAGATAAGATGTGTATTAGGGATTGCTTGAATAGTTAAAGCTAGATCGTTCGCAAAAATTAAATATAACAATGCTCCCAGAATAGAACCTTGCGGAACACCTTTGTTTATTAAACAACTATTACTTTTTTGACCATTAATCTCAACTATTTGATAACTATTGTGTAAAAACGAGTTTATGATATTTAAAGCGTGACCACACCATATCGATTTAGTTTTAGCAAAAGAAGTTCATGATCTACACAATAGAAAGCACGAGAAAAGTCTACAAACAGTCCAAGTGGAATAATTTTTTTGTCAATAGCATTAAGAATATGTGTATTAAATTCAAAAAGGGCAGTGTCTACATTTTTAGTTTTCATAAAACCATGTTGAGTCGGCATTAAAATTTTGTTTTTAACAAAGAAATTCATTAATTGATCATTTATACCTAACTCTAACAGTTTTGAAAAACCCGATAATAAACTAATTGCTCTGTAATTAAAGCATGTTAACATCCCCTTTTTTGTAGAGTGGTAAAACCTTTGCAAATTTTAATTAATGCTTTAGATTTTTGTAGAACCGTTCTCGCTGCGTTCGATTTTTTAGCTAATAAATTGCAAAATTATTTTTTTATTTGGTCATTTATTTATTTACAAAATCCTCGACAAAATCCAACAGGCAAAGCCCAATTACAGGACTAGGTACAAAACAATATAATATATACACAAATATATGCACGGGGTGTTTCAGGTATGGGGACATCCTTCCTAAGGGCGCTACGGGCCTCTGAAGTGGGCACCCAAGGAACTATATTCCGATGAGACAATCACAGAAAATTCACATTAAAAAAATTGGGAAGAGAAGTAAGTCCCCCCTTTCCAATTTTGTGCACCCCTGATCGAATTTACCCTTGGTGGATATCATCAGATAATGACCTTTATTGATATCGAATCACGTGCAAACACAAGTCACTGTAGCCCAAAGGGTTCCTGAGATATTAAATAAAATGTCAATTTTGGGTGCCCCCTTCAGAGACCCACACCGCGCTTAATTGGGATTTCCTGCCCCATGTTAATATGATCTTTTTTTCATATAGAATTTCCCCTAAAAATTAATGACCGCATACCTGAAACATCCTGTATATTAAAAATGTTAAGTATTATTTATTCTTCAACAATTGTAAAATACTAATGGGACTGGGTGGAAAGTATCTCTTGCTTTATTAACCGATGGTTCGGGTAATTTTATGATTTTATGGTATTTTCGCACGCTTATTGTGTTCATGTATTTCCTCATATCCCGGAGACAGAACCAAATCAACGAAACATATGTTGAAACTCAAACTTAAAAATATAAACAATGTAAACATGCATCAGAAAATGCCAAAACATATCAGAATGAGAGAAGTAATATGGTGGACGAGATTATTTTACGAAATCAAGCCTTTGAACTGGTAAGAAACTGATGCTAATAGCGTTTCCTAGGCTAATTATAATTTTTTATTTATAATGCAATATTATATCTTTATAAGAGTTTACGTTTCGCATTCTGCGGTTAGGATATACAAACAAGTAATTTTATTGACATTTATGGTGCTAATTAAATCAGTATCTAAGGCAGATTGATTAATAAATAGTTTTTTATTATTACCGTGTTTAAAAAACTGACTACATTCACCACCTGACTACGCTAGATTTTATAACGGCAGGTATTACTAATAGTTCAAACAGTTCAACTTTAATTGATATTAAATTAGATCTCGTATTTTATAGATCTGTATACTACCGATCTCACTACTTTTAGCTTTTTTTTATGTATAGTTTAGATACACAACCCTGTGTATCTAATATTCATCTTCAGAGGCCCGCAGCGCCCTTAGGAGGCATTTCCGACCCATGTTTATATGAACTTTTTTTCATATTTTTTTTATGTAGAATCACCACTAGAAATTAATGACCGATAGCTGAAACACTGTATAATAATAATAATATTGTCTTTATTAAGTAATTAGCATCAATTACATAAGCTTACAATGGTAGTATGCATATTTGACATGAATGAGCTAATTAACTTAAGAGGCGAAGTTCAGTTTTTCGCAGCTTGCGGCTACGAAATCCTGCTGTATATTTATTCTAGTAATGAAACACCCCGTATATAGCCCATATACAAATTTAATTTTTTCTTCTTTATTTTCCAAATTCAAGTAATAAATCTTTTCATTTTTACATTTATTTAGTCATTTAATATTGAACACAGTAAAGTTACCAGAAATGCATTTTAAATTTACATCTTTTTAAAGCAACATAAACGCTACATTTTTACGAAAGAATCCAAATAAAGTAAGCCAAGTAATAGAGTTTGTTTACAATGTGGGCGATAAATTACAAGTACTTTTATTCGCCTACCCTTTTCTATCTTTTGAATACAAAGGACGGAAATATAAAGAGTTTAGGTGAGAAACTATGAAGCCACTATTGGAATTTGTAATGTAAACATTTCCAACCGTATGACCAAAAGTCCGAAGCTTTCCGTAGAAACTGTGACGTCATTTACAATATAAAAAGAATGCCAGGCTGTTCACCTGGGGGAAAGGCGATTGTAACCACACCCGAGCTCCATCGCAGAACTTCACTGTTCGCTGTGCTCCCTGGAGATTGCATTTGAACCACATCTTAGCTACATTGCAGAACTTGATTGTTCGCTGTGCTCACGGTATTATTGTGTGGTCATTTGTCTAAACTACTAGCCAAACGATATTACGAACTACATCTTATTTTAACCAATTCTTCTCAGCCACTGACTTGTCGGAGTAAGCATCCAAAATTCTTGATGAAGGGCAAATACCGCAGCCTCGACATGCTCGACGAGGACGTTAAGCATGTAGAACCTGGGGGAAGGCAGGCACTGGCGATATAACGCTATACAGAGCGACAAGTAATTCCGCTGGCATAAATTTATAAAGGTGATAGTTTGTTTATTTGAGACTGCTTTATTATTTGCAATTGCATTGACATTCTGGTTTCGTCGGGGTGCAATCGGAGAAATTGGCGCATTTGTGGCACTAAAAGAATATTAGATTTTTTTTATAAAATATTGGATTTAATTTTTAACAAGAAAACATGACAAGATTATATTACAATTTACCCTTTACTATTTCATTTAATTCAATTTCACTTTCTGAATATTTTAGTAGGGAAATTTGCGTTTGCAAAATAACAAGTTTATATTCAAGAGCTATATATTTTTGGCGTTTATGCAATGACAAGATACTTTCACTTCCATTATTTTTCAGTTGGTGTACTGTTAAGGCTACCGTGTGTCTAATTTTAACATGTAAAATGTCACAGGAATGTTTGCTCTTTCAAACCATCGTGTGAGGTTTCTCACCAGCGACCTATCTGATTTTCTATAACGATCTTAATAACGATCCATCCACTTAATTACCTTGCGCACACAAACTGTACAGGCCATCGGTCAGTACTAGGTAAATTAGCCCGTAAACTTTTCTCCAATTCTGAGAGGTTTACTTTTCGTCGAGTACTGAACCGGGACATCTCGACTGTTTGAATTACATCTATCCATCCGGTTTTACATTGTTGGACAGTCATACAAAATTTGGTAGGCTGCCTGTTTAATTATAATCCAAAGGATATTTCCTCAACATTCTATGATCTTTTATATGAGTATTTAATGCTCATTTCTTAACTTAATTTTCATAATGTACAAACATGACATAATTCTTGTCCTTTGTTTTGCACTCTATTCATTATAGCTATTGCTAAAAACTTTAATTACAGATTATCATTGATTAGCTATTGCTAACAACTCTAATTATAAATTATTATTACTTAGCGATTGTTGACAACTTTCTTTAATTATAAACCATTATTACCTAGCGATTGTTAGCAGCTCTAATTATAAATTATCATTACCAGGCCATTGCCACAACTCTAATTATTATTAAAATAACACAGCATACTTTTGTATAAGTCAATTCTTGTTATAGCATCAAAAACACTCAGGATATCTATATACGTAGATTTCCCTATTATAATATTTAGACAATTGTCTCAAATATTTGAATTATTTTTAATTTCATGTACAGTTATTTGCTACATCAATTTATATAAAATAAAATGGGTTTTGACTATTTTTTCTCATCCACTATTGTCTTTTCTTTCACCTTTACCTTTTGCATCATACATGTAATAAACTACATAAATGCATTCTCATTTCAAATCAAAATAGAAAACAAACTTCAACTGTAAATGCACAGTACAATCTTGAATAATAAAATACCACATAAATAACATATATAATCAACTAGGTCTCTCAATTAATAGACAATGTATTCAAGTTTACCAGGTATTTAAATTAACAGAGTGATTAATTTTCCAAGTTATATATAGAATCAGAGAGAAACAAGTAATATTAAACTTTATATAAAAGAACCTGAGGTAATTAAAAAAGGGTTACTACAAACACAACGAAATTTGGGTCCTAACTTTGTAAAACTTGACGATCACGTAAATGGCCAATCTGTTTATTTACCTTGACATAAAATTGAGATAAATAATTACTGGGTGGTGGTAAATATAATAATAATAATAATAATAATTTATTGGTCATTTAAAAATACACCGTAGTGTTTTGACACGTCAACATAAGTTTGTATAAAATGAAGTAGAAACAAAAAATATAAATGTAAATATAAATATAAATGTAAGTATGAAAAATAAACAAAAATATAGCGGTATAAAACACTAGGACATAATACTAGTATAGTCAAAGTAATTGTAAATAACAAACAAACAAACAACTAAACAAACAAACGAACAAACGAAATATTGTATAAAACACTAGAACATAATCTTAGTAGAGTCAATGTAAATAAAATATATATATATGTAAATGACATAATCCTAATTCAGTTTGTGTAATATAGTACATGACACTTCAAGTAAACTAACAAAGAACAAACATTAATCTAAATTTATTCATATTTAAAATCTGACACATTGTAGTAAGCACTGGCCAACAGATGCTTTCTTAACTTTGCTTTAAATTGTCTGTTTGGTAAAGATTTCAATTCTTGAGGCAAAGAGTTAAATAGAGCAATACCAAAATTATTTCTTTTTGTTGACTCTAATCTCTGATATGGTGTCTGTATATCATTGCGATTACGAGTATTATATTCATGATTTCCGCCATTTCTTGCATATTCGCTCAAATTCTCCTTTATGTGAAGTAAATTACAGCAAATAATTTCGGAAGGCAAAGTTAATATATTGTATGTTACGAACCAGGATTTACAACTTACAAGTTGACTCAAACCAGCCAGAGCTCTAATTGCTCTTTTTTGAATAATAAAAATCCTATGTACTTGGTTGGATGTACCCCAGTTTATCAAACCATATACCATGGCACTATGGAACAAAGCATGATATGCAATAAGTGCTGCGTCTAGATTAACTCTGTTTTTTATTTGTCTGATGGCATATACTTTTTTGGATAATTTAGTTGTTAGGTCATTAATATGTGGATGCCAACTTAATCTATTATCTAATGTTAGTCCTAAAAATTTTATAGTCTGGGGGTTATTTCTCTTGGTGGAAAAAAGTAATGTATGCGTTTTATTGGTATTTAAACATAATTTATTAGCATTAAACCAGTCAGAAGACTTTGTTAAAATGTTGGTTTGCAAATCAGCAGCATTGGTACCAGTATCTCTCAAATGCTCCGCGAAAGTAGTGTCGTCTGCAAAAAGGACTGTTAATGCTGAATGAGCATTAGGTAAATCATTAATATAAATTAAAAATAGCAGCGGTCCCAGTACACTACCCTGCGGCACACCGTGATCCACTGCTAACATGTTGCTAAATTTATCATTGTAACACACACATTGATATCTGTCTGATAAATACGATGACATCAATTCATGCACTACACCCTTAAAACCATAAAAATCTAATTTATTTAATAAAATTTCTTTGGACACGCAATCGAATGCTTTGCTTAGGTCTAGAAAAATGGCTAATGTTGAATTAAAATTTTCAAAGCCCTCACTAATGAAATTAACAAGCTCCCAAACAGCTTGTGAGGTATTTTTGCCTTTCCTGAACCCAAATTGTTTGTTTGTAAGAATATCATTTGATTCGAGATAATTAATTATTCTCAAGGCAATAATTTTTTCAAATATTTTGGCTAGAATAGGGAGTAAAGCAATTGGCCTATAGCAGGATACGTCCTCAATATCACCTGCCTTAAACAGGGGAATAATTTTTGCCTGTTTTAATTTACTTGGGAACATACCTGTTACAAACATGATATTAATTATATAAGTTAGTGGTCCAGATAAATATTCTATATTTTCTTTATACATATCTACCGATTGATTGTATAGGTCGGTAGCCTTGGAATTTTTCAAGGACCGTAATACATTTTGTACTTCTGTTTCCAAAACCGGATAAAGGAAAATTGAGTGATTATACATTTTTTTACCATTCTGTAGATATTCCATATGGGTAGCATGGGATTTAGGTATCTGATTAACTAATTCCTTCGCTATTTGAGTAAAAAAAATATTATAACTTTCAGGTGATATTGAGGTTGCTTCGTTTTTATTGCTTTTTTTTGTGCATTTATTAATAATATTCCAAATAGTTTTTTGTTTATTATTTGACTCAAGAATCTCCCTGTTTATTTGATCTTTTTTTAATTTAATAATGAGTTGTTCATATTCGTATTTTTTTTGTTTCAATTCAGTTTTTATTACATCACTATTTGGCATTAGTTCTATAATATTATTCAATCGAGCAACTTCTGCTTTTTTTGCAATCACTTCTGGATTTGTATAAATTACTTTTAAATTATTGTTAGCCTTTATTCTCACTGAAATTTGAGGGAAAGATAATGCATGGTAATAGTTTATCACGTTGTAAAAAATATCAATGGCCTTAACTGGGTTTGGTACATTATATAATTCCGACCAATTTTCACATGCTAGATAATTAGAAAATTGTATTTTGTTTTCCGTACTTTTATTAAAAATTGTTTTATATAGTGGGTTTACGTTCTTTAAGTCAATGGTAAATTTGATAATTTGGGACTTATGGTCAGAAAGATGAAAATCTCTTACAATAGCCTCACTAATTTCAAAATTGACAAAAATATTATCAATGCATGTTTGTGAATTACCATGTACTCTGGTGGGTTCTGAAATACATTTTTCTAGACCAAATGAATAGAAAATATCAATTATTTCTCTGGCGCCCTTCGAGTCACTTTGAAAATTGATATTAAAATCGCCACCTACAATAACTCTACTAGATTTGTATGTTTCACATAAAATTTGGAGAGACTGATATAGGTTATCTTTGAAGATATTTATATCACCACATGGCGAGCGATACAACGTTACCACAATGCAATTTAAATTTGGTATTTTGATACTTGAACTTTCAAAATGTTTTTCACTATTAACATGATTTAGATCATTTACTTGTGAACAAATTATATCATTTCGTGCAAAGATACACACACCACCATGTATATGCATTGATCTACTAAAACTAGAGACTAAGTTATAATTATTTAAATGATATATATCTCTTTTTCTTCATCTTTTAACCAATGCTCACTAATCATTACAACATTAAAATTTTGACTGATTAAAATTGACTCCAGAGTATTACATTTATTTTTCAAACATTGTATGTTTACGTGCATTATTTTAAATAAATTTTTATCCACCTTCACTCGGCAAATGTTGTCTGAGAGAGTCTTGGGTATAAAAAACATTGATCACTATTACACTGATTTTGCTCGTTAAAATCTGTTTGTAATAGAAGAGTACTTACAATTTCTTCTGCTAAAGACACATTTTTAATAGTATTTGACTCTTTTTGAACCGTGGTATCCACAATTAAAGGTACATCTTCATGTTCCACAGAATCACACAAGTTTATAAATATTTCATCCTCCACTGGCACCGGTAGAACTAATTCGCTGGAAGATGACTTGGTTGACGGTACTCCTTCGGTGGTAGCGTGGATAAATATTAAATTCTTTTTAGGCAGAAACTTAGCCTGACATATGGTGTTTTTTAAATTTAGAGCCAACAACTCCTTATTGTATTTCTGAGGGTCTGTACAGTTATTAATTTTCAGATACGAGATGTTACCTTCAGAATACTTATTAAATTTAGTTAAAAAATCGTTTAGCTTGGAGTTGTATTTGCTGATGTGTTTGATTTTTAAGATGCTGTTTATTTTGTTATGGTTTTTATGTGGGACAGAAGTAATTAATATGTTTGTATGAGTACACAACTTCAGCTTTTTGCTAATATACCTAAAAGAAGGAGTGTGATTTTTATTTATATCATTTGTTCCAGCAATTACAATAATAAAGTCATTTAATGTGAAACTTCTGCTTAGTGTGTCTATGTTTTCAATTGTTTGGTATAAAAGTGCTCCAGGTTTTATTATAGACATTATTTCATAGGAATCTAACTCTCCATATTTTCTTAATAACATGTTTAGCTTACTTCCATGTTCGTCACCTAGTATCAGTACTTTATTTTTCTTTATTTTATTTTTAGATGTGCCCTGTATATTTAGTATTGGGTCTTTCAATGTTTGCTTTTCTTTAGTATCAGTATTGCTTGGACACACTATTTTAATTTGTTTATTTTTAAGTGATTTCTTTGGTGCATCCTGTATGATGGTTCCTCGTTCATTACAACTTTCTGTACGAATTATTGATGTGGATTTATTATTTAGGTTTGTTAATGTTTGCTCTGTGATTGTGGAAACATTTTTACTGTTTTTATCAGTTTGTGTACTGTTTGTTTTTGTGTCTTTTTTGGTTGCTTTTATGCTGTTTTTTAGCTCCCAGATATATTCTTTTAATTCCTGTATTGTTTTTTCGTGTTTACGTATCTGCATATTCATTTCTTCTTCTGTTTTTATTGCATCCTCCACAAATAATTTGTTGTCACTTTTTAATTTGCGAATGTAATTATTTTTAATTTCACTGTCCTCCATCATTTCATTTATTGTTTTTTCCAAGATACTTTTCTCATCGTCGTCACTTAAATATGGTTCCTCGTCTTGTTTGCAACATATAATTTTCTTTTCTTTAATGATTCGTATATTTTTTATATATTTTGGCAAACAACTTTTATGAATTATGTTACAACATTTTACACAAACATAATGTATAAATGGTTTGCTTTTACAACATTTATAGTTAATAAAGGACGGACAGCGAGAAGAGCTGCTGCTAGCCATGATAATTACTTTATTTTTTACCAAGTAACCCAAGTATGTTCTTGATTGCTTCACGATCAAGGATATTTGATATTAATTAATACATTGGGGTGGGTGGAAAGTATTACACTGGTGCCTTAGTGACCAGGATTTCTTTAGTAATTATACAGGGTATCCCACAAGTATTACAGTAATTATTATTAAATTTATTAGACATTCTAATGAATAGGAGAAAATAAACTGTAACAAATGTAAATTATGAATACGAAGTACATATAATCTCGCATATTATATTATTAAATATAATAATTAATATATTCTACGTACAGAGTGTTCCAGTTAACGCGTTACAGCCGACTTTCTCGGTAGCCTCCCAGATAAAATTTTCAGTGTGACGTATTTTTTCCGAGGAACCCGATGCCGCTAAGAAACAAACAATTGTGCATTAAAGAAGAAATTAGGGACGCTAAACCAACAGCGAATATATTAATTAATTAATAATAAGGGTCAATGGGACCTATATCCACTGTAATGTAAGTCGTAACATTTTTACTGATAATCCATCACAGCCTATAAGTGAGATTTTTATTTAGTTATGATACCTACAATTTTTTTAACAGTAGTCGGTGCGAAATTAAAGTGTTGAATGTATCGTCATGTTGCTCATTAGATTTTAAATTTGGTATGGAATCAATGAAATAATTGTTGATATCATCAGCATCATAAAAATCCTGCAGAAAATTTAGCGGAATGTTATCCTTTACTACTCCCCATGACTTTAAGTTAGTTGATATTACTCTTAATATTATTAATAGTCAAATGGGGTCTGCTAGACGTAAAGGCAGTAAAATATAAGTATTCTCCCCGTTAATTCTTCACTAATTAATTAATCAACACGCGTTCTCATATTTTCCCTATAATCTTCCATTATTTGCTAATACCTGCATTTCAATGGTGATATTCTATTCCGCTTAATTAAAAGATAATGATTTCAAAGTGAATAGCTCGAAAGTTAAACTTGATTACATCGTTTGATAATGAATGTAGTCTTTCTCAAAACAGCAACAACGTGATTTTTATTTGCAAGACAAACGACAATGTTTCATTTAAAACGCACTCTCATTCACAGGGTTCGCCGTTCTCTCGATGCAGAATTTCTCACGACAAAATCCAAAAGCTCTTTTTGAAATGTTCCTTTGTTTTATGAACAATTAGTAACTCTTTAACTGGTTATTTAAAAATGTCCCGTACAACTCGCTTGATGAGTCAAAAGGCCATTGTGATGTAATATAAGTTTGTAGACCAAGACTTGTACACTGAAACGTTCAAAATATGAGTAAGCATGAATAGTCCAGTGGAATTAGCTCCAAAAGTACCCAAATCAGCACGTAAATCTGAATGAATTTCATGAACAGGGAGTATCAAAGATGATATATATATATATATATATATATATATATATATGTACATACTTCCTGGATGAAAATTCGTGTTCATTACAACACTCAAGGTGCTGTTATAACCTTGAATGTTGTAATAAATAGTTTTTTCATAATAACTTTGATCGTGGCGCTCGGTGAGAAAAATGTGTAATATAAAAGATGTAGGTATTGACAATACGAATATTTTAAGCCTTATTTTATCAAAATCGGTTCAATAGTTTATTCGCAAATCGTAAAAAACCGTTGAAAATCAATGATTTTTCGATTGTTATTATTTAATAGAAAAATAACCAATATCCGCGTGTAAACTATTTGAAAGTTTAGTCTGTGGTATGCTTAAACTACGGTTCAAATTCGATAAAAAATATATTCAATAGTTTCCGAGATAATTTAATTTGTTGATAGAATTACGATGACTTTAACGTACAATAACAGTCAATTTTTCAATCATACGGTTATAAAAATGGGCTCATTTGAAAGATAAAGGTTGCTACTTCTTAATTCAATTGTTACTCAGTCAAATAATAACTTTTTTTGAGTGTTTAAAAATGGCGTTATATTTTCCGCATAAACAAATTGAATTAAACGCTGAATTTTAACGCAACGTATTGTCAAACAAATCAAATTAAAACTAAGGCCTTTAACTTTATGTTGCGCCGAACTAGAATTGCCCAAATTGATTTGGAGCAAAGATACTTTTTTTTTCAAAAAATCATAGCCCCTATGTTTATTTATATGAAGCTATCAAATTTGTACTATGTAGAGGTTTAGTTGAATTATACTTGGACAGTATTTCCAAATTCCCTCAAATATATATATCAATAATAATGAAAAATAAATTATAGCGTTGATGCGCGTCACTGGAGAGGGAGCAGAAGAGGGGATAGACGCGATCCTGGGCTCGCGCTCACTCAAAATTTGCTCTAACTGCTTCTCGCTGCATGAATCATCGATATCTCGGCTTCTAATCATCCGATTTCGATGATTTTCTTCTTGATTTGCACTAGCTCGACGAGCCCATTCCAAATTTATCAAAAAGAAATTACAAAATTCACTGTAAAATGGAGAAAATAGAAAAGTATTTGGAAAATTCAATTTTATTTCATATTTTGTTAAGCAATACATAACTACACTCACATGCAAAAAAAACGCAACAAGTTAATATTTGGTAAAATTTGAGGTCTTATAATTTTTTTATTTTTAGTTCAATTTTCTTAAATTTTTGACAAACTGTAGATGAAAGGACTAATTTCAACTTGCATATCCAGTCTTTTGTTAAATGCTGGTGTATTAGTCATTATACAGGGTTAATTAAAAGTTCATTGTATAACCCTAACTTTAAAACACCCTGTGAAATAATACCACAATACAAAATACCAATTTTTGTTAAGAATCATTCCTTTCCTACATTTCGTTTTTTGGTTCATGTCTTTAGGTGCACTGGTTCATTTTTAAAAGCGAAATGAACTTGCCACCAGCAGTTTACTTTGAGAAATGTTATTTTTTGACGAGCCGGCTTTGCTCGTTGTTGCTCTAATGTCATATTGACAGTAATTTTTGTTACGCAAGACCTGTTATACTGCTACTATGGTTTTAAGTGCGGAAAATTGCGCAAAAGCTGTTGCTCTTGTTGAAGATGGACGTAATTATGAATATGTTGCAAGAACCCTTCATGTTCATCGCTCTACCATCAAAAGAGTAGTCGAACGTTTTAGACAAACTGGCAGAAATAACCGTAGGGCAGGTTGTGGCAGAAAACGAAAAACTACTACTATGGATGACAGATTTCTTCACATTAACACTATGCGGGATCGTCATTTTACATCAGTGCAGACAAGAAATCAACTCCAAGAGGTCCGAGGTACTAATGTTTGTGTGTGGACAGTTCGCCGAAGATTGAAGGAGTTTGGTTTGAAAGCTTGCAGACCAGCAACTGGACCTAAAATGCTTTCTCGTCACCGAGTAGCTAGACTGCAATTTGCCACTGAAAATTTATTTACCTTGGAACTTAGGGCAATGGAACAATGTTCTTTTTACTGACGAATCCAGATTCTGCTTACATTCTCCAGATGGACGGAAAAGAGTATGGAGAAGGGCCGGAGAAAGATTTGCAAAGTGCACGTTCAGTCCCCGTCTAAGCTATGGAGGAGGTTCGGTAATGGTGTGGGCAGGAATAACCCGGGAGGCCTGCACCGATTTGGTGGTCATCGATGGATCCTTGACGGCCCACCGATATATTGAGGAGATATTAAGCAATTACGTTGTACCTTTTAGTGGATTTATCGGCGATGGCTTTATCCTAATGCAGGATAATGCGCGGCCACATTCAGCATTGCATGTTACACAATACCTCGCGGAAGTTGGTATTAACAAAATGAACTGGCCAGCATGTTCGCCCGCTCTTAACCCCATAGAGCATGCGTAAGACATGCTTGGTAGGCGGATCAGAGATCGCGAAGTAGCTTCGGCTACGGTAAATGAGCTTCGTTTAGCCCTTCAGGAGGAATGGCAAAATATACCTCAAGATACTATTCGTAAGCTTATTGACAGTATGAACCGACGTATGCAGGCAGTTATAAGGGCTAGAGGTGATAATACAAAATATTAAGTTAAATTTGTTGCAAAAAGTACGTTTCTTTAGGTTAATTAAGTTACAGTTGAATTGTTTTGATTTTGAAGTTGAATTGTTTGCATAAATAAATTTTCTTATTTTTCTTTCTTTTTATGTAAGTTGTAATAACTAAACAATATATTGTTGCCATTTCATTACTAGACTCATAAACTAAGCTGTCAAGCTGACGTTAGAGCAACAACGAGCAGAGCCGTCTCGTCATAAAGTAAACTGTTGTTGACAAGTTCATTTCGCTCTTAAAAATGAACCAGTGCACCTAAAGACATGAACCAAAAAACAAAGTGTAGAAAAGAAACAGCTCTTAACAAAAATTGGTATTTTGAAAGAATTTGACTACGAAACTATTCCATAGGGTGTTTTAAAATTAGGGTTATAAAACGAACTTTTAATTAACCCTGTATAATGACTAATACGCCAGCATTTAACAAAAGACTGGATATGCAAGTTGAAATTAGTGCTTTCATCTACAGTTTGTCAAAAATTTAAGAAAATTGAACTAAAAATAAAAAAATTATAAGACCTCAAATCTTACCAAATATTAACTTGTTGCGTTTTTTTGCATGTGAGTGTATATATATAGCAAATTAATTTATTTTCGAAAACTGGGAGGATAATCCCTTAAAACGTTCAATAATTATTAAAAAACTTCTATTAACCGGCAGCTAATCGTCTAAATCCGCCCCTGTATCTGACGAGCCTGTACTTTTACGAAATGACTTCTCACAGCTTCGAAACTTTCATCTACATCTACAAAGGTAATTTAAACGGTGGGATATAATGAATGTATATAGTATACATTTTTTAAAAACTGAATGCCGGTGAATGTAACATATGCACGTAACGAGAACTATTACATGCACTTTTATTCATCAATGCTTGTTCACCTTGTTTCCTGAAAAGAATTAAACTCAATAATGGGAATGCTTGTTGGACAACAAATTATTACAACGCCATGGCATATTTATTTTTATTGTTCAGCTGAAGTTTCGAACCGATAAGAGAGATTAATTATATTCTGAACTTTAAAACTAAAGCTACACATTGTTTTGTAAGTATATAAAACTCTTAACCATTATCTTTATAAGGATTTAGAAGACTACAATATTTGATGAAGGTACAAATAAGTGCTGCATACTTATATCAAAAATGTCCAATGATCCCCAATATTTCTGATCGTATGTTCATTCCAAAAATGAAACTTCTAGAATTTCCGGTAAAATGTCATATACATTTTATGATAAACCTCAAAATGTTATGGACGTTTTTGGAGAAGTGTCTACTTGCTACCAGAAACAGGCGATGAAAACAACGCTGAATTGTGTAATAACCAAGAAAACATTACGTTTCAAAATATGTCTGAAAATGACATCCTACCTAAATGCTAAAAAGAATAAAATAAAAAACAAAATAACGTCAGATTGAGATAATATTCCAAACATCTTTTTTAACTATTATTTAGGTTTTCAACGGGCATGCGCTTAATTACAGGCTATTTCAAAAGATATTTAAACAAAATATGACACAAATGTATACAGCGTGTCTCACCGGGAATTGGATCCATCGATATAGAGAAAAGTACGCATCAGAAAATTTTGAAAATTTAGATAATTACTAATGTCGGTGTGGCCAATCCAGCTAAAATAATTACAAGCAGCTGGCACTTCCGCTTATACCGGAAGTTGATACCACCTTGCTTATTTCAAATGGAACGCCCTATATATTTTAGGGTTTTCGAAAAGAGCGTAAAATTCTGAGTCGAAAATATGTAGCATATCCTACCTAAACCTAGCCGTTTCAGAGATATTTGACATTTTGTAGAAAATTTGATAGGTGCAACGGTTTGCAAGAACCGTTATAACTTTCTTCGTGTAAAAGATCCTCATGTGTTTCTTGTCACATAAAAAGAACACAAGGAGAACTACATTCAACAACTGAAATAAATTCAATAATATCATACCAAGTGCTCCGTCTTTCGCGTTACATTTTATCAACTTCAGACCGCGAAAACTTGTTTAAGTCAAATGGAACACCCTGTATTTTTTTACGTCAAGTTGTGTAAAATTGAATTCCCCTTTTTCTGATATTAGCATTGTGGGGGTTAAAGTTACAACTTTTTGAAATATTTGCGATTTTATTAGAAATTCATGAATTGTTGTAATCATTTCATCAAAATAGCCATGATTAGAAACAATCAGTCATCATCTTATGTCAAAAAATGCCAACACGTTTAAATTACACCCACGAAGACTTTTTAAATTTGTTTATTATTTATGGAGAATGTGATAAAGTAATATCAAGAACTTGCAGCACATTTGCTACTCGATATCCAGAAAAACGGAAACCGTCACCAAACACTGTAAAACGCATACTGGAAAATTTTAAAATTTATGGCTCTGTCAAGGCAAAATGCAAAGAAGAAAGCCTATTGTTGATGACGAAAACATTGAAATAGTCATTCTGGGATATTTTCATGCATTTCATTAAGACAAGCTGCTCTGGAATTCACAGAATCTTATTAAAACATAAGTTTCACCCGTTTTCATTCCATATGGTTCAAGGATTAAAAGAAACAGATTTTCTAAGAAGACAGAATTTTTGTGAGTTTATTCTAATAAGGTCTGAGGATCACGATTCTTATTTGGGAAATATTATATGGACAGATGAAGCAAAATTTACTAAAAATGGACTTTTTAATAGACACAATTCGCATTATTGGAGTGATTCAATTCCTCATATGTTCAGAGAGAGAAACTTTCAGGAAAGTTGGCAGTTCAATGTTTACTGTGCCATAAGAAACGATAGAGTGGTGGCATTACAATTTTATCAGGAAAATTTAAACGGTAAATTAAATTTTCCCTTCTGCTAATATGTATAGGTAAATTTTTGTTTTTTTTTTTTTTTAGGTGAAAGATCTGAATATTTTACAAAATTTGAATAATAATTATTTAGAAAATGTACCTCTCGCCGAACATAGAAACATTTTTTATCAGCACGACGGTGCTCCCCCACATAACGCATATTTAATTAATAATTATTTACAAGAAACTTTTTATGATCAATGGATTGCCAATAATGGACCTTTCTTATGGCCTCCTCGCTCGCCCGATTTATCCATTCTGGATTATTTCATTTGGGGAACTATTAAAAATAAAGTTTATGAGAGCCCATTAACAACCATTGAAGATTGTATGCAAAGAGTAAGAAATGCATTTCAAAACATATCACAGGATTCAATTAGAAGAGCTACCCATGAGGAACTAATCCGAAGGTGCGAAAAATCTGTCGAGGTTCGAAGGCGGAATTTTGAGAAATTATTAAATTAAAATGAAATCATATTTTAAATTGATCTTATGTCTGCTATTTTAGTTCATGCCATATCTTCAATTCGATTACTACGCATGTTACAGTGTTAGTGTTATTTTGCGTTTTTGTGGATATCTAGTAGCAAATGTGCTGCAAGTTCTTGATATTACTTTATCCCATTCTCCATAAATAATAAACAAATTTAAAAAGTTTTCGTTGATATAATTTAAAAGTGCTGGCATTTTTTGACATAAGATAATGACTGATTGTTTCTAATCATGGCTATTTTGATGAAATGATTACAACAATTCATGAATTTCTAATAAAATCGCAAATATTTCAAAAAGTTGTAACTTTAACCCCCACAATGCTAATATCAGAAAAAAGGGAATTCAATTTTACACAACTTGGCGTAAAAAAATACAGGATGTTCCATTTGACCTAAACAAGTTTTCGCGATTTGAAGTTGATAAAATGTAACGCGAAAAACGGAACACTTGGTATGATATTATTGAATTTATTTCAGTTGCAGAACGTAGTTCTCCTAGTGTTCTTTTTACGTGACAAGAAGCAAATGAGGATCTTTTACACGAAGAAAGTTATAACGTTTCTTGCAAACCGTTGCACCTGTCAAATTTTCTATAAAATGTCAAATATCTCTGATACGGATAGGTTTAGGTATCGGATATGCTACATATTTTCGACTAAGCAAGTTGGTATCGACTTCCGGTATAAGCGGAAGTGCCAGCTGCTTGTAATTATTTTAGTTGGATTGGCCACAATTTTCAAAATTTTCTGATGCGTACTTTTCTCTATATCGATCGTTTCAGTTCCCGGTGAGACACCCTGTATATATATATATATATATATATGGCCACTGTCATTTGTCTGCTCCATGACCTATGGCATACTGATGAGAACTAATAAGTTCGAAACCGGTCTATGTCTGGTCAGGGAGTTGACAAATGACATTGGCTACCAATTTTTCATGATTTGTAAGGTATAATTCAATGCAGGTCGGGGTATTTGCCCGCTGAGTAGTTGTTTCCTGCAAATCATGTATAACAACAGTATATGGGTTAAGTCCACCAAGGGCTGAAGGTCACCGCTCTCGGTATTTGCAAAATGGCAAGTCGCTATGCACCATGGAGACATCCATGATGTCTGGTGTATAGTAGCATTAGACCACATGAGAGAATTCACTTACCTCTCACCACTACACCATTTACATTAGTCTGTATAAGACTAGCAGGTTGGCCACTGTCATTTGTCTGCTCCATGACCTATGGCATACTGATGAGAACTAATAAGTTCGAAACCGGTCTATGTCTGGTCAGGGAGTTGACAAATGACATTGGCTACCAATTTTTCATGATTTGTAAGGTATAATTCAATGCAGGTCGGGGTATTTGCCCGCTGAGTAGTTGTTTCCTGCAAATCATGTATAACAACAATATATATATATATATATATATTGCTATGATATTCTCCTGCAGTGCAATTAAAATAATACACGATAAAATTTCTAAATTTAATTCTCAAAGTCGTAAGTTCGGTATCAATTAAAAGAAACACAATTCTAGCAACACAAATAATCAATAAAACAAATCCAAAATCAAACTGAACAATGTACAGCGAGAACAATACAAGTAAAAGATAAAATTTACTATCTAGCTAAATAAAATAAACACAATACTAAAATAAAAATAATTAGGAGACGATTAAGTTTAAAGTAAAATGTGAAATTAATATTACAATAGTGCTGAGCACCCGCGAAAACGGGGACCAACAAATATTCATGCACTTTGATTTTTTTTGGGATATTTTAGTATTAGGGGAAGGGATAGTTTCAACCCTGGGGGTGGATAAGATCAAGGTTTGTAAAGTAAGATAGGTAGCATGGTAACTTGAACGGAATGGAGGGGTTACGATGAAGGCGGCCATCTTCCGCGTCATCGTGCCTGCCCAAACTTAATTGTACGTATGTATTTTTTTAGACGTTGCGCTTATTTGTTGAGTTATTTCGAAATATTTGTTGTTTTTGTGTTTATAATCGTGCAGTTATAGTTATTTAGTGTATAATCTAATTGACAATTACTGTTAAAGAGAAAAGACTCATAGTATAGAAGTTTGTAACCTGTGTATTTACAGAAATAATTTTAAGGTAAAAGTTTTTATTATTTTCCGTTCATAATAATAAATAACAATGTTACATACAATTATTAGATGACTGAAGGAAAGGTTTGTAGTGTAGCTGTTTGCAAGAACAACTCAAAAAAGGCAAAAGAGAGTGGTGAGATGTTGATGTTTTTTCCTTCCCTAAAAAAATTACTTAATACACTAAATAAAATTTATTTTCATATGATACAAAGAAATATTAGAAAAAACCAATGAGTGATTTTTTCTTATTAATTGCTGTGTCTAATATGACATGATAAAATTTAATGGCCCTCTTGTTAAATTTTATTAATAAATTATTGTATGCACATCTAATTCTAATAAAAAATTTGCATTAAAATTTTTTAATACTACATAATTGTAAATGTTGGCCTGGGGAAAAATTTCTACTCTTTTAACTTTTTTTTCATTATTACACTTTAGAAAAAAACTATGTATTTGTTTATTATTATTTACAAATTATTTATTAATGTAAATATTTCAAAAATTATTTATTAAGTAAAGCCAGGAATAAAACGGTAGTCGCTACATGTAAGGCGTACTCAGTGTGCGCATTGCGCGCGAAAGCGCAATCAAAATACATTCAGCAAATCAAAAAATGTTCCTTTTGAGATGTACAATAAGAATGTATAACTCAATTGCTGATATTTATAGATTAACTTTCCTCAAAATGCGTATAAACAAATTACTTATCTTTCTTCCGCAAAAATTTCAGGCTCTCATCACTTGTAAAAATTTTCAAGAGCATGGTGGGATATTTCACTATAAAAGATCTTAAAGCTTGAAGCTTTAGCTTTAAAATGAGACCTGGTAGAACTTTCTACGTTGAATAGGAGGCGAGTTATGAGTGAAATAGTGCGAAAAAATCGTAATTATGCAATTTGTTAATAACAAATGTGCAATATCTCCGGTTCTAATCAGTCGATTTTAATTTTTCAAAAAGAGTTTTCTTTGTTTTTGTATCAGAAATCATAAAAAATTTGAAAACTCTCCCTTCCATTGTTAACTTTGAAGTTATAGCCTTATAAACAATTAAAATGTTAATAACAATTTTTCTTGCATGATTCCGTAAAATTGAGTTGCATATTTAGATTCAGCATGAAAAAATACGTCGAAAACACCTATTTACTCGTCGCGACCTCAAAGGGTCACGGGAAGGTTCATGGCCCCCGTACCATAGGGCGAAAATTAGTATCATGTATGTTTCTTCATCTATCTTATAACTTATTAAATTCGCTAAGAATTATATAAAGCAATGAAATCAAGACTGAAGTCTCGGGCAAGAAATTGCACACAAGATTAAAAGAACCTACTTCAGTCCCTTGATATAAAATGTACTTCTTTAACTGCATACATTAATTAGTTATAAATTTGATATATAGTAATGTCAATATTAAATTCCAAGGAAAACGTTATCGATGTTAATAATCATTAATCAAAAAAGTCAATTTATTAACTTGTGCTTGTACATTAAAAAATACAAAATACGGAATTCAAATTCATAACTAATTATACTTCTATACTAATGGTTTGAATGCCAGAAATTCGGATGGGCAGGCAGAGTGACGCGTTCCCGCATTTTAAATAGTGATCTCTGATTGGTCGAAAGTTACCATGCTACCTATCTTACTTTACAAACCTTGGGATAAGGTGCTGTATGGTTAAATTTCAAACGGCCTACCCGAATCCTGTCCAAAAAACCGATCCACGTGCTTACGATGGAAAAAACGTGAAAAAATTTCGAGTTATTTAAGTGTCCCAATATTTGCGCATTCTACTGTTATTTGAGACGACCACTGAAACTCCTCACATTTTTTGTTATTATGAATTTGGTTTTACGATATCATTAGCAAGAATAGCAGCAGTCCTAGAGTACTGCCCTGTGGTACCCCGTTATTATTTTATATTTCATCAGATACTTGCCCGTTTACTTTTGTTATTTGTTTTTTATTCCGCAGATAATCTACTAGCCAACTTAAAGGTATACCAGTTATACCATATCGTTTTTGTTTTTTAATTAATTTTTCCTTGTCAATAGTTTGAGAAGCTCAGTTTATATAAAACATAGAGCAGCTATCATTACACCTCTATCCTGTTGTTCTTTCTAATCGTATAAAATATTTTGTACTGCAGTCTCACAACTGTGGATTATGGCAGGGTTCTTTGAACTTCAGAATCTTCATAAGGTTTTCTATTTTTGGTTAAAAGAGGTTTTATTCTAGTTTTTATACCGCTGTGTAGAAAACATAGTTCTGAAGAAGTTAAAGGGTTTTAGCGATCAGGCAACAAAGAATTTAAATCATCGCTTTAGCTGTATATGACACCTGGTGATAATTAACTTGAATAGGTAGTGTATATTTCACTCATTAAATCAACCAACTATTCATATAATTGGGCAGAAGACCGGTGACAAATCCTAATGCAAATTTGAATAAAATTACCATAAGTAACCAGAACCTAATAATCTCTGTTAATAATGTTAATGGTATTCGGCAGCAAGTGTATGAATAATTTCGTCACACGTACGCGAACATGTAATCATTGTAATCGTAGAGTACCCGTACAGCAGACAGCATGAACTTGATGAACCAACCAACAGTATAAAAAACTACGTGGACTACGCCACCCCAACCGGAACTATGGTCACTAGTTACTACCAACTAAAAATATTCCACGATAACATTCGTACACGTCGTACACGTTTTCTGTGGGGGGTTTGGTACGCTGCGAAGAGAGACGCAAGCTGGAGGATTGTTTTACGTTTTTTACAAGCTAGGAAAGAGCCGTTTCCGGTGAATCAACGTTTTTAATGAGCTGTTTATTTTGATTAGACCCTTATGTACGTATGACAATAGAAGGTAAATGTTAGATAATAATAAAGTAGACGCGTTAGAATTATTAACAACTACGTATTTTTCAATAATAACTGAGTTCTGTGGTTTGGTAATAAAATTGTTGTTTTTTGCAACTACTATTTTTATACATTTTTTAAATCTGATGCGATCAGTGGCCAGAACAGATCTAATAGAACGACAATAATAATGCTGAATCGAGTAGAACATTTCATGCGATTTTAAGGATTTGTCTGAAGATAGTCAAAAAATATTTTCGAAACGTCGCAATCGCATTTATTTACTCAGCTATTACTTTCAAATCTTTGTAACATGTCCTACCAAAGTAGTTATTATCGTAAAATCTACATATAAGCTATGTAAGAATGAAAATTAATTTTTAAATATGACAATGAAGATCAAAAGATAAAAGACCTACACAAGAAATATATAGTGTGGGGTATAATGCGTCCGGTTTCTACATCTCGAATTCTATGATAGCCAAAAAAACAAAATCAATAAAAATAAAAGAAATCAGAAAATACGAGAAAAAAATTCTGACAGGCGTTGAGCAAATAAATTGAGAGGAAAGCGATGTCAAAAATGAGCCTACAATAACATGAATTTAAAAATAATTGAAGCAATAATAACAATAGAAATAATACAATTAAACCATTAATGACTCAAGGGATAGTAATATTCTTTCCTATTATTTGGGTTTTCTACCACATGTATTATTATCCTCTTCAAGAACAAATCACCGAATCTACAAAATAATAGAATTATTGGAAAAAGCCTCTGCGCCCGTGACGTTTACGTCAAAGGGCTTGGAGCCCTGGAGGTTTCAAAATTAATACTATGATTGATACATAATTGACAATTGTCAGTTTCCAACTTTCATCAGCCAATCAGCATTCTTGTTTTAAAAAACCCAGGGCTCCAAGAACTTAAAAGAAATCGGTCAATATGTTCTAGCAGTGGGCATTTACAGAACTCAAAGATCTCGAGTAGTTCCCGGAATATTTCACCTGGGGAGTTTTTATAGGCACATCCGAGGGCACATCCCATGATGATGTGATACAGAAATATTTTAAACATGCATAAGAGCTACGTAGTACCAAGTTATTTTACTATTTTCTAAGACAAACCTATGACATATATATTAGCTAATATGTATGCGTACTTATTTATAAAGAAATGGTTTGCTTTAAATGAGGCATCAGTTTTAGTGTCCCCCGCAGACCACTACTTTACTTCGTGGCCTAATCATTGATGATGATGATTTACTACGCAGCCTCTCAACAATCGCCCGTTAAAGTTTACATAAATCAAGTTAGCATTAACATATCGAAATTTTGCAATGTCAATATATTGATTAATTGTCGCTTTTTTCTCGTAAATCTGTTGTGAAAAGAAAAAAATTGTCGCACCTTAGTTAAAAAAAAAGACCATGGTAATGCCTACTTGGTAGTGAAGTTAGCGTTACCACATTCCGAAACGGGCTAAAATGGTGGAAAAAAGAGCTCTGAATATCAAAATAATTTGTCGCGAATTTGTCGTGAGCAAATAATAAGCGAAAAACCACCCTTTGATGATTTACGGGGGTGGTAGTGCTCAGTACAGAGAAAAATGTATTAATTCTCCTACTTCTGCTTAATACGATTTCGCGACAAATTGTTTCGTGGAACGACAAATTCCTGAAGAAGAATCAGCTCAAAAGAACACCCCTTGATTTACTGGGGAGGTAGTGCCGAGTCCGGACAAAAACGTATTAATTTCTCCATTTCTGCGTACCTAATACAATTTCGTGACAAATTGTTTCGAGAAGCGACAAATTTCTACGTCCTTTACGGCAAATTCCTAAAAAAAATCGGTTAAAAAAACTCACCCCTTGCTGATTTACGGGGGTGGTAATAATGAGTACGGAGGAAAATATGTTAATTTAACTATTTTTGCAAATGATAAATTCGCGACAAATTGTTTCGTGGCACGACAAATTCCTATGCCCCTTACGACAAATTCCTGAAAAAGAATCAGCCCAAAAAAACCATCCCTTGATGATTTACGAGGATGGTAATGATGAGTACGGAGAAAATTTAACTATTTTTGCAAACTAGAAGTTCGCGACAAATTGTTTCGTGGCACGACAAATTCTTGCGTCTCTTACGGCAAATTCCTGAAAAATAATGCCAAATACACCATGCCACGAAACAATTTGTCGCGAATTTCTAGTTTGCAAAAATAGTTAAATTAGTACATTTTCTCCGTCTCTCCAACTCATCATTACTACCCTCGTAAATCATCAAGGGATGGTTTTTTGGACTGATTCTTTTTCGGGAATTTGTCGTAAGGAACGTAGGAATTTGTCGTGCTACGAAACAATTTGTCGCGAACTTCTAGTTTGCAAAAAATACTTAAATTTTCTCCATATTCATCATTACCACCCTCGTAAATCATCAAGCGATGGTTTCTTGGGCTGATTCTTTTTCAGGAATTTGTAGAAAGGGGCGTAGGAATTTGTCGTGCCTCGAAAAAATTTGTCGCGAATTTTTTGTTTACAAAAATAGCTAAATTAATAGATTTTTCTCCGCGCTCATCACTACTTCCCCCGGAAATCAAGGGGTGTTATTTTTTGAGCTGGTTCTTTTTCAGGAATTTGTCGTAAGGGACGTAGGAATTTGTCGTGGCACGAAACAATTTGTCACGAATTTCTAGTGTGCAGAAATAGTTAAATTAACACATTTTTCTCCGTACCCATCATTACCACTCCCGTAAATCATCAAGGGATGGTTTTTTTGGGCTGATTCTTTTTCAGAAATTTGCCGTAAGGGATGTAGGAATTGGTCGTGCCTCGAAACAATTTGTCGCGAATTTCTAGTTTGCAAGAACAGTTCAATTAATATATTTTCTCTGTACTCATCATTACCACCCCCGTAAATCGTCAAGGGATGGTTTTTTGGACTAATTCTTTTTCAGGAATTTGCCGTAGGGACGTAGGAATTTGTCGTGTCACGAAACAATTTATCGCGAATTTCTAGTTTGCAAAAATAGTTAAATTAACCTCCGTACTCATCATTACCACCCCCGTAAATCAGCAAGGGGTGATTTTTTGAACTGATTCTTTTTAGGAATTTGCCGAATTTCGTTACGCAGAAATAGGAGAATTAATATATTTTTCTCCGTACTCACTACCACCCTTGTAAATCATCAAGGGGTAGTTTTTTGGACCGATTCTTTTTCAGGAAATTGTCTCAAAATTATATTACGCAGAAATAGAGTAATTAATACATTTTTCTCTGTACTCAGCACTACCACCCCCGTAAATTATCAAGGGGTAGTTTTTTGGACCGATTGTTTTTCAGGAATTTGTCGCAAAATTAAATTACGCAGAAATAGGGTAATTATTACATTTTCTTTTGTACTCAGCACTACCAATCGTCAAGGGGTGGTTTTTTGTACTGATTCTTTTTTAGGAATTTGTCATAAGGGGTCTACAAATTTGTCGTGTCTGAAAATAGTTTGTAGCGAATTTCTATTACGCAGAAATAGGAGAATTAATACATTTTTCTCTGTACTGAGCATTACCACCCCCGTAAATCATCAAGGGGTGGTTTTTTGCATATTATTTGCTCACGACAAATTATTTTGATACTCAGAGATCTTTTTTTCACAATTTTAGCCCGTTTCGGAATGTGGTAATGCTAACTTGACGATCAAGTTGGCATTACCATGGGTTTCTTTTTTAAATAAAGCGCGACAAGTTTTTTCTTTTCACGACAAAAAAGCGATAATTAATCCATATATTGACATTGCAAAATTTCGATATGGTAATGTTAACTTGATGGATGTTTAAAGTTTACATTTATTGTACGATATCTTCATGGCTTTCAGGCATAACTTTATTCTAAAATCAAAATGAGAGAGACAATAATATTTAATTTTCAACACCCTCGAAAATCATTCCCTTAGTTTTTACAATTCCTTTAGTATTTTTGGCGTAATCACAGGTAAGTTCTTTTCAACTCCTTAAGTACTTAGACCCTTTAAAAGTATTTTTCCCGTTTTCTAATGGTTACTTGGAAGGAACTCATTTAGTTTGAATAGAATTTTGCCCACCTAAAACTTGCAAATTGCCGACTGTGCAATATTAAAACCATATAGCAAGCACAATGATTGCTTTGTTTATTTAAAAGGTTCAATTTTGAAGACAATAAACAAATGCATACAGGTAATAACTCAGGTGGCTTTTTCATTCAGCTCCAAATTGTAAAAATGTGCCTACTTTAAAAGTTCATAGCAAAGTTTACAAACAATGTAGACCAGGGAAATAAGGAAAACATTACAGAATTTTGATAAATAGCTCGTATCGAGTTGCGATTTTCGGCATCGTGTTCGAAACAATACCAGGAAAAAAGTCTATATATAGTGCACGCGTCATTTTTAGAAAATTGTATATGGGGTGCAAAAAATGCATTTAACATTTTATTTAATCATAATAATTTATAAAAAACCGGGAAAATCGCTCGGAAATCGTCACTCGGGGCTTTCGAGGACGCCCAGTCCAGATCTGCCTTCGAAGCCGGCCGGGAACACTCAGGAGTGGCACTACGGGGGTGGTGGGGGGTAAATTTTGAGTAAAAATCGCTGCCCATGGAATCACTAGTTCCACATCCAGATTTTGTATCCAAATCTTATGCACACTAAATCTCAATGTGATATTTTACTCTCTTTAATAATAGGGTGGGGGTGGTAGAGGGGGGTGGCTAATGTCAAAATAAATTTTAAAGGCCCTTAGTTCTTGTACACACACTAAATCCTAATTTAATTTTTTTTTACTCCCTTAATAATAGGGCGGGGGTGGCAATTGGGGAGGTAGAAGGGGTGGCTAATGCCAAAAATTTTTTGTAGTTCCTTGTTTCTCGTATACACACAAAATCCTAATTTAATTTTTTACTCTCTTTAATAATAGGGTGGGGGTGGTAGAGGGGGTACCTAACGCCAAAAAAATTTTTGAGACGATTCGTTCTTGTATACATACTAAATGACATTTTAATTTTTTTTACTCCCTTTCATAATAGTGTGGGGGCGGTATTTGGGTAATAGTGGGGGGGGGGTGATGTCAAAAAAATTGCAATTGAATTTATTTAAAATTTCTTGCAGATAAGGAGGTACTAAAATATAATTAGCGTTTATTTTATATTTCAGCATTCCAATGATTTTGTTAAATATTGTTATCAACAAAAGTACTTTTATCAATTGTTTTCCAATTTTTATTCCATGGATTACTTGATAATAAATAAAATAATAAGAAAAATGTGAATTTTTTTATTTTTACCACAGAATTATTAATATGCAATATTTCTTTATGAAATTTTGTACGGGTCCATTTCAGAAGGCGCTTAAACCAGTGATGTACTCATATTTTTTTATTAAAAAATCGCTAATATGATTTCGTGAATTTTCACCCCCAAAAATACACAGTAGGTTTTTGTTAAACAATGTGACACTTTATCCTAAAGTGCAGTTTCCCACGCTCTACATTAAAAAAAAAATGTTAAAATCGGATGGTAAATAAAAATTTTGTAGGGGTGTCCCTCTTTCAAATGGGTCATACTGTAGAAAAAATAAATTACTTACGTTAATGTGACATTGAATTATCTCATAAAATTGAATGTATCCATTTGACACCCCAATGCAGATCGCAGTATACTTTTGGCATAATTAATTTTAATTATTCATATCCTGTCCCCAATCCCTGCATATTAAATTACAAAAATTTCTTGTGAATTATCTCAAATAGTGCATACATTAACTAATTTTTTTCGAAGTAGGTAGGTATAGGAAGAATAATATCATTTACAAAATACAAGGTCGAAAGTATTGATTATAGAATTATGAAATTAAAATCCCCATAGAAGTTTTAGGTTACAAATGAGACTATCTATAACTTGATATTTTGTTACTGCATCACTACTTTTTATATAGACAGGTATTGTTTAAATCCGTGAAAATATTTATAAGTTTCATGTTTCCAATGTTATGAATAATTAATAAAACTTAAAAATTGTTAAGACACAAAGTTTTGATGTGCCCTTGAAATACTATGTTTCACTACTTATTCGGCAGTTCTATATTATATGGTTTAAAATGAATTGAATTTAATTGTTCTTTTGTAGAGAAAATGCCGTAGAGGTAAACAGTAAAGGTACCAAATCAAGACCAACGAATTTTATAACTACTTAAAGATGTCCCGAAATTATCCACACAATCTTTAAGAGTGGTTCGGAGTGTATTAGTCATCCATGCTTCCAATTTTAATTGTAAATGACTTCACGTCAATAAAATGACGCAGCTGAACGTACGGTGTGCTTGGAAAGTGAGAGATAGAGATGTAGTAGAATATGACATTGGACAAATTTATTATACCTAATCTTTAAATTTCTCTGTGCATTTGAGGACATTAGTTCTACAAAAGGGAAAATAGTTATTTTAATAATACCTATGCGGGACGATAAAAATTATTTTTGCAAATCGATAATAGAAGGAAAAAAAATATTTTTTTATATATACTTTTTTTTCTCTCATCGTCCCACATTGTAACATGTTTTTAATGTCTTTTAGTGAAAGCCGTTTTTTAAAATAATGATTTATATGAGAGTAAATTGCACCGTCTTTCCGGCTTATATCCGGCGCGCACAGCACGAAATTATAAAAATAACTCTAAACGAGAAATTATGAAAATTCAAATCCCTATAGGTCTTCTAACTTACACAAGCATTCATAAGTTCTCCCCCCGTTATTTGATGGTCCCATATTATGTTATCCTCTACAGTAATTTTTTAGTAATTTAGTAATTTATTTCTCTCTTTACCATATTATACAATATACATAATCATCTATAATACTAGAGTTAGAGTAGTTAAAAAAAATGGTATACCTACGATATACGCTAAAGTTAACAACTATACAGATAAAGGTAAGAAACGATTTTTGATACCTAGGCAGTTATGAGATTATAATTGCCCGTATGTACCATATGTTTAAAATATTTAGGTTACAAAAATTAAATAATGAAGATTGTAATTGAGATATTGAAGCGACAGGTATTTTATATATTAGAGAAGACTTGTGATGGAGCGCTTTTAATTTTACAAAACTTGATTAAATAAATTATAATTACGTACAACATACAATTTACACTCCTGAATTTTTTTATATTGCTTATTGTTTTAATATTTAATGGAAGAAGATTATAGGATTTAGGTCCTAAATAATTCATGAACTTTTTATTTATGTTCTTTCTGTTTATTGGTATGGTTAAGTGTCGATTTATTCTATTTCGTGTGACGTAGGAATGGTTAATGTATTGTTTAACTTTTGTGTGCTTATGTACAAAACAGCAGGTTGAAACGATGAATAAGCTACGAACATTGCATACTCTATCAGTGTACAGTAAATTTGTTGGATACAGTCTATTTTTCTTTAAAATAATTTTCAGTATTGTATTCTGTACTACCGATAGCGGTTTTAAAGTATTATTGTACATACCACCCCATACTATTACGCCATAGCGAATAAGAGACTCAACCAATGTTTGATACACTGTTAATAATAGGTTTTGATTTAAGAATTTCCTTAAAAGATAGAATTTGTGTATAAGGCACCTAATTCTTTTTGTTAAGTACGTTACATGACAGTCCCATTTTAGATTTTTGTCAATAACAATACCTACGTACTTAGTACTTGTGGTCTCTGTTATTGAGTCATTTAAGTTGTCTATTTTTATGTTATTATAATCAGGACGATTTGAAGATGTTATAGAGAAAGCAATGTAATTGGTTTTATTTATGTTTAATGATAATTTATAGGTATCTAGACAATCTTTTACTTTTTTGACCCCTGATTTTACTCGGTCCCTTGTGTTATCCCAGGTGGTTCCATTAAAAATTAGCACCGTATCATCTGCATATGAAATGACTTTACCATTAATGTCTATGCTAGTTAAAGAAGTAATATATACATTGAAGAGTATTGGTCCTAATTCTGTACCCTGCGGTACACCTATCTGAACATTTTTTGGATCACTTAGTACGTTCCTAACATTTACACACTGAGTTCTATTTGTTAGGTATGATTTAAAGACTTCCAGCACGATGCCCCTAATTCCATAGCTTTCAAGAACATTAAGAAGTTTCTCATGAGGTACCGTGTCGAAAGCCTTAGCTAAATCTAAAAAGACAGCTATGCATTTTTTGCTTTTATCTAGATTATCTGTTACCTCCTTTATTACTTCATACATTGCGTCGTCAGTGCTTAATCCCTCTGTGAATCCAAATTGGTGTGGAGAGAGTAATTTGTTGTTCTTTAGAAAGTCAACTAGTCTTTCTTTAAGACATTTTTCAAATTATTGGTCGATAATTACTAATTATTTTCGGATTGCAAGATTTATAAATAGGGGTTATAGAACTACACCGGTTTTAAAGATTAGATTTATTATATGTTTTAATGGGGAAATAATGTATAAGTGTATGATTTTTAAGATTTTCGAGGTAATTCCATCTGGTTCAGGAGAACTGTTGTTTTTTAAATTATTTATTTGCCTAATTAATTCATTATTATCGACCGGTTTTAGAAATATTGATTTATCTAATATAAAGGGGGTATTTGTATGGTTATTGCATTGTGGTATTTTATTTAACATCTCTAACCCTATACTTGAAAAATAATTGTTGCAAAAGTTGGCCATGTCTTTATCACAGTTGAAATTATTGTTGGTGTCATCAAGAACTTGAAAATTATTATTGCAGTTTTTTTTGCTTTCATTTGTAGCCTCAGATATGAGCTGATACATTTTTTAAATATCGTTAGTATTTTCACTTATTTTATTTTGATAATAATTGTTTTTTGCTTTGTTGATTACTTCTTTTAAATTATTTCGATAAGCCTTATATTCAGCTTCTTTGGTAGTAGTAAATTCTTTTAATAGTCTTTTTTTCAATTTATCTCGATGTTTTATAGATATAATTATTGCGTTGCTTATCCATGGTTTTATTTTTTTATGTTGTTTTTGTTTTGTAATTATTAAAGTACTTGATTTCTCTAGTATTTCTCGCAACTCTGTTATGAATGTTTCGGTAGCTAGCTCAGGATCATTTGCATTTAACACATTTACCCAACTAGTTTCTTTGACTATTTTCTGTAGTTTGATGAAGTCGGTTTTTATTATTCTATTTGAGACTGCCGGAATTTCCGTGTTATTTGAATTTTTTTTTGCTATATTTATCATAACGGGGTAGTGATCTGTGATGTCGTATGGTATCACAAATGATTCATATTTTAAGTTTTTTAAGTTCAAATTTTTTTTGACAAAGATATGGTCGATAGACGACGATGAATCATTTGTTACTCTAGTGGCAGACTTAATATAAGGTTGAAGACCATGTAAAGCTAAAGTTTCTAAATAATTATTTACTAAAGGATTGTTTAAGTTTAGTATATCAATATTGATGTCATCAGCAACAATTTCAATGTTTTTATCAAGATTGTTATTTAGAAAATCATCAAAGTCATCTATAAATGATTGTACTACTGTAGATGGTGGACTATACAATGTTGTTAGCCCAATTGTCACGTTATTTATTTCTAAGCTTACTCTACTTACATTTATACCGGTGATATTTAATTTGTATGTTGATATGTTTGCATTTAAATCAGATTTTGTCAGTAAAAGTACCCCATCACATTTGTTTATATTTCCATTATTATAAGACGTAATGTAGCCTGGGATGTTAAATTGTGTAACAGATTCAATCTGCCAACATTCACTTAGTATAATGATGTCGCAAAAGTAAAGTTTGAATGATTCGATAAAAACTAACAATTCATCAAAATTTTTCCGCACACTTCTTATATTTACATGCATAATATTTATAAGTTTTTTCACTTGTGTTTATTTTGTTTATTAATTCACTAGCACCAGTTAACTCACTTTTAGTCTCAGAATCCAGTCTATTTAGCACCTCTTCTTCTTGTTGTCTAACCATGTATCTGATGACCGTAGTCTATCTTATTTTTTAAAAGAATAACAGAATAATATGCATTGCTTTTTAACATGTTTTTTATTTGTTTAAAAAAAAAATTTCTTTGGGTATGACGTGATAATATTATTAAGGTACTGTTTTGCCGCGTATCTGAACTACCGAAGGTGTAAGCTGATTTATTTATATGTACAAATTAATAATAGGTCATAGTTCAGGAGTAGATTCTTTGGGCCAAAATATGAAGATATAACTAAATATGCTTTAGTAAAATGTTGCTGTAGAAAAGATACAAGGTGTCAAAGTTCAAGCTCTTGACTGATCTTCGCCAAATTTGCTAGAGGAACTTTTTCGGCTGGTGTTTGTTGCAATCGAAGCATTAGCGTTTTGTTGGTAATATGCGATTATTACACTTAATGCGCCAGGCTTGTAACTTGTAATTCAGCGCTCGGCGGGGCACATAGCCCAGAGAGTAGCTGTTGGTTGCAGTCTGGTTACATTCCTTATAGAAAATAAGGACTTTATAGAGCAGCTTGCGACTGAAATATGTTTTTCTTTTTTTTTCGTTTATGTGGTCTCTAATATAAAACAGAGATTATACTATGTATTTTTGATTGTATAGTCAAGGGCTAAATATATGTATTATCTATCTATCTATCTATCTATCTATGTTTAGCAACTAACCATGGTCAAAACTTATCGCGGGATATACATTATCCAATTTGTATTACGCAAATTTTAGATAGCGACGTTGAATATTCTCGAGACTATTACAATATTTATTATAGCCGGGATTCCAAATAAGTGAAGCATATTTTAGCCTTGATTTAACAAATGCAGTATTATAACAGATTCAACAAATAAATGTCATTAAAATCACTTGAATTTATAATCACAAAATCCAAGTTTTTATACGGAGACAGAACAATATTTTCTATATGTTTGTTAAAATTTAATTTCGAGTCAAAAAGAACTCCCAGATCCTTGAATTCATCTCATCCGAGATCTGATCTATTCAGGAGAGTACCGTCCAGTTCATAATCGAATATTAATGGACGTTTCTTTCCTGCTGAAAGACAAGACGTGACATTTGGTGACAGCACCATTCATTTACATCATTTAGATTTCTTTGGAAATAAGGATGCAATCCTCGACGGAATCAGCAGTACAGAACAATTTCGTGTAATCGGCGTAACGCAGAAAGTTGACATCAACACTTACTTGTAACTATATCGTTAATAAACAAAATAAATAATAAAGGTCCCAGTATTGAGCCTCAGGGCACTCCACATGCAGCCAAGAAATTCACAGACTTGAAACCACGGTACTCTACATTGATTCCTGGCAGTTAAAAAAGACGAAAGCAGGGAGGTTAGGTTAGGTCAATTTGTTTACCCGCGTCAATAGCCTCAGACATGAATTGGGTGACAGTAAATTAATTTGTAACGGTTGATCTACCATTGTCAAATACGTGCTGGGAAACACTGATCTGCCCTCGTATATTATTATAAATTTCGTCATATAAAGAAATTTCGAACACATATTAATTTTAATCAAAATATCTTGGTTGTTTTCAGAAATATGTTATTTTTTTTAATTGAGTTTCGAATATTTTATTTATTTACAAAATAACTAACAATCCGATTCGCTTTCTTTAGTTATCGTAAACAATTTTAAATTCTTGCAATTTGCGATCAGACTACCTACTGCTAGAAACGCAGATATTTACGAAATACCGTGAAAAAAAAACGCTAATTAGCAAACAGTAAATCTTTTTTAACATCAGTTTTTAAAAAATGATTAAATATTTTATGTGTAAAGTCAGGAAAAATAAATATTAACATATAATTTTTACTTAATGGGTACAAGTTTGTTGAGAATGCTAAGACGACTATGTAAAATAATTACTTAGTTAGACAAGTAAGTAACATTTTGTACGAATACAAATAAAACGAAGATTGTTACCTACATTATAGGTAACTACCGCAGCTAGTATATGATCAATAATGCCTGTACCATCCAGTGGCGGCCAGTCAGGGATGGCAGGGTAGGCAGTGTCCACCCAATTACATAAGCATTAGTTATAAAGGTATATGTACATTTTTATATATTTTTGTTGTTAAATTATCAAGTAAAATTTTGCGCTTCATTAATTGTAGTATTGAAATTTAAAAAGTAGTTTTATTTATAATATTATTTTTACTACATATTATTCTGCCTCATATAGGTATAGATACGCTTATGAATCCGTTTAGAAACTGTGAGTAATGTTCTCTGGCGTAATACTATCTAACGTGTCATGCGCCAAGCCAGGGCGGGCAAGCATCGCTCAGAAATCGTGAATTCAATCATAATAAGTCTACGTGCATGTTGGTTATTCACTACGATCTTACGCCTGCAATGTATATCAAAAACGAGACGTACGTCGTGCATGCTTAGGCTATTTACAACCTAGAGTGGGCATGCCACCCCTGAACAAAATTTGTAATAAACAATATGAGTATTAAATAAAATATGTTCACAATTGAAAAGATATCAAACAGGAAAAATAACTAATGTGTTAAAATTGATTAATCAATCCTTTATGAATATCAAATATGATAGCAATTTCTAATTTGATAAATAGGGAAAAAAGAAGTTAAAATACATATCAGCGGTGCCATATAGTTAAGTTAAGTTACCTATACAACTATAATTTTATTTTTCTTTGTGTTTTAAGATAAGGTTTTTAAGGTTCTAATGTATTAGAACACATATGGCTCTTTATATTATCCAAAAAGTTCTAAAATAATGTTTAATTTTATTTTAGTAGTTTTAGATGTGAAATTAATATAATATGTAAATGAATGAATGTATAATATTCACATGGGACTTCGCGCTCGGTGGGATGTGGACACTGCCACCCTCATCTCTTCCCTTTTCTTTTACAGTGTCGTGATGTTTCACCGAGAATCGTTTCATTTTCGGACGTATGGAGTCAAGCCAGTATTCGCGAATCTCAAAGTTTGGAAATTGTTGCTGCTGTTTTAAAATTGGAAGTTTTTGTTCTTTTGGTTAGGTTTGTGTAATGTTTTATTCTCTCAATTTTATGTTTTTTAAATTTGTAATCTGTGATCTTTGTGGGTATTTAGTAAGTAAGTAAAGTGTCTACTTTAGCAGAAAAAATAAGTGTGGGCAACTGACAAATTATTAATATTAAAATATTTGCCATGGCCGACGTAAGACAAACGGTAAGCGATAATTCTGATATTATACATTTTTGGTAATTCCGGAGGATACCGACTTTTGGTTTTTTCTCGTTCTTTTGTTTGGTCCATGTAGTAGTCATTATTAGAAGTAATTTTTGTATATCAAAACGTTGCAAATTACAAAAAAATTTCCCTTGCCCTTCTTGCAAGGAAAACAAACTACCACACAAAAGGCAAGGGAAAATTTTTTGTAATTTGCACATTTCGATATACACAAATTACTTCTAATAATGACTACTACATGAACCAAACAAAAGAACGTGAAAAAACCAAAAGTCGGTATCCTCCGGAATTACTACATTTTTTATTAGAAAACAGTTTTGCGAGACTAACATACGATGACAAAATTTTTAACTAAATTAGAACGACCTTGCCCCTATGAGAAATCTCATTAATGTAAATTCAAAATTTTGTGTCACAGGGTATCAAAAATGTTTATGGCTTTCTGGAAGTGACATAAAAAATAAACTTTATTTCTGGCCTTGCATGTTATTCAGTAAAAATAGTAAAAGTTCGTAAAATCCAACAATGATAGATAATTTAAAAACACAAGTTATTTGAAATGGGCAGAGGCATCATTGAATGTTTTTTGCGTGATTTTTCTCATTATTATTCGGTTCTATCCCCATCCTGCCCACCTAGAGCTAAAAACCACGAGCCGCCGCTGGTACCATCTCTTTTATAGTTTATAAATCTAAAAATTCCTTCTATTCACATAGGTAATCATCAAGCCCTAACAATATTAACGTCAGTAGCACAGAAACACATTCCAAGTGCAGTCTCCTATAAATAATAAATACCTAAATTCCTGAGATACCTACTTCTTTTTGTAAATCCGACAAGCTGCCGCTTCATCAGTTTTTTCACCTAATTGGGCCCTATTTTAAGAACTCTATTTCTAGGTGACACGGTGTGTTATTTTAAATATGAAAACTTGTTCCTGCAAAAACATAAAGAAGAGTTCTAAATAATAACACACACGAGTGGAATCTCAAGGAATGATGAACTTTTTCTGCATGTTTATTATTTTTCAATATACTTTTTTTGAGCAAAAGCAAAGTGTTATCCAAGTATAAGCTTATATTCACATATATTTTATATATTTATGCATCGTATCATTTATTATACGTAATTAAAACAAAATATATACATTTACATGTATATGTGCATGCATCAGCTAAAATAACATTCTCCCCGCTATCCTGTATCGGAACGGAAACAAAAAAGTGCGTTTGGTCCACATGAAGAGAATTTCTATTGTTACGAACTAGGGTAAATTTTAGAACTGACCTTTCTCAATCTGACGGCGTCTTGTGATTCGAGGGTAAAAGGCCGGTTGACAGCACATGGTTTCTTCAAAACCTCCCCGTACTGATCACTCTCTTGTTGCACCTGCTTGAAATCCAGAGATTTCGTCTGTTTAAACTGCGAATTAACAACCACTGACCGTGCGAAACAACTTTTGTAATTTTTGTCTTCGAATTCCCCACTTATATCAAATTGTACTTGGTCACTCATTCTGATGTTTTTATTCACTTGTCAAACAAAAACACAGCAAAATTTCTTTATCGAATCACCGCTGTTCAACCGAAAAAAAACATTTAAGTTAACAACAAAAGACACATATCCCAGTTCACACAAAATATAACACGTATCATGAAGTAACACTACTTCCTATAATTTGACTTTTACATGCCGGCTACAGCTACACCACTAACTTCTTTGATTCTTTGAAAGCTTTTTGAAACGCGCCAATGATTAAGTTTATTGCGCAAGTCACGAAAGAGTACAAGTGGTCCTCTATATTCAGGGGCGGCAATCGTCAAATACATGCTGATTTGACAGCTCCCAAATTATTTTTTGTTATTTTAGAAGGTAGATAAATAAATACTTGTTAAAAATGTCTTAAATTATTGTGAAAGTGTTATTTCTCTATAGATTTGGCGGATTTTAAATGTTAACGTGATATAAAATGGCGTGTTCTTCTAAAGATCTAATAAATAAAGAAATACAAAACGATTCCGAGGTTGAGGATACAATGACATTATCGAAAAATTATAATGAACTCTTACCAGATTTTAAAGAAAAACCATTGTCTCCAATCCTTAGCAGTGGTACTGTTAACAGAAAGTGTCTGATGGGAAGTAGATTGAGACGTAACAAAAGTAGGGTTAAGCTTACAGACAGATTTATAGAAGACAATAAACAAAAAAAAAGTTCTGCGGAAAACAATAGTCCCAATGTGCGTATCCCTGATTGTATTGAAGATAGTTTTACTTTAAGTCAAACTAAATGCCTAATAAGTCGAATAGAGAAACTTGAAGAAATTGAAAACTATAGACAAAATATTTACAAAATTATGGTAACAGGTGATAGAAATAGCAATTTTTGCTTTAAAAAGCCTATTTCACCTGCACCAAATAAGAGCAAAAAAATCAAAATTACTCATACAAGTGAAAACTATATTGATACTGTGGAAAGTGAAGTTGAAACTTTTACAAAATTTAGTGAAAATAAGCAAAACGATTTGCCAAAGTGCTCTGGCTTCCAGACCGCTACCGGAAAAACTATACAAGTCTCAGATGCTGATATTAAAAGACATTCAAAGTTATTCGACGATATAATAAACCCCAGCCCAATTTGTGATACAGACAGAAATAAAAAATATGCCTTTTTAAGCAAAAACAAATCAAACATATCTATAATAAGAGACAATTTTAATCTTGTAAAGCCAGTTTTAAGTGAAAGTGCGGTAAATACTACAAAATTAACTATGAATGTGTTAGACTGTGTACAGACTAAGTTTGGCGGTGATATTTCCACTGAAGATTTCAGGAAAACTACCAACTTAAATATAGAAGAAATTAGAGAATGTACTAAACATTTATTTGCTGAAGAACAGCTCGTTACAAATGATGACCCATGTAGTGTAAAGGGTAAGAAATGCATGCAAACATCTATCAATAAAATTTGTTCAAAACCTGAAATATCTTTAACACAAGAAATCTCTGAATCAGGAATCAGTAACACGCAAATGTTATGTGCTATGGATGATGTTTTAAGTGCCGTAGATTGCAAAGATGAGGTCAGTCTAAGCAAATGCGATAACAGTTTTAAAGGATTTGATACGACAGAAGCCACAGAGTCACATGACTTTTTCGTACGGTTAACTAATGTTTATCGAAACATTGAACATTACGCTAATAAACAAATTAATAGGAAACACAACAGAAAGAGTATATTTTCCATTAGTGGTATTCCCGGAGAGAGAGAAGACGAATCAAGTTTCAAAAAACACGTAATTAGGGATTTACCTTTGCCACCGAAAAAAAGACATTGCAGAAAATTTGACTGTGTATCAAACGGAGATAGTGGACCATCAACTAGCCAAAGTAAAGAATTTGATGGAGAGGCAGCGGAAGAAACAAATTTTGGACAGTTTTCTAGCACGTCTAGGGAATCGGCAAACATTTCAGAAAGCGCCATTGATGATATAGATTTGAATTTTTGTCAAAATGATAAGTTGCTAGAGAGAGATGATGGTACTTTACATTTGACTAGGAAGAATATTCCCCTTGGAGGTTTTTCTAGTGCTTCAGGAAAGCCAATAAGAATTTCCGATAATTCTTTGAGAAAAGCGAAACATATTTTCGATAATATAGAGGAGAATTTAATCACAGTTAATTCCCCAAGGAATTCTGCAGAACTCGCTCGTAATAGCAATAAGAGGCTATTTAGGGAAGCTGGAAAAAATATTGAGGATGCCAAGCCAGAGGATAACGTAATAGATGATGTAAATGATTCTCCTGAGGCATCTAAAACCTTGATGAATGTGCATGATAGCCCTATACAAATGGTTGAGGATATTTTCGATTACTGTAATTTAAAGTTTTCTAATACTAACAAACCACCAGTTAATTCAGATGGAAGCAAATTAAAAGTATCTGAAGAGACTTTAAGAAAAGCCCAAACATTTTGTAATAATGTTGAACTTGAAGAAAAAGGAGCAGATGTAATAATGCCTGGATTTCGAACGGCTGGTGGAATCCAGTTACAAGTATCTGAGGAGGCTCTAACGAAAGCCAAAAAAATGTTTAATGATATTGGACATGAAGACAAAGGAACAGATGTACTGGTACCTGGCTTTGACTCAGCTGGTGGAGTTGAATTAAAATTATCTGAGGAGCCGCTATGGACGGCCCAAAAGGGTTTTGATGACATTGAACCTGAAGCAAGAGGAGCAAACGTAATGCCTGGGTTTCAAACGGCTGGCGGAACCAAGTTAAAAATATCTGAGGAGGCCCTACGGAGAGCCCAAGTAAAATTTAATGATATTGAACTTGATGAGAAAGGGACAGAAGTTGTAATGCCTGGGTTTCAAACGTCTAGTGGAAACAAGCTAAAAGTACCTCAGGAAGCCCTAAGGAGGCCCCAAAATTTTTTAAATTATGTTAAACTTCAAGAGGAAGGAGTAGAAGATGTAACACCTGGGTTTCACACAGCTGGTGGAAGCAAGTTAAAAATATCCGTAGAGGCGCTAAGGAAAGCCCAAAAAAATTTTAATGATATCGATCTAGAAGAGAAAGGAGCAGAAGCGGTAACGCCCGTTAAAACCAGCATCTTAAGTGGACCCACAGTTGCTAATTTAAGTACAAAACCTAACAAGAGAAGGCTAGGCATATCCTCTTGTAAGCAGATACAAATACCCGAGAGTAAATTAAATAGAGCCAAGTTATTGTTTGAAGAGGATTTCAACGGTAAGTCTCCAATGAGGCCAAAGCCAAGTGCAACGTATACCTCCACGCCTGTTAGGCAGAATTTTTGTTCTACACCGATTAGGAATGACTCGCGTCTACCTTCAAATAATTTTAGTAGTTTTATAGACTCTACTATTATTACTCCTATTAAATCAAACATTGTTGAAGATGAGCCAGTTGATTTTGTTTCTATTCCCAACTCCAGAATAATGTTAGCATCCCCTACTAAGGGTACCACCTCTGACTGGATAAATGAATTGGAAGCTGAAAAGAAGAAATTAGAAAATAGGTTGAGGATTGTGGTGGAAAGGCAGAAGATTTTGGAAGGCCTCAAAGAAGAAAAATTAGATAAGAGGTAAGGTTTTGTTCTTTATTTGTGCCGATATTGAAAGCGATAAATGAAAATTAATTAGTATGAGCCTTAAACCAATCATATATACTGTTCCGTAGTAATAGACTGGCAATACCTTTCACTGTACTGAAAAAATTTCAGCTTGTTCAAGAAACACTTTTATTAACTATGTGCTAGCATGAAATGTTTTAATTTTCAATATTAATGTATGAAATAACATTGTACTAAAGCAAAAAATTGTGAAGAACTAAAAATGAACAGAACACCACTATTAATTAACATTCAGACAGTAGTGTTCAAATTATTTTAATGAAATGTTAGTTTTTTAAAAAAAGGGGGTTTTCCATATTTTTCAAGCCTCTTTTCGCAGTTGAAAAAACTTTGTTAAATTTTCTTGTACACCTTCCTGGGTATCTTCCATAAAACTAATATCGTCCATACTGCTACCCGATTCTTCCTGTTCTTCTGATTCTGAATCAGATAAAATAACTTTTCTTTTATTTTGAACTGTTTTCTTTCCTTTTCCAATTTTTTTCTTCCTTCTCTTTTGCCAACTTCTGTTTCTGTTCTTCCGCTCTTATTCTTTTATTTTCTTCTTCTTGTAGTTTCTTTTGTTGCTTTTGTTTATGGTATATTTGCTGCTGTTTTGATGTCACTACAGAGGGAACTTTTTCTTTACTGGTTTTCTTTTTTTATAATTTTTTGGATCCGGATAAAACAAAAACTTTTTAAATGGCGATGGTATGACTTCAGAAGATTTCCCGGCAGGCTGATTGTTGTTTTGAGGGGAATTGCTAAAACATAATAACTCAGCTTATGTGTCAGAGAAAAAGGGTCGTACCAAATGGGGTTCCACAGGGTTCCACCCTTGGACCCATATTATTTTTAATATTCATTAACGATATTGACATCAGCAACAGAATTGACATATCTTTAGACTCTCTTTTTGCAAACGATTATGCTGTCGTTATTGCGGCAGACAAAGTAGAACAGTTAGTTGACAAAGCCAATACATGCACCAATTTAGTTAAGCAAATGAGTATTAACAACGGACTTGTACTAAATACTAGTAAAACCGAAGTTATGTCGTTTTCTGCCAAAAAGCTTAATTACAGCTTCCTTATAAAACTAAATAACAAATCGATTAACCGAGTCCGGACGTGGAAGAACTGTAGCTCTACGGAGATGTCTTCGGGACACAAGAAATGGACCCAAGGATGGGGTTGATGGTAGCCTCACCAGCTGGCACCTTCCACTGTGTGTGGATGCCCCGTCCGTGGAACTCTCACTGACGTGTGTAGAAGCCCCGTCCGTAGAACCCTAAAGATATCACGATTTAATTCACAAAGTCAGAAATGCACGTGAAGCATGCCTAATGTGAGTAATTCTGACATAACCTACAAATGAAACATAATTTACCTCACTGATGAGGGAACAATCCACCAATACTCCGGGAAGCCACAGTCGGATGAATGGGGTCGAGTCCGCCTTTTAAAGTTGACACGATTTTAGGCATTTACTTCATACTGTAAGAGGTTGTAGAGACTAGGGTACATGGCATAATATATCTTTCGTAGAAAATTTCATTTTTTAATGACTTCATAGGCCGAGATGTTCTACTCAATAATATTTTTGTTTCAGGCCCCGAAAAGGAACTTTGTATCAATCCAAATGCACCAAGACTAGGGTTTTACTCAGTTCACTTGTGTTTAATAAAAACAATCCAGATGGTGTCGATTTTGACAATGGCTTTTATGATATTAATCCTCAAAATGCTGAATATGTGCATTTTAATAAGTAAGTAAAAACCATTAAATTACTGTGTGTTCTAAATTATGAATCAATATAAGTATTGCAGTTGTTTTTGCACATTTTCATGGCCATTTCGAATAATTTAATTTTTTTTCAACAGTTTGCTTTTATCTAATCCAAGTATCTTTAAAGATTATCTATTTGTTTTGAAATTTTACAGACCAGTACACTTTTTTAAAACGCACATAACAAGTGTCTTGTACCATCGCTTGTTCACTTCACATTATGTGCTTTTATGTGATAGAAGAGGAAGAAAACAGAATTATTAACACAACCTATATATTCTATATTTCTGTAGCATGGTCAGAATTACATCGTGTATGTGATTCAGCTGCATTCTATAATGTTCATTTGCATGTATGTCTTTTCAGGCAGTTTGGTGGCTCAGTAATAACCAAAGATGGTGCAGTTATAATCCCAAATTCCAAGGATGTTATTGGTTTATCAGAAATAGAAAACGCATTTAAGCTTATGCCAGGTGTGGAAGCTCGTTTGATCCCCAACGGTTGGTTCAGAAACCACTACAGGTGGATAGTTTGGAAATTAGCCAGTTACGAAAGAATGTTTCCTGCAGAATTAAGCGGATGCCTTTGCTTTGAAAGTGTCGTGCAACAATTAAAATACAGGTACGCTCTAACATTTATTTGGTTTCTACTATTTTGTTAAAAAAAAAAATTAAAATATTCCTTCTATGTATATGTAGACGTTGCTTCTAGATACGACCGTGAAATAGATAGAGCGGAAAGGTCAGCTTTGAGAAAGATATATGAGAAAGACGACGCTCCACAGAAACGAATGGTTCTCTGTGTATCAGAAGTGAAAAAGGTAATGTGGTTTTTTCATAATATGCAAAGACGCAGTCATAAACACCGATTCTGCAACAGTATGGCTTATTAATCAAGATATTTAATGATAATAATAATAATAAACTCCCTTTATTTCAAAGTAATGCAACAAATTACATTATACATGTATTAGCAACATTAAGTGAAATAGCCGTTACAGCCGAAAAAAAGAAAAAACTTTATATTCTATCTATATTTCTGACAGCGATTCGAGACCTATGATCAAAACCACTGCAGTAGGTTACCTTTTACACCATGCTTATCCAATTTACATAATAGAATATGCTCAATACAATCATATGCTTTAGACAAGTCGTTTGTTGGTATTAATAATACAAAGTTAAACAGAATAGATACTAAATTCATTGTACCTCAAGGGTCTGCATTAGAACCACTCTTTCACCATTTAACTCGTCTGGTATAGTTTTGTTTATTTATGTATGTTTTCATTTTGTTCTAGGTGGACTTAAATAAATTCGAATTAGAACTAAGTGATGGCTGGTACGGTATACGAACGATCTTAGATATACCTCTGTGTAATCAAGTTTTAAATGGAAAAATTAAAATCGGAACTAAACTTGTGATATGTGGAGCTGAGCTCTTGAATTGTGATGGATGTTATCCACTAGAGGTATTAATATAATGAAAAACATTAGATTTTGACAATAATTAAATAATGTTCGCTTTGTTTTAGGCCACTGACTTAACCTGTCTGAGAATCAATTTCAACTCCACCAGACGAGCTATTTGGCATGCCAAACTGGGATATCAAAAAAATCCAGGCCCGCTTCCAATTCAGATACACAGCATCCATCCACTAGGAGGTTTGATTGGTGCAATAGGGATTTGCATTGTGCGAGTCTATCCATTTAATTATTTCGAAAGGCTTGAGGGCTACTCAGGTATTTTTTCCAGATCATCTATTAATAGCTTTAGGATCAATGTGCGTCTGTTGGGTGTATTGCCCAGAAGTTATATTGTTATGTGCTTACACCCTCCAGTCTGTACGTAGGTTCAATAAATTGCAACTGGAATGGCGGTTCTCCAGTTGGCCCACAGATGGCGCTGTTTTACCTGCAACCAACTAAACAGGTCGCTCTTCTGACCAGGGACTAATTACATCTCTCTCCATCAGGGAGCAGCACATAACAATATGTTAGTGATACATAGAGGTATTAAAAATTTGTTAGCAAGATTGTCCTGCCTTGGCCGTAAGAGGCTATTATTCTCATATACAATTTACTTTGGAATACAAAAAGGAAACATAAAACATTACAACAGTTGTTTAAAATGCTGTCCATTAATGCTAATGTACTTATGATCGTCACAGCTGTATTTCGACGAACATTTGCCAACTGCTGGGCCTTATGCTATTAATTGCTCGTCTTAGTCATAGCTCCAGATTTTCATGGGTTGTAATGGCGGTTGTGTAGACAGTATTTTTTTTAATTACCCCAAAGAAAAGAATCTAGGGAATCAAATCAGGTGACCTTGGAGACCAACTGACAGCACCATTCGTCGAAATGACATTTTCTCCGAATTTTCCTGTTGAAATAATCAGTTTTTATTCTTGAATCATGGGGATGAACGCCATATTGCTGGAAATATATTTCGTGTTCTAAATCCAAAAATAATCCATCTAAAATGTCAATCTGATTTTGCAGGAATTCCAAGTATCTGGCACCAGTCAAAGATGCCTCAAGTATTATTGAACCAGTAATTATACTACGCATTATTCCAAGCCAAATATTGAAACCGAATCAGTCTTGATAATTACCCTTCCTTAATAAATTTTGATTTCTTGTGACCAAAGTCTCGTATTTTGTCAGTTAAATAACCCCAAAGGACATCGCACCTTTTAGGCATATTTTAGCTTTCACTCCAGGGACCTGAAACTCGAGTCAGAGCTAGTTCTTACCATGCTGTTCAAAAGTCCCTATGGGCAAGAAAAATTCAATGATATGATTTCGAGATATTGGCCATGAAGGTGTTTACTCTTCCAGGTCGCCAACACCATTTTTTCCTTTGCAATAACTTTTAGAACTATGTGTTTATGATCATTAAGGAGTGTATGTGAAAATATTCCTAAAGGAAAATGTATTTTATCAAATTCAAGAGTTTATTGACAAAATTAGAATCTCTTTAAAGTTTTTGTTTTTTTCTGTTTTCCATTAATATTAAATTTGATGTGAATTTTTTTTGTGATTTTTCTAATACTCCTGATATTGTATATTACTTACTATCTTTTAATGTGTGTCTATCTTTATACATCTAATTTTTTTTATACATGTACATTTTTGCTCATTTTTTAACCTCTCCACAATAAAATTGTGAGAGGTTACTAAAATTGGTTCAAAAACGAAAATTGAGATAACATCAAATCTTTACGTTTTGAGGTCCTAGGAACCCAAAAAAGTGGTTTTTGAAAAATGCCTATGTGTGTGTATGTATGTGTGTTAGCACGATAGCGCCGAAACTACTGAACGGATTTGAATGAAACTTTGCGTGTGCATTTCTTTAGTGTCCCAGAAGATCTGAAAAGGTTTTGGTTGAGATCGGATTACGTTTAGTGCCATTTTGACGCAACAAGTTGTTTATGTTATATTTACTTTCAATTTGCAATGGAACCATTGAAAAGCAGTTAAAATTCTGATTTCAACGATATATCACACTTCCACCCTTTCGATTTGGTTTCCGTGAAAAAAATTAAAGAAAAAGCAAATATGGCATAGTATAGTATCGTATAGTATAGTATAGTATAGTATATTTATTTCTCATGCCAGATATACATAGTATATATATGAACGTCACAACAGTAATACAAGTAAATAGTACAGGATCAATAAAACTTATAACTAACAATACATGTAACATCACATTTTACGACTAACTAATCAAATGATCACAAGTAACAGGTAAATATTTAAAACATTTAATCTAAATCATCACAGATAGTGTGTATGGACGTTTCAGTATCACTGTGGCTCAAGGTTCAAGTACTCCTCAACAGAGTAGAAACCGTTTGTAGCAAGAAAATTTTTCAAACAAGAATTAAATTTATTTAGCGAATTTATGGATTTAATTTCTGACGGTAACTTGTTATACATTTTAATACCTGCATGATATGGAGATTTCTTGTACAAGGTTGTGTTGTGATTTTTTATTTTTAGTAGATTACCATGTCTAGTACTATATGAATGGTTGTCTGAATTGGTTTCAAACATGTTTAAATTTTTTTTGACAAGTTTAATAGTGTTGAGTATATATATGCTGGAAATAGTTAGGATTTTATTATTTTTAAAATAAGGTTTACAAGAGTCTCTTGGTGTAACATCAAATAATAATCTGATGAGCCTTTTCTGCAGGATAAACACGCGATTTATACTAGAAGCAGCACCCCAAGCTACGATGTTGTATGATAAATGTGAATATGCAAGTGCATAATAAACATTTAATAGAGATTTTATATTAAAGATACCCTTCAACTGTCTTAGTGCGAAGTATGCATAATTTAACTTTTGGCAAATATGTTTAATTTGATCTTCCCAGCAGAGGCTACTGTCAATCATGGTTCCAAGGAACTTGACAGTTGTTGAGAAGCTTTCAGTAGGTATTACTTTGATAAGATCATCTGTAGGTGATCTTCTTTGCGAGAAGTATACACACTGAGTCTTGCCAATATTCAAGATCAGTGTGTTACTGTGACACCAGTCTTGATATAAGTGCAAAATCCTATTTATTTTATCTTGGAGTACTACAGGGTCCCGTGCTGAGAGCAACATTGAGGTGTCATCTGCAAACATAACAACCAATCCCTCCTGCATAATTGTAGGGAGATCATTGACAAATAACAAAAATAGTAATGGTCCCAGTACGGAACCCTGAGGGACTCCTTGAGTGACATTATAATTTTCCGATGTTGTGCCGTGTATTTTCACATGAAGTTTTCTATCAGTCAAGAAAGATTTAATAAGATTTAATGTTAGACCTCTAATTCCCAATCTCTGCAATTTGTACACAACAAAATCAACATTCAAAGTATCAAACGCTTTGCTTAGGTCAAAGAATAACCCCACGACATGATTTTTCCTATCAATTTCATCGTACACAAACTGCAAGAGTTGGAAGGTGGCAGTTTCTATTGATTTGTTTTGCTGGAAGCCATGCTGATTTGTTGTTATAATATTGTGTTTAGTTAAGAACGATGATATTCTGTTAAATATTAATCTTTCTATAACTTTTGAGAGTACACATAGGATGGAAATTGGTCGATAGTTTTCAAAATCAAGCTCCTCACCTTTCTTAAATACTGGCAGAACTGATGCAATTTTGAAGATACTTGGAAAATGGCCTTGTTGGAAACATTCGTTAATTAAGTGTGCCAGAGGTGTAGCAATTATTTCACATGAATATTTTAGGGCTTTAGTAGATATTCCATCTACACCTATAGCAGACTTATCTTTTAGATTTTTTATTATGTCTATGATTTCCTCACGTGTTGTAGGCTTTAAAAATATGGTATGTTCAACATAGGAGCAACCAGTACATTCAGTGGAAATATTATCCTTAAAATGTTCAGACATTTTTTCAGACGCAACATTTGAAAAGTAATTCCCAAAATGGTCCGCAATGATTTGAGGATTAGTTGTGGGTGTGTTGTTTATATTTATTATTAATTTATTGCTTTCAAAACTTCTACCAAGTTGTTCGTTAACCAGACTCCAAATTTCTTTTGAACTATTTGTTGCTTTATTTACTCATTGTGAGAAATAATCTCTTTTAGATTCTTTGATGTTTATGTTAAATTGTTTTTTCTTGTCTTTGTATAATTTAGTGAGATTGAAATCATTCAATTTATTTGCCAACCAATAGAGATTTTTTAGTTCTTGGCTCTCCTTCATCAAATCACAATTAAACCAGTTCTTGCAACTTACTTTATTTGATTTCTTGTTACAATGAGCAACTAGGGGACATGAGCCCTCAAGACATATTAGGAACAACTCGATAAAATGTTTGAAAGCTTCATCAATGTTTTCACTGGAAATGCTATCCCAAGCAGTGTTTTCAAGCATATAGATAAATTTATTAATATTTTCCTCTGAAAAATGTCTAACATGATAAAATGTATTATTCTTTTCTGAAGTTATTTTTAAATCCTTGCAACAAATAATTTGTGCAGCATGATCTGCTATACACGGATTACATACATAAGCTAAGTATCTACCTTCTGGTAGATTCGTAGCTATGTAGTCAATACCCGTATTTGAGGTTACATTATTTATATTTGTTACAGTGCGAGTGGGTACATTTAAAGTTGATGTGAGATTAAAACAATCAAAGGTATGTTTCAAAATATCTTTTTCTGCAGATTCTTTTAAGGAGTCTATATTAAGATCTCCACAAAGTATAATTATTGGATTTTGTTTACTAGAAATTTGCAAAGTATGTGACAGATTATTAAAAAATATATCAAAATTGCCTGTTGGAGGCCTATAACTTACAATTACATAGATTTTGAAATGTTTATAGCCTAATGATGTTGGTCTCAGATGCAAAAGAATTAACATAATTCACCTTTTTTGGTTTGAGTGTATCTTTAATGTCATTTCTTGCATATATAGCTACACCACCGTGTTGGTGGTTCACCCTGCAGAAAGCACTTACCAGTGTATAATGTGGGATTCTTAAACTATTTAATTCGGTTTCCTTAGACCAATGCTCAGTGATACATAAAACATGCAAGTTTTCTTGATGAGCAAAAATTTCCAGATTATTTACTTTATTTCTAAGACATTGTACATTAACGTGACCAACATTTAATATTGGTTTTAAGTCTGTATTCTCTGTCATGCTATCTCCGTTTATGTTTTTGTTTGATTTTTCTATGTTGGTCCTAAAAAAGAAGCCGGTTGTGTTATGTTGTGCTGGATTTCAGCATCATTCTGTAGAGTATGTCTTCTCTGGTATTTTTTATAGAGATGAAAATCAAACCTACGGTATGCGACACCTTTGGGCCAGAAAGACGGTTGATAAAGTTGGTCTTTATGTTTAAAGTCTGCTGCTACCATATAACTTTTAAGACCGTTTGATTCTGAAGTTAGTTCTTTAGCTATAATATTTTCTTCATCGTCTCCAGTTCGTTTTTTCAGATATGTTTTTATGTCTTCCTCGGTCACGTCACGTGTTACCCTAGATATGAACATCCAAACTTTTGGACTGGCTCCTTTAAATTTTTCATTTTCTTGTGATTGTCCCACATTTCTCTGACGGAATGGCTTACTTCTCTGAGGGACTAGCCAGGTGTCATTTGGCTTGTTTCCCTGATTTGAAATTTCTCCAGAGGTTGCTTGAGGTGTGATCAAATTGTCATGTTCATTTATTTTACATTGTTTATTTTCTGCAATACTTAACTTATCTTGTGATGTTTTTAATATTTGAGAATACTGTTTTGGGGTCACTGGATTTTGTACTATCAATCCTTGAGTTTTTTGTGTGTTTACATTTTTTGGATCTGCTTGGTTGTTTTTTGTTTGGACTCTATTTTCATTGTCATTATTCAGTTTAAGTTTTAATTCATATATTTCATCCCTTAGTGTCTTAAAATTATTCTCAAATATTGCTTTTACTCGGTTTACTATTTTGTTTATTGATTCTTCTCCCGGGTCCTGGGTCTTAGACTGGTTAAATTTATTAATCATTGATTTAAGGTTTGAATTTTCAACTTCCAATTTTCCTATTTTTTTGGTTAATAATTCCATATTTTCTTTTAGTTCTTTATTTATTTGTTTTAAATTTTCATTTTCCACTTTATATGAATTGCTTTTTATAGGGACATTTAGAATGTCCTGTTTACCAGATACCTCATATTCCTCCTCAAGAAAACTTTGTTTTTCGCAACACTTTTTACTATATTTTTTTGCACAACTTGTATGAAATATACTTTTGCAATTTACACAAATTACTTTTTTATTTATCGCGGGTTTTTTACAAAACCCACACTCTACATTTGACTCTGTGTCTTCACTTTCCGCCATCTTGAATGGCATAATCGCATTTCGCATGACATGATCGATGCTCGTAGTGGTTACATCGTGAAGCTCGTCACATCACGTGTCAATTCACGTGTGAGGGTTTCTTCACTGCTCTAGAAGTAGAGCGGATTACGTTTAGTGCCGTTTTTAAATATATATACAGACAAATCGAACAATTAAACTACAAATATTCCTCTAAAATCTAGTAAAATTACTGAAATGCTAATGTTTGATTTAACAAAGACAGCCGCGAGCGATCGGATTGCAATGAGCAAATTTTGATGATTGTCATTATCATCGTTTGTCATCCGATAACGTTGGTGTCATGTCATGTTAATAAGATTTCGGCACATTTGTAACTTTTAGTGGATTGTCACAAACTTTAAAGGTAGATGTAACAATATCAATATCATATGCTTTCTGTACCCTTCGTTGGTGAATTTATTATAGATTATCACTTTAACCAATTTTCAGTTTGTTGCTTTACAAATCTGTAGTATTTAGGATAACTAGACTTTCTTAGTCGTTCAAGTAATGTTAAAGTTGTTAATATCCTAATAGTATATTATTCAACGAGCGATAATGTAGGTAATAACTCGCATAGATGATTGTAAATTCATTAAGTTGAGGGTTTTTTAGTGCCCCAGAAGATCTGAAAAGGTTTTGGATGAGATCGGATTACGTTTAGTGCCGTTTTGTTACACAATTTAATGCTCTTTTCGGCTTCAAAGACAAAGAGTGGGGAGGTTCCAGCCGCTTCCAGTAGCTGCCGATTTTTTTTTTCTTTTGTAACGTGTGTATACAATTATTGGGATCGATTTGGCACGAGAAAAGCGTCGAAACGACAATGTTCTTTTCGAATTTTTTTTTGTGTATCATCTGGTCATGTTTGCGAGCGCGAGGGAGTTTGTGAGGAGGGGGACATTTACATGTAAAGCTAGGGAAAAGCAGTTTTTCCTACATAACTCGCTTAGTTTAATTCCGATTGAAAAAGTGTAAAAAGAATAAAATAAGGGCTCGCGAAAGCGCCTAAACTGAATTTTGACTCGTCGAAATCGGTCCAGCAGTTCTCGAGATATTGCGATTTGAAAGTAAAGATTTTTTACTGTGGCGGGAACATACCGAGAGCCGTTTTCGCGTTTTTCTAGGGGAAGAAAGTGACTTGGCGATTTTTTTTTTCTTCCCCCAATAGACACTCAGGACCTAAGTACTGTTTCCAAATTTCAAGTCGTTAGGTTGATTAGGACGGGGAGGGGGAAGGCTAAACGTGAATGAAATTAAAACTGCTGTAACTTCCGCAATTTTTTCCGCAAATCGCACAGCAAACGTAGTGCCTACTTTGAGTTTCGCGTATGTATTTTCAATTTTTGCCATAAATAAACAAATGATTGCGAAATAACCAGTTTATTGTTTTTAGAAAAAGTCATTTTTCGCCAGGAAGGAAAGGGGTGTGGGGGATTGTTTTCGCCATCGGATGTGGAATTTTTTTCTCTTTGATTTGAGCCCAACCAGATTGCGATCGGATGATTAGGAGGGGTGAGGGGGCCTCGCAAAGTCTTTGCCCTATAGAAGGGCAAGGGTTAAGGACTTCGCGCCTGGCTCATTTTCAAGGGCATCCCGAAGCTCTAACTTCATTAGGGCCTGCACGCGTGTGTGATACATTTATAAAAACGGACGAGCGGGACTAGTATTTGTGAGAGAGAAGTGGAAGCGCTAGGCTCTTCCCCCGGCATCTCACTGCACGGCTGCTGAATTGCTGCGCTCGTTTTTATAAATGTATCACGCGCGCGTGCAGACCCTAATGAAGTTAGAGCTTCGGGGTAAAAAATGAGCCCGACACGAAGTCCCTAACCCTTTCCCTTGCCCTTCTACAGGGTTAAAACTTTGCGGGCCCCCCTCAAATATTGAATATGTTGGTGTATGTACAAAATCGTTTTGTTTGATAACGAGTGAATGGAGTTAAAAGGGAAAAACATGAAAAATTGTCATTTTCAAGTGCATTTACACAAATACCTCTTTTTTGATTGGCTTTAGGCAATAATGACACTAAAAATTTTTTGAAGGGAATTAAATTATCTGTAAAATAAGCTCCAAGTGACCTCCATACGATGAATGGTTAACGAGTTACAGCTGTTTAAAACTATGAGCAAAAATTTCTTTTTTATTGTAAATTAAAATTTTCGTGCATAACAATTTTTTTTAAAATATGGGCCCAATATGAAACGACTCAGAAATGCGCACAGAATAACTTCTGATACTTCAAAAAGTGAAAAAATATTATTAAATGTACTTTTTTGTGCTTCAAACGTGACGAAAATTGCCTATTTGTTAAAAATTAAAAATCAACTGCATTTTCAATCATCGGTTCCTTGTCGCTACTTATTGAAAATCATACACCAAAAAGTGTTTTTTGTAGGAAATTTTGTAAGCTTTCATTTAGGTCTTGTGAAATTTTGTCATAAAGTTAAAAGAAACGATGATATATACAAAAAAAGGAATTAAAAAATAAAATTGATTCAATTTTTCTGAACAAAAACAGTTTGCAGGAACCTTTTTTTTAAAAGAAAATATACCTTGGGAACGACTTATGCTATTGCATTACTTTCATATGTATATAAACAAGTAAAAACAGGCCAAAAGCAATTTAAAAAAAAATGTTATACACAGTTCTTGCAGTAATCGTAATTTATAATAATAATAAAATTTTTGCTCATAGCTTTAAACAGCTGTAACTCGTGAACCATTCATCATATGAAGGGCACTTGAAGCTCATTTTACAGATAATTTAATTCTCTTTAAAAAGCCTTTAGTGTCATGGTTGCTTAAAGCCAATCAAAAAATAGCTATTAGTCAAAATGCACTTAAAAATGATAATTTTACAGGTTTTCTCTTTTATCTCCATTCACTCGTTATCAAAACGATTTTGTACGTACACCAACATATTCAAAATTTGATTCTCTTTAACTTTCATTAGATACACTATATGGGTACGATCTATCGTTTTCGAGTTTTTATCAATTTTATTACGAAACAAGTGTTCTGATAATGCGCTATCAAGACGTTTCAAAATTCATATCTCTGCCAATGTTGATCGAATGGAAATGCAAAATAAAAGGAAATTCTTCGTAATCGAATTCTCTGCAACTTTTATTTGAAACATTTTGCGATTCGAACAACCATTTTTGAGATTATAGCCAAGAACGCGCGCGTTTCCGTTGCGTCGCAAAATTGTCAAAATTTTAAAAAATCGATCTTGGCTCCAATAGATTGTACGAAGTTTAAAAAAAAACGAAATTGTGCGGATTTTTATTACCTATAATTTTCATGTGTACATATTTTACAGTAAAATAGAACTTTCCGAGTTTTTTGCGAAAAACCCATTTTTTTAAACTATTTTCTTCCCCCTCCCCTCCGCCGGCGGTTACGGGTGGGGACATTTAATATGTTAAAAAGTACCACAAAATAAGCCTGCTCCCAAAATTTCACCACGCCCTGAATTATTTCATCCAAATTTTCCCATTGTAATTGGCTATCAGTATTTATTTGCTGTGTGTTATAAAATTTTCTGTAGGCTCTATATTTTTTATTACAATATTAGATCATTAAATTTGCTAAGAACCTTATAAGCTAATTATTAACCAACAGAACTGGTTAAATTTTTATGTTTTACCTGACTATATAAAATCCTTAGTATATTATTTACGTTATTTGTTATTAAAATGTATACTACTATAGCACTAAACATGAAAAGGTTCTCGTTTCATTCATTTTCTTTGCTTATAGTGTGGAGGAACAAGAAGGCAGAAGAATTGAGATCTCAACAATGGGACAACGAAAGATGTAAAAAATTAGAACAAATCCTAGAAAATGTTACGAAACATTTTGTCCATTCCCAGAGACCACAAAATTTTTATTTTGCAAAAGAATGTGGCAATATATCTGACATCAGTTGTCCAAAAACTCTGTATGAAATTATGAAAAATAGTAAAGATCCGGACTGTTTACAGGTAACATCAAATAATGAAAAATCCTATTGAATATGCTTTTTATAATGGATTCCATGTTTATTTAGCAAATGTTGTCTTCCGCCCAACGAATCGCCATTTTGGATTACCAAAATAATCTGTCGATAAGAAGGCAGGAAGAGGTGGCCTCAAAGATGAAAGACGACGTACAAAGATTGAAGCTTGCCAAAAGGAATGTTGTAGCTGTCTTAAAGTTACTTGTAGTCGACGCCAAGTGTAGTTCAGATAAAGCTTTCAATTTCTTTGTATGGGGACCTACCGAATCCCATATGCAGATGTTGAGAGAGGGAACTTGCTTCACTGTTCAAAATGTTATAGCAAAGTAAGTAATGAGTCCTGCTTTGGTCTTCAAATTAACTCATTTCATTCATAAATATTTCAAAATTTGCAACTTTTGCAGGAAAAATGGAGATTTAAGTTCCAATATGAAAACTATGTTTATATCAGAGCCTACCAATCAAAACTTGTGGAACAGATTTAAAAGAGGGTTGGTGCAAATTGTAGATCTTGGTTGTGTAAGTTTTACTCCTAATTTTAACGAATTTGATACTGTGGGAGTTGTTGTCCAAACGAAAATCGATATTAGTAGCCAGGAACTTTGGCTAGCAGATAGTTCAGGAAGGTAAGAACTGTTAGATAGAGGATTGAGGGATTATAATGTGTAACTATGACATTGAAAGGTTTGTTAAATGATATACAGTGTGCACATAAAGTATGGATAGTTGCGACAGATCGATTTATATTTTTAATTATGCATCTTTTGTTATAACATAATTCTTTGTATTGTGATCATCATAAAAACACAAATAAAACATATAACTATGTAGTTGAACAAAGAGCACAAAATATATGAACAATAATAATAATAAACTTTATGCCTCTGGAGAGAGGGATCTCCAACAGTCCCTTAGGGTGGTACACGCAGGCTGTCGGTATGCAGTTCGGGTTGGACAAATGCGCACTGATCCATCTCAAGAGAGGACGATGCGGTGACTATGAAGAGGACGCGCAGCTCGTGAACGGAAGCATCTTACACTATCTAGGTGCCGGAGAATTGTACACTTACTTGGGTGTCGAGCAACGCTCCACCCAAGAAGTGAGTCTAGTGAAAAACGCTCTCCGCGGCAAGTATCAGCACCTACTCCGACAGATCTGGTCTTCAGAACTGTCGGGGAAGAACAAGGTGTCTGCTACAAATATGCTTGCCGTTCCGATCCTTCTCTACTCTTTCGGAGTAGTGAAGTGGACTAGAGAAGAGCTGCGTCAACTCGATGTAGTAACTCGCAAGAAGATGCATCTCAATAGGAGCTTGCATCCTAAATCGTCCGTTCCACGGTTATATCTCCCACGACATCGGGGAGGCCGTGGACTCTTGAGCTTGGAGAGTCTCCATAGCAGGATGGTTCTGGATGGAGCATGTAAGGTCATCAGGAGTTCGGATCCCCTCCTCTGCATGGTCCGAGACCATGAAAATGCAGAGGTAGGAGCTTTTCTCTTTAGGGCAGCACGGAGAGCAGCCGATGAACTTGGTCTCATCTTCGACGTCGAGCGGGTAAACCCCGACTCTGTCACCGAGTTGGAACCCGTTCGACTAAAAGCCCACATTAGAGCTGCAGAACACAACATTCTTCTGCAGCTCCATAAGGATAAGCCATTGCACGGGGTCTTCTATAAAAATATAGAAGACCTCGGCTTTTCCGAAAGGCTGACCTTCGCCTTCTTAAGGTCAGCTGGGCTGAAGTCTGAGACCGAGGGATTCATAATGGCTTGCCAGGATGGTGTATTTAACACTCTCGTCTATCGACGTCGTGTCATGGGTATGGAGGTCCCTGATGTCAGCTGCAGGGCCTGCCGCAGGGCGCCGGAGACTGTAATGCACTTACTGTCGGCTTGCCCGACATACGCAGTCTCGGCCTATATTCATAGACACAACGCAGCATTACGAGTGCTTTACTATCATCTAAGGCACTCGTATGGGATAGACGAAACACCAGTGCTGCCTTACGTTCCGGGGGATATTGAGTCCGTTGTGGGGAATGAGAAGTGTCTAATTTATTGGAACTACTGGTTTCCCACCGTCAGGCAAATACAAGCCAACAAGCCTGACATGGTACTCCTCGACCACCAACTCAAGACAATGTGTGTCGTGGAATTCTCAGCTCCCGCTGAGAGCAACATTGTCTTGAAAGAGGAGGAAAAACGGACAAAATATCGAGATTTGCTCTTCGAACTCCGCAAGCTTTATCCAGGCCATTCTGTTAAAATAGTGGTACTGATTATAGGAGCCCTCGGTGGAATGAGACAGACGCTGCTTTCAGAACTAAAGATCATACCGGCATGCCGAGATTCGGCAGAGATCTTAGCCGGCAGAATGCAGAAGGCTGTCATCTTCGGTTCATTGCGTCTACTCAGGGCACATGATTCGCGGACCCGGTATCACCCCACGAAAAAAAAAAAAAAAAAGTCTATTTTCTCAAAAAAAAAGTAACAAGGTTAGATAATATAATTTAAAAGAATACGAGAAAAACGCCGAAGATCAGGTGGCCGTACAAGACGAACCTCTGTATTTAATCTTAAGCGTAGATGATAAGATGATAGCAATATGGCAAAAAAAGACAATCAGTATTACTAATGACAGATAGTGTATGTAGTAACATGATATTTGTAGATACTAGAGTAAGAAAAAAATTAAATTATATTTTTACACTAATTAAAAGAATAATTCTATGGAGCATTAGTTTGATTCATTCAAAAGATATCTTCTTAGTATGAATTTAAAAGCTGGTAAAGATTTACTTTTGATATATGAAGGAATGGAATTATATACTTTAGTTATTTGATACGTAAATGATCGTTTGAATAATTCTGTACGATGGAGGTGAGGGGTAAGTGTATCTTTGAAACGAATATTCAAATTGTGGACGTCTGTTCTATATGCGATTTTTTTGCTCAAGTATTTGGGAGTTTTATTATTAATAATTTTATGGTATAAACAAGCAGAATGCAGAAGTCGTCGCCTAGACACATTGAGCCAACTTAACTGGATTAGTTTATGTGAGATACTTTGATGGCGCCTAACTCCAAATATTAGTCTCAAACAAGAGTTTTGTAGAACTTGTATTCTACGCATATCCTCCGCATCCAAGCAAGGACCATATACAGAATCGGCAAAATTAAATCTTGATAAGACTAACGACTCGCATAAAATTGTTTTAATTTTTTTATTCAAATAATGCCTGATATTATATATTACTTTTAAATTTGTATATGCTGCATGCATACAGTTATTAATATGCAATTTAAATCTTAAATTCGTGTCAAATGTTACCCCCAAATTTTTTGCAGTTTCTTTAAAAGGTATATAATTTCCGTCAACATATATTTGCATGTTTTCCTTTACTGTTGATATGATATTATGATGACCGAAAACTAAAACTGATATTTTACTGGCTTTAACATTTAATGCGTGACATCTGGATTTTTCAATTAGAGAATACAAGTCTCTATTAATAGCAGCCATTGCCTCAGCCCATTTCCCTGAATCAAACGAAAGGTAGAGTTGAGTGTCGTCAGCATAAAAGTGAATTTGACAATACTCAGCCGCTTTTTCGAAACCTGACGTATATAACGTACATAATAGCGGTCCTAGAATCGACCCCTGTGGGACCCCGGATGACACATCGAGAGGCATAGACACACTATTGTCAATTCTAACACGTTGTGTTCTATTTTGTAGATAGCTGCGAAAAAAGTTAACTCCACTAACATGAAAGCCCATAGATTCCAGTATAGCGAAAAGTATTTCGTGGTTAATCGTATCAAATGCTTTTGTAAAATCGACGAGTACCAGCACTGTAACTTTTTTTTCATCCAATCCTCTCAAAATGTCATCCGTGATATTTAAGAGGGCAGTTTCACAACTATGCAAAGGGCGGAAGCCAGATTGTATTTCAGGTAACAATTGAAATTTTGTTAAGTGATCCCGCATCGGACACTCTACCGCTTTCTCTAAGACTTTTGATAGGGTTGGCAAAATACTAATTGGGCGGAGTTCCTTAAATTCTTCAGGGTTGTTTTTTTTTGGCACTGATTGTACTAAGGCTTGTTTCCAGGAGTCTGGAAAAATGCAATTCTCTAAACTAAAATTTATTATGTGGGTAACAAAAGGCAATATTAAAGGACAACACATGAGTAATAATTTAATATTAAGACCATCATTTCCCTGTGTATTGGTTTTTATACCATATAGAATTTTCTGAACATTATACTCAGAAGTAGGCTTAAATTTAAATGAGTCAATATTTGGTTTAATATTATTTTTATAATGAGTTATAGTATCTTGATCTGCAGGTAATTTTGGGATGCAATTTATGAAAAAATGATTAAGGTAATTAACATTTTTTAATTCGTCCGGAATACTATTTAACCGCTTAGTTATATTTAAAAGGAGCAAATCTTTCCAGGTTTGATTTATGCCGTCTACCCTTAGTCTATCTTCAAAATATGTTTTTTTCTCATTTCGGCATAACGTTGTATAATTTTTTAACATTTTATAATAATTATGATGAGCTTTGGGGTGGCAATAGGGAATGAAGGCAGGATTTTTTCACCTTCGGAGCTATCCCCGCCCCAAAAAATGGAGAAAAATGCCTCTTAGCCCTGGCCCAGAAATGTCCAACATTTCCTCTTATTCACCTGAACTAATGAAGTAAAAGAAGCACAAATCAGGAAAATCAAAGAAATTATAAATTTAGTAAACAGGAATAAATAGAAAATAGTAATAAGAAGTAGTCGTAAATAGAAGAAAAAGAATGAAAATAAACCATACAAAGATATTAAATTATTCACTCATAAGTCCGTCTTTTAAATTTTGGTCTTGAAATGCGTTTGAACATAATAAAAATACCGGGATGTACCAAATAGTCAAAGGATCCTTGTGCTGGTCGTCACATGCCTACCTTGCACTGACGAGAGCCAACAGCTCGAAACTGCAGTCTGCAAGTGGTGTGTGACGACTGGCAAGAGAGCTCCTTTAAGTAGGATCAGTATTTCGGCTAGTATTTGTTGCAATCGAAGCATTAGCGTTTTGATGGTAATATGCAATTATTACACTTAACGCGCCAGACTTGTAACTTGTAATTTAGCGCTCGGCGGGACACATAGCCCGGAGAGTAGCTGTTGGTTGCAGTCTGGTTACGTTCCTTATAGTAAAATAAGGATTTTATAGAGGAATTTGCGACTAAAAATATTATGTTTAATATGCCGCCCTCTAAAAGCACATTTGAAATAATCCCACCTTATTCAAAAAAATAGTTGGCACAGACAAGATGTTTTAAACTTGTCAAATAAATCTTCAAGGAGTCTAATTGTAAGTTATTTTTTTTAGAAAACGATTGTTTAACGCTGAAATATAAAAAGTCACAAGAAATGCTTCCATTGACTGGCGAATTTTGGTGCTCAGTAACAGTTGCTTTGCAAAAAGTACTCTGCCTATCGATATGCGAAGGCTGGCTACACAAAATTTTAAATGATCAAGTTCAATGATAATTTTCATCTGGAAAGGTTCTATTCCTGTAGGCAAAGCATGGCCTGCAGAAGACGGTCTAGGAGAGGGAAGCGTGGGTGGGCGTGAATTTTTATTATTAAAAATATCGAGTGCAGCTCTCAAATGTTGTACAATTTATGCTTTTTGATAGTAGAAAGTGTGATGAAAATTGGCAGAAGTGTAGGTGGAGGATTAAGTGCCGGCAAAGGCAGGCAAAGTAGTCATAAAAGTTTAGAAATTTAAACTATAAGGTGCACACTTTCTGCTGTTAAAGACTATAACTACAAATTTCCAGAGCTGCACCCGATGAATTTTTTACTAATAAATATTCACGTGTTTGACCGTCCACCCACACTTCCCTCCCTCAGACCGTCTTCTGCCAGTCGTTTTGCCGACATGAATAGAAACTTTCCAAGTAAAAATCACCACTGCACTTGATCATATAAAATTTTGTATAGCCAGCTCTTATTACCCGTTTTCTAAATTAACGACTTTATAGGCAATAATTGATGTGCACTTTACAGATTGCTGTTAATTAACATATACGAGGGACCGAACACCTGCTTGTTGCTGGACAATTTGAAGAGGGGTCAACCCACATCTATCTGTAATTTGACGTATCTTGGATTGAAGGACGATGTTGTGCAAGCAGTTGCAAATCATTTTACGGTAGTGTCTAGTTATTCCCAACATCGACATTTGCAAGAAGGTTTGGAAACTTTTAAGAAGGAACTGCCAAAGGTAAGACTGTTCAGAGCAACCCTGAAGAGTCTTTTATATTAAATATAATCGGTTAGTCCTCTATAGTCTAATTGATATTTTCAGGATATGGAGAGTCTCCTAAAGGACTGTGATAGCAAAATAGAGTTATTTAGAATAAAGAATTCCAATATTAAAAATAGTTTCTGTACAAATTTCGAGGATAGTGATGAGGACACGTTGGTTTCTTCGAGAATTACCAGTACTGACGTAGCCTTATCTTTGATAGATCTAGATAAATTAACCTAAAGCAAGTGTTTCTTATAATGGCCATTAGAATGTATTTTTTTAAAATTGTTATGGTGGTACAATTATATTAAATATTATATAGTAATATGTATTTTTTCATGTGATAACTATTTGAATTTGTTATGTTGTTGTAAATTTGAAATAAAACGTTTTATATAGATTAGATTACTTTTATTTTCTTACACATGCAATTTAGTAATACATCCAATACTTTAATCTAATATAAATTTACTACTTTTAAATCACAACTGTACTTTACTTTTGAATCAGTTGTCAACTCGTATCTAACCTAAAACTGTGTCTTGCCTGCTCAACTTCACTTCTTTATATACCCCCTTAGAATGTACCAGAATCCCATTCCATAACATTCTAGAATAGGTTGGAATCCTCCATAGTTTTCTACTATGTGCTAGATGGCGGTTCGTTAATCGGCCCAGAGATGGCGCCATCCCACCTACCGGCCATCAACAGAATAACAGGATTGCCTTCCTTTGACCAGGGACATCTCTCCCTGTTAGAGGGCAGCACATAACAATATTTAAAATAAGTACATAACGTGTATATTAGGAATAATATATGATTTGCAGGAAACAACTACTCAGCGGGCAAATACCCCGACCTGCATTGAATTACACCTTACAAATCATTAAAGAACGGTAACCAATATCATTTGTCAACTCCCTGACCAGACATAGACCGGTTTCGAACTTATTAGTTCTCATCAGTATGCCATAGGTCATGGAGCAGACAAATGATAGTGGCCAACCTGCTAGTTTTATACAAACTATAGTAAATTGAGTAGTGATGAGAGGTAAGTGAAAAATGATATTGGTTACCGTTCTTTAATGATTTGTAAGGTGTAATTCAATGCAGGTCGGAGTATTTGCCCGCTGAGTAGTTGTTTCCTGCAAATCATATATTATAACAGTAGGTTAAGTCCACCTAGGACTGAAAGGTCGCCGCTCTCAGGTACTTGCAGAATCGCAAGTCGCTATACGCCCATAGAGACATCTATGGTGTATAGTAGCAATTGACCATTTGAGAGGTTTCACTTACCTCTCACCACTACTCAGTGTATATTAGGGTGTCCGTTATTTTGGCAAAATCGGAAGTTTATTGCTCTCACCCGCTAAAAGAACTCTTAATAAATAAAAAAGAAAGTGAATTCACCTACCATGCCCATCAGATGATGTTAACCCGTGCCGCAAACGAGTTTAAAATTTGCATGTAATTTAAATGGAGAAATTATCTTTTCCAATATTTTGATTTATAACTTTTTTGTTTTTACGCTAAAAATATTTCATAACTATCTGAAAGATTATGAAATAAGCACGTGCTCCTGTGTCCCTTATGAGCAGTCGCCACTGGTAAAAATGGATTTACTAGATTTTGCACTTTAACCATCTTACACTGAACTCTATTACAGTTTACAGTAAATGGAATGCCAATGCCCACAAAGATTTCTACCTACAATTGAATATCGCGCAAGTATGGCGGCCACATAGTAGCGCGCAGTCGCACTATGAAATACGTCAGGGCCGGCCTTATTTTTATTGCGTGTCATATTTTTAATTTTTTTTTAGAAATCGCCTAAATAAATATAAAAATTTATTTGCCTTGATAGTTCTAAAAAAAATAAAAGTTATTATTATTCCCAAAACAATCATTTTATTTTCAATTTCTTGTAGCAAATGTCGAATGTCATAATTTCAATATATAGTTCACAAAAAACAGTCTTATGTTTTCTATCTCTGGGGTCGAAATATGATTTTAAAATTAATAAAAGCTAAAATTGAGGCCTGAAAAAAACCTATACTTTTTTTCTACGGTAAATCGATAAATATATGAGTAGGTACTAGTGAATTTGATATAGGCAGATTCTAATATTAGTGTTGCAAGATTTCTAAGACCAGTGACGCAGGTATTTATTCTTGGAGGAATAAAGATATACACATAGTAACAACTCATATTACACATTTTATTGAAAACTAAAATCATGCATTTTATATTCACATGTTTGAATTGATAAATGAAATGAAGAAAAGGTAATAATGAACTATTTTCAAATACTGGGTGTGGTATTATTATTTGAATTTCCAGATAACTTAGCTTTTTTGTTTAAGATCAAATGCCTTGATATATAAGTGATAGATTGTTTTACTCATTTGTTTATAAAAATATGACATACTCATGAGACAATGAATTGTAAAAGAATATGTAAAGGTGTTTACGTAAAACTTCCTTCTCTATTTGCAAGAGAAAATTAAAGTATAATTTTAATGTCTATTTATATTTTGACTAAAAGTATTTGGTTTCATCCCCGGTAGTAGTGTACATATACCAAATGTTTACTTGCTACATTAAATAATTTTTCTGACAAAGTAACTGAATAACTAAAATTCGTAATATACTTCATTTGAAACGTGGAAAATCTGATAAAATCTTGTACTGTATTTTTGAAAATGCAATGTAAACATGAACCAAGGGAAGCAACAATTTTCTTACTTTTTATTAGGTATTTTGCACTGAACTCTATTGCTTTATTTTCCTTGATTTATTTAACATCGGTCTATTTCCGCTACCAAGAGCAAGAGAACCAATACCAGGAGACAAGCTACCCTCAAATTGGAAATTTTGCCATTTTTTACTTGCCTAGTATTTAATGGGCAGGGGATTAACTGTCTTACATACCCTCCCAAAGATGGTATATCCACTACACAATCCCCATCTAGTCTAGAATTAAATAGCATTTGTTAATACACTGAAATACAAGCTGCTAGAAGGTGAGTCAAGGTTGCTGCGTTTCTCTGAAAGTCACCCATTCAAACACTAACTGCGGCTCCTCTTGCTTTATATTTAGTATCGCAGTACAATGCCGTAAAGACAGAGGTGCGCTCGTCCTTAACTGTCTTGCTATAATAGATTTCAGTGGTATTTTGCCATGGTGTGCAAAAAATATTTAAAAATTTTAATGAATGAAACCTCAAAAATAGCAGAACTTGGTTTTTGAATATTACAAAATATATTGTCTGAAAGTTATTTGTGGCATTCTACGAATATTCTTTACTATTATTTGGGTTTTCTACCACATGTATTATTATCCTATTGAAAACAAATCACCGAATCTACAAAATAATAGAATTATTGGAAAAAAAGCCTCTGCGCCCGTGACGTTTACGCCAAAGGAAAAGTCAGAGGTTATGTTTTGCAAATAATATAAATCGGAATAAACACAAAAATAATGTATTTTGCTGACGTTTCGGAAAGTAATCTCTTTCCGTTTTCAAAGCTATTTTTTGAAGAACTGTATTGTAAATGTATTTGACATACACAGCAAAATAAGAGTTCTTCAAAAAATAGCTTTGAAAACTGAAAGAGATTACTTTCCGAAACGTCAGCAAAATACATTATTTTTGTGTTTATTCCGATTTATATTATTTGCAAAACATAACCTCTGACTTTTCCTTTGGCGTAAACATCACGGGCGCAGAGGCTTTTTTTCCAATAATTCTATTATTTTGTAGCTTCGGTGATTTGTTTTGAATAGGATAATAATACATGTGGTAGAAAACCCAAATAATAGTAAAGAATATTACAAAATATCTCGCTAGTAAAATATATAAATTAACACAGTTTTAAAATTTGCAGGAAATTCTCTTTTTATTCACAAAACACTTTGTTATATGTCAAACATTGTCATTCTGTTTATATTTCCATAAACATTTAGCATATATTTGCATTATTTTTAACCGACTGCGCTAAGCAAAGGAGGGTAATGTGTTCCTTATTTATTTCACATAATACACAAATAATTGAGATGCCTTGCTGCCGCACTCTATTAATCTTACTAGTAATACACTTGAGTGTTCTTATTGTCAACTTTACCACGTTGGCTGACTAGACTCACATTTCACAGTTTGAACTTGCTTGTTTCATAAAATTGTAATATTAATTTATAAAAAGTATGATAACGTTATGTGTTTTCAAAAAGATCTTGGAATCAGTATTATTATCCCGAATATGTTAGATATGTATTTATATTAAGACTATTTAGCTAACAATTCACAAATAAACTTAAAAATCGCAGCAATGAAAAAATGTGTGAGATTAAAATATTTTGCATCCTGATATCTCGGGAAATATATATATAGCCTATTTTTAATAAAAATTCGTGATTAGGTAGGCAAAAGTACTCATTTTAAAAGAAAATAATCCAAAATCGGACTGTCTTGCCAATATTTAGATGGTAGCTTATTTTAATAACAGACAAAAGTTGAATAGGTATACTTACTTAAAATAAACAAACCCGGGATTTCGCCCCGGTTCTTACAAAACAGTACCATACAAGTGCGCACCATATTGTCTTAATTAACATACACACTATTTATAAGTCACAAAATTATATACAAAATAACCAATATATCTCACAACTTTTCGCAAACGAAAGGATAAAAATTACGAACACCGACCCTGTAATTCGCATTCAATTTAAGACCTACGCTTTAAAGCCGCTTTACAGTTCGCAACTTTCTTGCAAGCAAGATGTTGCAGTGGCAATTTCTTGCAGGTAATGTTTCTTGGCGGTACGTTTTACAGTCGGCAATTTCTGTAATTACAATAATATTGCGCAAGATTTGTCAACTTTGTAAAAATAAATTGTACTGTGTCTAACAAATAATAATCTATTAACCTAACTTATTCTTCTTGTTTTAGTCACCCAGAATATTCATATGAATACGCTTTTGTCTACTTTTATCGTCTATAACCTATAATCGGGCCACGCGATATGAATTAATATTCTAGTACTTCTAGTAACTTTTTGTCTGTATTGGTAACAAGGAAAACACTAAATTATCCACCAGACTTGCACGAAAGTTGCAAGAAAAATCGAGCAGAACCGATTTTCTGCAAGAAGTTGAAACCTGCAATAAATTGCCAAATGTAATCAGCTGGCTCTCAACTGCGCATGCCTTTGTTCAAGATTTCTTGAATTTGCAAGAAAGTTGCCGACTGTAAAGCGGCTTTTAGAAACAAATAAAACACAAACTTGCGTCAGCGCATAACTTCCGTACAGAGCTGTTTGACTCAAGCACCGACATTCTTTTAACCTCAGATTTCCTACTGTGTCGGCGCTTGTCTATGCATTTGGAATCGCATGATTATCACATTTTGTTTGTCTATATATCGCATATCGCTATAGTGATGTTTGTCCGATATTGGTAATCATCACTGAACTCAAATAAACAACTTTGTGTATCTGAGATTTATGCAACTTGCAATACTCGCTGCTGTATATATAGTTGTCTAAGAATTACCGATTATTAATGATTATTTTTATAGCTTATATCGTTGAGTGATAGATAAATTTCATTATCATTCAACGCTTAAATATATGTTAATGACTATAATTTCTTGTCTATGATTTTTTGTTCAGTTATAATACGAAAATCCAACAACATATAAATATAGAATAATATCAGAGACTTGTTTCAACTCTCAATAATATGTACAGCTAGAGAAAGGACAAATAAATTTCTGTAAATTTTAATAGACAATTTGTATTGTAAATTGCATAACGTTAATCTAAAGCGAATTTCGATATTTTTCGGTTTGTATGAAATCTGCTCTCATTCAGCTGTTAAAAAAATAAAAAAAGTTATTTTATACCAAGACAAACGAAAAAATGATAAATTATTATTTATTTTCTTCTGTTTTTATTTCTTCTGTAAGTTATAAACACTGAAATTTAAATAGTAATAGTAAATAGAGCTGATTTTCCAAAAAGCTCTATTAATTATAGATATCTCGTAACTGGTATTCACATAAGTTTTTCTTAAAACCCATAATTGTGACTGGTGATTTTTTTAATATCCATCTGCAGATTGCATTATTTCAACAAAAATATTCATTACATCCAAGTGGTTGTGAGATACAATGCTAATATAGGAATGAATAGAGCCTAGAAAGTGTCTTCAAAAAATGTACTAATATACATAGCATTCCATTTTTAAGAAAAGCACTTGGTCCTGTAATTTCGTCTTGGCTCGCCCTGTATATTCGAAAATAACTTCCAGTTATAGACTTTTTTATCAAGTTTATTTGTAATTTTTTTTTTAATCTAGCTATCGTAGAACTCGAGATATCGAGGTCCGGCGCACCATTGCCCCACCCTGTATAAGTAGCAGAGCCAATGCGCTGCGGTTAGTTCAGCATAGTTCTGAGATGCGCCTAGTGATCAGATGAGAAAAAGAACAGTAACAAGTTGTGAATTATAGTAGCGAGTCTACAGTAGATAAAAGTTATAATTAGTGTGTTATTATAAGGACTAATTATTGTAAATCAGTGGTTAGTAACAATCCGTGTTGCAATTATTCGATCTACGCTTGGAGGTGTTTGCTACCAGGGTGTAACATGTAAAAATACCGACTTTATTTAGACAACTCAGAGTTGCGGAACTTATATCACGTTAAAATGTTTACAGATTTATTACCTGTTCTTATATAATACAATTAATTGATTATCTTTGGCAACTACGCCAAGGAACGCTCAGTTTCAACACGCGACAAACTCAGTAATTCTCTGTGATTATTTTCCATTTTACCGATCGATAGAGGCACCTATATTATCACTTGCTCTACATACTTTGTCAAGCTAGTGTGACAGTGTTTTATAGTTTTAGTTTCGAATATATACGACAAAAACACGAATTCACTACTTTAAATCACAACTTATTATTGTTCTTTATTTCACCTGTTCACTTGTCATCTAATATATAACTGCCCTCTCTGTTCGAATTAATTCCTTATATATACACATCGAAGATACTCGAATCTCCTTCCAGAATCCGTCTAGAATATGATGGAAGTTTCTATAGTTTTCTAGGTGCTAAATGGTGGATTGTCAGTTGGCCCACAGATGACGCTGTTTTACTGGCAACCGACTAAACAGGTCTCCCTTTACTCTGATCAGGTACTAATTACATCTCTCTCCGTTAGAGGGCAGCACATAACAATATACGAGACAATATATATATTTTTAAAATTCAAAAATGCACCTTGATCGGAAAATGGTATCTGCTATATTTAAGATTTCCTTTTGCTTCCACATTTATCTGAAAAAAAAAACAGTTTTTTCTGCCTACCCGCAATGAGCCTCAACAGTTTTAGACATGTAGTAGGTATAGGAACTTTTTTCTTACCTCTTTCAATTTTTACACGTGAGTACTTCGGAAACGTTCAGTATATCTTCAACTCCACAGTTCTCATAAACGTTGTTGTGTAACAATCGATTAAATGATTCAGGGTTTTGAATTTAGAAAAAAACACCAACGATAACGGCAAAATTAACAAGGATAAAATATGTTAAGAATTTGGCGTTGAGGTGAAGGTATAATAAATTGAATAAATATCTTTGTTTGTAAGACAAAAAGCAGCAGCATAGTCATGTTGGCCATGAACTATTAGTTATGTAATAGTCAGTAGTTACCACACTGGTTAATGCACTTACATTATATCTACGTTACCTAACTTACCCAAGGGGCTACCGTCGAGGTGAGCTCGCAGTTCTGATTCATAGTCCGGTAAAGCTACATATTTATTACTCATGAATGTTTAAATGTTTGCTGTTTTCGGTGATCAAAATCAAAATCAAATCAAATCAAAATTTATTGACCACATTTACATTCACACATAGTTTTAAAAATATTTGCAATAATTATTAGAATACACCTAGATGAAGTATACCTGTGTGTGTATATAGTTTTTGCAAATATTCATTTAATATAACATGTCTATATTTAAACATAATATTTTTAGTCGCAAACTCCTCTATAAATCCTTAGTTTACTATAAGGAACCTAACCAGACTGCAACCAACAGCTACTCTCCGGGCTATGTGCCCCGCCGAGCGCTGAATTACAAGTTACAAGCCTGGCGCGTTAAGTGTAATAATTGCATATTACCATCAAAACGCTAATGCTTCGATTGCAACAAACACCAGCCGAAAGACTGATCCTACTTAAAGGAGCTCCCTTGCCAGTCGTCACACACCACTTGCAGACTGCAGTTTCGAGCTGTTGGCTCTCGTCAGTGCAAGGTAGGTATGCGACGACCGACATGAGAATCCTTTGACTATAGTACATCCCGGTATTTTTACAATAGCGACATGTAAAACAGCCAGCAGGCGCCATCCAGCGGTCCAGTGTCCGTTGCAATCGAAAAATAAATAGCCTGACTTGGCTTAGCATAGTTCAAATGTGCTTTTAGAGGGCGGAATATTAAACATAATATTTTTAGTCGCAAACTCCTCTATAAATCCTTAGTTTACTATAAGGAACCTAACCAGACTGCAACCAACAGCTACTCTCCGGGCTATGTGCCCCGCCGAGCGCTGAATTACAAGTTACAAGCCTGGCGCGTTAAGTGTAATAATTGCATATTACCATCAAAACGCTAATGCTTCGATGCAGTCTGGCTACTTTCCTTACAGAAAAATAAGGATTTATAGAGGAGTTTGCGACTAAAAATATTATGTTTAATATTCCGTCCTCTAAAAGCACATTTGAACTATGCTAAGCCAAGTCGGGCTATTTATTTTTCGATTGCAACAGACACTGAACCGCTAGATGGCGCCTGCTGGCTGTTTTACATCTCGCTATTGTAAAAATACCGGGATGTACTATAGTCAAAGGATTCTCATGTCGGTCGTCGCACACCTACCTTGCACTGACGAGAGCCAACAGCTCGAAACTGCAGTCTGCAAGTGGTGTGTGACGACTGGCAAGGGAGCTCCTTTAAGTAGGATCAGTCTTTCGGCTGGTGTTTGTTGCAATCGAAGCATTAGCGTTTTGATGGTAATATGCAATTATTACACTTAACGCGCCAGGCTTGTAACTTGTAATTCAGCGCTCGGCGGGGCACATAGCCTGGAGAGTAGCTGTTGGTTGCAGTCTGGTTAGGTTCCTTATAGTAAACTAAGGATTTATAGAGGAGTTTGCGACTAAAAATATTATGTTTAATATTCCGCCCTCTAAAAGCACATTTGAACTATGTCTATATTTGTCCATAGATATTACATAATAATATAATAATTAGGCAAACATGATGAAAAACAATAAATATAGAATTTTAGAATTAAAGTACTTAACTTATTTATTTGATAGCAAATTTGAGATAATAGTCTTATTTAATTGAATAAATAAGGTAATTTTTTTCTTGAATAAATTTATATTGTTTATTTGATGTGGCAAATCATTGTAGAATTTAGGAGCAAAGTAATTTATAAACCTTTGTCTTTGTGTTTTGGTATTTACAGGGATGTTCGTATTTAAATTTACTTTAGCTCGAGTATCATAGGTGTGACATATTTGCTTATTAAAAATCGATTTATATTTGTAAGAAAACATGAGCACTGATTTTGCACGTAATAATTCTAAACTCAAAACATTAAATTCATTATAAAGGAGATCTGTGCGATATTGCTTATTTTTTATAAAATTACTTTTCATTTAATCACCTCACTCGAACCCACTACTCGATGCACATTTCGCTAACAATGTCAGTATCATCGGAAGAAGATTCATTGTGTGTGAAGGAATTAGTTGAGAATAAAACTTTAATTCCTGTATTTTACAACGTTCGTTTCAATCTTGGCCCATTAACATCAAGTGAAATTACCTGAAGTAATACACAGAGTGTTACAAATTCACCTAAACTTAAAACAGCATATTTCTACAGTGCACGAATAGCTGAAAATAAGGAAACGAGAATATATTATTTTTATTTTTTATGCCCAACCAAATCTGCTTCGTGTTCATTAACAGCGCCTTCTATAAATTTTTCAATGTACTTTCCAACCAATTTTAAAAATTTCACAGCTAATTTAAAATTGTTAAAATTTGGTCCATGCAAGATCTGGAAAGAGAAATTTACATTCGTTTCTAATATTTTGAGGAAATTTTCATTCTAAAACTTTTACTTCCACGTCCAGTGGAAAAATTTGTTTGGCGTTAGCTACCCCCTCTACCACCCCTATTACCACCCTACTCCCTTTATTAAAGGGAGTGAAAAATTAAATTGGGATTTAGTGTGTATACGAGAACCAAGGACTTCTAATTTTTTTTTACATTAGCCACCCCTTCTACCATCCCCACTATTATTAAAGGGAATTAGTGTGCATAAGACTTGGACTTGGATACTAAATCTGGATGTGGAGGTAGTGACTCCTATTTTACCATATTTCTATAAAACAAACAGCTACCGAGTTTTAAGGAATTTTATTGTATCTGGCCGTACATGTGTCTACGAATTTTTTAGCTTTGCAGCAAATCGGATGAATTTTTTTATCTTAGCTTGTGAGATGTTTGTAGCCCACCCTGTATAATTACTAAAGAAATCCTGATCACGCACACCAGTGTAATATTTTCCACCCCGGTATATTAATCAATATCAAAATTATTTATAAAACTCTTGATCCTGAAGCAATCAAGAATATATTAAATCCCACCCAGTAATTATTTATCTCAATTTTTATATCAAGATAAATAAACAAATTGGCCATTTACGTGATTGTCTAGTTTTACTAATTTAGGACCCAAATTTCCTTGTGTGTAGTAACCCTTTTTATTTACCCCAGGTTCTTTTATATAAAGTTTGCTATTACTTGTTTCTGTCTGATACAATATACCTGTGAAAATTAATGATTGAGAAACCTAGTTATTCAGTTATGTTATTTAGTTCAGATTTTATTGCTCAAACTTGTACTTTATAGTTGAACTTTGGTTGCTATTTTATTTGATCGAAATGAGACCATTTATGTAGTTTATTATTTGGATGGCTAGGAAGATAAAGTTGAAAGAGAACACAGTAATTGATGGGAGAAGATAGTCAAAAAGACCAATCTTTATTTTATAATAATTGATGCGGCAAATAGCCGGACATGAAATCAAAAATAATCCAAATATTTGAGACAATTGTCTAAATATTACAATAGCAAAATTTACGCTGCTATAGTAATGACCATACTATACATGTTTTAAGGTTGCTATGCAATAACAAGAATCAGGTAATACAATCATATGCCGTGTTATTTTGTAGTAGTAATTAAAGATGCGGCAAATAGGCCGATTAAAATATGATTGAAATTGTGGTGTTAGCAATAGCTATGATGATATGAAATTAAACTTAATATAAAACAGAGGACAAGAATCATGTCATGTTCGTACATCATAGAATTTAAATAATAAATGAGAATTAAATACTCATGTATAATATCAGAGAATGTTGAGGAAATATCCGTTAATTGACTACACAAAACGGTAACTACCAAATTGCGTATGACTGTTCAACAACGTAAAACGGGACGGGCAGAAGTAATTCAAATGGACGAGACGTCCCGGTTCAGTACTCGACGATAAAAAGTAAACATCTCAGAATTAGAGAAAGTTTACGGGACAATTCACCCAGTACTGACCGATGGCCTGTACAGTTTGTAGCACGCAAGGTAATTAACTGGATGGACCGTTATTAAACAATCATAGGAAACCAAATAGCCACCGGTGAGAAGCCTTCCACAATAATTTGAAAGGCAAACATTCCTGCAACATTCTACATGTCAAATTAGGCACACGGTAGCCCTTGATAGTACACCACCGAAAATAATGGAAGTGAAAGTGTCTTGTCAGTGCATAAACGTTGAAAATATATAGTTTTTGAATATGAACTTGCTATTTTGCAAACGCATGCAAATATTCAGCATGTGAACTTTTAAACTAAACTCATGAATGAAATAATAACTCAGTAAATTGTAATATAATCTTATCATGGTTTCTTGTTAAAATGAAAACTAATATTTCATTAAAAAATCTAATGTTCTTTTAGTACCACAAATGCGCTAATTTCCCCTATTCCACCCCCTCGAAACCAGAATGTGAATGCAATTGTAAATGATAAAGCTGGGTCTCGAAATAACTAAGCTATTAATTTTAGAAATTTATGTTAGCGGAATTACCTGACGCTCGGTATAGCGTTAGGTCGCCGTCATCTCTCCCCAGCTTCTGCATGATTAGCTTCCTCAGTGGGTAGAAGTAAAGCCGTTAAAATTGCCCTTCATCAAGAAACAGGTCATGTTTGCGGCTGTGATGAATTCGTTAAAAATAAGATGTAGTTCGTAACATTGTTTGGCGCGTAGTTTAGACGGTTGATTTAATGAAAATAACCACAAAATAATTTAATAAACTCAGCGAACTAAAAGGTCGCGACGAAGCTTAGAAGGAATTTCAAAGGCAAATATATTAGTTCGGCAAATTGCAAGAGGTCGCGACGTAACTCCGTGGTGTTTTCAATTATATTTCCAAAGCTCGGCGAACTATAAAAGATAGCGACGAAGCTTAAAGGATTCTGCCTTCAGGTGCAGTCTGTCTTCTGTTGGGCAGCGTGGCCTCTTTTTATATTGTACGGATGACGTCACAACCCACCCGGAAATTCCGGGATGTTCTCCGTTCCCTCGGTCACATAGTCGGAAATGTTTACATTAACAAAATTCCAATACTCGCTCCGTCGTAGTCTTGCAGCGTTCTAGGCTCAAAACTTTTATCTTTCTGTCCTTTGCATGTTTAAGATAGAAAAAGGTAGCCAACTTCACCCTATGCGATGCGACAGAAACACTTGAAACCCATTGCACCCATTGTAAACAAACACTATTACTAGACTCGATTTTAGGTAAATTCCTTCGTAAAAATACCGTTTATGTTGCTTTAAGATGTAAATTAAAATGCATTTCTGGCAACTTTACTTATTATATGGCTAGATAAATGTAACATGACATGACTTATTACTTGAATTTAAAAAAAAATATAAAAAAAATTAAATTTGTATATGGTCTAGATACGGGGTGTTTCATTTGTCTAATTTTAAAGAAACTTCAATTTTCACCAACTTTTTCTGTTACGGGTTTTCTCTAAAACCTATACCTTCCAAATTATAAGCTATTTTAGTAATATGTTGGCATATATCGATACGTGTTTTTCCGCTATAGCGGAGGATCGGGTGAACATTTTTTATTCTATTTGGTCTCGTTTTGAAAGAAATTCAATTTCTAACAACATACCCTTTTGCAATTTTTCCCTAAAACCTGAACCTGAATTTTATTAATATATTGGCATATGTAAATTTTATTTTATTTTTATTTTATTATACAACCATTCAACGGGTGTTAACCCAATTACAGAATGGGAACAAACGTAATACAGTATACAGTTTACATGGCATTTCGATATTATATAAACATAAACATATGTGATGTATTATAAGTGGCAATAGAAAATAAAAGATCAGCACGAACATAAATTTATCACAGTTTTTTATGGAGGCTACATTGCAGTTGAATATACATCAATTCGATCTTGAATTTTAGTTGATTGATAGGAGAAAACTTTTTAATATTTGTTCTCGGAGTTGGTAAATGAAAAGTTAATGAGTGTCTAGAGGTAATTCTAGGTATCTGGAAGTTGAAACGATGAAGAATATCTCTGCAGTCTATTTTACTATTCAATAGCTTATATAAGAAGATTATTGAGATTTTGTACGTCTAGACTTTCGATGGATAATCTGCTTTCCATTCTATCATTAGGAAAGTCAATAGCAGGACATACACCATCTTCTCTATCACAAGAATACTTTAAAAATGTTTTCTAAGCTATTCATGTAGAGGTCATAGTACTGATACCATATTATCGAGGCACATTCAACACGAGATCTTACAAAAGATAAGTACAGTAATTTTAATGTACTAAGACTAGTATTAGTGAAATCTTTCCAGTTTCTACGATAAATCCTAACATTTTATAAGATTTTTATGTTAGATTATCAATATGATTTTTGAGTTTATCATCAAACGTGACTCCCAGATCACGGATGGTGTCAGGCCTAGATAACATTGATTGATTTATAGTTAATAGTTTATTAAATGTAATTTATTTGTGAAAGCCATTTTTGAACATTTAAATGTAATTTATTTTCTCTAAAACCAATGATTAATCTTAAGAAGATTTTCTTGTAAGTTATCGCAGTTTTCTTGTAAAATTTCTTGTAAGTTTTATATCGTCAGCCTACAGCGATTTCCTCTTTAAACAAATTTCTCTTTTTACAGCTTTTCTCTGAAACCTCCATCTGAATTAAAGACATTTATTTTCTTAAGTTTTGCCAAAAAAAAACAGTTATCTTTATGTAACAATGTTACTACGATGGAGTTTTTTCTTCTCATTGCTGAAAGTTAAAGAAATAACTTTTCCAACTTTGTGTGCAAAAAACGCTACTATAAAAAAATTTCCGGATAATTTTTTACGTACATATTTTTATTGAGCTATAATATCCGCTTCTCATAAAAAAATGACCCTGTAGACTCGGTATTACATATTACACACAATGGTCCCACCTTATATAAATAATCCTTGGCATCGTAACATTTGTATAAAATTATAACAGCACAGAATTAATTGTTCTTTGTTGTTACATAATATGCATCTATTGCAAAATGACCTGCGTCTGCTGCTATCGTTCATTTATTAATTAATACTGTTATTTGTTGTTAGTGTGGAGTATTATTAGCGAACAAATCCTTTACTTAAAGTATTTGCTCAAGTTTTACGGGAACGAATATTATTTATTTGCGTCATAATTGCTGTTAATTAAGTCTCTGAATTTGTTCTTATGTAATGAACCCTGAGAACGTGTTAATTTTTATATTAATTTTAACGTCCGTTTAATGTTTTTAATACCTAAATTTTATATAACATCGTGCTTGGATCATTAAATTTCTATTTGGAGCAATTTTAATGCAGGAAAATTAATCTATGATCCTTTTATTTTGTGAATGTCACCATTCTCTATGATGTAACTGAGGATGATTATGTTTCATTAGATCAATGTGACGAGAAGGTATTATACACCTATACATTTACTTATCCACCCTGACCTTCCTTTACAGTTATATAACACAATTATTAAGCAATTCCAAGAAATATACCTACTGCAACAATCAGCTCTAAAAATTGGTCCTGCCCAGTTTCTAGCACAGGTATATGTAAAATAAAAGTTATTTCCTTTTAAAACTGTGAAAAATTTTTTAAATAAAACAGCAACTGCTCAAATGAATGTTTAAATGAATGTTTTTTACGAATTCCCTTTTTCTGACTGATTCTGAATATTTAAAGCTATGTATATATGGGAATTTCCATTTGGTCCGGGGTCCGACGTCCCTTTTTTAAAGTGATTACTAATATGCTGAATTTTCGTGAGGCTTCGTTTTGACGAGTCTTCAAACTTTTCTCTCTGAGAAAATTCTAGGTAGAGGTATGCAAACTTCTGCGCAGTCGCTAAACGTGTTGGTAGAACTGACAATTTCATAGCGTGGGACTGAAAAACTTGCCAGAAAATTTATAGAACAATTTGTCGATTCCATTTCAAAAATATTAATTAAACAATAGTGTTAAAATCAACCCATTAGTGTAAAGAATTATATAAAAAATATTCTAAAAAAAGCTTTTATTTCAATGCCCCAAAAAGTAGAAGTAGATGCGGTTTCAGCAAGATGGTGCTTCACCACATTATTTAAATGCAGTTAGAGACCACTTAAATAATACCTACCCTAATCAATAGATTGGAAGAAATGGTGGGACCATTTCTAAATGGTCTCATTTCAAAATTGCATAAAGATGTGTGTCAATCAAAATGGGCAACACGTCGAACTCCTATTATAAATTTTTCTAATGAATTATTTGAGGGAACCTCTTTTTTTAAGTTTATTCTTGAATTTCCGATGCACTATTGCCCCACCCTGTATATACTCTATACCTAAAACAAATATGTAATCTGCTAAGCAAGTATTCATTGAGAATATAAGTACATACTGTTTCAACAGAATAGTGGGCCGGACCAGTCCTGTTTTAAGACTAAGTCTATTCAAGTCTATCGGTCTTAGACTCCTTGTCCTGGCACATATTCTTTCGCCCTGCGATGAGAATCCTTTGTGAACATTTAATTATTTATCACCATTTATATTTGTTGAGTACATCTGCAACCATTGTATTATTTTCTCAATAGATTATATTTGTTTTTACACTCGCTCTTTATCCGTAACTACCTAATCTCCCTCTCTCACGAGCCAAGTAGCAGCTAATTGCAATTATCCTAAGGGCGGTTGTGAAAGATTTGGTGCATGCGCCGGGTAGTTGTGGAACACGTTTATAGGGCATGAAATTCTAAACATAAAAGACTTTCCTTCACCATTTTCTTGGATTACATAGTACAATCTGGTGTGAAACGCGATTTAAGGCGGGTGCTATCAGGCACAGGTAATGATTAAAATCAAAGTACCTAGGCCAACAATAACTGAAGGGGTCGGCACAAAACGGGACCTAAGCCCTATGTATGGCTTAGGTCCCTTTTTTCCCCTACACCTCAATTGCTGTAGCTCCTGCATTTTTAACCTCTCCACAATAAAATTGTGAGAGGTTACTAAAATTGGTTCAAAAACAAAAATTGAGATATCATCAAATCTTTACGTTTTGAGGTCCTAGGAACCCAAAAAAGTGGTTTTTGAAAAATGTCTGTGTGTGTGTATGTGTGTTAGCACGATAGCGCTGAAAGTACTGAACGGATTTGAATGAAACTTTGCATGTGCGTTTCTTTAGTGCCCCAGAAGAACTGAAAAGGTTTTGGTTGAGATCGGATTACGTTTAGTGCCATTTTGACGCAACAAGTTGTTTATTTTATAATTACTTTCAATTTGCAATGGAACCATTGAAAGGCAGTTAAAATTCTGATTTCAACGATATATCACACTTTCACCCTTTCGATTTGGTTTCCGTGAAAGAAATTAAAAACAAAGCAAATATGAAGCATAGATCGCATTTCACATGACATGATCGATGCGCGTAGCCGTTACGTCGTGAAACGTGTCAATTCACGTGTGAGGGTTTCTTCACTGCTCTAGAAGTAGAGTGGATTACGTTTAGTGCCGTTTTTAAATGTATATACAGACAAGTCGAAGAATTAAACTACAAATATTCTAGTAAAATTACTGAAATGCTAATGTTTCATTTAACAAAGACAGCCGGGAGTGATCGGATTGCAATGAGCAAATTTTGACGATTGTCATTGTCATCATTTGTCATCCGATAACGTTGGTGTCATGTCATGTTAATAATATTTCGGCATATTTGTAACTTTTAGTGGATTATCACAAACTTTAAAGGTAGATGTAACAATATCAATATCATATGCTTTCTGTACCTTCGTTGGTGAATTTATTATAGATTATCACTTTACCAATTTTCAGTTTGTTGCTTTACAAATCTGTAGTATTTAGGATAACTAGACTTTCTTAGTCGTTCAAGTGATGTTAAAGTTGTTAATATCCTAATAGTATATTATTCAACGAGCGATAATGTAGGTAGTAACTCGCATAGATGATTGTAAATTCATTAAGTTGAGGGTTTTTTAGTGCCCCAGAAGATCTGAAAAGGTTTTGGATGAGATCGGATTACGTTTAGTGCCGTTTTGTCACACAATTTAATGCTCTTTTCGACTTCAAAGATCCACCGAGTGGGGAGGTTCCAGCCGCTTCCAGTAGCTGCCGATTTTTATCTATCAATGTGAAAAATGTTGATTTTATGAGAGATTTCAAAATAGCTAAGTTCAGTTGTTAATTCTTTTGAGGAGAAAGATGACTAAGAGAAGAAGTATATCCTTCCCAAAGCGTCCGTAACAGTATTGTATTTCCCAGGTAGATAAATAATATCATATGAAGCAAGAGAGTTTTAAACGGCATCTCATGATTTTCTCATTCGTCATTTTCCCTTGGAGTTTCGTACCAAACATAAATGTAACCGATGGTTGACCTGTGATAAATTCTTGCTAAAGAGAAAATGCCTCAATTTACATAGTGCCTCTACGATATCGTACGTTCTTTTTCCACTGAAGAGTGCCTTTGTTCATTTGCCGAAAGAGTTCTATAAAAGAAAGCTACAGGTCTACCTATTGACTGAGCGTAGCACCGACTGTAATTTCCGAAGCATCTGTTTCCACAGTAAAGATGGCATCACCATCAATGGATGTTACTACTGCATCTATTTGATTTGAAGCTGAAGCTGCATCAGCTGATAATGGCTTAATTTTTCAGACAACTTAGGGATCCATTTTGAATAATGAGCAAAGATGCCCATTGTTCTACGTAAAGAAGCTGCCTTATTTGGTAGTGGAAGTTCTTGCAGCGGATCTGGTTTGATAGTTCGTTTCGTTATCGTATTCCTAAGAAATTAATAGAGTTTTCAGATTAATAGATTAATAGATTTGTTCAGCGTAAGATTGTATTTATCAGAGGTATTCATGAATTTTTGCAAATTTTTATCATGCTCAGCTTGGTCCTTTCCACACACTGTAACATCGTTTAAATAAGCGAATGTATCATTCAAACTTTCATTTTGAATTATATTGTAAATTTTTCTCTGAAAATATGCAACTCCATTAGTAACACAGAATATATTCTACGGAACTGATAGAACCACAAGCTCCAAATGCAGTATATGGTTTATCCTTTTATTTGATGGGTATTTGATGATAAGCACTTCGAGGATCAATTGAACTAAAAACAACATTAGAGTATTGCTTCAGAATATCACGACCAATGTTCACCTCTGCGCACAGATCTTGAAGAACTAATATCTTGAACTCCTTATATTCAATATTGATTATCTGTAGGGTAACAATGCACTAACCGATTATTTTTTTAAATTTTTTTATTCTAACGCCTTATTTAGATTAACGTCCTGACGGAGTTTAGCATTAGCTATACCACCACTCGACCAGGACACATACACATAGATAATTTATACAACGACCATTCCTTACAACAATGCAATCTGCCTCAGTTGAGACTCGAACTCAGGAGTGGTACAGCAACTAGCCGTGTTGTCTCTCACACAACCTCGTCTAATCCACTGCCATCAACTTGGTAACACATGAAAAACACCACTAAACATCCATACTCCAGCCAGGATTCGAATCCGGGACTCCTTGGTTGCAAGCCTAACAGGTAAACGTTGAGCCACTGAACAGGTACTTCTGAAGATAATGACGTTGAAGCCATGGAAACACTAACTTTTGCAGGGTGCGATTTTATTTTTCGACTTTCAACTAGTTTACGACTCAAGAAACTATCAGAGCTTCCAGTGTCTACCAAAACGTCTGTGTTGACTCTATTAATTTTAACTTAATATAGCCAGAGACAAGGAGGTGCCGGCCGACGCAGATATTATTGTAGTATAAATGAAAGTCAAACTACTTCAGGTACTTCTTCTCCTCTTAGTCATCTTTCTCCTCAAAAAGAATTAAAAACCAAATCTAGTCATTTTGAGATCTCCCAAGAGCAAGAACCTTCTGATGAACCTAAATGTAGACCTCAACGTAACAGGCCGACTCTTAAGTATTAGGACGATTTCATAAGAAAATAAGGCAGGAAGAAGAAGTATCTCTTTTATCTTGGAGTTATTTATATTATTCACATGTTGTACTTATGTCAGTGTCATATGTACAATTTTTCAGGTCTGAGTAATTTATACATTTATCAATTATGTTGATTAAATTGTAGTAATATGAACCTTTACAGAATAAAAGGTTTTAATCAACAAAAGTGTACTTATGACACTGACATAACTATAACATGGGAATAATATAAACAACTCAAGACGCGTAACAAGATAAAGAGGTACTTTATATACCGGGTGTAACAGAATCATGGTATACTCCCTTTTCTTCTTTAGTTTTGAAGATTGAATTGATTGAAATTTAGGATATACTACATACATAATAAGCGGCACTTTTTGACATACAATTGATTTTTTTATGACCCGTGTAATGCTACAAAAATCGAAATCCAGTTAAAAACAATAAATTACGTGATTTATGAGCAAATAAAATTCACCAAAATTGTTTTTGGACCAAAACTCAACTTTTTCAAATGGAACCATATCGATACTGTGGTACTATTTATTAGTACTATTAATAAGGCATTTATTCATATGTCGTATTAAAATGTGCGATAAATACAAACAAAATTATAGCTAAAAGAAAATAAGAAAATACAATTTTGTTCTAATTAAATGTTAAGAAATAACTAAGGTGGTTTTGAAAACAATGAAATATTTAGCTTGTCAAACATTTGTTGGTTTAACGGTGTTTTTATTGTGTCTTTAAAATTTGTTCAAAATTCTTATTAATTGTGTTCAAAATGCCGCAAATTTATACAAGTCCATTTTTTCATTTTCATTTTTGTAGCATTACACGGGCCATTTAGAATAAATCGGAAATGGAAACTAAAAATTATATTGTAAAAAAAATTGATGTTTGCAATGTCACTTATTTGGCATCGTTGGATTCAGAAAATTATGCAGAATTCAAAAATGCAATAACATACAAGTGTTCCATTTAAAAATCGAAAGTTAATGTCAATTGTATGTCAAAAAGTGCCGCTTATTATGTATGTAGTATATCCTAAATTTCATCAATTATCTTGAAAACTAAAGGAGAAAGGGGGGGGGGGGTATACCATTATCCTGTTACACTCGGTATAACAAGAACCAAGTACTATTATTTTAATGGAATGCTATAAATGTCAGTACATTTTTATTAGCCTCTATCTAGACTCTTTTCACTCATGTGTTAATATTGACTATCTCCCAACCATTTGGATGCAGTGAGTTTTTTCGTTGAAATAATGTCATCTACAAATATATTTTGAAAATATCACTATAGTCGCCATTATGAATTTTAAGAAAAAAAGTTGTAAATATCAGTTGCGAGATATCGGAATAAGTAAAAATTCAAAAATAATCTTTAAAAAATTAGAGGTTTTTTTAGATAATCGTACAGAAAAAATATAATAAGTGCTCCGCATGTTGCTCATTTTGACTGACATATATCTATCTCTATATGCGTCTTTGAAATCAAGTTTCTACTGGTTTTAAAATTTCCGGTGTGATCAATCGAAAATAAGTTATTATTCTTTCTTTCATATTTTGAATTGTAGAAAACTATTAAAAAATTTTTTTTAGAAGTATTAAGTATTTTAAAGGTCGGCCTGGGGTGTGATGGACAGTGGCGCGTCCTCTCGCGCAGATGGCCCGGGTTCAAAATCGGGTCATAGCAAGTCGATGAGATATAGTGGATGAGCGGATCTGCTCGCGTCACCCTCTTTCGAAAGAGATGTAAAACTGTTGGTTCCGTGTATGTACGATGTGAGCACGACAAACTGTGGGGGTTCGGCAAAATTTCCCCTAAGTCCCAGTGCCTATGTTAAAGGACAGATAAAGCCCTCGATGTACTTTTCGAAACTGTAACAAAATCCGACGAAACATTTCTCATGAAATGCGTGCTTCACGTAAAAATATCGTTGGAAGAGGTTTTTATATTTTTAATCATATTTTCGCTCTACGGAGCGTTTTTTATGCAAAAATTTCAATAACTCATCAAGGAGTGTAGTTTTAGAAAGTGTAGTAAATGCCGCTGCACGGGGACGTAATGTCGCCCCGACCACCAAAATTTGACTTTAATTTCGGAAATTTCAAAATTAAAAACCCTTTTACGAATCCACATTGTTAAGCACTGCAACTCATGCGTTGTGTTAAATATGAGGACAAGTTAATCCAGTCTCTATTCAAAGTATATCGAGAGTTTTAACGAAAATAGCCTTTAGCGACAAGGGACCCCTATCATTTCCTAGCAGTCGATTTTGACGGGAAAATGATGGGTTTTAACGGGATTTGCCCTAAACCGGTTCCTCAGTGATTCGGTGTCAGAAAAGTATAGTTACCATGTACTCATATGTGCATGGGCCGCCTTGCCTGAACGTATGAAATTGTAATTGCAAAATATAATTCAAAGTCGTTGCGATTCGAGCATTTTTAAGCTACGAGGAGCGATCAAAATTGATATTGAACTGAAAATACGTAAATAAACAGGCAAGCAAAAGCCCACCAAAAATTTATAAACATTGAACTTTTCTTGAATCTTTTTGTGTAATCGTTAGCTCAAAAACCGCATATTGGATGGTACTTGGTACATTATAAGTCGTCCGTTTCTCACCATGTGTTGTACACGGGACAGACTATAGTTTGCAAAAAACATTTTTCTTGAAGTTGTTGTAAAACATGCATTTTTAAAGAGATTTAATATATATTTTTGAACTTTATATTGTCTTTTTCTTGTGTTTTCAAAATTCCCTTTCAGGTTTAATTTTAGGAAAGTGTTAGTACTTACTGTGTTAGATTTATAGTGTTACGACGTCCAATTGATACCATCAGAGAAGCAGTTAAGCATAAACGAATAGTAAGTATAAATTTTCTATTATTCTCCGTCTGAAACAGTCGTCTTGAACCCTTATTTGTGAACGTTAATAGTCATTTTTGAAAAATATAGTAAAAGTCCTTCAGACTCCAAAAGATGGATCGTTCACGCCTACACTGATGAGCTTATCCCTGGCGTCAGTGATTGGCTTTAGTAGAGGAAATAGGCCGACGTTAAATAAATGATTAAAAAAAAGTATTTTAAAGGTGAACATGTCCACTATCTGATGGTAATGTTTTATTTTATTTGAGGATTATACTTTTTCTCAATATTATAGCGATTGTCTGCTAAAAGAAAAAGATGGCAAACTTTTTTTAAGTAAAACATCACACTCTACAACATCATTCTCTATTTTGCCACATTTTGCTTATTATTTTTTTGGTCATAGCACTTTTTTGGAACTTGCAGCAGAGGTAGGTATCCCTACACGTTTTTTTACTTGTCTCTACAATTTCCTGCTTAAATCAAAAAAATTTGCTTGTTTGCACTTTTTAACACGCTTTTATTAGCTTCACCTGTACGCTTGTTTGTAATGGAATCTTTGAACGTGATTCTCGCCCACTTCAATACGTCAGATTAAACTGAAACTTTGCGCACTTATCAAGGACAGATGGCAATACTATAATTTGACAACTTTTTCCTAATGTCCTCACTAGGATCATCAGGATAAAATTAAATTTAAAAATGACTAATCTATTGTCGAGATTTTGCCGGAGGCGCCGTTGTTATTAATAACAGCAGAGAGTTTCATGTAATGGTGATGCATTAGATGAAATGCTCAGATTACGAGATAATTCATAAAACAGCCTGATAACCCGTTGTCACATATGATATACCGAAAAGTTGAGTCTTCAAGTTGCTATGAAATTCAAATTCGTTTATATTAAAAAAAACAAAAGTATATATGGTTTAAAGAACTATTTTAAACTTATTTTTTACTTTTTAGTTCGGTTTGCTATTAAAAGTGTTTTTTTATATATTTTTTTAACTATAATTTTTTTGTCGAATATCACAGATGCTGAAACTCAAAGCACAGTGCTGGGCAATATTATTTTGTCTTTTTTTTTGTAATGCCTCTTACCTTCTTATTAGATTGTTTGTATCTATATAGTATGAAATAATAAGAATAACTTATTATAATAATTTAACAATATTATTTTTAAACTTCGAATAAAAGTGCGTAGTTTTCAATTCGTTTTTACGATGCACTCACCTTGCCAAAATATTGGAAAATCAGTGTTTCGCGCCTGTACAATTAAAGTTTTAGTTTCATATCAGAGCAGACCTAGTTTTATGAAATTTTTCGAATATGTCTCGTGACTTGGCGATCATTTTTCTGTGGAGCTCGTGTGCAACACAACATGTGCCGACACTGTATCTACTCATCGAACTGGCCATGAAGGAGACAATGAGACATTCATCTTAAAAACACGTGAGCATCTGACATCTTTGTTAACATTAAAATACCTTTCTCCTGTGGTTGAAGAAGTTGTGCATGTTAATTAGCACTGATGGTTGAAAAAACTGTTATACAGCTATGTCAAAGGCGTATAATAACATAACGGCGCTCACATAAAAAACCCATTTGAATTAGAGTAAGCCTTGGATATAAAAACAAGTGCTGGATCTTGAATGTGTCGAAAATAATTAGAAGTACAAATAAATCATTTGTGTGTTTGTCAGATTATTAATTATATTTGTGATATAACCAAATTGACATTAAAACTTAATGTGATTTGTTTCAAATTGATGCCATAAATCTCTTTTACAAAAAATATGCTAAAAATTAATTGTAACCACGTCTACTTTAAGGATAACTGGTTATTATTTGTTGTAGACATGGTTTGATATAATTTTCAGAGTTCATAAATTTAATTATCCTGGAATTAAATTTAATCTGTGAAAATGCACCAAAACTGTTGAAAAACCTTGCGCTTGTAGGTATTCGTAATGGTACAGTTTTGCTTTGAGCGTAAATAACCTTGTTTCTTATGCTTCGCAAAATTTAATGTAACGTGCGTCCAATGATCATATTATGATTTTGGGCTCTGTAAAGCTCTACACGAAAATGTTCGTGTATTTTATGATGAATTCGCCAAGCTACTTCAATCTAAAATTGGAGTAGCTTCGAATATGATTCGTAAAACTTATAACGAAAAAGCACCTAAAAATTTGCAAAATCTTTTATTTAATTCCATGATTTCCTGCTTAAATCCGAAAATTCGCGTTACAACTTTATTCTTTTTGATTTGAAGTTTTGCAGTGTGCTTTTACGATTTTGCGATATAATAATAATAATAAGTCTTTATTTTCTCAAAAAATAGTAACAAGATTAGATAATATAATTTAAAAGAATACGAGAAAAACGCCGAAGATCAGGTGGCCGTACAAGACGAACCTCTATATTTAATCTTAAGCGTAGGTAATAGCAATATGGCAAAAAAAAACAATCAGCATTGCTAATAACAGATAGTATGTATGTATGTAGTAACATGATATTTGCAGGCACTAGAGTAAGAAAAAAAATAAAATTATATGTTTACACTAATTAAAAGAAGAATTCACCTATGGAGCATTAGTTTGATTCATTCAAAAGATATCTTAGTGTGAATTTAAAAGCTGGTAAAGAGTTACTTTTGATATATGAAGGAATGGAATTATATACTTTAGTTATTTGATACGTAAATGATCGTTTGAATAATTCTGTACGATGGAGGGGAGGAGTAAGTGTACCTTTGAAATGAATATTCAAATTGTGGACGTCTGTTCTATATGAGATTTTTTTGCTCAAGTATTTGGGAGTTTTATTATTAATAATTTTATGGTATAAATAAGCAGAATGCAGAAGTCGTAACTGGATTAGTTTATGTGAGAAACTTTGATGGCGTCTAACTCCAAATATTATTCTCAAACAAGAGTTTTGTAGAACTTGTATTCTACGCATGTCCTCCGCATCCAAGCAAGGACCATATACAGAATCGGTAAAATTAAATCTTGATAAGACTAACGATTCGCATAAAATTGTTTTAATTCTTTGATTCAAATAATGCCTGATATTATATATTCCTTTTAAATTTGTATATGCTGCACGTATACAGTTATTAATATGCGATTTAAATCTTAAATTCGTGTCAAATGTTACCCCCAAATTTTTTGCATTTTCTTTAAACGGTATATAATGTCCGTCAACATATATTTGCATGTTTTCCTTTACTGTTGGTGTGATATTATGATGACCGAAAACTAAAACTGATGTTTTACTGGCGTTAACATTTAATGTATGACATCTGGATTTTTCAATTAGAGAATACAAGTCTCTATTAATAGCAGCCATTGCCTCAGCCCATTTCCCTGAATGAAACGAAAGGTAGAGTTAAGTGTCGTCAGCGTAGAAGTGAATTTGACAATACTCAGCAGCCTTTTCGAAACCTGACGTATATAATGTATATAATAGTGGTCCTAGAATCGACCCCTGTGGGACCCCGTATCACACCTTGAGAGGCATAGACACACTATTGTCAATTTTAACACGTTGTGTTCTATTTTGTAGATAACTAGGAAAAAAGTTAAGTAGACTAACATGAAAGCCAGTATAGCGAAAAGTATTTCGTGGTTAATCGTATCAAATGCTTTTGTAAAATCGACGAGTACTAGTACTGTAACTTTTTTTTGGTCCAATCCTCTCAAAATGTCATCCGTGATATTTAAGAGGGCAGTTTCACAACTATGCAAAGGGCGGAAGCCAGATTGTATTTCAGGTAGCAATTGAAATTTTGTTAAGTGATCCCGCATCTGACACTCTACCACTTTCTATAAGACTTTTGATAGGGTTGGCAAAATACTAATTGGGCGGAGGTCCTTAAATTCTTCAGGGTTGGCACTGGGTGCACTAAGGCTTGTTTCCAGGCGCCTGGAAAAATGCAATTCTCTAAGCTAAAGTGGGTAACAAAAGGCAATATTAAAGCACAACACATGAGTAATAATTCAATATTAAGACCACCATTTCCCTGCGCAATGGTTTTTATACCATATAGAATTTTCTGAACATTATACTCAGAAGTAGGCTTAAATTTAATTGAGTCAATATTTGGTTTAATATTATTTTTACAATGAGTTATGGTATCTTGATCTGCAGGTAATTTTGGGATGTAATTTATGAAATAATGATTAAAGTCATTAACATTTTTTAATTCGTCCGGAATACTATTTAACCGCTTAGCTATATTTAAAAGGCGCAAATCTTTCCAGATTTGATTTATGCCGTCTACCCTCAGTCTATGTTCAAAATATGTTTTTTTTTTCATTTAGGCAAACTAGCGTTGTATAATTTTTTAACATTCTATTATAGTTATGATGAGCTTCGTTCTTTGTACGACGCTATTTACTGCAGGCTTTGTCTCTTAGAGACATACGCTTGTACAGGGTAGACCGTAAGTAATGGTCCATACAGCAGTAATATTTCTTGTAATGAATGATGCGATCGATTATTAAAATATGATTTTCTTGAAAACGGTCAATTTCTGAGGCTAATAACGAGTATACATTTTTTTACGTAAAAATGAGGTAGGTTTAAGATTAATTAATGAAAAATGCGATAACATTATGGGTAAAAGAGTTTTAAGTGTCCATTTACATATTATACATACGCCTTCTAGGATCTATACAAAAATTGGGAGCAGAATTTTTCATCACAAAAAAACCCTATTCGCCGATTCTCGTGCCAATATTTGAAGTAAGTATAACAGTAGCTAATGGAGTTACATTAATTAGTTAAACAGAAATTCATAAATTTAAAGAATCGATTAATTATACCTGAGTTTACTTAAAAAATAAAATATTATACATATATGTTTTAAAACGTTGATGGCTATAACTTTTAAATTTATCTGGTACATCATTATATAGTTTTGTGGAACAGTGAGTAAATGAACGCTTGAAAAAGTTAGTTTGGTGTCTAGGGATATTTAAATGATGCTGGTTCCTAACATTAACATTATGGGACAAGTGATGACAATTATTTTTTTTCAATAGATAATTCGGGCATTTTGTTGTTAAAAGATTATATATCAAGCAAACCAAGTCCAGTTGTCGGCGATAACGCATATTGACCCAACCAGTTTCATTGATTTAATTATTTACATGATCACCTTGCATAAATTAACCCAATACAGTTGTTCTGAATTTTTGCAACCTATCAGCTGTTTTAACATGGACCATATACGATATCCACATAATGACAGCACCAAGGTATCAGATAATTTCTTTCTTAAGTCTCTATCCAAAAAGGCTTTATTTCTGTACAAGTTTCTCAACGCAAGGTAACCATTTTGTAAGAGTTTATTAACATGCTTACGATATCTAAGTTTATTGTCAATAGTTAGACCTAAACTTCTAACACTAGTTGCAACAAGTAATCGTACGCCAGACAAGGTGATATTTAATTTATTAGTAGCCCATCAGAATCATTTCTAATGTATATAATGACTGATTTCTGTAGGTTTAAAATCGGACAGAGTAGGTCTGTAAATTTTTTAGGTCCGAATTAAATTGGGTCTGTAATGCATCATTTTTTGTAAAAAAACAAGTAAACATTAGTGTGGTCAGAATATTGATAACTATAAGAGGACTGTAATTGACGGCAAATGTCAGAAGTGTACAAAATAAACAGAACAGGTCCAATTATGGAACCCTGTGGGACATCAGAAGTAACTGACAAGGCTGGTGATATTTTATGGTCTAAGATTACACCCTGGGTACGATTAGCAAGATAATTTTAAGGTTTAAAGCCCAAGTATAGAATCCATAGTATTTTAACTTAGCATACAGGAGACTATGATTAACAGCTTCAAGCCTTGCTGTAGTAAAGTAGCAGTAAAACAGTTGTCTTTCTATCGTCAACGTCAATATATAAGTAATGCCAGTGTCAGTTACAACAAGAAGAGCTCTAACTGTAATGTAGCCTTGTCTGAAACCTGACTGTTGCAAATGTGGTATTTTATTTGCGTTGAGAAAAGCATTAAAAGTTCATAACAAGGAGGTGGAGCATTAGCCGCAAACTGCATAAAATTATTATTAATATCATCACGTTGTTTTAAGTCTACAATGTGCATTTTCACTCGTTTTATGATATTTAGGTAATTTGTCTCTCAGTTTATAACCATAGTTTTAATCACATCAGTAAACCAAGGTGGATAGTTCTTATAGGTGCATGTGTATTAAATGAAGCTTATCATTAATTTCTGCTAGATTGTAAATGTGGTCCCAGTTAACAAGTTGCAAATCGTTTAAAAATACTTCATATGTAAAAATTTTAAAATCTCTAAAAGTAAATAATTTAGTATTACCCTCCGTAATTTTTACTTTTAAGTTACAAAAAAATAGTCGTTGATCAGTTAAATCATGCAAACCTATGTCACTAATCAAATAACTATCATTAGTTATTATAAGATCGATAAGAGTACGGCTAATATTATTTATATGGGTTGGCTAATTAACTAGTTGTGAAAGATTATACGTACCCATTAGTTCCAACAACTGCACTGTGGTATTACTATTTAAATATATTATAATTAATAACATATACATATTATAACATATTATATTAATAAATAAGAAATTTAAAATTAAAAGATTTTCTACCGTATATTCATTAGTTTTGTTACCTACGAATAACCATGAGGTTAAACTTATAATAAATGAGTTAAGGAATACAAAACGCCGGGATTAGATCATTTAAAGGCCGAGACAATAAAATCAATATCAGAATATCTATTAGATCCTCTAGCCTATATCATTAATAAATGTATGGAATCAGGTTATTGGCCTGAATGTTTTAAAGATTCTTTGATAATACCCATATATAAAAAAGGAGACAGTAAAATTGCAAGTAACTATAGACCTATATCTTTAATAACAAACTTCAGTAAAATATTCGAAAAAAATAATGAAAATTAGGTCGTATCTCGACAAATATAATTTACTATCTAAGAATCAATTTGGTTTTAAAGAAAATGTTTCGACTCAGGACGCGATGTTAGCTCTCATATCCAATATCTATTCTGCACTAAATAAAGGTATACCGTGTCTTTGCATATTCATAGATCTTGCTAACGCATTTGACACTGTTAGTCACTCTCTACTTTTACAGTCAAGATATTGGAGTAAGACAAGAATGTTTAAAATTGTTTCAAAATTACATCTTAAACAGACAACAGAGTGTAAGAGTGGGAGGTGTCTACAGTGACAAATTAACAGTTGAATACAGTATACCGCAAGGTACGGCTCTAGGGCCTATACTATTCTCCATTTATATTAATGATTCGTTTAAATTAACAGACAGAGGAGATATTATTGGATTCGCAGATGATACAGCTATTTTCTATAAATCCAACACGTGGATGGAATTAAAAACGTTAGTGGAAAGTGATTTACATACCATTAAAACTTGGTTTGACCATAAGTTATTAACAGTTAATATAGATAAAACTAACTATATACAATTTAGCTGCAACAAGATAAGGCAACCATCATTAGAATCGATAGATATCGAGTTTGAGGGAAACATCTATAATATATTACCTGAAACTAAAGTGAAATACCTAGGATTGTTTATTGATAGACATCTAAGATGGGATTAATATATAGCATATGTTATAAAAAAACTTCAACTATATTATATAAATTTAGACACTTAGATACTAGACAGAAACAATTTAAAAACAATCTACTATGCTTTAGTAGAAAGTCACTTAAATTATTGCATCTTAGCTAGAGGAGGTGCTACAAATAATCATATCAGACCGCTTGAAATCCTACAAAAAAGATTTATCAAATTAATGTTCAAAGAACAAAAAACTTACCCAACGAAACTAGTCTAATTTATTCTTTCCTATTATTTGGGTTTTCTACCACATGTATTATTATCCTCTTCAAAAACAAATCACCGAATCTACAAAATAAAGAATTATTGGAAAAAAGCCTCTGCGCCCGTGACGTTTACGTCAAAGGAACAGTCAGAGGTTATGTTTTACATATAATATAAATCGGAATAAACGCAGAAATAATGTATTTTGTTGACGTTTCGGAAAGTAGTCTCTTTCCGTTTTCAAAGCTTTTTTTTGGAAAAACTCTTATTTTACTGTGTATGTCGGGGGCGAGCGTAGGTGCGTCTTTACTATGTACATACTTCGGTATGCGATGTAAAGCAACGACAGGCGCAGTTAGTACTTGGATTGGTGACCATTCCAACGGAAACCGCGTTCTCGCCTCACACATCTTCCAGCGGCTTGTATATCAGTGTATGCGCGGAAGCTATACAACCTTAGGCGAGGGTTGTATAGGAGATATACCATCCTTCGGAGGGGATGTAAAGCCGTCGGTCCCTGGTCTATTAAATGTTAGGCAAGTAAAAGATCCCTACTCTTCTTAAGGGAAGAGGTTCGGCAAAATTCCTGGTTGGGGGTAGCTCGTCTACAGGCGTCGGTGATAGGCCTCAGTAGCGGAAATAGGCCGACGTTAAATAAATGTATAAAAAAAATACTGTGTATGTCAAATACAGAGATTCTGTTTATGTTATTTCCATAGATACTTACTACTTACACAGAACACAGGATTGATGATATTATCTTTTAGATAATATTGAGTTTGTTAAGTTCTCCTTTTAACATTGGTAGCCAGGTTGTACAAATATCTACAGAACAGTTCGATACGCACTTATCTTCATTTAACAATATTAATGCTGATTCTTTAATTTTTCTTTTTTTGTTATCTGCTTCTTTTGTTAAAATTTTTGCCGAGTCCCAGTTTATTCTATGTCCGTTTCCCAAGAACAAACAGATAATAAACATAGAATAAACTGGGACTCGGCAAAAATTTTAACAAAAGAGGCAGATAACAAAAAAAGAAAAATTAAAGAATCAGCAATAATCTTATTAAATGAAGATAAGTGCGTATCGAATTGTTCTGTAGATACTTGTACAACCTGGCTACCAATGTTAAAAGAATTTAACAAACTCAACATTATCTAAAAGAAAATATCATCAGTTCTGTGTTCTGTGTAAGTAGTAAGTATCTATGGAAATAATATAAACAGAATGTTAAAGCTGTGTATTTGGCATACACAGCAAAATAAGAGTTCTTCCAAAAAAAGCTTTGAAAACGGAAAGAGACTACTTTCCGAAACGTCACCAAAATACATTATTTCTGCGTTTATTCCGATTTATATTATATGTAAAACATAACCTCTGACTGTTCTTTTGACGTAAACGTCACGGGCGCAGAGGTTTTTTTCAAATAATTTTGTAGATTCGGTGATTTGTTTTTGAAGAGGATAATAATACATGTGGTAGAAAACACAAATAATAGAAAAGAATATTCACAGAATGCCACAAATAACTTTCAGACAATATTTAGTCTATATTGATGCAAAAATATTTGATATGACAACTTTTTTACTATAATAATAATGTTAACTATCATAGGAAAAAAACAGTATATAATAAATCCTCATAAACATAACACACGAAAAAAAGGATACATTTATAAACCCATTCATGACGAAAACTATTGGACAACGATCATACATATTCTTATCACCAAGATTATATAACACTATCACTGATATAGCAAAAACAAAGAATATTTCTTCCTTCAAAAGAAAATTAAAAGAGTTTATTATATCAATGCCCCCGGAAACAATCCATAAATACATTGATATAAAAAATTATTAAAAAATAAAGTATCGTAATAAATAGGTATATGCCTCTGCAGTGATAGGTATTTTAATTAAAAAGAGAAAAAAGTATTTTAATTTTTAGTAGTTTAGGTTAATAGTGTCAATGTGTATATATGCGTTATCGTACTATATGCCTCTGATTTATATATATGAATACATGTATCTTCATCTCGAAACAAGTGTCCTCGGTCACTTATCCAGTAACTTTGTATTTATTTACATTTTCTTGTTCTGTATTTTATTTATAATTCCTTATATGTTGTATTATTATATAATATTGTATGTCAAAATAAGTTTCATCTCGCATAGTATTATTTGGAATACTGGACAAATGTATAATATAATGTAACAATAATTATTCTTGCTGTTATGTAAATAAATATATTATAATTATATTAATGTTTAGGTCACCCATCACAACCAGCTTTTCAACAACCGGCAAAATATCAGCTATGGTATTTTCAAAATTTTTTAAGAACCCAATTTGTTTAATTCTACTACTAATCTAGCCTGTTCTAATTCAGGTGTATTCTCACACCTGAAAATTTTTATATTTAATCTAGAATCATAATCGATAGCCATCCCTCCCACCTCTTCCATTACGATCATTCCTAATAAGTTTATAACCATCAATATCTAAAACATTTGGAGCCATTAAAGGTCTAAGTTATAACTAATATAGAAAATTTTTCATTAATTAAAATATCTTTTAATTCGTTAAAACCGGGGTATAAAGATCGAATATTTATGTCCTAACTTAAGATTCAGATTAGTAATTCACTATTGCTCTATGGACCATTACTTGCCGATCACTCTGTGTATTATTGGATTATCATTTATGTTAGAAATGAGTAAAGCAACCCACGTAACAATCTTAGATTTGAAATAATACATCTTTAAAGCCTATTTTTGAAACTACCATTAAAACTTTCATGTTTAAAGGAATTATAAAAATCTTTACTTGAGCAACATCCGAAGTATTACAAAAACATATTTGGTCTAGAATAAGCATTACTTAAAATACACATAAAAATGCTCTGAGTGGCAGTTTTGTAATTTATCAATAAAATAGACATAAATGCAAGAAGTGGGTAAGTAATTTTCTTTCCGGTGACTTACAAACAAACAAATCGATAGCAGTGGTAGCAACCTTCTACAGTATGTTCACTGACATAATTTTTTGTTTTCTCGAGTCCTGTGTGGAAAAAATCATTATAAATATTATCATTATCCTATGACCTAATTAGTGGCATATCTAGAACAAGTTTGAGTTCACATTGCTGCAATTTTATTTAAATAACCACAATCATATAATTATTTTTTTAGTATCTATGACGCAAAGCTCATTAATATGGTGATTAAGCATTTTTGTTCACTTGCGTTTACCGATAATATCGAATTTTTAACAGGTTTTACGGATTTTAGTATAAAACTGTTCTTGGCAAGTCCAGGATTCAGACTACAATCTGCAAAAAATGTGTATTTGTGTATTGGTCATTTAGCAAATATAGTTACACCATTTTTAATCTTTATCCCATGTCGAAATGATGTCTCAACAATCATACAAAGTAATTTTAAATTTTGACCCAAGAACCACTTAATACATTTTGAACAGTTCTCTTCTCGGCATATGAATATTTTTTCAGCATAAATCCCCATACTTCTCTCTCAAATCCCCCCCGTACTACTCAATAGTTTAATTTACATTTTAGTCATTCTTGATTCAGCCGGCCTATCTTGCAAATGTAATTATGAGGTAAAAAGTAAAATCATAGTTAAAGGTGTTAAAATAATAACAAAATTAGTGTTTGCAGTTGTGTTCATATTGGAGCTGTCTATATTGTCAAGTACATAAGTAATATAAATCTAAGAGTCGTACAAATATCCTGTACTGAAAATAACTTGGTAGACATGTACCAACAAGAATGCTCTGCATTTATTACTGATAATTCCATTAAACACGTCCCAACACAATACTATTTCTTATTTTGGCATCTGATAAATCGGGAACACGATGGCTTAGTGAGTAATCATTAGAACACTCGGTAAGTCAGAGAAATTAATTGATGTAAAATTGTAATACAGATTTTACATGAAAAGTAATGCACTTTATATAAAAAATGCTATGTGATTCTTGGTCTTCAGATCGTTCATAATTAAGAGAATTTTCTCCAATTTGGTACTTTACTGCACTCCTGCGGTTCTTGGTGCACAGTCGTAGGAATCCTGTAATGTCAGCTGTATATTATAAAGAGTGATTTGCCTTTGTAAGCGACAATTTGCCGATGACATAACGTAGTTACGTAGTGACGAGAACTTATAGATCAGTTTCTGCCTTCATGATAAAAAATGGGGCATATTTGACTCGAAGTAAACATGAACTACGTCATCTCCACCCAGTAGAAGGCAAACAAAAAATGCAAGATCGTTCAAGCATCCATTTCATCTGATTAACGTAATTCTCCTACCGCCACCGCCACCGCCGACTAATGAACCCTATGTGTATCGGAATATTAGGCTGTTACGCACATCATATCCAACTCCGGATTAACTTTTATGTAAAGGTCACGTGTTGCGCCTTACGCAAGGGTCTGTGTACGTTAACAGATGTCATTCAACGCGCTAAAAATCGATAATTACTTAACACGAACTGATCGGCGCGCCGGCGGGAGAGTGTTTTTATTTTCACAATTTTTTTTCTGCAAATTTAAATATTTTCCAAAATATATGCATTTCATGTGATGTAGGTGGTCATAAAAAATGAAGTATTAAAATAATCCAACCTTCAACCTCTTTCATTAATACAATACAATACAATAATCACTGTGTTCTCCGGGTGGAACTGTCGGAGGATATGGTTGTATGTCCGCCTTTTTCAATGTGTAACCCCTTTCCACACAAGCCTATGGGTTATGGAATTGGGGGTTGTCTAATTTCTGTGGTGTTTATTATTATTATTTCTATGATTCTATCTGGAGTATGAGAGAGAAAAAGGGCCACTTTTTGATACTCGAGCTCCGGAAACTGGTTTTCGCATTTAGCTCGAGCGCCAGTCCTAGTTGAAGTGCTAGGACACACTACCCACAAGCCGGATACGCGAGGCTCAGTAGCTCAAATGAAGAAATGGTCCTCCAGTGGGTCAATTTTGTTAAATTAGACGTTCACACACAAATAGTGAAACATAATAGGAGAGTAGGGGTATAAATTTAATGTTTTGAGGTCGCTAAATTTCATCTGCATAATGGTAATTAGTAGTGGCATGGCATTGACGTTTACTAAAAGCGGAAAACTGTTAATAGTACATATACACGGACACGTGTAGCGTTATGAAAAACTTAATGTTTAGGTTATCCAGACATCATAAATCTGGAGTGGTTGTATTATATTTCCAAAGTATTTTAAACAGGTTTTTAAACAAACCTGTAAGTTTTAAGCAATGTGGCTTAAAGCGTACAGGAAGGAGCAAATGAACATACTGGTATATGCATGCCTACGCCCTCTCACGGAAAGAGGTTTAATGGCTGGTAACAGAGTGAAAGGAGGTCTGTATAATTAGTTACCAGTAAAACGACGCCATTTCTGGGCCAACTGGCGAACTACCATTACCACGGATGGAGTTGAAAACGGTAGAATAATCGAGAAGCTCTCCGGAAGAATCTGCAGTGAAATAGAGAAATCTAGAAGAAACGCCATGGATATATAAGAAGTTGATCCAGTGAGCGGAGTTCAGTATAGCTATGTATTGAAGAAGTTAAGGATCAGATAAGATATAGAACATAACAAATTGTGAATTATAGTAGTGAGGCTATAGTAGAGTAAAGTATTACTTACTGTGTTATTATAAAGATTGCACTGATCGCGACGGCCGATTGCAAGGCCGGGCGGACCGAGTCTTTCTTGGTTAAAAGAAAACAATTTTAAAACTTTTAGGTTAAGTTAGTAACCTTCAATATAGAACAATAAACATTTTTTTGAAAAACTTCAACCTCTACATATTTTTAAAAACTGACGCACTGTATCAATTTTAAAACTTTGCAGTCGACGAGGGTTCTTCTGCGAAACGCAAGAACTGCGGGCTGCACAGGGCTGGCCTACACTTTTGGCTTTAAGAATTTTGATGCAAAGAAAGTTATAATTTATTTGATATTTTAATGGAAACGAATATAAAAAAAAAATGTACAAAGAGAGAAGGAGAAAAAACAAACGCAGCAAAAATATACAAACAGAAAGGAAGAGGGGGAGGGGAAAAATTTAAAGATCGACAAAGGTATGAAATATTAGTAAAGGTGGATAGGGTAAGAGGAAGTTATAGTTGGTGAACCTTGGCTACAGAAGTTGCCGGAAAATCGGTAACTTCTGGTATGGTAAGGGGTGTTTAATCCGAAATGGGGCATTATGCTGTCTAATTTGCGTTATGTGTCTTGTTAGCGGACTATTGTCCAGCTTGAACGAATAGAAGTTTTGAGAGATGTGTTGGACGTAATCTGCTATCGGGGTTATGTCGTTGCAAGGTGCATAGAGATCTCTAAGGGAGGTGTACCTTCCTGAATTCCATATGGGGCGCATGAATTTGTATGCTGCACCACCGGCACCGGCGCTGCGTATGTGATGGACGACCTGACCACCATCGTGTACAGCAATTTCTTATTTTGTCTGTTGAGTGTGTTACCCCTGACTATGAGTGAATACAGTCCGTATTGCCTCATTTACGTGGGTATTGAACGTCAGTTTTTGGTCGAGTCTCCACCTCTCCCAAGTACTGCACGCATCTTCTGGCTGCAATTTTGTTTCCCCTGATCGAAATTGGTGTTAAGATTTTGTTCTCAGTAAAGCGACACCCGAAGACTATCGCCTCCGACTTCTCAGCGTTCACCCGAATCTTCCACTGGTCGTAATAAGCCATGGCACGAGTCATGTGCTCCTTAAGCAGCATGTTCACTGCTTGGGCGTTATGAAAATGCGCGTACATGGCTGTGTCATCGGCGTTCTCGGCCATCTTCGTATTCGGGAACTCTGAGAAATTGGAGACGTACAAGTTGTACAACTTCGGTTGCAGGCACGGTCCTTGCGGGACTCCCGCGCGAATGTTTCGCCGTGCAGACAGTTCATTATTCACTCGCACCTGCATGGATCTGCCCGCCAGGAATGAATGAATGAGCTTAGTGAAGTAAGTCGGATAGTTGTAGTGTTATAGTTTGTATAGCAACCCTCGGGATCCAGACGGCGTCGAACGCCTTTTCAATATCGAGGAGCACCATGGCAGTGCTCTTCCCGAGGTTTTATTGTACTTTGACGTCATTCACTATCCGAACGACCTGCTGCACCGTGCTCCTGTCCCTTCTGAAGGTCGAGTTGGGACTCGTCGTCGATGTGGAGCTCCTCCTGAACAGTATTTAGTCTGATCAGGACGAGCTTCTCCACCAACTTGGAGATTGCCGACAGCAACGAGATGGGTCTGAAGCTGCCGATGAACTTCGCGTTCTTGTTCAGCTTCAGGATGGGAGTGACCACGACGCACTTCCACTGGCTGGGCCAGTGTTGTAGTCGTAGGATCGCGTTAGCGATGTACGTCAACTGCACAATACCTTTCCTCGTTAATCTTATGGAAACTTTCAAATAGATCTTTTTTGTAGGACAAGAAACTCTGTGTAAAATAAGTGGTCAGTGGAATGAATTAGCGCATATATTAAACATGTAAAATGTTTGTAAATGTAACCATGCACACAACAGAGTAAGAGTTTTAAGAAAAATCCTCTTTGGGGTAGTGAAATATATACTTATGAGCAAATACACACACCAATCATGAGATGTAACCGCTTGATGCATTTTTTGTGTTTTCACCAGTAGGCTCAAACCACGTTGTTATAAAAACTATTCATCTGAATTTTGGTTACTACCATCGAGATCTAAAACATAAGTTTTTTCTGGTTCATTGTCATCACAAAATATACTTGTATCACAAAGAATCCGAGAAAGATAAGGAACGTCGTTTCCTTGCTTAATACTTGTAACAGGCTTGCTATTATAACTCTTTAGACATTAGCAAAACCTACAGAGACTTGAACATTTGATTCAAGCTGTTAAACAATCATGACCCATAACGACCTCTTGTGCAGTTGCATGTAATTAGTTTTGAAACTACATCTAATCAGGAACTGGCGGATTTAAGCTTGTTATGGAGGAATGAAACCCATTAATTACTTTTTTTGCTCTCATCCCCAAAACTGTGGATTTAACATACCTCCTCGCCATCCACCACTAGGTACAATCACCTGGTGGTAAACTCGCAGAAAGTGTTGCTTCTAATCTCTAAACAGACCACGATATCATAAAAAGCAAGATAAACTCCGTTTTTTATTCGACCTATTTAAAAAATACTTATTTATTTTTTATTTTTGTCCAATATAATTGCTGTACCTATTCTATTTTGTCACTCAAATAAATGTTGTAAATCAAGGGAAGTGTAGTACTAGATTTATTTCTATTTATGTTTACCTTCATTAAATATAGAACGTCCGCTAAAAGCATTTGCATTTGCCTTTTATATTTTAATATGGTTTTAAAAAAGGCAAGTAGGCCCTTCTCTAGGTGAACCCCCTTGTACTCTTATAAGGGTTTTAAGTCAGTTTTATTGAGTCTTTCCAGAGTATTTACGTTTATAAGTAGTCTTAGAAATAAGCATCGAGGATGTCTTACAGCATTTTAAAAACAAAAATTTTGTGCTCCGTCTTCGTTTTTTTATTTGTTGTTATACAAGTTAATTAATTCATTTATTTTATTTTTATTATTTTATTATTCATTTATTTATTTTATTTATATCATATATTTTCTTCGTTTACTCTTCAAAATAGCCGCGCTTTCAATATTTACACATAATTTTACCCCATAATTACGTAGTCTCAAATGACGTGGTGTGGGGAGATTATAATTCTCTTATCTCCTCCTTTTAGTCAATATATTATCTGTAAAGCATTTTACGCTATTGTGTTTGTGTCTGTGAAATTTTTGAACCTCTACTGTTTGGTTTGGAGTTAGATTATCTCGTTGGAAGCAGGAGGGCCCTCCCCATTACATCAGAGACTTCAGAGAGTACTGGCCGCTGAACTCATCTGCGGCAGAAATTCTGTGAAATTATTACGTATGACAATTAATCTTTCGCCAGCTAAGAATTTTTATTTACCGCAATCACATGCTTGGGAATAGTAGGCACGTATATAGAGCTAACTGCCTTAACTAGTAACAGATAAATGGAAAATTTTCAGGGAATCGGGAACAAATTTATGATTTGTGTTATTTACTTAATTTGCTGTCACGCTCTTATATATATATTTTACTAAGTCTCCACAAATACCAATAACATTTACGTCGAGTTCTGACTATTATTTATTTAAAATTATTGAAGTTTCTTTGTGCGGTTCAAACTTTTTTATTGTTAAATTACAGGTTTGATGTATTTACTTGTTAAAACATCAATACACTTGTGAATTATTCATTTTTTTATTATCTAATGAGAGCTTTTTATTAAATTGATATTTCGTATATATTTTTCTCAGAAGCAACAAGGACAACAAACTTAAAAGGAGAATCGATGAAAAAGCTCCTGACGTTGAAAAATTGATACCGATGTCGCAATATACAGATCAAATTTATTTTCATAGGTTTATGTCATAGACAAATAAACATACTAAACAGTTTATTTGCCTATGGTTTATATCATCTCATACACAGTGCCGGTTTTCTGATATCATAGCCCGGGCCTAGAGGCACCAGCTCTTGGGGTATACTTGATGAGGCTTACATCAATGTATCAATTTTAATATAAAAATATAAATAACGATTTTCTATTTTCTTGTTATTTATTAGTAACTTGCATTGTGGAAATGGTATCTAAATCGATTTATCCATCGTGAAAATAGATAAAACAAGCAGAAAGATTTACATAAAACCTATATTTCAGGACCTCTATATAATTATTGAACTTATTTTATATTTTTCAATATGAACGCTGGTTTTAAAAAATATATGATTATATAATATCTGGTCGATAGCCGCGTGGGTCAAGGCACGAGGTGGCACTTGAGATTAATCATACGGGTATCACACCACCGGGTTCGAATCCTGGCTCCGGAACTGGCACTGTCGGAGGAAATGGTTGTATGTCTGGGTTTTTTCAATGTGTAACCCCCTTCCGCACAAACCTCTGGCTTCTGGAATTGGGGGTTGTCTAATTTCTGTGGTGTTTATTTATTATTTATTTATTGTTTATTTATAAGACAATAGGAACATTCTGAACAGATCATAATGAAAAAATAAATAACGTATTAAATATAAATGTATAAACAAATAATGTAAAAAGAAATGAATAAATAAAAACATATAAGAATGTACCTTAGGATAGAGTCTTAATATAATCAGGTCTGTAGGAGACAAGCAGAGCCGGTCTTACCACTAGGGCGGCGAATTTTAAGTTTATTAACTTTTTAAAACTTTTTTGTTTCATGGTAACTTTTGTATGGAATACGTAAATTTTCATGACTGATCCGTAAATTATATCTGATTAAAACGTAAACAATTCTGCATAAATTGATGTTTATCAACATAATTTTAGTTATTGTATATACCTAGTTGACATTAAATTAATATGGTGAAATATCAGCTTTAATATTACTTAAATTCGTTCATTCCTTAAGCAAGGGACCAATACATGTTGACAGGAGACCACTATCTTGTACCTATCTCGAACTCCATAAAATCGAAGGGATAATAACATCCGGCAAAGTAAATAGATGTTGAAATCTAAGAAGGGCAAATTGAACCAATTTAAGTGTAACAAATTATATAAAGTGAAAGTTGAATGTAAATTACGGTTAAATTATATCAAAGACTATCAAGGGGTAACTGGTGTAATGAAGTATACAATACTACAGGAATACTGTATACTTTCATTCCAGTTTAACTTATTTTAATCATGCATGGATCAAGTAGTTCAGTTTTAGATTAGTTCAATACCTGATTAGTTCTTTTGTTAACTTTTAATTCTAACTTCACCAGGCCGCAACTTGCGTGCCATGTGCATTTCGTGCCGGGTGCAAAACCACGTGACCGTGATTTTTGGGTATAAAATAGCTAGCCAGAAACCAGTAAATTCAGAGCTTGACTTTCACCTTTCTCGAGTGTGTTGAACTGAGATAACCGGAAGCTCAAGTTTCTCTGGCGTCGTGGCAGCCGCTGGCCAAGTATCTGTTAGGGAGGATCCGAGTGCGTTGAACTGGACCTCCTGTCAGATTGATTCGAGTATGTTGAACTGGATCTCTCCTGAAACAGATTTCTTAGTCGCGTCTGTTATGTCCTGGAACTTCGATTAGAGAATTAGGGTTACGACGACGTACATAGAGGAAATATGTTACACTCTCTCTCTCTCTCTCTCCGATTACTATGATGTACTTATGTAATAACAAGATTGTCACAACCTAAGCCATAAAAGATATGGTCACACTGTACATATAATTATTAGGAAAATAAATGTCTTATTTTGGATCTGGATTTTAATTAATATTAACATTGAACCCTGGAATAATCTCCAAACCAGCTACCCGAGAAAAACAAGCATCACACTGGTATCATGCAAAGACCAATAAGCAATAAGGAACAAAAATTTAAACGGTAATAAAATTGTATTGGTTTGTGAGACTACTACGGTTCAGCAGCACCGGGCGGTGCTATTGCTTTGTACTTGAGTTGGCTTATTTATCGCCTCGGGCTTCAAGAGAGACCATGCGAATTATTTCTTGAAAGTAAAATGATACTGGAATTCCCCGAGTCCCGAATCAGTCGAATCAAATTACGTAACGTCGGCAATTAGCTTATTATTTTCTACTTGGGAGTACGGGTACGTAATGGTAATTTTCTTGGAACTTTGGAGTTGATAGCGGAATTTGACCCCTTCTTAAACGAACACTTAAAATTTAAAAAAATATTGGATCTGGTGGCACGTCTTATCTTTCGAAAAGAATTTACGATAAATTTATAGAAGTTATGGAAAAAGAAATTGAAAGCAGAGATTTTGGAAACAATTAGAACAGTTAAATACTTTTCAATAAGTGTCGTTCGTATTCTCAAAGTTTTCCATAAATATGTTGCTTAAAATTGATGATAATGGAGGCCCCATTGCCATACCAAAATCCTCCTGGTAGAACTCATTTTCCAATTGAAAATAGGTTGTTTTTATACACATTGTTAAGAATCCCATTATGCTACTTACAATTAATTTAATAAACGATATGATAGCCTCTCAAGCAAAACGAACAGTCAATTTAATCTTGAAGAGAAAAATATAATACTTATTTTTATAAATATTTTGGGGACAAACTCAGGTCTTAACCAGTCGGTTCAATATTTTGGTTGGTAAAATATATATAATAGACCAATAATAAAATTCAAATGACAAGAACAATGTTAAACTAGTATACAAAATCAATGAATTAAATAATACACGTAAAAAAACTTTAGTCTGTTTCTTTTGTTCTGGCTTCATTATTTGTTCGAACGATAACTTCTTTATCCCCTTCTTTCTTCCTTCAATTGGACTTTACATAACTTTCTCCTTATAGAATCTTTAATTACCAATCCCTTGATGTCGCTTCTATATCTTTCTTTCCCCTCTTGCTTTAAAATCAATATTAATAATTGTATTTACTTATTACTTCTTAATGTTTCATCAGCTCCTCTGGTTTTTACTTTATACTTTGTTGAGTTATTCTAATATTTGTTCCTACTGAAGAGGTTTAAGCCCACCCCAATTAATTACAAATGAATCCTGGTAATCATGTCACCAGTAAGTTCATTACTATTTATTTATCTGAAGGATAAACAAATAAGATTGGCCATTTGCGTGGTCGTCTAGTTTTGTTAGTGTAGGACTCAAACTTTGTTGTGTCTGTAGTAACCTTTTTTCATTTACCCCAAGTTCTTTTATATAAAGTTTAATATTACTTGTTTCTGTCTGACACTATATACCTTAGAAAATTAATCACTCTGTTAATTGAAATACCTGGTAAACTTGAACACACTCTCTATTAATTGAGATACCTAGTTAATTATATATATTCTTTAGGTAGTATTTTATTACTCAAGATTGCACTATACATTTATAGTTGAAGTTTGTTTTCTATTTTGCTTTGAAATTAAAACATTTGTTTAGTTTATTACTTATATGAAGAAAAAGGTAAAGGTGAAAGAAAAGACAATAATTGATAGGAAAAAATAGTAAAAAAAAACATTTTATTTTATATAAATTGATGCAACAATAGTTGAACATGAAATCAAAAGTCATCCAAATATTTGAGACAATTGTCTAAATACTATAATAGAAAAATTTGCATCGCTTTAGTAATGAACATACTATAGATATGCTGAGTGTTTTGATGCAATAACAAGAACTGAGATATACAAAAGTATGCTGTGTTATTTTAATAGTAATGAGAGTTGTGGCAATGGCCTGATAATGGTAATCTATAATAGAGCTGTTAGCAATCGCTAGGTAACAATGGTTTATAATTACATAAAGTTGTTAGCAATCGCTAGACAATAATGATTTATAATTAAAGTTGCAATAAAGCAATAGCCAAATAATGAATCGAATGCAAAACAGAGGACAAGAATCATGTCATTTTTATACATTATCAAATTAAGTTGAAAGACGAGCATTAAATATTCGTGTAAAATATCATAGAGTGTTGAGGAAATATCCTTTAATTATACATTGTTTATTAATTGAAATTAGAGTAGGAACAATCGTTCAGATAATCATATTGATCTTGCAGAGGTGAGAATTTACACTCACTTAAAATCCTTTAGAATTCTGGGGAAATCTCCCTATAGTAATTAAATAGAAAAGCAACCAGAAGATTGCCTATGATTGTCAAACATACGAAGCCGCGAATCCGCGAAGGTAAGAAAGTGCGGTTGCATCACCCTTCAACCGAAACAAGTGAAGAGACAACTGCCTGAAATATTGACATCCCTCGTTGTAACTGAACCCAATTGGAGAACAGAACCAGCCAATTGACCGTAGTCAATGTTTCAAACCTTTGTGAACTTAAAGTACGCCGAATTCATATAACTATAATATTTTATTGTAGGTAAATATCCAACAATCAGAAAACCTTGTGGTTACATTAGGAAAATATTCCTGGTATACTTTAAATATAAAGCATTCTTGAAAAACCTTACATGAGATGTGGTGGACACGAAAGTCCACTATTTATTTTATGAAAACTGCAGAATAATGATAGACATGAAGTTTGGCTAGTCTGTGATAAAGTACCTTGTTATTGCATAGCTCTAAATATATAGTTCTTGAATATAAACTTGTTACTTTGCAAGCGCAAATTTCCCTAGTAAGATATTTAGAAAGTGAAATTTTGTGAATTAAATTCGTGAATGAAATCATAACTGAATAACTGGTTATATTTTCTTGTTAAAAATCAAAGCTAATATTTCTAAAAAAATCTAATATTCTTTTAGTACCGCAAATACGTCACCCCGTAACCAGAATATGAATGCAATTGCAAATAATAAAGTAGAGTCTCGAAATAAGAAAGTAGTCACCTTTAGAAATTTATGTCAGCGTCAGCTGAATTTTTGTGCGCTCTGTATAGCGTTATATCGCCCGTGAATGCTCTCTCCCAGGTTCTACATGTTTAGCGTACTCGTCGAGCATAACAGAGAGGTTAAAATGGTACTTCATAAAGAGTACGCCAAAGAATGGTTATCTGCGGCGTCAGTACAGCGAACTCAATGTCCAGCGATGTAATTAGGGTATGCTTCAATTCAATCTCCAAAGTACAGCGAGCTCAATGTCCAGCGATGTACCCAAGGAGTGGTGCAATTGTAATCTCCAGGGAGCAACAGCGAACCCAATGTTCTGCGATGTAGCTCGAGTCTGATTACCCCTTTTCATGGGCCCTGCAGTTTCTTTTATATTGTAAATGACGTCACAGTTTAAGCGTCCCCCAAGTCGGACGTGGGAATTGTTTACGTTAACAACTTCAATATTTGATACGGCGTAGTTTTGTGCATCGTTTCAGATTTAAAACTCCACTCTCTATCTCCTCCTATGGTTAAGATAGAAAAGGGTACGCGATTTCACACTATGGGAATATACGAAGTACTTGACGTTTATCTGAATATACGATAAGCAAACCCTGCGACTCGCCTGATTTTATGTAAATTCTGTCTCAAAATTGTAGCGTTTAACTTTGTTTTAAAATAATAATTTTAAAATGCATTCTGGTAGCTTTATTGTGTCCAATATTAAATGACTAAATAAATGTGAAAATGAAATGAATTAACTGCAATATAATTACTAGAATTTGGAAACTAAATAAGAAAAAATAAATTTATATATATGGGGTATATACGGGGTCCTTCATTACACTCGAATAATAATCTTTATAACCTCTTTTAAGATATTTACTTCACGTTCATGTCTAAAATTAATTATTATTTTTTTAATTATTTTTATTTCTTAGCAACCCTTTCTTCGCCATCTTCCTTTTTTAAAAACTGTCAAAACAAACTTTTCTATCCTCCAAACTATTCATAATATTCATAATTTAAATAAATCTTCTTCCTCTTCTTCCATTATTCATAATCTTCAAGTTTTTCTTAAACTATTCATTTACAATATACCGTGCGAATGTGATAAATGTTATGTGGGTGAGTCATCCAGGCCTTTCAGCACAGTAGAGAATAGACAGTACCAGTATAAGATTTTCAGTGAGCAAGCATGCTCCTGGGCTTAAATTATTAGACCAGGGCCAATCCTGTTTAAGGCAATAAAAATAAATAAAAGTTCGGGAAGGGGGGTTGGGGTGGTAAAATATACGTTTTTAGGGGTTGGTATTCGTTTTTTGCGATTTGCGGCTAAACTATGCATCCTATCGAGAAATGTTGAATATAAAAGTTGTAGATAATGAAAAAATCTAAAACTTTCTAATTTTCATGAAAATTGGTGAAAATGTTCTCTTTTGTGTTTCAAACAAGCCCAAATTTTTTCAAAGCGAAATATTTAATTTACGATGTTTTATGAAGAAAATAAAAAAAAGACCTAATTTTCAATCGAAAAATTTGGTTAGCAAATTTTCGATTAATGAACTTTACTAGTGCTCATTTTTTTCGCTGAAATCTCAACTTTGATATAGAATTAAAATTTAATATTGTTTATATACAAAAATATCGTTAAAAAAGCGAAAAACTGAAAAACTACTTATTAAAAATCGAGTTTTCGGTGAAAATCATGAGTTTCTTTTTCTTTATTGTAAATAAACGTTTGCATTCATAAAAAGCGTTAATTCTCATACAATACTATGTTATACAAGTAATGTACATGTACCTAACTATTCTCGGCTTTCAAAGTCCCGAAAACATTATTTAAACTGCAATTAAATAGGTAAAAATTCAAAAAACACAAAGGCTGTGAACTTAGAAAATTTGTTAATTATTTCTTGTGATTCGTAAGTCTTTACAAATTATCACGTCAAAGTCTTATATTTGATTATAAAATACAAACATTAAAAGTAAAATAATATTATTGAAATCTTTTTTTCTTAGTGGGCAATTCTTCATCGCCAGAATCGATCAAACTTTCGATTTCTTCACGTTCATTTTCTATATTTTCAATTTCTTGGAGCTCTTCTGGATTGTCCAGTTCAGTATCATTATTTTTATTATTATTTATTAGACAGTGCGTACTGTCTTCGTCTTCGATGTCCTCGAGATTACAATTTTATTCGTACAACGATTTTTCGGCATTAGAACATTTATCAGAACCGTGACAATTTGAGCACAAATTTGTGCACTTTAAGCCATGCCTGCGACACCCACATTTGTTATTACCGCATCCTGTTTCGCAGCTATAGCAGATAATTTTCAATAAATTTTCAGGAATTAATTCTTGTTCTGTAAATATAGGTACGATGCCATTAACGTGATGTTTCCATCTCCAATCTGTAGCTGTTAATTGATTACCAAGCCAACTTTGTATTTGAAAATACATCCTGTAACAATGTTGCTTAGCTGCCCCTTCAGTTGGAGGTAATTTCTTCAAATGAAATGAGGATTTAACAGTAGCCGTTCGGTAGAGTTCAAATCTTTTGTAAATAGAAGCTATTATTTTTAATCCAATCCATATTCGGTAATCGTTTGTTTGTCTGCATTTGTATTGTAAAAAATTTCTGCAAGGTTAGGTAAATGTTTATCGGCCAATAATGATTTTATAATTGTTTTTTTTTCCTTTCCCAGCAAAACTGGAAGTTGTATCGCAGCCAGAAAAACAATGCAAAAATGCTACAATATGTTTATGTGATTTATATTTAAAACTATTAGAGGTGTATGAAGTATCATTAATATTTCCTGCATCAGGTTTGTGGAAATAGATATTCAATTCATGTGAACTGAATTGATTTAAAAGAACTAAAAGATCTATGTCTTGACCAACAACTACCACTATTTTATCGGAGTTTTTTGCTACTTCAAGGGATGTATTGATAATTAGGGAATCTGCATCTTCTTCATATAACTATTTTTTGCGTAGTTGTTTTGTACATAATGTAAATATTTTTGTGTTATTTCATTAATTGTATCGTTTTTTTTTGCCAGATTACTTTGTGTAAGAGAAACCCGCCATCAACAACGTGTACAATATTACTCGAAGTTGGTAACGAATCGATGCTCGCAAATTCTGTATATAAATGTAACTTAACATTTTTTCTGAAGCCATTCTCTGTAAACAACGACACAGGAAATGGAGAAAGCTCGTACTGTAAATAATTTTTCATATCATCTGTGCTGCTGATATTTCGCGAAATTCTCTGAAATAATAGTGATGGATCAATTGTAACAGTCTCGCCTCAGTTAGGTACATGTACATTACTTGTATAACATAGTATTGTATGAGAATTAACGCTTTTTATGAATGTAAACGTTTATTTACAATAAAGAAAAAGAAATTCATGATTTTCACTGAAAACTCGATTTTTAAAAAGTAGTTTTTTCGGTTTTTCGCTTTTTTAACGGTATTTTTGTATATAAACAATATTATATTTTAATTCTATATTAAAGTTGAGATTTCAACGAAAAAAATGTGCACTAGTAAAGTTCATTAATCGAAAATTTGCTAACCAAATTTTTCGATTGAAAATTAGGTCTTCTTTTTTTATTTTCTTCATAAAACATCGTAAATTAAATATTTCGCTTTGAAAAAATTTGGGCTTGTTTGAAACACAAAAAAGAACGTTTTCAACAATTTTCATGAAAATATAAACATTTTTGCGATAGTTATAAATTAAAAACCGAAAAAACGGTTTTTTGCATTTTTCTCGATAATTTTGAGGTTATAGTCAATAATGATCAATCAGAAAGTTTTAGATTTTTTCATTATCTACAACTTTTATATTCAACATTTTTCGATAGGATGCACAGTTTAGCCGCAAATCGCAAAAAACGAGTACCAACCCCTAAAAACGTATATATTACCACCCCAACCCCCCCTTCCCGAACTTTTACTCAGTCTGCACGATTTTTCCTTAATTATTTACACCATTAGCTACATTTTCCGACCATTCGTATGCTGCTAAGAATTTATCGTCTATTACGATATTTTAAACGGTTTGGCCCTGGTCTATATCTGATGCTCAGTGGACAGCAGTGATGTTATTGGGTTGATGTTTATTGTTTACTCCAGTAGTGTACATGCAAATGCGCGTGGGATGGAAATAGTGGATGCGCAGTGGAATAAAAAAAATAAAATCGAGTACAACAAACATCAAAAGGACCGCCGAGAAGTGAAACTACTGGTCTATTCTCTACTGTGCTTTCAGTGTGAGGTTGGATGAGCACAAGAACTACATTAGAAATAATGAAATTCATAGATAAAAGATTTGTGAACATGCTTGGGAAAACGGACATAGAATAAACTGATGGGACTCGGCAAAAATTTTAACAAAAGAGGCAGATAACAAAAAAAGTAAGTAAGTACCTATCTATGGAAATAACGTAAACAAAATTTTAAAGCTATGTATTTGACATACACAGCAAATAAGAATTTTTCGAAAATAGTTTTGAAAACGGAAAGAGACTACTTTCCGAAACGTCAGCAAAATACATTATTTCTGTGTTTATTCCGATTTATATTATTTGCAAAACATAACCTCTGGCTGTTCCTCTGACGTAAACGTCACGGACGCAGAGGTTTTTTTTCAATAATCCTATTATTTTGTAGATTCGGTGATTTGTTTTTGAAGAGGATGATTATTACATGTGGTAGAAAACCCAAATAAAAGTAAAGCAAGTAAAAAAAAACTATGTTCTTTATGTAAAACTTGTTACGGAAATTTTTCAAAATAATAAAACAATGACGATTAAGTTTAGTTTTCTCTAAACTGTATCTAGACATAATAAAAAACAAACACGTTAAGAGTCCCGTTTGCAAAGCACATAACTACTAGGCCGGTAAATTATAATAAAAATACTGTACCGAGAGGTGGACCTTGCATTGCGGTTATTGTTTTGCTATTGGCGTAAATATTACCTGAGATTTCATCAGAGTTGGAGTCGAGCTCATTGTGCCGTTTGTGGAGTGAATTATCGTTACAATGTTGGGCAGTAAATGAGGCCACAAATAACACTGAATACGCGTAGAGACGCGCGGAGATATTGCATATACGAAAAATCGAAAAAGAGCCACACAATTAAAAATACTTACAGTTAAGATAATTAATTTTTTATTTTTTTTTGTGATAAATGTTATTAGATTCTACGTTGCTGTGTTTTTAGTTTTTTGATTTTCACATTTTAAAATTTTGAAAATTCGTAAAGAAAAAAGGGATTTTTTTATTGCAAAAAATTCCGCGCAGCGACACAGATTGAACTTTTATGTATTTACCCTCCAAATTTCGTATTCATATCTTCTCTAATTATGTCACAGTTATCTGGCTACGATTTCATGTTTTTCGTGAACGCAAACGGAACTCTTAAGGAAACGGGAAAACGAGAAAATAGTGTCATGATGCATTATGTAGCCGAGAAATTCGGATTTTAATCAACCAGTAAGTCCCAGCAGTAAGCTTTTAAAAATATTTATATAAAAAATTTATTAACGGCGCCTTGGTCGTGAATTTACGACTGGACTAAAACAAAGCTCCGCATCAGAGTCGGTGAATCTCGCAGCGCTTCGCAGTCAGTTAGTCGACACACAGCAGTACGAGAGAACGCGCTTCAACAGTACAAGCGCGCCTGTTACATGTGCGATAACGTAACATCGTTTACATAACATCCAAAATCCAACAATGCGCCGAGCTGATTGATTCAAGAACAGCTACAACCTGCGAATGTAGTGCAAGAAGTACAAACTATTGATACGTATATTGTTGTGTAACGAGGTAATAATTCAGATCAAGTGTGTAAATAACGGCGTCATTTTTAAAAACAAAATAAAGCCCAGATTCGAATTATTTCGTTGCAGCGACAATATTGCGCAAGTGGTGGTTAAAAATCGATATTTACCGGCAGTCTTAACATCACACGTGCTAATCTGTAATGGACTAGCGGTTATACAACTATGCAGCGATACGGCGTAAGTGACCTCGGACAACTCGCCTCCCGAGCAGATAAAAATGTCAGTCACTTTTTGAAGAAGTACCCCGACTTGCTCAGCTCCCTCACGACCTACTCGACTTCCAAACTTAAGTGCGAAGGCAGGGTGTTGCGTAGAGACACTGAGAGGATCAAAAGAATTCGGCGGTTCAGGAAACAGCCGAATCTGAGACTGAGGCAGTTCGAGAACGCGTTTTTCCAGGCCATGGATCACAAAACTTTGCTTTTCAATTGCCCCATTTGCAGGAACGTTCTCAAAGGGCCCGTCACTGTCGAATGTGGACACACTTTTTGTGGTGACTGTTTGATTTCCACGCAGGATAGTTGTTGCAACCGGTGTGTAGTTTGTGCCATGGATTTAGTAAGCCAGACTCGATGCGTCAATGTTTTGGTGCAGGACCTGCTGGAGAAGTGGAGGGAAAGAAATAAATGCCACACCGATGTTGGTAAGTGGCTTTTTATGATCGTAGCAAAATACCCAATCAATTTATCATGTTGTCGTAGATAATCGCGTGTATAGCACCTATTAGAACATGATAATAATAAAAAAAATATGCCAAAAACATACGTAGGTACTTATTTAATGTTTCAGTAAGTAGTGAGATCTGCATATAATATAACCTTAAAATTTCTGATTATGTAAATTTGGAATTAAAATGTACTTTACGGCTTCCCCAGCAAAAACAAAACATACCAGTCATTATCAAAACACTACTAGGTGTCGGTCCCACTGTAATTCAGTTTTATGACGTCATTGCGTCGTTACGTATGATCGCAAAACATTGTTATGGTAGGTATCTAGTTGAATAATATTGTTAAATATTATTAAATAAACGGCGGTTACTTAACGCTCGTTTTTATGTATGGCCTTCTAAATTAACAAATGCTCATGTATAATAGTCCATTTAAGATTCCTTTGCAGGTTAAGTTTTTATATGTACCTACCTACTCCTCGTAGAAGAATATAAATGTTTTTACTGGACATTTTTCTAGAATCGTAAGTGTTGCTCATAGAGAAGAAAATCATATTATGTCATTAAGTTAGCCGTCGAATTCTAAACAATTTCCAACGTATCCATCTTTCCACCCGTGCGTCACAAAATTACTAGCCGCAGATGCACTCCGACTGGTATACCACAAGGGTCTGTATTGAACCCATTGTTTTTTAATATATGCAAATAGTATACACCAGCTATGGCCACCTAATATGGTATCTGTATACTTATTCAATATGATAAGGATTGACAATCGCCATAAGTCCCACTTATTCATTTGGAAAGCAATAAGCAATAGTTATTGAATTATATGGCTTTCCGCCAAGAAGTCGTAGAGATCCACTCAATCCGCCTAACATGACAACTGCATTACCCATTACAATTACAGATTCCGAAAATACGATCTACTATTTGTGTAAAATACTCCTTCAAAACATCTGCATTCATATCTTTGCAATAATATCTGTATTCTTAAGCCCGTGCTACAGCGGGGCCAACGCATCAGAACAATTCTAATTCAGATAAACCAAATGATCAGATCGGTAGAAAGAATAGAGTGAACAGTCTAGTACAGTGACAACAAGTAGTGAGTTTATAGTAGTTAAAAGTTTTAATTGGTGTATGATTATAAGGACTAATTATTGTAAGTCGATTTAGTGTTAATCAAATCGGTGGTTAGTGGTAATTCTTCTTGCATTGAAGAAGATGCATCAATTTTTATTACTTTTTCATAATATGTACTATACTCGGTACTATATAAATTGAGAATATAATAAAAAACTCCATAAATTTCACATTCAGCGCTAAGAATCTTTTCAATACCTACATTATCGGACCACAAGAGTGTCTGTCGTGGCCCTGCAATAAAACTTGAGTAGACCAGCCCCGAGACCAATCCAAAACAGACATATAATGCAAACACAACATAATTTAAGTACGGGGCCAAAACGGGCATTATTAGCAGACACGTCGATTCCTGTGTAGGTAATGCAATATTTGAGACCGGACTTTGCCCCCCAGAATGGCCCCCTTAGGACTCCGCCCCTCGCTGTCAAAAATGGCCCACGTGCTGTCAAAATGTCTGTGGCTCCCGTAGCTATCTTCACGACCCTATTTCTTTTCCCCCAAGCTCCATAGATGATCCTAACCTCACAAAAACTCCAGAACGATGGGAGATGTAATATTAATAATTATCATAATAATGGTCCTTATTGATACATAAAAAATAACAACTTCCGGTTTCAACTGTCGGTTGTCCAAAACATGCGATGTGGGGTATCAAATGAGTCATCTCGACGTCTAGAATAGGTATTTTACTGTATTTTCCTTCTAAGCGTAAAAATGGTACTTGGAGCTTAATAATTTGAATTTCAAGTAAAAATCATGTCCCCGGGGTCGAAACACGTCGTGATTCGCTAATAAAATAACGTGAATCTTCCTCCATATTATAATATCAATGCTCAAATCACGAGTTTCCTATCAAAATTTCACGCAAGCCGAAAAAAATATCTTCCTGCTGAATTCAATTATTATGGTGTCTGTTATGGCTCTGTATTAAAAATAGAAAAAATGTGTCTTACTAGTGGGACACAGCAGACACAAAAGCAGATACACTGTATAAAAGTTACATATCTCCTAATTAGTTTGCCCAAGTATAGAGGTGTATTCTGACAGGCCAGAATAGACACAGCGCAGCACTGGTTAAAGGTGACGAGAGTCCGCTTGGCACATTTCGACAGATTGTAAAACAGACACCAGTGCCTGCAGTGGTCTGGCATGCAAAATTGTGAACAGACACCGGTGTCTGCTTTGGCGTTGAATGTGATATTTGACTTCAAAATTTACATTCTTATGTAAACAAAACCGCGTGACTGAAAACGGATTTCTTATTCTTCGGTCACGAAATGGGAGATGTTAATAGAGCTGGAATTATAGAAACACAGTAATGCTCTGATAAAGGTGCGTAAAAGTGCGTTTACTACTTATTTAAGAAGGACTTATTGCAGTGCTTTGTGAAGTTTGAAGACTACTTTTCGTCTCCGTAGAAAATAAACATTTTTTCGCTTTGAATGAAGTAGATTCTTCCGGGTCTTGCCGTGGTCGTCGAACTTGACTTGACGTTTCGCTGATCATCCTGTCAGCTTCTTTAGAAGGATTCTAAAGACTGAATCTGTTGTGTTACACTCCTCGTTATATACCTAGGCGCCGCTCCGCTTCGCTGGTCATTGGTCGCGCTTGGTTCGCTTCGCTGCTCATTCGTCGTGTTTGGTTGACCGCGACTTACTACGGTGCTGGTACTTGGCAATACCAGTCTCCACGTGTTACTAAGTCGATACCCATCCGCTCTGTTAAAGTTGTTCACGTTTTTCATAATTTCCAGTGATTCCCTAATGATTCGCGGATAATAGCGCGTATTCCTGTCTAATATATTGACGTCCTCGTAGTCGATTTTATGGTTCTCGTTATTATGGACATGTTCTGCTATCGCCGACCTATCCGTGTATCCAAATCTGGTATTTCTCTGGTGTTCTTTGATTCTGCACTGGATACTCCGTTTGTCTGTCCGATGTAGCTCTTACCACATGTGCACTTCAACTGGTAAACACCTTTTGATAACAGTTTGGGGACAGGGTAAAGACCCTGTAGAAGAAGAAGCAGATGCTTCCCTCAGTCAAAGGACTGAGGGAAGCATCTGCTGTATTTTCTTCACTGTTCGAAACCGTACACCTACTTTCTTTTTGAATAAAATCTTCAGCCTATCTGTGACTCCTGCGACGTAGGGTAGGCATGCATACGTTGTTGGTTGTTGCTGTTCTTCTTCTGTAGTTCTCCTCTGGTCATTTACTACTCGTTGTATATTGCTTTGACTGTATCCATTCTTCTCTAAAGCTTGTTGGACATTCTGTAGTTCCTCGGGTTTGTTCTCGTCGTCGCATATTGTGCTGGCTCTGTGGACCAAGGTTCTAATTAACGCTCTCTTCTGTTGTGGATGGTGGTGAGATGAAGAAGCTGACAGGATGATCAGCGAAACGTCAAGTCAAGTTCGACGACCACGGCAAGACCCGGAAGAATCTACTTCATTAGACAACGGCCGTGAAAACCTGCATTCTATTTTTTCGCTCTATTAAAATTTTAAACAACGTGAATTTTTATAAATGTTTTTTGATGCTTCATCGGTTTTTATTATAAAAAAATCATTCAACTTATTATTGATCGAACCTTCAATTTCGGAAATCCCTTTTTAAACTCATCTACTTCAGAAGCAACTTTTTTGGAGATGAAATTTTCAAATTTTAGGTCACAACCGACATTTATTTTCACATTAACAGAATTATTTTGACAGTGATATAAAAAAGCCAGCAATAATATCATGATAAAAGTTAATTTATAAACCTCGCTGAATTGAAATAAAATAAATAAATATATCTGTGAAAATAAACAAAGTATTTTATATTCGCGTAAAAATGCATTATCATGTATCATTATCGATACCTACTTACTTATATTTACAATATTTAAAAACTGATAAGTATTTACTGATTCTAATCTATCAAAAACATATGTTGTATAATATTTCGGACTTTATTAATTTCTCTATTTGGACACTCGTTCACCTGGAGAAGTATGTAATGTTTTAATTTAGTATGTGACCACTTGTAAACAAAGCAATTGGGCGCAGATATTCTAGAAGAAATAATATAACCAAATGACAAAAAATGAATTTCTTAAAAAAGCAAAAAAATCACCTCATGTTTATTTAGACGTTGAGGTTATTTGGGTTATGTTAAATTTTTGTACAGAACGAAAAGTACACTCAAGATTCTTTTCAATACTCAAAGTGCTGCAATACATTTATTTCTACTCGTCAGTTTTTGAATTTTTATCACAAGAATAGTGAGAAAAAACATAAAACCGATAAATCGAGTGTGTCGCCATTGCGTTTACATAACACGAACAGACAGCATTTGCTTGGCGGCTCGCTACGATTCTTGCAACCTACGGCAGGTATTCGGTTGCATTAGCAATTGTTACGTACGTTACGGGGCATATTACATATACACCTAAGATTTATTCGTTAACATGTAACATGTTAATATAAAATGGGTTGTGACTGTGCTTACATCCATACTTGTGCAATAGATTCGGATCTGAATACCTAAATCTGCTTTTATCTGAGATAAATTTCTTCATACCAGGTGGACTCGTTTTATTGTTACACCATAGCCCCTGATGTGGAAATGCAAACACCCTAAAAGTATTGTGAACGCAGCAAAGGCATCTCCCCCATTCGTTTTCGAGGGTGAGGAACACGATGATGACAATATTTTTTACCCCAACCCTCACGAGTCACCCCTAAATGCAAGAAACCACCCCATTTTCCGATTTTTCGTGTCTGGGCGTGCGGAGGCTTATCGGCCCTGGACTTTTTGCTCAATTTCCATAAATACTTTTCGAAGGCGAGTAACACGACTACCCCCTCGTTTTTCTTATCCATGCCTGAGCGTGTGGGGGCTCGTCGGATCAATTTTGTAATTTTTGGAATAGAAGAAATGAATATTCAGATGGAATGGTACGTCAGGACTTCTTATTTCTTTTATTTATACAGAGGTAAATTTTTCCTTTTATTCATTCAGACAGATATATACACATTAGTATATACAACTTTTTATACGCTAACAGATTTTTCGACACATTTTTCGAAATATTATCGCACGCTCCGTCGATGGTAGATAGGTACTTCGGTTTTGTGGGTGAGGATGGTTTTAATCCTTGGGGACGATAGTTGTTCAATTCATTGAAATTGAGCAAAAAATCCCGATCCGACAAGCTCTCGCAAGCCCAGACCCGAAAAATCGGAAAAAGGGGTGGTTTTTGCATTTAGGGGTGGTTAGTGAGGGTTGGGATGAAAAATATTATCACCATTGTGCTCCTTGCCCTCGAGAAAGGAGAGGGGGTGTTTGCGTTTTACCGGTCGCATGGAAGCAAATCAAATATTTGAAAAGCTATTACGTGTACAATAGGCGTATCCAGTCCTCAACTGAATTTTGAAAGTACCATGCTTTATCTATTACGATGTTCTTATATTTTGGTATTTTCCTTAGTTTTAGTTAGTGGCCCATATGTTCTAATCATAGCTCGCGCGTTATGTCCTCTATTTCGACCATTTTCTGTAAGACTGAAGTTCGGAACTGAACCATTTAGAATTGAAACTCATCAAAATCACGAGACCCAAACCACTTTTTCGGTTCTATGAGTTAATTTTCAATGCTTTTTATATTTTATTTATTTGCGTATTTCGCCCAGATCTCCTAGAGCAAGAGGGTCATTCAGGTAATTTGGAAGGCAGTTAAAAACATAATAAATAAAACTGAAAATAAATACAAAGTAAGTGCTTGATGTGCTATCCACCATTATCAGTACATGCCTGAGCTCTTTTTTGCATGGAATCACGCAATTTTTGAAAACATGAGACATACTGACACACCGATTCGTCCATCACGAATACACATATTAGGAAACCGAACCATATCAAAGTACAATGCTTTATCTATTTTATATTTGGCAAATTCACCATTATTAAAAACTAACTCATAAGAAGATAATTATTTGCAATGTTTAAAATTAATTTCTTCGCTTATCTTTGGACATTTTGATGAATAGGAAGGTGTAAGCACTCATATGTCTAAATACATGCATTTATTTAAAAAAATATCTTGTATAATTGAAATTTAGAAAATTTTGTTTTTATTAAACTAAGATCAGACTGCCTGAGCTGATTGACTGATCTGATCCCATAAAAATAAAAACCTGAGTTTGCAGAAAATTAGCTTTAATCTTATGAATTTCTCGAAGAATTTCCAATAAAATCGAGAGTAAAGTAACATAAGGGACTAGCATTATACCAAGATTATTGATTATGGATCTATTTGGGTTAAAGAGTGCATTTATAAAAAATTTAGGTCATTTTTACGTGATCATCAGAGATAACGGTTTATAAAGAAATCTGCAAAGTATGATTATGTGCAAAAAACTTGAGATTTTTGAAAAACTATATTTTGGAAACCATTATGACTCGAACTTTTTTTACTTTATGGCGAATTTTAATATGAACTAATGTCACATTGATCATAATGATCAAGAATGTTTAGGCGACAAAAATACGATTCTGTTCATTGTTATCTAAATACACGTGAGGAAAGTAAAAATAACAAAAAAGCGTCTAGAAATCTAAAAAAACTGTGAAATAAACTGTCCCTCGGTTGTACAAAGAATCAGTTTATGCAACGCATAAAGATCTCGTAAATACCAAATTGCTATTAGTTGACACACATTTTATTGCGAATTATACACAAATGTGAAACTCGCATTGCTCGACTTTTCTTACGACATATTTATAAATAGGAAATGGAATCAAACCGCTGACTTCGTCCCCTTTCATCCAAACTGAACGCGATACCTAAGCCTTTTGATATTTTGAAGTTTAGAACACCACTTATAACTAAATTAATTGCCTAATAACGTATTGACAAATTCGTTATTTCTCAGGCGAGACGGTTCATACCAGATTGCCATGAAAATAATTTAATTCCTCTACAAGGCTCTCTCCACAGTGCAGTTGCAGCAGAACGTAAGAGAGTGGAATTAGTTGGGCTAGGTAAGGATTTAGATCACTGCCACTGAATATTTGACGTAATTGTTGAAATATTTACTTAAATTGTCACTCAATTTAAAGCGATCACTTGGGCGAGGCAAAGAATGTTTTAGTTGAAAATTTCGCTGTTAAAAAAAAAAAAATTAAAATTGCATTTGCATGAACTGAAAGGATTATGTAGTGTAGAAGCTTCTCAACAAATTCTTTGGCTCTTGTTTAAAAAATATGTACCCATTTATCTGTTACAAAAAAAGGAAAACAAATTGGGGACTTTGGATTGTTCGCTTCCTTATTGTTATACATTATATAATATCCAGAAAGAGAAATTCACATGGCCTTCATTGATTTAACCAAGGCTTTTGACTCGGTGGACAGGGAAGTGCTCTGGAAAATTATGGTCCGCTTAGGTATCCCTAGGAAATTTGTGGAAGTATGTCGCAGTCTACATACAAACAACAACGCCCAGGTTATGTATAATAATGAGGCAACCGAACCTTTCCAAACCCTCACTGGAGTTAGGCAGGGATGTGTCCTGGCACCCCTACTCTTTAATTTGTTTACCACTGCTCTAACAATTATTGTTGACAACAAACTGACAGTCAGAGGAATAGGTCTCAGATACCGTTTTGATGGCGGTCTCTTTAACATAGGGCGCTTTAGAGCTTTCACGAAGTCACGCACACGATTCATTTGTGATCTCCAGTATGCAGATGACTGTGCACTTTTAGCCTCTACGCCGGAAGAGCTTCAAGAACTTTTAGATGTGTATGCCCAGAGCTATGATTCCTTGGGACTTAAAATCAACATTGGAAAGACTAAGATTATGTCAACTCCTCATCAAGTGAACCAAATAGACATTACACTTAACGGAAATTCTCTTGAAGTGGTGGATCAGTTCAATTACTTAGGCAACGTTGTTAATGACAAAGCAAACATGGACAGCGAGATTCGCAATAGAATTAACGCTGCATCTAGAGCACTCTGGGGACTTAGAGAGAGAGTATTTGACAACCACGACCTTGCTTTGTCAACGAAAATGGCTGTCTACAGAGCAGTTGTCATTCCAACACTGCTATATGGATGTGAAAGCTGGGTCACTTACCGTCGTCATGTGAAAGAATTAGAACGTTTTCAGCAAAGACACCTCAGAAGTATGATGAAAATTCGTTGGTTCCATCACATATCAAACGTGGAAGTACTCAGGAGAGCAAACAGCCTTCCAATTGAGGTGCTTATTTCAAGAGCACGCCTAAGATGGGCAGGTCACGTTCATCGTATGCATGATAACCGCCTTCCTAAATGTACACTTTATGGTGAATTGCTAAGCGGTAGAAGAAGGCGTGGCGGTCAACGAAAGAGGTTCAAAGACGCTCTCCATGAAAATCTAAAATCCTGCGGTATTGCAGACGAGCAATGGGAACAACTTGCAGCGGACAGAACCGAATGGCGAGGGGTTGTGGCCAGCTATCAAGGAAATGTTGCTGCAAGAAGGCCGAATCCAAGACCTAACCAGGTCTATGTTTGTCCTGACTGCGGTCGACATGTGCTCTCCCGAATTGGCCTCTATAGCCATAGTCGTGTGCACCGTAGATGAATTGGAATTACAATAGACTACACCTTTTACTTGTTTTTTATTGTACACAATTTATCGACTGTAACATTTTTATACTCGGACTCGAGTAACGGCTAATATAATATCCAACAGATGTTTTGTTACACGAGCCAATGTCTATTCTTGCTAACTACTCATTTTCATTGTTATTTTGCATCGGTATTAATTTTCTATGAAACTTGTTAATAATGACTGTTACGTTACTTTTCTCACGTACATTGTTATTAGATGAACTCTATATCAAAGTTTGTCGAGAATGCATAACAACATATTTTTAGATTATATCGCAGTGACACAGGTGGTGTTAGTTTTTGTAGCACGTCCATGGAATGCTTGTAAATGTTGAAGCTTAATTTATTAGCCAACGCAACGGTTATTATTTTTACGATTTGTGATATGGTGCGGAGCGAAACAAAGATCCGTTATCCGCATTCTAGTCTCTTTTAGAAATAATTTATTGTTTTCAGCCAGTTGATGTGTTGTTTGTTATTTACTTATTAGTTTTGTTACTTTTATGTTTATTATTATTGTAACTATTCGGTAAAAGCCGAAGGGTATTTGTGTTTTTAAGATTAGAGGAAATACATTGCTGATAGATCTTAAATAGTTTAATAAATAATAAGTTATGTTGGGAATATTATACCGGATGCCAACGGACGGATGTGTTGTTACTCTTCCTAAATGGATGATATGATGTTCACCTGAAGGGTTCGATGTGACTTATTCAGACGTAAAATACAAAATTTATACTTGCTTTTGTTAAAGGGTAACGCCAAAAGGGGCGAAACAAACGTATAAGTTTAACAAAAGTGTCTATCCATACCACACATGGTGAGGATTAAAACGACTCGGACAATGCAGCCTCCAATTACCATCCAATGCTTACGAATTTGTTTTACCTCGCCTGTCTTTATACGTATTTGTTAAATATCATAAATAATTTCGGGCACTCATTATAGAACTTGAAAATGCTTGTATCGCTTCTAATGAGAATATTAATTTATATTCGCACGTTCAGGCAAGGCGGTCCCATGCACTATGTACATTGGAACCCTATACAGAGGTAAATACGATGGAAAACATGTAAGTTTACAGCCAAAGGCGATTGTTAACTTTGAAAAATGGCGATCGAAAAATTTGTCTCCTTTCAGGAATTTTAATACGGAACTTTTAACTTGTCCTCATAGTCCATACCATGCATGAGAAGCAGTGCTACACAACGTCGGTTCGTAATAGAGAATTTTATTTGAAATTAGGGTTTTCGAGGTAGTTGCTAAATTCGCGCCCCTTGCGACGTAATTCGATATAGTTCCACAAATCGCGCTTCGTAGGACGTCATTTATTTGCAGTTGCAATAATTACGCCCGTGGAACGGATTTTTATGATAGTTTTTAAAAATGAAATTTTTGTTGTAGTTCCGAAAAATAAATTTTTTGTTACAAATTCGAAAAACTTTCATAGTACTTCCACAAAATATCTTTCGACGCATTTTTATGTGCCGCACGCGGTTCATGCAAAGTATTTCTGATTTCGTTACAGTTTCGAAAAATTTCTTTCGAAGGAGATTTTTGTTGATTTCAGGCATGGTGACTTTGGATGTATTTATGTAGGTTCTTTGGCACTCACAACATACAGCAGTCATTTCAATATTTCATTAACAATTAGAAAAAATAGCAGATGTGAAAATGTGGTCCTCTTGAAATAACATCGAAATATTCAGAATCGAAATCGTTAGAAGGACATGATAAGAAAATCATGGTTATTAAGTTTAAATACAGTATAATGTGTGATTTAACATGTTAACAGTAGCATACAAAGCTAACATTGGGTGTAAAAGTAATTTGGAATTCAATATTAAACTTTAAATTACGCCACTCTCCACGTAAACTCACCCACGAAGTGCCCATCTACTATCTTGGAACCAAACGCGTAATTTACGCAGTTTGAGTTAAAATTATTGACGTTTCGACTCCAATTTTGATTAATTTTTAATCTTCAACATGTTTGATTTAATCGTCTATGGGTCTCGTAGGACTTAAAAGTGAGAATTGCGGATAGATCTACTATTTATTTATTGCAATACATCATCCAACAGTATTTACATACCAATTAAAGAATGGGAAAACTACACATTTACAAAAAAAAAAAAAATAGTAGATACATTTACAGAAAAATACAAAAGAAAAAATAAAAACAATAATACAAAACAACAAAAACACTACTGAGCATTTAAAAACAGCTTTTTGATAGAGTTAATGGTACAATAAAATATATCCAAATTGTGCTGTACACGATGATAAATATTGCACAAACAGAGGAGAGGTGAAAATTTGAGTAAGTTGGTCCTCGGAGTTAACAAATGAAATGTATTGGTATGTCTAGTAGCGACTACCGGAACATTGAAATTTAATTGACTTAAAATCGATGGGCAGTTTAATTTGTTATGGATAATTTTAAATAAAAAAAATAAGAGAATGCATATCCCTTCTATCAGATAAACTTAATACATCATACCTGGCCAATAATTGATAATGATCAGCACCAATAGCGGGGTAAACACCATCAGCCCTGAAGGATACATATTTTAAAAATTTACGTTGGATATTTTCCAAACTGTGTCTGTAAGTTTGATACCCTGGATTCCATATTATGCTTGAGTATTCAAGTTTAGACAAAACGAATGTGTCAAGTAACAGGAACAATAGACTAATATCATTAAATCCGTGAGAATTTCTTATGACAAAATCAAGACTTTTGTAACTAGCAAGTACAACAGAAAGAATGTGCTGGTTAAAACTAAGTTTAGAGTAAGAAATAACTCCTAGAACTTTAAATTCAGTTACTCTATTCAGGGACGTATTATTGAGTGTATAATCATAATGTAACTGCTCATTTCATCTGGTAAAAGAAAGTATATGGCACTTTTGCACATTTAATGGCAAGTTATTCGCAATACACCAATTATTGATAGGATCAAGATTCATTTGCAATTTAAAACAATCCGCAAAAGAATTAATATCACAATACAACTTTAAATCATCCGCATAAAGAAGACAGCCAACGTCAATCATACTGACAATATCATTAATAAAAATAACGAAAAGAAGGGGGCCAAGAGTTGAGCCCTGGGGCACCCCAGAAGAGGCTATAAATTCATCAGATCTAAAACCACGATATTCTACGTATTGTCGTCTGCATTGTAGGTACGATGCAAACAAATCTGACAGTTTATCTGATAATCCAAATTGACGAAGTTTACACAGTAGAATACCATGATCTAGTCTGTCAAATGCCTTACTAAAATCAGTATAGATGACGTCAACTTGACCTCCAGAATCCAGAGATTCTGAGATGTATTGAGTCATACAATACAAATTGGTAGTGGTTGATCGTCCTTGTATAAAACCATGTTGAGAGTCACTAATTAGCCCGCAAGTGTTAGCATAAATTATTTTGTGTAATACTATTTCGAAAGCCTTGGAACAATTGCAAATAATTGTTATTGGCCTATAATTAATCACATAGTTTTTGTCGCCCTTCTTGAAAACTGGGCATATTCGAGATATTTTCCACATATCCGGAAATGAACTAGAATTTAAACAGATGTTAAATATTTTCATGAGCGGGAGGGCAAATACTACAGCACAGTCACGTAGCAGAAAAGCAGGGATACCATCGGGGCCAGCAGTAAATTTAGGATTAATTTTTCTCAAAGCCTCGTAAACATCGTGTTCAGAAATATACCTAATAGAAAAAGTATTTATTGTACTGCTATTATCTCACAATAAACATTAATAAATTCATAAAATAAACCAAAGAGAACAAATATCTTTTGTTAAAAACGTGAAAAAGTGGATATGGCTCATACCAAAAAGATGAAAAGCCTTGTAGATAAAAATCACCCCTACTAGCAGTGATAGAGTTTGGGTATCTATTAAGTATATTTTATAATTTTATTTGCTCAACGTAGTTCAGTGTCCGCAATCCAATAATCCAATCCAATATAAGAGAAACTGGACGCCTTTGAATCGATTCTAAAGTTTGTAATTGCTACTCCAATAAATATTAGTCCAAATTAGAATAAGTGCTCGCGAATGTCGATAACTGTGGTAGGTAATTAAATTAGGAATTATTAAATTAAAGTAGACCCTGATCAGTATTAATCAAACAAAACCAACTTCTTTACAGTTTGGCATAACTTGACATTTTATGGCCGTTTTAAATTATTATACGAGAAATACTTTCTCGAGCCCCATCTACTGCGAAGTTATTTTCAGTTATAAATTATCCCCAAGAAATGGTACGGATCCCATTAGAAACTGTAGACTCCTTGACTCAAGCAAATCTAAATCTCCCAGACTTAAGAGTTCCCAGTTCATTCAGGTGGCCCGGGAGTCTAACTGTCTCCAGTAGGAATTGGAGCAACTATGGGATCAAATGCTGATCCTTTTCTTTTATTCTATAGCCATTGTCAGTGCAGAATTGTGTTTTATTAACTACTTTATATAAATTGCCTACACTGAATACATCAACCGTTTCCAGACCTATTAAAGTCTTTCATTAATTTACCAAATGCCGTTTTTTATTGACTACAATTGCATCCTGATGCACTTCTCTTCGAAAAGAATTGTATGCGAGCTGAGTGTTTGAAAAATTAGTTAATTTAAAAGTACGTACAAGATATGAAGATTGGCACTATTTAATTTAAATTAATTTTACAAACAACTGAAATTATTGAGTGAAAATTCATATCACTACACCTTTCATAGTTCTACTTCGGTAGTCTTATACTTTTTTTTACCAATATATGTATTAAAAAAAGTTATGGCCAAAAATAATAAATATTTCCTTATCGGCTCTCTCTCTCTCTCTCTCTTGAATATGCCCGTCTTATCACAAAATGTATGCACGCAGATTTTGATGGACCAAGAATGACCTTTTCACCAGAGAAGGGATGTAAACAGATTGACAAAATCTCGAACAGAGTCTATCAAGTTTTCTTGAGTTTTTATCAAAATGTAAACGAAGATCACCTAGTGGTATTGTTGAATAGGCGAGTAATTCCTCAAATTTTACTAAAATTTACATACATAATATATAGATTGATAAATAGAAGAGCTGTTTATTTGGCCTTTACCACTGCGACATTTTCAGGTCTATTATTGTGATGCTCCTAGAATACATTCCTTATCTCATTCAGCTTTGTCCTTTGTACCAAACTCCGCAGCTTTGAAAAGGGCTTTTTTGTATAGCTGTAACTGTCCGCCTTTGGTTTTTCTTCTCCGAGTACTTGGAATCTCAGTCTCGCTAAGCCTTCACAGTGGCACAATACGTGAACTGGGGTTTCCTCTTCCTCTTGACAGAACCTGCATGTTGCGTCCTCTACCAGGCCCATTAGACTCATGTGTTTATTGAGCCGACAGTGCCCAGTTAGAAGGATTTCTATTATTCTGATGGCTTTCCTTAGTATCGTTCTTTAATGAAGTCTTTGGCCTGTATCTGTCTTGGGAGATTCGTCGACCGGTCCAGAGATTTAGGTTGCACTCATTCTTAAGTGGCTGCTCGTATGCATGGCTTTGCCACGCCACAGAAGGGCTCAGGTCCTATTGGAGCTTTGAGTGCGCCTTCTTTAGCAGTTCATTTCCTCTGTGCCTCTCATATCCTGGTATCCATGCTAGGGTCCCTTTATTCTGACTCTCCAGCTCTATAAGGGCCCTCAAGCAGTCTCGCACCAATCTTGAGTTGATTTGCATGGAACTGATTGCTTTTATTGCTGCTCGGGTGTCAGAGAAAATGGCAATCGACTGGTTGGTCCTATTATCTCCTTTACGCAACACTTCAGCCTGAAATACCGTTGCGTATTTCCCTAGACTTATCGGGATACTGGCTTTTGACCTTGTCTGATATATCCCAGCTCCAACCCCCTGTTCTGTCTTGGAGCCGTCAGTGTACCAGACTGTTTGTGCTGTTATGGGAGAGACCATTTTTCAGTCTTCCGTGTGTGGTATTATATTATTATAGCTTGAAAGTTCTTATTGAAGTTATACCTTGGAACCATTACGTCCGTGGACATACCTAGAATGAGGTCTGCCTTCAACTCTGAGTATAACTTCGGGTACTTCATTTCGTGTTGCTGGAATTGGCGTTTGGCACTGAGCGAGCTTCACCTTGTATGAATATGTATAATGGTGGTAAGACCTACCGTCGTAAGTGCAGTTTTTATGGCCCTCGTGGCGCACAGGCAAGCAAGCCTTTGTACGCCACTTAACAGCTTTATTGCTCCCGACTGCACCACTGATCCATAAGTTATCATGTGTCTCGCTACCCTGGTGCATAATCAAAGGTTCATTTTGGGATTTAGCCCCCAGTTTTTTCCACACATTTGCTTACACCTTCCCAGGGCAGTTGTTGCTTTCTGTGTGACTTTTTGGATGTGGGAATTCCAATTATTATACGTAATAAATACCAATGTCAATAACCTTCAACAAAAAAGGCAGGTTTTTCATTGCATCGCAGCTTATGTCGTCATGAAGCGCTAAAGCTCTGGCAGTAGAAAAACTTGCATTGAAATCCGCCAAACAAGATTTGTACAATTACAAGAATTAAAACCAATAAGTTCATTACAAAACTGAGCTAGATTAAGACGTTTGTATTTTGTTATTCAAATGTAGCTCTGCTTTGCTAAAATTTCTACAAATATGTATACTGCGTAATATTCCAGACACTACAGTCCTATTCTACGGGGGAAGTAAAGAAAGGAGGTTCCATTAGAAAGGTGCATTGGAATACCAAATCTAGAACCTGACATCACTTTTCTGTTTTAATGACATAGACATCCTGAATTGACTGTCCCAAAGACCAACCCAGAATTATAACCAGCCAGCGGGATAATCACCCTGTACGACTAAACGTTTCTTTTGTATTGTAATATATCTATTAATATAATCCATAATCTGCGTGGAAGACGTAGAATGAAACAAAAGATATAATTGGACGATAGCTACACAATTATCTAGTTACATAAAAGAATGAATACATAATTTATAATTCTTTAACCTTATGCTAATTGAATATATATATTTTTAATGATATTTAGTAATGCTGCTTACCATATAAACGTGGCCCCGGATTACATAACCAGTTGAAATAAATTTTAAATATTTTTAACCTTTTTATAATTTTTTTATTGTACATTGTGACGCACTCTATTTACTATTTATTGATTTGTCCTTAGAACGTGCAGCATACATGTTACATAACGAATTTAATACGCCGCTGGAATATTTAATATAAATTACCTTTTATAATATAATAACTGGATTTTAAATTATATTTATAAATTATGGCTCGGATCGCTACGCGTTATGTAACCACGTTATTATCTCCATTATTATTAATAGATTATGCATTGTTAACAGACAGTTCCGCCTGTCTGATTCAGCTGGATGTTGATAAGAAGTTAATTTTATGAGCCCGCCAGTGTTATCACGGCTATCAGTATTCTGTCGCGGGACTTCCTCGGTTGGTAGTAATGGTAAATATCTAAAACTAACATTAGTCAAGTCTATATATGATGGAGAAGTACCCAAGTAGCATTTTTAGGCGAAGAGTTTAGCAGAATGGACTTATTTATTGAAGCAACTTTATGCTGAGTTTGCTTCAAATTGCCCATCAACCAAAAACATTACTGATTTAATTCTGGGTCATATAACCCTCATGAAATAAGTTTGACTCAAACTGTGCTCCTTGATCAGTAGTGACTGTCAAAGGAACGCCAAAACGACAAATGTAATTTTGAAACAATGTTCTAGCGACGCGACGGTTTCTACAGAAATATTATTTAAAGGATAGGTTTCTGGCCAACGAGTGAATCGTTCAATAACCGTAAGAATATATTCATGTGAAACTGGAAATGGACCAATTAAATCTATATGTATATGTTCAAAGCGAGCTTTGGGGACTGAGAAATCTGATATTGGAGCCTTAGTGTTTATTTACTTTTGAAATTTGACAATGAAGACAAGTTTTAGCCCATAAAATACAGTTTGAATTCATTTTAGGCCAGAAGTAATTGGATGTAACAAGTTTTTTAGTGGCACAGATTCCTGGATGAGTCGAATTATGAAAGGCGTAAAAAATCGGTCGTTGTAAAGATTTTGGAACATATGACTGGTACTTAGAATTAAAAATATCACACCAAATCTGGTCCTCAGAGTTGGGAATTAAAATTTGTTGTCAATTGTATTTAGATTGTTTACTTGAATTAGATTAATTATTAATTAAAGAAGTAAGCTCACAATTTTTTAATTGGGCATTAATAAGTGACTTTAAATTGAAATGATCTGATATAGTAGAGACGAAGGTAGGCGGAAAATAATGTGATTTAATCGATGATACATCATCTATACGTGATAGGGTATCCGCGATGACATTGTTTTTTCCTGATAAATGATGTACTTATGTCATTAGTAAATTATGCTACAAATTCCAGGTGCCTAGCCTGACGACAAGTTTTCTTTGTTCTCTAACTAATGGTTTATGATCTGCATAACAAATAAAATGCTTAATTGCTGAGTAAAGAGATAAGAGCTCTTAGAATAACGTTTTTGCGCGTCATTGCCAGACTGTTGTTCTAAAACTGCGCCCATAGCTACGTTCGAACAATTTACAGCTAAAGCAAGTATAACGTTAACATTGTAATCTGGATGCGAAGGAATACTTACATTAACTATACTTTGCTTAGCTGAAATGATACTACTGATACATTCTGTTGGCCAAGAATCTTTTATTTTATCTTTAGCTAATTGAGTACTGAAAATATGAAGTGGAGCTCATATTTCCGCAAAATGAGGAACAAAACGATGGTAATAATTTATCATTCCTATGAAGCATGGTAATTGTTTAACGTTGATAGTTTTGGGAAGTTATTAATAACGTCAATTCGCTCAGTGGTAGGTGAAATTCCATCAGATAAAAATTGGTGTCCTAGGAAATCTAATGATGGCACACCAATAATGCATTTTGAAGGTTTGTATAATACTGATGTAATGTATATCATAATATCTCTTGTTTATTATCGTGTCCTTGATACCCTATAGGCAATATTTTAAAGATCGCTGATTACAGTCAGTAGACCGTATATAATGTTAGGGACGCTACATGTTTCAATAAATTTTATATATATTTTTCACAAAAGTGAACCATTTTCGAGGTACTTCCTATTTTGTGTATTATTTGAACTAAAAATCAAATACCTTGAAACTTGTAACTCGAAAACTGTATAATTTGGATGTGCAAGAGGGATGATTATACTCGACTTTGATCTTTCACCATGTATTCTTTCTTGCTCCACCTCCTATTTCCATCCTAGACTCAATGTACCAATTCTTCCAACCTGCAATGGTGCTATTAAACGGCTTGTTGAATGTGATTTTTGGAACCATGAAGTTTTCCCTTTATAGAGAATCTGCTGCAATTTTACCTATCCTCTCCTCATGCATCCCGAATCCCCTCTATGGAGACTCGAGTTGTTTGAGCTTAATAATCTGTATGCCCCCTGGATCACCACGCTAAGTGGGGGTAGGTCTAATAGGGTCTCCAGGGCTGCTGTGTTGATGCTTTTCATAGCACCCGTGATTACCAAGGTGCATCAGGCTTATTATAATGGCATAAATCCAGTATAGCGTGTATCATGTTTTGTTTAGTAGTTTGTAATCGTCTGCATGTTGCCAGTATGGCGGTTTAGATGTTAGTTCCAGGTAAGTTTGGATTCTACAACGATTCCAAGGTAGTTTACGTCTCCGATAGTTGTGTTTTGAAGAACCAAAGGACTCAGTCCCTCCAGGTTTCTCCTTCTGGTAAATGGAATAATGTTGGACTTACCCTCAGCCCCTCTGCCTTTTGTAGACAATCTTTGACTATGTCACTGTCTTCTGATGATGGAAATGAATGTGTTATCAAATGCCTCCTCTATATCGAAAAATGCACTCGATACCGCCTCCCCATATTCCAACGTTGTCTCCACCTTTCGGATTAAGTGCCGTTTCTGTAGACAAACCTACTCTGTATGCAAATTAGGCTTAAAGCAGAGGGCTTCTAACCAATACATCATCCCTAATATGACTGTCAAGCATTTTTCTCCGTCTTAAGTTGAAATGCCAAGACATATTGGTCTTAGGGACTTGTTTTGAGATGGGAGTTTCTCCTGCCTTTGGTATAAACGCCACCTTACCACTTTACAGTTTTTGCCATCTAACTCAGCGCTAAGTAGGCTCTGTAAAACTAGCTTTGATGCATTATTGACCGTCATGTACCGGAAATTTATATGGCTGGAATGAATTTATTGCTATATAGTTTTAGACTGATTAATCAACTTTTTGGTCACTGCCTAGTCCGCTCTGGTACCCCTGTTTCGAGTTGCTTTTAAATCAGTTTCTAGCCATTCCTCGGAACAATTTTAAAGTCTGCTACCATTTTTTAAACATTAGTTCGATATTTTATGAAAAACTATTGGATTAACATCTGTAACACAGGTGATGTCATAGTTTAACTTTCGAACTACATCATATGTACTGTTTTATTTATTTTTATTCCACGAACATACCTATAAAGAATAGACGATAAAAGTCCATTAAAATTAATCTCATCTAATAAAACTAATGAATTACATAAACATTTAAATGTTATTTCGGGTATGGTGCGACATAAATTTGGCCGACACAAAAAATTCCTACAAAAAAAAACTAGAGCTATCAAGTACAGCGAGTACAATAATAGCATAATAGCTCATTACTTGAAGTGAGAACTATATTTAAAAAGTTCGATGCATTAAATATAAATAATGACGGTTTATTTTTTCAAGGTTTATTGAAACTTGATAATGGTTATGATTATGTAAACGCTTTATTATTAAAATATTTTGTTATTGACTGATTTGGCCAGGTATACAGAGGGGCCCCTCTAGGTGCACAAATACATGTTCTATGAATTTTTGATGAGAAGTTCAAATTAATTAGTTATCTATCTACGTTTTGTCATTTGTGGAAATTCTATCATCGCTTGACTAATTTTTATCAGTGAGCAGTTCCTGTGAAGTCCCGATTACAGTTGTTAAGAAAATATTTGTCATTGTTTTTCAGAGAATAATAGATGCCTACTTATTCGATCATTTACAAGGCGAGTGCTCTGGGTTATGCAATTGGACTGACAATTTATAAGCTTTCCTATTTAATGGTAATTCACGTGAGAGAATAGCACTCAGATCAATTTAATTGCCTAACTTTGCGGTTCCTAATATAAGTATAATAATTATGAAGTTAAAAGACAAAAAATTGAGCAAATAGACTAGATTACCAGTAACGCGATTTAGATTTTCGATTTTATTTTATAAAGGTTTAAACAGCAGATGATTTATATTCGCAAATACAGACTGGCTATATACCTACTTGCTATTGGTACTGCCCATTCACTTAAACTGTGTACATCCCATAATTTTAAAATTTTCCCTTTCAAGTGACTTGAGTGTAGAGCACCGACAAAAAGATTTGTGTGAACTTAGCAGAACAACTTTGCAGAATTAAAAAAACAATAGGCCTATTATTTGCCGCTAATTAACCGCCAATTAATCCTGAAAGTAACAATTTTGTCGTTGTTAATTTTTTAAAAAATTTCGGATGTTCTGCTAACTTTACATGGAAGTTAGCAGAACATCAACCAAAAACTTTTTTTAATTAAAAGCAGGTAGCTCAGAATTTGCCGTTTTTTAACCGTAAACGAATAGTGAAAATGAAATTTAAACAAAATAAAAATTAATACGGTAAAATCAAAAAAATCATTTTTTAAAATCAGAAAAAACTTTCAAAATGAATAACCCATAGGCCTATTATTTGCCGTTAATTAGCCCTAATTAATCGTGAAAGTATCAATTTTACCGTTGTTATTTTTTTAAAAAAATTCGAGTGTTCTGCTAACTTCACATGGAAGTTAGCAGAACATCTTCCAAAAATTTTTTTTAATTAAAAGTAGGTAGCTCAGAATTTGCCGTTTTTCAACCGTAAACAAATGGTGCAAATGAAATTTTCAAAAAATAAAAAGTAAGGCGGTAAAACCAAAAAATCATTTTTTAGAATTAGCAAAAACTTTGCAGAATTAAAAAAACTATTACTTGCCGCTAATTAATCGTAAAAGTACAATTTTACCGTTCTTATTTTTTAAAGTTTTTCGAGTGTTCTGCTACCTAACTTCACATGAAGTTAGCAGAACATCTACCAAAAGTAGATAGTTCAAAATTTGCCGTTTTTAACCGTATACGAATGGTGAAAATGAAATTTAAAAAAATAAAAATTAAGGCGGTAAAACCAAAAAAGGGGAATTAAGTTTGACATTTTCGAATTTGCAATTTTTTATTAAGAATTTTTTATTTTTTTCCCCGAAACTCATCAGAACAGCCATTAAGCTTGTTGGAAAATGGCTTTTGGGACTCAGTTTTCGTTCAAGAATTTACCATTCCCTTTTCTATAATTAATCGTGTCGTTCTCGAATTTGTCGCGATGACTTTACGATTTCTTTTTTCTCTCAGTATTTCTCCAGAAATTTACCGATCCCGTTCTTTAATTAATCATGCCGTGATAATTTTGCAATTTTTTTTGGACATTAATTGATTTTTCTTTCCCCGAAATTCAATAGAAAGGCCATTAAGCTCGTTTGAAAATGGCTTTTGGGAGTCAGTTTTAGTTAGTTATAATTGACGTTTTAAAATTTGCCGAGATGATCTACCAATTTTATTTATTAAGCAGTTAATTTTTTTCCTAAGTATTTACTAAACATTTTTAAGACTATTTCTCGTTTTTCAAGTATCGCTTCAAAAATTTCTTTACTCTGCATGTTATTCAGTTTTTTTTCGCCTGTCTCATTAATGTTGCGGAGACTTCGATTATCATTTTTCTCTCGTGTTTATATGTTTTCTTTCGTAACTTTCAATTCTGAATTCTGAAAAATGATTGTTTTGGTTTTACCGCCTTAATTTTAATTTTTTTTAATTTCATTTTCACATTCGTTTACGGTTAAAAAACGGCAAATTCTGAGCCACATGCTTTTAATCAAAAAAGTTTTTGGTAGATGTTCTGCTAACTTCCATGTGAAGTTAGCAGAACATCCAATTTTTTTTTTTAAATTAACAACAGTAAAATTGTTACTTTCACGATTAATTAGCGGCAAATTTACGCCAAATAATAGGCCTATGGGTTTTTCATTCTGAAAGTTTTTGCCGATTTTAAAAAATGATTTGTTTGGTTTTACCGCCTTAATTTTTATTTTTTTTAAATTTCATTTTCACCATTCGTTTACGGTTAAAAAATGGCAAATTCTGAGCTACCTACTTTTAATGAAAATGAATTTTTGGTAGATGTTCTGTTAACTTCCATGTGAAGTTAGCAGAACACCCGAAAATGTTTTCAAAATTAACAACGGTAAAATTGTTACTTTCACGATTAATTAGCGGCTAATTAGCGGTAAATAATAGGTCTATAGTTTTTTTAATTCTGCAAAGTTATTCTGCTAAGTTCACACAAATGACAAAAAGTGCTCCGAGCACTAAGCACCCAACAAAAATGCTTTTATTTTTCGAGCACTAAGCACTGTTGACAGTAAATTGCTCGCGATTACTAAGCACTGTTCCTAAATTCACGAGCACTAACCACTATTTAAAAATTTAAATAATAATATATTGAAGCTAGAACTTTTATTTATTTTCTAGACTTTAAGCGGTTTAGTAAAATTTTGAAAAAATCTTTGATTTTTTAATTTTTCGATTTGCTTCTTAAATAGTGCTTGTATAAATTTTTTAAAAAATTCTTAAACCATCTATTACGATGGAAAATTAAATTTTCTGAGAAAAATTATTTTTGTCAAATTGTCCAATTCTGCTTAGTTTTCGAGTGTCAACAATTTATTATTGACGTAATGAACTATTTCTTCTATTCCTGCCTCTACTTTCTCTTTTAAAGAATGCCAGTTTTGATCTGTGAAAAATATGGCGGTGTCACCCGCAAAGTTCACTACATCTCCATTAGTGATCTGCATAAACAAATCATTTAAATATATGTAAAGAACAGTATAGGTCCTATTACTGCGCCTTGTGGCACTCCATATTGTACAATTTTAGTGTCACTAAAGATGTTATGAATGAATTATAATATTTGAGATGCCCCTAAATCCAATATTTTCTAGGACTTCCATAAGCTGCTTATGATCAACTGTATCAAATGCCTTTTTTATGTCAACAAGGACTGCCATAGCCGGTGGACTAACGTCCAGTGCTTTATAAATATTTGTTGAGCGATATAGATATGCTATGAGCGTCCTGTGTTGATTTTTTCTGTCTAAAATCAAACTGCGTTGCCGAAATTATCTTGTTTTTATCTAGAAAATTGGTTATTCTGTTTTTCAATATTTTTTTATAGATTTTAGCTAGACTGGTTATTAGAGAGATAGGTCAGCTGGTCGCCACTCTTATACCGGGTGTCAACGGATCATGGTAGACCCCCCCTTTTTCCCTTATTTTTGAGAATATCAGAATGAAATTTGGTAGATGTATTACATGTACATGTATTACATGTGACATAACTGTCATATTTTTTCCACTTCCAGTTTCACCGGAAATGATCTCAACTTTTGATTTTAAATGGAACGCCCTGTATATTATTATATTTTTGGAATACTTGAAAAATTCTGACCAGAAAAAATTGCTTGTAATGGGCCGGCGTGATGTTAAAAAAATCAAATCGAGCATAAAAATTTGAGAATGTGTATTTTGTGGGCCATAAAATTTGGCCTGAACAGTTTTTTTACCGAAACTTAATGTTTTCAAATGAAACCATAATGGTAGAGTACTACCATAAAATAGCGGATGTTCTAAGGAATCGGTGGATGTGCCCAAAAGCAATTTTTTATTATTTTAATTTTTTTGTTTTTTTTTTAATTTTCAGTCCGAATTTTTTTCATGGAGTCGAAATGTCACTTATGGGGCATCACCGTACTCAGAATTTTTCAAGGATTCCAAAAATATAATAATATATGGGGTGTTTCATTTAAAAATCAAAAATTGGGGTCATTTCTGGTAAAACCGAAAACTTCAGCAACTATAACTTCCGCTTACCCTATCCACCTTTACTGACATTTCATACCTTTTGTACCTTTAAATCTTTCCTGTCCTCCTCTTCCTTTGTTTTTTCTTGTTTTCTTTTTGTACATTTTTGTCCCTAAATTCATTTCGCTTCAGAATTTTTTAGAAAATCAAAACATATACAACCCAATTTTTTTAAAATCAAAGTTTAGGCCAGCCATGCGCAGCCCAGCATTGACTTATCTCGCGGAAGGCGCCTCGTTCAAATTGAGGTGCTAGCGTCAGATACGAAATTAAAAGTGATCAGTGCGCAAGTGTTGTAATTTAGTATGTAGTTTTTATTCAGTTTTTTTAAGTTTGTTCTTTAAACATGTTCCTAATTTTAACACCTTTTATAATCTGTCTGCGACGGAAGGAGCCTAGGTTTAGTTGTTTTAATTTTCTTTTTAGCCGAACCAGTCCCACTCCGCCCGGCCATGCAATCTGCCACCACATTAGCGCGGTGGTTGCACGGTCGGACCCGGTGTGGGTTCTGGGGAGGTACTTTTTTATATTAAAATAAGAAATAAAGTCTTATTGATTGATTGATTGGTCATATAATACATCTACCAAGTTTCATTCCGAAAAAAAGGGGTCTACAATGATCCGTTGGTTGACACCCGGTATATCGGTTTTACACTAGTTTTTTTTTTAAGTTTTCCGGAAAGATGCCTGTTTCAATCGATTTATTTGTTAGGGAGGTCAGTGGTTTAGCTAGTAGGCTTGCAATATCGTTTAATGCGTCACTTTTTCTGTCATGGTGTCCCAGGTGCCTTACCTTTTTTAATTCCTTAATTTTACTTATAATTTATTTTACGTCGGTGGGATATAAAAATATGGAGTTTCTAACATATAGTGTTTTTTAGAGATTTTATTACGTTCACATTTACTAACTTTTTGTCTTTGTGCCAAATTTTTACCAATATTCGTGAAAAATTCAACAAAACTCTGCCATTTGTTTGCCATCAGTTATTCTTTCGCCATCTTCTGTTTCCATTTCTGTTATTTCACTTTTTATTTATACATGGTGAATTTTTTGTAGCAATAGACCATTTGTAATCCAAGCAATTTTCGTTATTTTATTAAATTTAATTTTTATTACGTTAGTATTTGCCTTTATGTAGTTTTCTAGCTTTTCTACATGCATCTCAAATGCAATATTTTTCATCATTCATTGCAAATATCTCAGTTTTCTCTTTTTAATTGCCGTGTTAATGTTTTTTTATTTAAATATTTTAGTTATTTTTAATTCATCGGGTACATTCCCTGTGTAAGTATGAGGCTCACAGTACAAAATATTGGTGCACTTAAAGATAGAAGATTTGATACATTTTTTAAATTCCTTTTATGTTGAGAGGATGCGGATAGAGTATATCCGGCTCGAAAGACCAAAGTTTGTTAAGAATAAGCAAAAATCGCTTTACTTCAACCTTGCGATCAGTTTTCATAATTGTGTAATTAGATTGTTGTGGTGTAAAACGAACTTGCTTGGAATATTTATTCATGATATTTAAAAACTTATTTTAAATGACCGGCTTAACATAACCCTACTTTTAATTTAATAATTTTCCATAAATTAACACGGATTCCCTTACAAGTCTCAATCTAAATAAATAAAATAACGCAGCTTTAGCGAACAAATGGTTATTGCAACATTTTATTCTATTATATCTGACCTAGTTACCGTTATAACAAGCTCCGGTATAAAAAAAAGGTGCCCTTGCAGCGTCATGAATTTTTTCGCGGCGACCACAGTGGTACGCACAAAAACACATTAAGCATTGGGCAAACAGAATAATAAGCCATTGTTCTGCAGCTCGACGCATAAAATCCATGTCAATTCGGGTCAGGCTCGTTTAAAGTTTGCAAACCCGTCGCAATATCCTCAGTATGCTCTATTAAGTTCTAGTCCGACTCCCAGCCATATGTTAATAGTCTCACTCGAGGTTACATCACTGTTCTTCATAATCATTTTCAGAGCAGCCTCATGTAATACCCATGTTGAGTTTAACAACGACTTAATAATTATGCAACTTAATTGATTTGCAAATCCACCACTCTGTACTACCAGCTGAAATTTATATAAACCGTGCATTATACAACTTAAATCCATCTTTTACACAACGTGTTGTTTTGTTATGTAATTCCATTATTAATATATTATAGGTAATGGTGTTACGTGATTGTGTTATTACTTTTTTTAAACGTTTTTGCCAAGTTACGTTTCTAGATAGTATCGCAAGGTTGTTATTCTCTAATTTGCATATACAGCGTGAATCATAATTGAACCAAAAACAAAATCGCGAAGGTCGCGGTAAAGTAAACAAGGATTTTAATTTTAAAATGCACCTGCCTAATAATCAAACGTATTTCAAATAATGGTGGGTTATTTAATAATAATGCCAATTTACGTACAGCCTTTTATTACTTTTAATTTAATTGGATGGAATCTGCGGTAGGCTCTTGATGAAACATATTCAACAGAATAATTATAAATATTCAAAAGAATAGTTACAATACGCACTTGGTTTATTGTTTCATTAGTTTTGTTCAGATTTCTCTGACATATGTTTCGGCCTTGCGACCATTATCAAAGAGTCTTAAAAACAAGTTTTTAAGACTTGATAAATTAGCGGCTATTATATTGACACAATTTTTCTCGAGTGCTCTCCAATTTGCCTCGACCACATTTGGCGTTAATAATCAAAGACTAAATCCCTCGAGCTAAAGCTCTGGGGCCTTAGTTAGATTATTAATGCAAAATATGGTCTCGTTAAATTGACAACCATCGCACTCTCGAAAAATTGTTGACAATATAATAGCCGACTATTTATCAAGGTCTTGTTATATTACCCTTGAATATCGGCCTACTTACCAATAGTATTAATATACCTATTATATTTCATTTCATTTCATTTCTTTCGTTTCGTTTCGTTTCGTTTCGTTTCGTTTCGTTTCGTTTCGTTTCGTTTCGTTTCGTTTCGTTTCGTTTCGTTTCGTTTCGTTTCATTTCGTTTCATTTCGCTTCATTTTGTTTCATTTCGTTTAATTTCGTATCATGTCATGTCATCTCATTTCATGTCATCTCATGTCATCGCATTTCATCTCATCTCATCTCATCGCATCCCATCCCATCCCATCCCATCCCATTCTATACTATATTATCTAGAATTACAGCGCTTAAAGTTGGATTCTCATTGCATTTTCTCAACTCGTGTTTTACGCTGCCCTGAAATTTGTCAGGAATATTTCTATTTTTAGATCTCATAAACTTTATTATATCGTCCTTTTTCATATTATTATTTGGTACCTAATTTAATAGTGGCGAATGATCGATGACGACAACTGAATTTGGAGGAATATTAGGTGTTCAGCGAGAAAACCACCGCCCAACGTTAAATAAACATACTTTACTGCCCGGTTCCACGAAAACAGTCCAATAAATTATATCGATAACGCGGCGCTGCCTGCTGTATATCATGAGAGTCATAGCAACGGACATCCCTGGTAGAGACGCTGAATTTATAATATTTTAAACTGACATCGGATCAACTGTACTCTCATTGTTCAGTTCAATATAAGTTAAATTCTGATATTTAGTTGGTTGCGTGACAGTCAACAAAACCTTGTGTATTGCCAAGCAAAGCATCTTTGTAAGATCTTACAAAGTCGGCACACGGAGCTTTTGATATTAACTGATAAAATCATTCATCTTCGCATAGCTCCAAACCATACACAATAAATGTGCTAGAAAATTATAAATTTGCTAACGTAAATTCTCCTAATGAACTATTAAATCAAAATGTTGAGGCAATGGTCTGAGCAGTGAAATTTATAATAAGAAATATTTAAAACAATGAGACACCCGGGTACATTGTGTTTCACTCTTAATTAGGATCAGTTCTCAGAACCATAAATTATGAACTATTAGTGTCAATATTTCACCCTTACTTATCGTATGTATTAAACATAATATTTTTAGTCGCAAACTTCTCTATAAATCCTTATTTTACTATAAGGAAAATAACCAGACTGCAACGAAAGTTACAAGTCTGGCGCGTTAAGTGTAATAATTGCATATTACCATCAAAACGCTAATGCTTCGATTGCAACAAACACCAGCCGAAAGACTGATCCTACTTAAAGGAGCTCTCTTGCCAGTCGTCACACACCATTTGCAGACTGCAGTTTCGAGCTGTTGGCTCTCGTCAGTGCAAGGTAGGCATGCGACGACCGGCACGAGAATCCTTTGACTACTTAGTACATCCCGCCATTTCTACAATAGCGACATGTAAAATAGCCAGCAGGCGCCATCTAGCGGTCCAGTGTCTGTTGCAATCGAAAAATAAATAGCCTGACTTGGCTTAGCATAGTTCAAATGTGCTTTTAGAGGGCGGAATATTAAACATAATATTTTTAGTCGCAAACTCCTCTATAAATCCTTATTTTACTATAAGGAAAATAACCAGACTGCAACGAAAGTTACAAGTCTGGCGCGTTAAGTGTAATAATTGCATATTACCATCAAAACGCTAATGCTTCGATTGCAATTCGATGGTAATATGCAATTATTACACTTAACGCGCCAGACTTGTAACTTTCGTTGCGGTCTGGTTATTTTCCTTATAGTAAAATAAGGATTTATAGAGGAGTTTGCGACTAAAAATATTATGTTTAATATTCCGCCCTCTAAAAGCACATTTGAACTATCGTATGTATTGTTTATAACTATAAATATATCAATGCATACAATCAATAGAAGATTATATCCACCAATATTTTGTTTCCCCTTTCACTGAAAATGAAGACCAATCATGTATGCATTTAATACCAACTTTATATTTTTAAATTAATTATACATAATATTCATTTTTATATGAATATAGATGAGGTATAGAGAGGCCTTCACAATATCATTGACTCTTTTTAAAATCTAAACATGATTTTTTCTTTCCGCATCTCTCAACAGAAAGGTCAGAATAGTCTAAAGGCGATATTATTAATCAGTAGAAAAACTAAGGTAATTGATTCGTCATTTTATATACACATAACAACAGTCAAACAATAGAAACAGAGATAACATTTTTATCACATCAGCGCCAGCGTTCAAAATTTAATTTTAGCAAAATAAATACGTTACGCCATCCGTAGTTGGGTTATCGAACTCGCACGTAATGTCGTTTTAATTAATTTTTACTCGGTGGAACGAAAAGATTCCATAACGATTGGATTTAGTGACCTTTATGGAAGAGAGAATCTAAAAATATCCTTGTTATATTCTCATTTATTGGTTATATTATATGATTGTTATGTTATAATATAAAAAGTAAAAAGCTTGTTGCCGAGTTATTTTTATTATTTTGATTTGACGGTTTATCTACCCACCGACATAAAAGACTGTTCTAAATATAAATCTTGTGTAAGTAATTATTATTGAATTAAATGATTAGATACTGTCGGTTTCTCGGTATTTTTCTTATGTAGCATTTATTTGACGTGGTCATTAAATAAATAGATTTGTTTTTGTGTAGAGGGCTAAATTATTTTTTAAAACTGTTTATTAAACTTGCAAAATTGTTTTGTTTACGATATGTTATAAACGGGAACTGGAATAATTTATAGAAAACTAACACACACGAAAACAAATTTTAAAAATATATCGCGATTAATTTCAAATTAATTGTCACACACGTAGGCACACAAATAAAAAATTTATCTGAAAGAGGTGATGAAAAAATTGTATCATTTTATTTTAGTTTCTATCGTAATTAGAGCTTGCTTGGTTTCCTTCGTCATACTTGTCAATATCGTGATTTTAAATCAAATCATACCCTTGAGTCTCAAGAGTTTCCTAAGGTTCAATCACAAGGCCCCTCATTTTCGTAGTATTTACTAATGATATTGTCGATGATAATGTTGCATATCTACTAACTACTATTACTAGTTAGTTATTTTTATTTTACCTTTGGTATCTAGGTCCGCTGCTAATGGTATTTATGACAGAAGATAGATATTTCAAGATTGATATACATACATAATTATATAATATGGTACTTATTTGAATACAATAAAATATACCGAATATTCATATGAATAATTATTTTATTGTGGTTAAACCCACAAATAAAGTTTGCTTTACGGATCACAAACCTTTGACAACCGTTTTATTCCCCACCATGGAGAGAAGTTCATTTATTTAACGTCGATCTATTTCAGCTACTGAGGCCTATCACCGACGCCTGCAGACGAGCTACCCCCAACCAAGAATTTTGCTGAACCTCTTCCCTTAAAAAGAGTAGGGATCTTTTACTTGCCTAACATTTAATAGACAAGAGACCGACGGCTTTACATCCCCTCTGAAGGATGGTATATCACCTACACAACCCTCGCCTAAGGTTGCATAGCTTCCGCGAATACACTGATATACAAGCCGCTGGAAGGTATGTGAGGCGAGAACACGGTCTTCTTTGAAACGGTCGCCCATCCAAGTACTAACCGCGCCTAACGTTTCTTTACATCGCATATCGAAGTATGTACATTGTAAAGACGCATCTACACTCGCCCCCTTCGCCATTGATTGTTTGAATGTTTGACAGCTTCTTTTTAAGAGGCGAAGTATTTTGGCGTATCTTCTAGTATTACTAGTTAGTTGTTTATTGTTATTATTTTTATATTAAGAAAGAATCCTCTGGTATCTAGGTCCGTTTCTGTTCTAATGGTATCTATGACAGAGGAATGATATTTCAAGATTAATATACGTACATAGTAGTTATATAATATGCTACTCATTTGAATACAATAAATTATACCAAATATTCATATGAATAATTCTTTTATTGTGGTTGAACCCACAGATACTACTGTCGATTATTTTCTATTCGCAGATGACCTAAAATTATATTTTACACAGTAGAATCGCTTTCCTCACCGAAATTTTTTGAGACAACTATTTTGAAGCCCTTTTCTAATGTGGAATTTGTAACCATTAGGGCTGCTCAGGATGGTTAAGAGGAGAAAATCACAACACGATTATATAAATAAATAACACCAGAGGTAATTACGACCCCCTTTATCCCGGAAGGCTCTAGAAGAGCCTTGTGTGGGAGGGGGTTACACATTTAGAGACAAGGGACACACACCCAATATCCGTGTATAGTGGAAAAATCCCTCTCACAGTATTTTCCACTGCCACGATCGGGGATCGAACCCGGAACTTTTGGGTGAGAGGCAAGTGCGCTCACCTCTCGACCACCAGTCATATGATTTAAGTATATTTTTAATTATGTAAGCAGTTTAAATAAAATCCAATAATTTTAGCTTTTAATAGACATTATTTTTATTTGCTATTTTTATCAAGATTTTATACAATTAAATTAACGATTGTCGCAACTTTATTTTAAACAAAATAATATTTTTGTTACTTGCATAACAGCTCTGAATAATATACAGTATAAGTATTCCTTAAATTCTGGTGCAATGTAAAGCATATTTCAGTTTAAACGATTGTGTTAATAATATATACATTGTTTAACTTTGGTTATTTACTCCAACCTCCAACTATTGTTATATAGAATAAAATTGTTAATATGACCATTGTCCCAATTTCACAATATGTGTTTTAAAACGATTTCTTTACACTTTTAATAAATTAACTTCAATAAACTAATATACAAACATAAATTCATAGTGCAGTCTGTAGAAACAAATAATTAAATAAAATTCTGAACTAGTAAATAGTGTGCATTTTCCTTTGCAAGTTTATATCCATACTTTGGAGAGTTCTGATTCCAAATATTCTGTATGGTGCAAATACAGTTTTTCCTATTATTAATTCTAGCAGATATCAACATGTTTTCGTCGCTGTACATGTGAACGTGTATTATTCCCAAAATACATCTGATCTAACCAGTTTTCACGCGTATTATTTTCATGAAAACTAATAAAAAATCGTTTTTTAAACCAGTAACATTTTATCAAAACAAACCATTCTTAATAATATCTCAGCTAAACAGTACTGTTGACACTAACAGATTGTTGTTCTCTGTTAATATTAGTCTACTTTATCTGGAGCAATTAATTAGAGATTAACATGTTTTTTTAACAAATTAATACAATTTATCTACTTCTGCGTAAATGTTATTTCGTTTCGTTATCGCCGTCGTCAGTAATAATTAAGTTACATAAGAGCAATGTTATTTATAGCAACGTTATGGGATATGAACGTTATGTTTACTGTAAACTAAGGTCAATACCCCACTTTGTTATCCGCGATCATCGAAACTATCGAGTATTGACGGAGGCGGCCAACAATTCTAAAATCTATTTGCACAGCGGTTAGCTGGGATTTTTTTCTGAGAGATATTAATGATGACTTGGCAGGGGCCAATACTTCGCGTGAATCGGCTAACAAGAGATATTTATTTTAAATTTAGGCAGTTTTGCGACTTGCTGGCTTAAATATATTTTACTAGGTTGTTACCCTTAACAGAATTAGACCGTTCGTCATAAAATCTCTGCTATTTTTTTTAGACTCGGTCAAGGTAGGTTATTTTATTTTATGATTTCGAATATTAGTTTCAAAAATATCTGTGCTGGATACAGTTCGGAAAAAAGTATAATAATTATATTGGTAAGAAAGTATTGTAAGTTATCGATGGCAAAATGGCTTGAAATACCCGTCTATCCCATGATACATAATAACGACTATCAAATTTGCTGCTGCACAGCACAGTATATCAGTATGCCCTCGTAATGTGTGATCAGGTATCATGTGATTTTGTAGCTTACATCATCGGTATACAGATCGTGAGGCTCCTAAATAATGGCATACTCAAAGTAAGTGGTCCAATTTTCGAGACAATTTTTAACGACAATAGTCTATATGTGGTTTTTATTTAATAATCTCATAATTCGTCAATTTCTTGAACGGCATACCGATTAATTGGAACAAACTTGCCATTATCGATATAAAAGTTATATGCGAATTTGCAGAGAGTTTGTAATAATAATAATCTGTGTGCCCTTATGGTATTTGTTGAATAATGATGTAATTAGTCAATTTATCAAACGACATACGAATCGGTTGGAACAAACTTGCAAACTCATTAAATCGACCAGAAGAGCTGACGCGCACACAACCGCTTTTCCAGGTAAAAGTCGGAGAAGATGGGAGAGAAACAGTTCACAAATAATTTTTTTGCGCTGTCGACTAAATCCAGCGCTGTTTATTTCTCTTCCCCGCTGTATCCAGCACTGTCATTACAATCCTTCCTCTTTTTCTCCCTCTTCACCACTGTATTTTGAAGTTGGGGGGGGGGGGGGGCTGCATTAAAATTGTCGGACAAGATCAAATGCTTCACCCTGTGTATAACCACTTTTTGTTTAATAGTTTTATTTAATTTAATTTTTTAGCAAATTTGAAAATTACTGGCAGGGACGAAAGTAACACCCTGTACATTAAATAATGACACTTTGTTTTAAAAACGAAATTTTATTTATTCACTTGGACAAAGTTTAGAACGTATTTGATTTATTTTTTACAATAGATTAAATTTAGGTAACTTTTCGGCAATGGAATTTCGACTGTAGAAGTTGGTTTAATTATGGTTTCATTTATTTAAGAGTTTTTTATTTCTAGAAAAATTCACTTTTGATTTATTTAAGTGCGAAAGCAGATTATTATTATTATTAAAAAATTAACATTCTTTTTTACAAGGTTTTGGCCTTGGAAGTAGCGCGGGCACTGTATTAGATCACGAGTAACACCGAAAGAACTAACTTGATTTGGGCTCATGGAGCTCGGTTATTTATACTATACCACCGTTGCGTTTTTCGTGCCCCGGAAGTCAGGCACGAACGTTTTTACCCCCTATTTAGAGCTGGATTTGGAACGATGTAGTGTAGACGATTGCGTAATATTGCACAACATTGCGCAACATTTTTGCAAAAATATGAAATTCCGAAATAAAAATTATATGGAAAAATCGGCATTGAGAAAGAAAGGATCCCGCACACATTTCTTATGGGAAATGGCGCCCGGTGTAACTCACTGCAATCGACATATGTTATTCCTCTTGAGCTCCTAATCAAAAGTCCTCATGGCCACAAGCTCAGAAAATTTACAGTTTTCTAGATATGGGGGGAGAAAGTCGATTTTTCTGGATTTTTTCACTAATAGTTGTGGAGCCATTGACAGTTGGCAGCTGTCAGTGGCACTGTCAAGTCAACTCATCTTATTTTCCGGAAAAGATTGATCAGAATATATACAAGGGGTTTTTTGAGTCGCTGATTTCAAATCCGATGTCGAAGGTGACATTTGACAGTTAACAGCTGTCAGTAGCAGTGTTAGCTGTATTATCCGGAAAAGATTTATCACAGTGTTCCCGGGTCACGCTAAAAGTAGATGCAAACAATCCAATTAATATAACTGTTGCTGACAGCTGTCAAATGTCAACTTCGACATCGTATTGATTTGAAATCAGCGACCCGAAAAACTCCCGTATAGCGGAGCCGCATTGAAAGGATCATGGCTCCATACTATTAGTGAAAAAATCGCGAAAAATCTACTTTCCCTCCCCATATCTGGAAAACTACATTTCAGGAGCCCAAGAGGAATAACATATATCGATTCCAGGGAGTTTCAACGGGGGCCATTTCCCATAAGAAATGTGCGGGGTCCTTTGGATCTATTCGGGTTTAGGCGTTATTGAAGTTTTATTGTCTGGAAATTAAATGATTTCGGAATGACCCCGTAAAGTCGAAACGAAGGTCCGACGTTTTACGGTTGCAAGATATGAATAAGATATGAGAATAGATCAAATGTGGTTTTAGAGGGCGGAATATTAAACATAATATTTTTAGTCGCAAACTCCTCTATAAATCCTTATTTTACTATAAGGAAAGTAACCAGACTGCAACCAAAGTTACAAATCTGGCGCGTTAAGTGTAATAATTGCATATTACCATCAAAACGCTAATGCTTCGATTGCAACAAACACCAGCCGAAAGACTGATCCTACTTAAAGGAGCTCCCTTGCCAGTCGTCACACACCACTTGCAGACTGCAGTTTCGAGCTGTTGGCTCTCGTCAGTGCAAGGTAGGTATGCGACGACCGACATGAGAATCCTTTGACTATAGTACATCCCGGTATTTTTACAATAGCGAGATGTAAAACAGCCAGCAGGCGCCATTTAACGATCCAGTGTCTGTTGCAATCGAAAAATAAATAGCCTGACTTGGCTTAGCATAGAGCAAGGGAGCTCCTTTAAGTAGGATCAGTCTTTCGGCTGGTGTTTGTTGCAATCGAAGCATTAGCGTTTTGATGGTAATATGCAATTATTACACTTAACGCGCCAGATTTGTAACTTTGGTTGCAGTCTGGTTACTTTCCTTATAGTAAAATAAGGATTTAAAGAGGAGTTTGCGACTAAAAATATTATGTTTAAGATATGAGAATGTTCCCGATAGGTACGAGGTGAATAACAGTAAGATATGAAAATGTTCCCAATACAAATGAAACGAAAATAAGATAAGATAGTGGTTGCAAAGAGATTGCCGATATGGTATGCGGTATACGAGGGGTAATCGAAAAGTAGTAAAAATGAAAATGAAAAGAGGGTGGTAGAATTTGATTAATCGAGTCGGAACGTTGTTTTTAAAAGTAAGGAGAGTAATTTGATGTATACGAGGGGCGGTTGAAAAATAGTGAAATTTTAAATACAAAATCTGTTTATGGAAAATTAACGAATCGAGTTAGAATGTTGTAACTATAGGTATGAATAAGGTTTTTATGAATTTTAAGATTATTTGGGTCTGATATTCTCAAGATGGATTTTTGAGTGGGTTCGAATCCTGAAATGGTGAATTTGAGTGTTTGGTGGTATTTGACGGTGAATGTATATTATCGGTTGTACGTGAATTTTTCCAGAATTATTTTTGAAGAACTGCATGTTTTGGTTAATTTCAGTAGTGTAATGACTTTTTTATTACTTTTGACATGGGGCATGTTAAGTTTGATTTATTTTTGAAATTTTAAATTTTTTTATATTTTTTACAGTGCTGATCGAAGAGAAGTACTATAACAATACCTAGCCCCCACCCCGAAACTTTTTGCGCGAGGACGTTTCGAGGTGAGCGGACCGGTAGTCGGTTTTTGATCGTGCATCAAAATGCTTCGCGTTGTTTATTTCGCTTTGTGTAAACGTACACTTGTCTCCAGCTTCAAAATGAACCAGGAGGACTGCATTCGCTTTATTGAACTGTATCAGAGCTACCGATTTTTGTGGGATGCTAAAGACAAAAGTCATCATAATAAGACCAAGAGCTCATTTCCTTCCACACATCCTCCATGTGTGGAAGGAAATGAGCGTCAAAATGGAGCAAACTCTCGGTACTCTTAAAGCAAATCTGAAAACTCTAATGGGGTATTACAGGAGTAAAAAATCAAAGGAAAAGAAGAGCAGAGTCACTGGATCAGATATGCAGGTTGTTTTATTTTTTTACCAAAACGTACTTGTATAAGCAGTTTACATTAACTCATAGCTCAAGCCAATTTTAAAACATTTGTTGTCTTTTGTTTTTTTATAGGTATCTATTTGTGCTACATGGATATTAATAGTGCTTTCAGCTTTTGTTTTCCTTTTTAAAAAGTTTTGGATTATTTTTTCTGTGACATGATCTTTCACTCTTCCTACAAAAAGCCATATTTTCCTCTCTGAAGGTTCCTTCCCCATAAAGCCATTTACTTCATCATTTTTCGTGATCTCAGTTTCTCCCCGTATTTTTGGTTCTCTGTTTCTTTTCCTTCTAGAGATAATCGGTTGAAAAGGTTAGATGGAGCATTACCTTCCGCTAATTCTGGGTAAATATCATTATTTATATTTATTAGATGATTCAAAACATTTGTTTGCTTATTTTGGAGAATTCTGTGATTTGATTGTTTTCTAGGGGATGTTTTATCATTAATTGTTTGTTTGGTGGTCACTGGACCATTTTTATGTGTATGTTCAATCTTATCATTCATGTTTTTCAATTGAGTTGGCTGTAGGTTTTTATTCTTGTTTTGTGTTTTTATATCCTCTGTTATTGGTTTTGACTTTTCTACTAAGCTTATTATTTTTTCATTTAAAAGTGATATAAACAATTCTTTGTCCATAATGATTGTATCTTTATCTTGGATTATTTGTCTTAAAAGTGAGTTTTCTTCTCTTAAGTACCGTTCTTCTGTTAGATATGGATTTACATTTTCTACAGTAGCATTTCTTTGCAGAAGTTGTTCACAACGCATTTTTACTCTTGTAGCACAACTATTATGGTAGGATGCCCCACATCTTTACAAATTTGACCAGAGGCCACATTTCTGTTGCATTATTTACAAATTTTCTTAGCTCTAGCTAAACTATCAATCTCACTTTCGGCCATCTTATAACAATAAAACATATTGCATTGGACGACTCTACTTACATCATAATAAACAAGAAAATATAAAGTAGACTATTTTTATGTATTAATGAATTATTTAATGTATTCTTCTATTTAGAAGAAAACAAATATTTCGGATGATTGGAGTTATTTATACAACACCTATTAAATACGTGTAAATTACTATTTGGACGATTCGCCTGATCAATCTCGCGTAAAATATGATCATAATACGTACGGGATATTGTAAGATAATTTTATTGCTAATAATTGGTAATTTATTATCAACAAGAAAACGAGAACAGAATGCAAATGTAAACTCCTGAACAATATTTATTGTGAAACGAGCACAAGGACTTATTTGAAAGTGCGGCTTAAAATTTTCATAATTTACCACTATTATTTAATACAATAATTATCATTTATGCAACGTATTTCATTAATAAACTTGTATTATTTACTTTATTTACAAACAATATGAGGTAATTACTTTGTTAGATATTTAACATTTGAAAGATTATTCGAAAAGCACAACCTATTTTGTTTCAGAAACAATTTAAATCAGAAATTCTTTCACAACCTTCTAGCCGTTTGCAAATTCACAGGTATGGCTGTCGAAATAAAAGGAAAAGGCGCGGGAAAAGTGTTCGGAAATCTTCTATATAATGTTATCAAAAAGAGGGAAAAAATATAAGATATAAGATGCTGAAAATATTGTACAATTCTCAGGGAAAATGCATTTAACCCAAAAAGCCTCAACGTGAAATTTTCCCGGTTCGTACAATTATAATTATATAAATTAATTGTAATGGGTCTAAGCTCACTGAACAAATTTTATTCTAGGCATCTGTTTGTTTTCATTTACGATATATCCGAGCGAGTGAATTGAAAATGCCGGAGGTCTAGATTTATTTACAATAAATTTTACATAAAATTATCATGTTTTTTTCTTATAATGATGATATATTATTAATTTATGCGATTTATTATAAAAAATGCAGATATTCAGAATTATTTTTTTCAAGCTAAAATTATACATTATCTAACATTTGTTGTTGTGTTTCAACTTAAAAAAATAGATACACGTTTTTACAATTTCAATTTACAATTTACATCGATTCACTTTTGAACGAAAATATCTTGTGTTATAGAAAATATGGTATCTATATTTTATGTTGTTGAAGGAACTCAATATGGGAGGCCATTGAAAATGAAGCAGATGAGCTTCTGGGCAAATTTATTTATATGATTTCTTAACCGCCTCTCAAGTTACCGAAGTAACCCTCTGGAAGGTCTCAAAGATGTTGTGGTAAGACTAAAAAGAGACGATGCACTACACTTTATTGTGGACACCGAACCATTCTTGGAGCAATTCTTTTAATGAACAATTGTTTCGCCTTGCGGGCGCCGAACCCACTTCGCTAGACATACTCAGTTTGCTAGCCAGACGCTTCAGCACACTGAGCTACCGTCCCCCGCTAGATAGATATTTATTATTCCATTATTTAGGTACATTTTTGTACATGTGGATATAATAGAAACAATTAAAACATATATGTAATAGCCATAATACATTAGTATGTGAAAATACAACACACAAAACATTGGCATACAAACAGGTACACATATAAAAATTCTTAACCCATCTAGGTTATCTTTAAAATGACGAATATCTACATTTTTATAGATAAAACTCTTGTATAGAATAAAACGCCTTTTTCACGCTTTTTAAATCTGGAGAAGTTTTTACATCTTTTAAATTTCGAGGTAATTCATCACATACGCAATTTACCTTCAAAGCGATCTCCTGTCGTTTTGACGCTGATAAGGTTATCGGGGTATAGTCACTGGACTATACCTCGATACCTCATATTATCAGCACTCAAAAAACTCAACAAAAACTTTACGACCCATTAAAATACCATCACCCTTTGTGCTGTCTCGACCGCAAATTGACTCGCTTGCGTCGGCTTGCTTGACGAAGGCAAGCAGCTTGGCCCACGGCGATAATAATTATGTCGTAAAGTTTTTGTTGCATTTTTTGAGTGCTGATAATACATAGACTCGACTATATCATCTGCGAACATGGTAACTTGGCCAGTGGAAGATCATGTATTTATATCATGAAAAGGAGGGGACCAAACATTGAACCCTGTGGTACTCAAGGTCTACATTTTTTTTTATAGAAGATTTGACATCGTTATATTTTACTATCGTTTTCTTATTTTCCAGATATGACCGTATCCACCTTAACAAATTCCCTGTTATTCCAATAGAAAATAATTATCGTATAAAAATTCAATATTAACAGTTTCAAAAGCTCGAGATAGATCAAACATTAATAATATGACATATTTGCCTTCTTCAAGTTCTTTCTAATCGAAATTTAATAAGTGATATGAAGTTGTTTCTGTTGACATGTATGTTCTCTGAAACCATGTTGACAGTATGTTATAATATCTAGTTTATTTAAGTACTTTATTATTATATTGTATACTATCCTTTCTAAAGGTTTTGATAAAGTACTGAAGCAGTGAAATTTGTCGGTAGTTTCCTACTTTTAGAGGATCTTCTTTCTTATATAAAGGTGTAACACATACTAGCTTCAGAATATCAGGAAATGTTCTGGAACTTAATGATCACAAATAATATCGCTAATTGATTTTTAATCTAATTTTTGAAGAGCAATGTAACTCACCTTAAAACCACTCCATCCCTTCGTCCTGTAACTATAACCCCTAGTATTTTGAAAGCCCTATGGTTAGTGTTACCTTATTTCAAAGGATCCCCCCCCCCCTAATAAATTAATACCGCCCATCAAAAATTTTCAAATCCTGTTGATTCGTGTTCGAAATATTTCAGGCCCAAGACTAACTATATACTTTTTCTTCTGTATAAAGGAAAAATATACTAATGATGTGAACTAGCTGCTAATCTACAGAATAAACGCTGGTATAGTCATACTTTCTTTCGTACTCTCTTTATTTTAATTCCATTAAACACATGTAAAATACAAGTCAAGAATGTTTGTTTTATTTCAATCTTCGACTAAATCTATGGCACAGTTACATGTAAAAATTGCTTGGGATCTCCAACTTTAGGCTGCAACCTCAAATTCACCCACCGCCCCTCTTTGTTATCAACCTCTAAGAAGCTATTCCAATCCAACAAAAAATAAAAACCGTTTTTAGGCGTCACTGGTATAGCATCATTTTCTTCAGCGTTGCCACCAAAAGAATCCATTAAATTATCGTTGACAGTACTTCCTGCATCAGTTACACCTTTAGCATCTCTTCTATTAATTTTTCTCACCACAGTGTCAGGGATATCTTGTACTTCTCCAGCTGGTATGAGCCTGTGTTCGGCATATAGATGTTCTTTAGGCATAATTTTTCTTACAACATTTGCTAGACCATTCCGATTGGCTATCGACAGGTGTAGTAGCAACAGAATTATTAAGGAAGTTGGCACAAGCTTCATTGTATTCGATGTTTTGTTGTTTGGTACTATTTCTCCGTTTTCTGTAAGAAAACACATTTATTATTGTACACCAATGCTCAATGCTGCTCAAATTTTTATAAGTAAGTTGACTAGAACTAGAAGTTTTAATAATAATAATTTTTATTCTCCATGAGATCATACAAAAAATAATCAGGTCAAGAGACAATAATGATAATACAACAAAACATAATATTAAGGTATAATAAAAGAACGTCAATAGCAATGCCGTAATTATGTTCTTTTTATAATAGAAAAGAAATATCAAGATGGCGTAGAAAACAAGATCTTGCTGTATATGAATCCTTTCGCTTTCGCATGACAGAGAGAAAATTAGCTGCGAAACCCAAGCGGGTTTCTTGATAATCATCAGTCTAAAGTATAATACAATAGTAAAATAAAATAAACTAGTAATACAGTGTAAAAAAACAAAATACATAAAAAATTATACTATAATGATAAGTATAAAAACAAGAATACAAGTGCGAACAATTGGAATAGATAATTTAAATAGTCAGATATTTAATAAAAGCAATTATCTATTAAAATATTTTTTACAGTATTTTTAAAGCATTTAGTAGAATTAATTTCTTTAATGTGGTGTGGAAGCTTATTGTATAGTATGATTCCCGTGTATCTCAGACTTTATATATATATATATATATTTATTGACAATGTATGAATAGGGATTTGCGAGTCATTTAGAAAGCGAGCTTGATATTCATGGAAAAATTTATTTTGTATAAAATCTCCAATCAATCAATCAATACAACTTTATTAAGAATTAAAATTTACATCTGCCTCCCCAGAACCCACTCCGCGACCCACCGTGCAACCACCGCGTTATTCGCTGTGGAGGATTGCAGGGTTGGGCGGAATGGGACTGGTTCGGCTAAAAGACAATTAAAATAGTTAAACCCAAACACCTTCCATCGCAGATGGATTAAATTAGGTTATAAAATTAACATATCTGAAAACAGATTTAATAAAACTTAAAACTACACCTTTTAAAAACTCACGCACTGTCACTTATCAAATTTTGATTCTGACGCAGGCACCTCAACTTGTACAAGGTGCCTTCCGCGAGGTATGTCAATGCTGGGCTGCGCGTGGCTGGCCTAAACTTTGATTTTAAAAATGTTGGTTTTACGAAATTTTGGTTTGGTGAAAATTTTGTTTTTTGTGTGAAATGAATTTAGAAAACAAAAATGCACAAAAAGAAAATAAACCAACAGAACAAAAAGAAACAAACATAAAGAGAGAGGGGGACAGGAAAGATTTAAAGATACAAAAGGTATGAAATATCAGTAAAGGTGGATAGGGTAAGCGGAAGTTATAGTTGATGAAGTTTGGCTACAGAGGTTGCCGGAAGATCGGTAACGTCTGGTATGGTAGGGTGTGTTTAATCCGAAATGGGGCATTATGCTGTCTAATTTGTGTTATGTTTCTTGTTAGCGGACTATCGCCCAGTTTGAAGGAATAGAATTTTTGAGAGATTTCCTGGACGTAATCCGCTATTGGGGTTATGTCGTGGCAAAGTGCGTATAGGTCTCTGAGGGAGGTGTACCTTCCAGAATTTGATATGAGGCGCATAAATTTGTGCTCGAGCACTTTTAGTTTTTTCATTGTCGTGGCAGATGTGCTGCACCACACCGGCGCCGCGTATGTGATGGATGGTCTGATCACCATTGTGTACAACAATTTTTTATTTTGTCGGTTAAGTCTGCTACCCCTGACCATGAGTGGATACAGACCCCTGGACAGGGAGTAGACCGTCCGTACTGTCTCATTTATATGCGTGTTAAACGTCAGTCGCTGGTCCAGTCTGACCCCCAAGTACTTCACGCACCTTTTGGTTGGAATTTTGTTTCCCCTGATCGAAATTGGAGTTATGATTTTGTTTTCAGTGAAACGGCGCGTGAAGACTATCGCCTCGGACTTCTCAGCGTTTACCCGAATCTTCCACCGGTCATAATATGCCGTGGCACGGGCCATGTGCGCTTTCAGCAGCATATTCGCTGCTTGGGCGTTATGTGAATGCGCGTACATAGCTGTGTCGTCGGCATACTTGGCCAGCTTCGTATTGGGGAACTCTGGAAAGTGAGAGACGTACAGGTTGTACAACTTTGGCGACAGGCACGATCCTTGCGGGAATGACCCGTTGTGTTGAGAGTTTGTTATTCACTCGAACCTGCAAGGATCTACCCGTCAAGAACGAATGAATGAGTTTAATGAAGTAAGTCGGGAAGTTATAGTCATGGAGTTTGTAGAGTAACCCCGGGATCCAGACGGTGTCGAACGCCTTCTCAATATCGAGGAGCACCATGGTGGTGTTCTTCCCGAGGTTGTATTGCACTTTGACGTCGTTAACTATCCTAACGACTTGTTGCACCGTGCTTCTACCCTTCCTAAATGATGTGAAGAGCCCGAAAAAACTATACCCTAAGCTAATCTAGAATAAAATTGTGCATAATAAAATGACAATATAAGTGATCTATTCAGAATATCGCTCAGCCGATACAATGCAAAGCAAATCCATACTGCCTTTTACACAAAAATCAACATCATACTCCCAGCTCAGAGCGTTATCAATATATACTCCTAAAAATTTAGTTGACTGTACTTGTTCCAAGGACGTACATCAATTTTTAATAAATTACTTATACTATATTGCATTATTCTAGGAGTAAATTGAATGAATACTGTTTTGTTTTTATTTACTAGTAGGTCATTGTCCTGAAACCATGCCACAAGCTTGTTTAACATATTTTGAGAAGAGTGCCTTAGATTTACCTTGTCAGTACCCAGACTTAAGTAAGAAGTGTCATCTGCAAATAAAGTTAAGTTATTATCGCCAACAACTCTTGACAGATCATTCAAAAATAATGCAAACAATAGTGGCCCCAGGACTGAGCCTTGAGGCGCTCCAGGAGACAAATTCAATACATTAGATAGGTGACCATTTATTGAAAGTACCATCCCAGATTTACTACAATTAGAATCAATTTTTGCTGTTAAAAATCCTAAGAAATGGAACAAGTACCCTTATGCATGTTCCAAATGAATTGAGTAGGATCATAGTAAAAGAATTGGTGAGAAATCGACACTTAAGACGTCTTGCAAATACAGCGGATACAAAATATCCCAAAATAACATTTTTTCCACTGTCGCTTGAAGCTACGTGCAATTTTTTTAATATACTTAGTAGGCAAAGGTTAGATTTAAGTTGCAATTGTAAATAGGGTCAATTGAATCCTTCATAAAAAGTAATGAACATTATATCAGAATACCGCAGTACATCCCGTCCGATATTCGTTTGTTTTCTAATTATCTCACACGTATTTGAATCATCATAACTCTAGAACGTTATTATAAACGGATGTTATTGTTCAAAGTGCATTGTTTTAAATTTAGAACATTATCGCACCTGATAAATGTTTTCAGAGCAGTTTTTAATACCTAAACAATCATATGTTAGGTATTTGGTAAATTATTTGGCCTCAGGGTTGTTGTTTATGTCGCCAAAAATAGTGATCAACTAAATAGTTATTCTCGTGATTGCTGCAAAAATATTGATACATTTTTTTTAGATATGTCGTCAGCTTTTTTAAAATGAAACGTTCAGTATATTCATTTCAATTTTTGCTTAAATGGAAGCAACCTGTGGAAAATTTTATACTTTCAGTTGGGTCTTTCTACAATTTTGCAGCAATCACAATTGTTTATTTCCAAGTACATAAATTAATAATCATAATAATAATATATTTCAGGACGAAGTTCAACATAGTACAGTACAGTTACCTACTATAAAAACTTCTACTTAACCCGAAATATAAGGGTCGATTTTCAATATGTTTAATATAATGTTTTAAAATAATTGTACAACGTAACATAAATCACACAGTTATACAGTTTAAAACTTCTTTTCTCCCTGCTACTTGTTTTGGTGTACCAAAATATGGAATCCAATTTTTCGCTATTACGCGCAAATTTTGAGGGAGGTACCTGAACTTTAATCTCTGTCAGAGATAAGGAGAACTTTTTTATTTTCTATATTTTGCCGAAGGCGCCAATTGCAGAATATGTATAACCCATTGAAAGTAGGCGATACCTCGGTAAATTTGGGTATTGTGTGGTGGTTACAATATGTTTCTGTTTCATGTTTCATGTTCATGTAACTTGAAAAGACAAGCATAGTTGATGCGACATCCGTCGATCTAAGTTCTCTTACAATTTGTGCGTGATCCGGCAATTTCAGGACAATTTGGGGCTAAACGAGGTAAAAATTATAGAAAATACTCATTAGTTCCATAGGGATGACTCTGATACAGAACAGTGATCATTTGTGGCACATTATATTAGGCTAAATTCCAGAAATAAATGACAGAAGATAATTGTTGCCAAGGGAATTTTTTTTTAAATTTTCCTTTAATAGAATCATTCAACTGCCACTTTTACTGAGAAAAATTGCATTCGAAAAAAATGTGTTTTCTCCTAGCGATTTCCACTAACTATCCTGTATATACTTGACAAATGTGAACAAATTCAGACTTTATGGCTATTGTAAATGGGTTTGAGGCTAATAAATTTTATCACCAGCGATTTTATTATAATTGCCACGCATGAGAAACCAAACCCAGTGCTCTATTTTTAAAACAACAAAGTGCCAGTAAATAATTTAAGTAGATATAATAAAATTAAATGGTGTGCAACACGTAAGAAAATTGAGGAAACCATGCATGTTTTTGTAAAATATTGATAATAAATAAAACAATCCATTGCATATTTTTAAGACTCGGTTTGAATCATACAGGGTGTCTTAACCAAAAGGAGCCATCTTGAGCAACTTTGATGGTATAAATTTTATGAAAAATTACTGAGACATGTCAACTTTGTTTTCAAGAAGGATGCATATTATCGTAATATTTGTATACAGAACGTAAAAAAGTATTGAAGTTATATAGTATTATAAAATGCTACTTAATTGAAATCCGATCAATAGTAAGGACGTTCTGGTCAAAATAAATTTAGACCAAAATCAGTTTATCACTCTGTATTTCAGAAAATAAGAGCGACAGGAAAATTTCAATGGCCGTTCCTGAATACCCAAGTGAGCACTGCCCCTGGAAGTATGTACAGTTCCTCACGAAACACTATCTTACCATAGCATAAGAATCATAAAATGGGTATCAACAGCTTAAAATGAACCATAAAGCTTAGAACCAACCATGATATTAATTTAGTATAAATATATGGTACTTTGTTATTTTTACTTCAGTATTAATCATTATATCCAGATGATGTCAACATGATTGGCGAAACCCACATCGAATATAGTGTCCGAGTGTAGTGTCAAGCGTTTTGCTTTTGTGGAAACTGCGTTCGAAGCGTTTAAAAATGAAAGAAAGTTCCACGCAGACACGTGTGCATATGTAACAATAAAATAATTGGCCAACGCTCTTTCTTCTTTAACCCGTCCGAGGTCTAAAGTACAAAAGAGATTTTAAACAAAGCTATTGTAGTGTGCGATAAGTACGCAAAAATAACCAAAGCCACTTGGCGACAAATATTTTTTGGCCTTATTCAAAAGCCATTGTTTTTCTAAAAATAAATTCCTTGCCTGCATAAATATTTTGCGTTCAATACTGATGGAATGTAAAGCAGGTAGCCATGCATCACTTATGTTTTATTTTTACAGCTACACCGCCTTCGAAAACTTTTGACCTCTGACAAAAACTAATTGTTTTACAAAAATAAAACGACTGTGTACATATGTTTTGCTCTTTGGAGGCCTTTGACTTATAGATCTAACGCAAATGACATTTCTTCGCTTTTAAAATACAGGGTTACTGGTAATTCGATACATTTCTTTGGAGATGTGATGGGGCATGATCTAAAAAGTAAATTTAGCTCTAACATATATTTTCGAAAAATCTATTTGACATTTTTAAATTTTTTTTACTGGGTTACTTGTCCAATATTATAGATATCCGTTTGGAATGAAAAATATCTGAAAACATTTCGATCATGTGTCATTTTTTCAAAAAAATATTAACGTAACACGCGTATAAATTATTATAAAAACTGCCTTATTTCAATAGCTATCTAACAAGGTACAAATGTTCAATGTACCCTTAATAGTTCTAAGAAAATACTAGTAAAAATAACACAAGTAGTACGAATTTTATTTTTAGATAAACAGTAAAAAACATTTTAAAAGTAGAGTTTAATTCTTCATTAATTTAAAAGTTGTACTTTATTTTTTATATGTCTTGCTCAAAATGGGAGCCCCTACTCCGTATACAGACACTGGAGCGTCTTCTTATTTCCGTCCTCGTTACTCTGGTTGTAAGATTATGCCTTATGTGTTGGGCAGCATCGACTATCCTTTGTCTAAGGTTTTCTATAGTATTGACTGGTGTGGCATAGACCATCTCCTTCATATGACCTCATACGTAATAATCAAGGGGTGTTAAGTCAGGGCTTCGCGCTGGCCAAGGTATTGGGCCCGCTCTTCCAATCCAACGGTTAGGGAAACGTTGATCAAGTAACTGTCGTACTGTCAGCCGATAACGTGCTGGACAACCGTCGTTCTGAAACATCATTCGCTGTCTGACGGCGAGAGGAACATCTTCTAAAATCACCGCCAGATCATTTCCCCGTTTAAATTTTGAGCAAGAAAGTGTGGCCCTATTAAATAGTGGCCAATAACTCCCATCCACACATTAATAGAAAACTTCATTTGGAAACTAGTTTCACGTGTTAACTTGGGATTTTCCTCTGCCCAATAATGTAGGTTGTGGAAATTTGTTATACCCTCGCGATTAAATTTCGACTCATCCGTCCATAAAATACTTGTTAAAAAATTTGCACTTGCAATTTGCATCTGAATTTAACATAAAGCGGCAGAATTCCACTCTCCTTCCAGGATCACCTTCCTCCAAGCCTTGGACAGGGGTATAGTGGTAAGGATGACATCCAACTCTACGTATCGTAGACCAAACTTGCGACTTTATTAGTTGAAATAGTTGGGTCTTCCTCAAAATACCTCAATATTTCTTCCTCATCATCTGGTTCATAAACGGGAGGAACACCAGCGTCACTTCTTCTACATTTCACGGTGCCAGTTTCAGCGGTATTTCGATATGCCGTACTGAATACACGTGCATTTGGTAAGCGGCGGTTAGGGTACCAAATACCATATTCTCGGCGAGCTTCAGCAGCGTTGCCGCCACAGTATCCATAGACGAACAAGATATCAGCGTATTTTGCGTTGGCATACGCGGCCATGGCACAGAAAATACAATAACAACAACTAATAACAACAACTACGAGCAAAATCAAAATCTTCGATAACTAATTTAACAAGACCAACAAACTTAAGGGACACGGAGATAAGAATGTCAGTTAATGACATATATGCACAAACGTCAAAGTCAAGGACTGACTGACTTAAATGAAAATGAACGATTAGTCGCTTAATAAATTCCGCCACCAGCAAATTCCGCCACCAGCATTATCTTTACTAATTTTTTATTAGAACTATCAAGGGCACATTAAACATTTCTACCTAGTTAGATAGCTATTGAAATAAGGAAGTTTTTATAATAATTTGTACGCGTGCTACATTAATATCTTTTTGAAAAACCTAATAAGTAAATTTCATAACTGATTTAAAAAAAAAATTTTACAAGTTTTTATTTTAAATGTTCACATGATCGAAATGTTTCCGGATATTTTTCATTCCAAACGGATATCTATAATATTGGACAAGTAATCCAGTAAAAAAAAATTTAAAAATGTCAAGTAGATTTTTCGGAAATTAACTTTTAAGACATTAAGATCTACTTTTTTGAGAAAAACAAAAAAATTGAAATATCTCAAAAACTATTGAGTTTTGCATAATGTATGTTAGGGCTAGATTTACTCCTTAGCTCATGCCCCATCACATCTCCAAAGGAATGTATCGAATTACCAGTAACCCTGTATAATAATGAAGGCTAGATGTGATTTGAGATAAGTCAAATTTCCAAAACTTTGACATATATATACGTAAGTGCATATGCCTCTTTTGAATAAAAACTGTGTATATTTAGTTTCTGCAGCTTCTTTCTTAACTAAGCGTCCAAATTTGGCAGACACATTTTTATCAATTAATCAATATAATTACATCAACAAATTAATTCCTTTTCGCTAGATATTTTCAATCCTCCCCCGAGCCCTTAGGTCGATGTTCACCCTTCTGAACATGCAATATAAAAGTATTAAGTTTGGCGATTATAAAGGCACACAAAAAAATCTTGGCCGTGTTCTTGTGCCCGCTTGCTCATTATGCAGTTTTCACGGTTGCAATACTTCTCTTTGGTAAATGAAGAAATTAAAATATGTGTTGTATATGTATAAAGGAAGAAGAGATCCAAGCCCATCTGAAGGTGATCCGCAGTAATCCATAGGACTATGCGAGGGTAATAAACGGGTGTTGCTATCTATCTATGAGGTAATCTTTAGGCAATTTGGGGAGATATTGACAATAGCTGCGATATTTCGTCCCGCAATGTCTGTGAGTTACTCCTCGCTCGCGCGCTTAGCTCGAATAACCCATAACCCCTTATATTTCTGTAGTATCTATCTATTTTTTTTTTCGTATACATTATATTACCCAAGAAGAAACAAAAATTGAATGGCGAGCTTCGTGGTAGCGACTTTATTGATAATCCAACACATTTTACCTTTTCATTAAAAAAATAAACTTCCGAGGTTTCTCATCTCCTTATTTAATGTTTTCGCATGACAAAAATCGTTTCGCAATACGGTCATATCATTTATGTAATTGTAAACATGTGGGCAGTTCTTTATCTAACAATTATAAATGACCCTAGAACCGGAACTGATATGAAAAATGTAAATAAAGAATTGGAAATGTATTACATATTATGCACAATTATTGAGGCGTTGTTTTAAACATTTTATTCAGTTATGTAAAAATATACCGCACGTGACGATGATCACTTTTATACTGTTAAAACTATTGAATTTTGCATATTTGAAGAGGGGTCAATACCTGGCTGAAAATTGTAATTAAATTTAGAACTGAAAATGAGTTTGTTGACGAATTAATTGATGATTCTGTACAGTTACATGTTCGCGGCATGCCAAATATTGTGTATAAAATAATTCTCAGCTAATTTGTTAGTGTAATTTATTGACGTTAGTGTAGTATATTCTTAGATAGAGTAAAATGGTGTCTGTTTATTATCAACACTTTAAAAACAGATTTATATTTTTATAACTGCCTAAAATTTTGTTCCATTTTCTAGAGTGTCTCATTTTTCACTACTGCACCCCAATACCTCGGCCATTGGTTGATCGATTTAGATCAAATTAGGTATAGTTCTTGTGTTTCGGATTGTGATTAAAAAGTTATATAATTTTTTTTTTTAGAAATCAAATACGCCTACTATGATCAAAAGCAATTGGCAAAAATTGGGAATTTATATTGGCGATTGAGATAGGGTTTTTGTTTTTGCAGAATCTTGTTCGGCATGGCCTAAAACCCCTGTATATCAAATTTCGTTTAAAAATATTCATTCCTTTACAAAAAAAATCATATCCAAGATTTCAATAATACTCACCCTACTATTCGAGTTTTTATTGTCGGATATTTACATAACTTATTAGTCGTGTAATAATGACGCTAATTAAGCATTAGTGACACATTTTTTCTTTAAAGAAAATATCAAATAACCAAACTTTTATTTTTGTAAAGTCATTGTAACTTAAAAAACACTTAAAATTATTACGTTAACAAAAATATAATTTTAAAAAGTAAATTAAATATAATCTTTCTCCATTAGTCCTCCATCAATCCTGATACATTTTTCAATTCTCTTCTTATTATTTTTAACAACTTTTCTTAATTCTTCAACTATTACTTCATTACATGGTTCTCTAATTCTGTCACATAGTTTCGCTATATTTCGTCGCCTATTTTTATAGACTTTATTTTTTATGGTACCCCAAAAACAAAAATTCCCAGGTGTGATGTCTGGTGATCTAGGTGGCCACGCAATTAAAGTACTATTTCTTCTAATCCAAAGCATAGGGAAGTTGTTATTCAGCCAATTTTTAACTATTACTGCATTATAAATGGAAACCCCATGTAGTTGGAAATAGAGGTTTTTTTGTACGGCTAAAGGTAAATTTTGAACGGCATCTCAAAATTCATGTGTTGAAAAATGTAGGAATCTCACACTATTGAAAGTGCCATCAAAGAAAAATGGCCCAATCAAAGTCTTATTTACAATTCCACGCCAGACATTTACTTTTTTGGAGTATTGCCGTTTAGAATTTATAATCCAGTGTGGGTTTACCGTTGACCAATACCTTGAGTTTTGCTATGAGACCACGCCATTTGTTGTAAAAGTAGCCTCATCACTGAAAATAATTTTTTTCAAAAAATTTGCGTCATTTAAAAACAAATCCTGTACCCAGAAGCAATATTCCAATCTCCTCTCTGCGTCTCCTTCTTCCATAGTGTGTAACGTGGGCTTATATGGTTTTAAATTATGACGTTTAAGGCACCACCAAATTTTATTTCTGTCTACATTCAAATTTAGAAATAAATCTCTGACACTAACATGTGGTTCAGCATTAACAGCATCTAATATTAGTTGATCGAATGGACGATCGGCAACGTTTCAATTTCAACGAAATTTGATAATTTTTTTAAAAATCTATCTATCGATAGTTACTTTTATTTTATTTATTTATCCGTAAGAAGTTCTCTTACAAGACAAAGTGAAAATACAATATAAATGAAACCTAAATTCATTGTACAAGAATAAAATATCAATTTATGGAGTATATTATCGAGAAAAGTTACACTATTCGTAATTTATCAGAACTTTAAAGATGTCGAATCGGGATAAAAGAAATTGATGATTACAAACAGCCAGGATATACACCATCATTCTTAAATTCTAACAAATTCAGAAGTTTTTTATTAACAGATTTTTTTCAATACAAATATAAATAGTTTTTGTGTGTGGGTTCCTTATTCCGTGAGTTACTGACCACCTTACATTTCGATACATTTAAGTTTAACTGTATTACACTACTCCTATTAATTTAAGATTGTAGAAATATACAATCATTTATTCTGTTAGTTTCGAATTAAATTTTCAGATTATCTGCAAATAGAAGTTTATGACAGTCTATAACTATTGTAGTATTATCACTTAATAATAGAAATAAGAGCGGGCGAGGATTAGGCCCTTGAGGCACAGCTAATGTAGCCGTGTGTATATATGTATGTCTGACCTAAACCTATGTCACGTATTGTGCTCTATTATTTAGATAGGAAATAAATACATTTATTAAATTGCTGGATAATCCAACTCGACACTAACACATTAATGTTGTTTTTTAGGTTTTCGCGGGTGTTAAATGAAGTATTGTTGTACTTCCGGGTGCTCTCCCGCGTCGATGGTCAGCTCCTCCAGGAGTCACGGTTGTCTAAACGACGTTTCGGCAGACTCTCATCTGCCATCTTCAGGTTCTCGCTGAAAGCTGCCTACTGCTGCTCCTCGTTTCTCGAACTGAACTCAGTTCAGGAGCAGTAGGCAGGAAAACCTGAAGATGGCAGATGAGAGTCTGCCGAAACGTCGTTTAGACAACCGTGACTCCTGGAGGAGTCGACCATCGACGCGGGAAAGCACCCGGAAGTGCAACAACACTTAACACATTAATATTTCTATATCTATACTTCAAAAGACAAATGGGAAAAATACAGTTATTGACAGTTTCTCGTAAATAACTTGAAATAGGAACACATTTGAGATTTGATACCTACGCCAACTCAATCGTTTTATGAAAACAAATACGTGAATACCGAGTATGAAGTCTTTCGGACTCTTAAGGCCAGCGCAACTTCTCGTGAGCCGCCTGAGCGTCTAGACTAATAGAGAGAACAGGATCTAGTATGTTACACAAATATTTTTTGTAACCCCGTGTAATCAACAACTTATATAAATTGTTGACATTTGTCAAGATTTTCATCAACTTCAAACTTCAAGTTTGACAGATTAAAATTGTACGAACGATTTATTATTTGCCAAATTTATCATCTTAACAAATACGATATATTTAAATTTGCCAAATCATCATCAACATCATCTTAGGATATTATCAGCATCATCATCATTTATAATTTTGTTAAAAATGTGATATTATTTGCCAAAGAATCTAATGCTATTAGTTCAAGGTTATTCACTATATATTGATCCCCCCCCTTTATTTCTGTTATTATTGAAAATAGAAAAGAAAGTTTCGTATAAAAGTTGTTTTCATTAAAACTTGATAAAAAAATATCATGTATAGGTCACGTGATACGAAATAAATATATGTTTTTAAATGAAACACCCTATATATTATTGCATTTTGGAGAAGCCCCTTTTCCCGTGATTTCAAATATATAATATTGTATAGGTCTATCTTGAATACTTCTTGACATATTTGACATTCAAAATGTAAATGAGCTGCTTTATTGCAAGAAGAGTGAGCCATGCGTGTCAAAACACAAGCGAAACAAAACTAATAAGATAAGTAGGTCACGAAAATAATTATTTTATTGTTTATTCAATTTTGACATTTCAAACCGTCATTATTAACTCCATAGCAAAAACCGTAATTAGTTGTTTATTCATTAGTAAAATAAAAAAGTTCTTTTACGACTGCGACGATTTCTTCTTGAATTTTTACTTTAATGGCCTGAAGATTGTGGTTATAGCGTCAAATCAGGGCTATTTGGTGGCCATCGAAGGGTCCCAACATTGCCTATCCAAATGGGAAATTGATTATTTAAATGTTGCAGAACTTCTAAAACGCTATATGGAGTCGATCCGTCCTGATGCCAAATCATTCTACACAATACGTCCATCCGAAATTCTTGAATTAGACGATCTACCTCTGGTAAAATTATTTCAAGATATATTTGTCGTGTCAAAGTAAAATCATAAAATATAGGCCCACCTACTTTATTTTAAATAATTCCGCACCAGACGTGGATTGATTTTCTACCCGATTTCTTATTTGCTTGACCTTTCTCTACCTTTGGTTTTTATTCTCCCAGGAACGTCTTTTTTCTATTAAAAACTCCCGCCGTGGAAGAACTTGACTCATCTATCCACATAATTTCTTTAAAAAAAATCAGGATTTTATCTAATTCACGGAGCTTTATCTGACAAAACTCTAATCTTCTACGTTTTTGGTCTTCATTCAGTTCCTGGACGTGTGATATTTTGTAAGGCCTATATTGATACTTTTTCAAAATTCTTTGAATGTTGGAATAACTTTTTGCTATTTCATGACAAGCATTTAATAAACTATTAACTAAATTTTGTAAAACAAATATTAAAATAAGTTACGCGATCTATTTTTATAATAAATTTTTTAACAATGTACCTAGATCTTCTTCCTCGTTTGCTGTAAGGTTACGTCGTTTTCTTGAAAAAATATTGGTCCTATTTACATGATGAGAAACATTCAAAAACGTGTTTACACTAGGAGTCGCTCGATTCGGATACAACGTCATTATTCTCTTCTTGCGGTACCCTTATTTTTATTATTTTTCACATAAAGGGAAAATATTTCGACCTTTTCAGCCTCATTATAACCCATTTTGATGAATGAATAAACAATACCGTGGCCTACCTTGTTTTTGTTTCACTTGTGTTTTGACACGCATGGCTCACTCTTCTTGCAATAAAGCAGCTCATTTGAATTTTGAATGTCAAATATGTCAAGAAGTATTTAAGATAGACCTATACAATAGTATATTTTTATGAAATCAGGGGAAAAGGGGCTTCCTGAAAATGCAATAATATATAGGATATTCCATTTAAAAAACATATTTATTTCGTATCACGTGACCTTATACATGATATTGTTTTTTTTTATCATGTTTCATTAAAATATAGGTAAGATCCTACAAGTTTTTTTCTTCTATTTTCAATAATAACGGAAATAAAGGGGCGGTCAATATAAAATGAATAACCCTGTACATAAGTATATAAAAAAATAAAGCAGTTAACGAAATCTAAAATCTGCCCAGTCTTATCATCACAACATAATCAAATTCAGGGAGTTATTCTTTTAATCTTAATCATTTTGGCAAATAAAATAATAAATATTATCAGTTGGCAAGAGAGCCTTATTATCTTAGCACATAAAAAGAAATATACATTTTCATGATGCCATCATACAGTAAATCATAAGATTTGCCAAGAGGGCGTATCATTATCCATATATTAAATAAATAAGTAAAAAAAGTGCAATAAATTTGAAATAGAACTCAAAATATGAATTTAATAGTAGGTAGTTTCTTTATTATTGAAAAAAATTTAAAAACATTTGAATCATTTTGTCCATGAGCCCATGATAAACATGTCCACATCTTTTTGATTTCTTATTCAAATAAATTTAAAATAAAATACTTCTATAAACTAGATACTCACATTTCGTTTTTCTAAACTTTAAACTACTGATTTTTGTACTTAAATTTCACATAAATGTTTCTATGTAGGGCCCACTCAGCTCACTTATGTTAACTGACTTATTTTACTAGTTGCGTATGGTAAGTTTCGCTAGAATATAATTCAATGTGAAGTTGATAGTTTTCCGAATGCACAAATTCTGTTAATGAATGTGACGACGGTAATTTGATGCGAACCCAAATTAGTCTCAGCCGGAATCCGATCGTTAAAGCTCATCTATGACCAGATATAATTGAGATTTAATTATTGTTGGTTTATTGCCTCCGAAGGACAAAGAAAAGGGAAAAGCATTAATGTACAATTTACATCTGAGGTAGGTAAGAGTGGAAATTTAAGTATTGATAACAATATTGTAAGAGTGTTGAGATCTAATCTGACAAATATAGACTAACAGGTGACTCCAAATTCACTTACATCTCGGATGCAGTTTTGATACTTGCCACAGCATTCTAGAGAGCTGTGCTGAGAGAATAGCAACAGCGCAAGCGGTTCAAAACGCAACCTTAGGGCGCGCGTTAAAAATTAATACTAATTGCGAAAAGGAAATACATCTATTGATCATAAATTATTGCACTACATACTGCACTGAACCTCGATAACCATTGAATCTGAATGGAGAGTTAGTGATCTCAAACAATAAATTATTATCAGGGACTGACAGTGACTGACAGTGTTTAAAATGCATTTAAATCTGGTAGAAGTGCTTAAATCTGAAGTAAAAGTACAAATTTTTTTTAGTTTTATTCTCGGTTTTATTTAAAATTGCCCTAGAACACGTTTATTTTCAAATAAATTAAATATTACGAAAGCAAACTGATTTTATTACCTAATCTTATTAACATATGTGTTTACACATAACATAATTTTTATCTGTGTTATTTTATTATTCCAACTCGGTGAAAACAGTTTTTTTAAGTATTTTGTGTGTACAGTATGAATATACATGTACGAAATAATCTAAATCTATTTAAGCGAACCACGTTTCTGTATCGGATTGTTGACAATAAGTGTATTTCTGCTGATCATTGTCGTCGAATGACCTTACCGTACCAAGAAAAACAAAAACAACAAGATTGATACGCAAAAACTAGTTGCTTCGTAGATAAGCATTGTGCAACTATTTTACAATGTATTGATATAAATATAAGCACCTTGAAAGATACCCATTTTAAAAGTTATCAATTGTTTGCTCGAATGTTTAATGACGTCAGAAGTGTAGGCTAGGTCAAGCTCGACTAAAAATAACAATAAAAAATGGCGTTTTCTCTGTCGGCTCCATTGACAGGGGCCGGCTGGGATGTGTTTTCGATGCAGTTGGCTATGCATTTCAATGCCAACAGGTCGTTCCCACAAGTCTTGGCATTCTCAGACGCACAGAACGATGACTGATGACTGAAATGGCCGTTTATTGTACGAGATTTTTTTTGTCTAGACCCTATTGTATAGTTAATTGTTTGTTCAGTCGAAACAGAATAGAATTATCACCCACGTCGGATACTTACGTGTAATATACAAAGGTTTGTTGTTGTTTGAAAGAGACATCGCCTTGTTTAGTCTTTAAATATCTAGAATTTGTTTAATTGAATGATTAAGAATCCTAAAATATCGCCCAGTTGTAGCACTTAAACCTGAGGTCGATTATACCGCTCATGTAAACTCTCTTATTTTTAATTTGCTAAGAAAAAGTCATTCTTTATAAAGTTTTGCTTATCTTAGGTAGTCATAAACAGTTATCAAATTTAAGATACATTATGTAGGGTATTCTAAAAATTAAAAAATATGAAATCGACCTCAAGCAAACAACCTTTTTTACATTTTTAATGGAAATTTTACTTAATTTAGTAGTTTAGTAGCAAAATAAGAAAAAATAACATCCCTAAACTATTATTCATTATAGATATAAATATTATATTTATCCCAGGACTTCATCAGACGTGATACAATATGCTCGTTAAAGCCAGTTAAGACTGATAACCTGGTTTGTCCTACATGGCCCAAATTACCATCCTAGCATTTATAAATCTTTTTGTGACAATAATAAAATAAGCCATTTTAAAATATTCGTAATTTGTTTAAACCGCTATATGTTTGTATCATGCGTTGAAAATGTGTTTTGCTATAAAAAAATCTGGTTAACAGTGCGTGTATAGCGTAATACATTCAGATAGGAAAACTCACTATTAAATGTATACGCTCGAAGTCTCTGGAACAAAGCATCAGATGTTTTCCTGGATAGAGTTTCGAGCCAAAAACCGATTTTCGATAAATATTACATTCAAGTGCGCCATTAATTTTATTCGCTTGACCCCTTTATGTTCTGCCAAATTCCCCACGCTTTATATCTTTGTTCTACACGTTATTTATTTTGTAGCGCACAGTGACCACTTTTTGTGATTTCGCATTGCAAGTTGTTGACAAACACATTCCAGAATGCACCGCACACAGGACAACAAAAATAGAAAGGGGGAATGTGTGGTTGTTTGTACGAAAATATTGTCTGTTGTTTAGTTGAAAAGCTACGTAAAATACACAGCGCATTACGCAAAGAAAAGAAAAATTCAAATATTAAAATTAACTTACGAGTCATATGATTCTTAAAAATGTTTTCTTAAAATGTTTTCTTAACCGCCTCTCAAGTTACCGAAGTAACCCCCTGGAAGATCTCAAGGATCTTGTGCTAGGCAAAGAGAGACGAGGCCCTACAGTTTAATGTGGACTCCGAACCACTCTTGAGGCATTTTTTTTTAATGAAAAGTTGTTTCGCCTTGCGAGAATCGAACCCACTTCGCTAGGCAACTCAGTTTGCTAGCCAGTCGCTTTAACACACTGAGCTACCATTCCCCTGACAAAAACATGATATAGCTTACTCATAAAATACAAAAAAAATATTGAAGGAACAACAGTTTCTATATTATTTTTACCCTATAATGAATAACTAAATATGTAATTCATCTGCTCTGTTAAGGAGCTATGCTTTCGTCTTCTAGCGCAAGATGTTGATCTTTTTTAACCATCATCGACGGTAAATATCTCGCAGGTAAAACAATTTAAACATCACTTAAATGGGTTGTTTATTGAATTTTATTTAATATTGGTAAATATATTTTATACGGTATAGGATTATTTTAAAACGCTTTGCCGTTTATCAATCACTAGGTAAAGGTCTTTTAAAAAAGTACTTACTTATACGTAAAAACCCAATTTGTTAAGCTCTCCATAAAAATGAATAGGTTTTGAAACGTCTCTATCCCCCCCCCACCCCTCCATTACTTAATAGCAAAATCCTGGTCACGGCACCAATGAAACACCCCTAACCCCTCCTCTGTTACTTAATTACAGAAATCCTTGATCGTGAAGAAATCAAGAACCTATTAAATCCCACCCAGTAATTATTTATCTCAATTTTATGCCGAGATAAATAAACAAATTGGCCATTTATGCGATAGTCTAGTTTTACTAATTTAAGACCCAAATTACGTTGTGTGTGTAGTATCCTTTTATATTTATTTACTCAAGTTCTTTATGCAAAGTTTGACATTACGGTTCCTTTGTCTGATATTATCTACCTGAGAAATTTAATCACTCTGTTAATTTGAACACACTGTTTATCAATTGAGAAGCCTAGTTAATAATTTATGTTATTTAGTTCATATTTTATTACTCAAGATTGAAATGAAATCATTTATTTAGTTTATTACTTGTATGACTAGAAAGGCAAAGTTGAAAGAAAAAACAGTGATCGTTGGACAATAGTCATAAAAATCATTTTATTTTGTAATAATTGATGCGGCAAATAGCCGAACAGGAAGTTAAAAACAAACCAAATATTAAAGGCAATTGTCTAAATATTATATAAGAAATCTTACGTCGCTATAGTAATGGCCGTACTAAACATGTTTCAAGTTTTGTTGATACAATACCAAGCGCCAGATAATACAATAGTATTCCGTGTTATTTTGTGGTTGTAATTAAAGAGGCGGTCAATAGGCTGATTAGCTGTTGATTTGAAATTATGGTTTTCTTAATGCAAAACAGAGGACAATAATCATGTCATGTTCGTGCATTATAAAATTTACGTGGTAAATGAGAATTAAATACTCATGTAAAATATCATAGAATGTTGAGGAAATATCCTTTAATGGATTACACAAATGGCAACTACCAAATTGTGTATTATTGTTCATCAACGTAAAACGCGATAAGTCGATGTAATTCAAACAGACAGACGTCCCGGTTTAGAGCTTCGTCGAAAGGTAACCCCCTAAAATATAAGCAAGGTACCGGGCCAATGGGCCCGAGCACTAACCGCTGGCCTGTACAGTTTGTAGTTCGTAAAGTAATTATAGTGACAGATCGTTATTAAACAGTCATAGAAAACCAGGTAGTCGCCGGTGAGAAACCTCACAAAATACTTTGAAAGGCAAACATTCCTGTGACATTTTACATCAATATAAGCACACGGGCCTTTGATAGTACATCAGATGGAAATCGAAGTTTAAGCATATGCGATCTAATTATTCTGATTAAAGAAAATTCTGAAGAGGTATTTTCTGATACCCCTAAAGAAGTACTATACGGTAATAGATAATCAATTATTGATGAATGTAAGTGAGTTATTTGATTTATATCATACTTTTGCGGGACGAAACAACAAGACTTAGATATAAATATTCGACCAGACCAAGATAGAGACACCACCACCAAGCAAAAGGCATAAGCTCCTTGCTCGGTTTTTCATTTTTCCGATTTAGGGGAAATTCAGTGTTGGTTGTTATCCTTCATTTATATTGTATATTATGGAACAATGCACCGACCTATACTTTTATTTTGCCTCCGTGTATAAAAACAGCGTTGACATGCTGCAGCTGAGACAATCCATCAAATAACTAAATTTATGCATTTTTCTCAGCAATCCGGGCAAATAAAACGAGTTTTGTTTTATCTGCCTGTCATAAACGATTATTGTAATTAGATGCTGCTACAAAATTAGAATTACGCCGAGTAAAAGTTGAGAACAATAGTTTGGTTTATGTAATTTAAATGAACCAAGACTGAATAAAAATAGGTACGAGACTTCGCGTAGAGCGGCTTGACTGGGCAAAATATAATAAACAGTTTATATAACGGTCTGTGGACACGTGTAGTGTAATAGGTCGACAGGGGCAATAAAACGCAATAGATTTTTATCGTTATTTTATACTTTTTCAATACACAGGTACAGGTACTATTGCAACTGAAAAACGTAATCGATTTTTATTAAATAGTATGTTTTTTCGAAAAAATTGTATTGTAAATGCGAGCTTTCACGTCAGTTGTGTCAATTATTTAATTATTTGGTACACTATTCTACAGGATAAAACCCAATTACAGAACAGGAAGATAAGAAAAAAACAAAAAACGCTAATAAGCTGTACAATAAAAATGAAACAGTATATAGTATGCATAGCATAGAATATTAGATATGTCAAATATCAACCATATATTAAGAGAACAAGAAATATTTTCACAAGAATACAAACTAGTACAATTAAATAATAACGTAAATACAGTTAAACTAAATACGAAACTTTACATAATAAGAAAAAAAACAAAGAAAAAGAAGAAAGCTCATTTTAAAATAATATATTTTAATATCATTAAGACTGCAAACTGCAACTATAGTCTAGCTGATGTAAATATTTCAACATTTTGGAATTTATAACAAATTAGCTGTTTTTACACGCTTTATATTAGTTTGTTTGTTTGTAAAGGAATCTTTGAACGTGATTCTCACCCACTTCAAAACGTCAGATTAAACTAAAACTTTCCTCACCAGGATCATCAGGATAAAATAAGATTTAAAAAATGGCCAATTTATTGTCGAGATTTTGTCGGAGGAGCCGTTGTCATTAATATATATTTTATTATTGGTGAGAAACATGGCGAGGGATGAATGGCAAGAGGGTGACTAAAAAAAATTATAGTTTAAAAAAACTAAAAAAACACGCTTTAATAGCAAACAGAACTAAAAAGTAAAAAATAATGGATGCTGGGGGTTTATGAGGCTAAATAATTAAATAAAGAAATAAGTTATTGCCTTATACCTCAAAAGAGGTTCGATTCGAGAGTTTCTTTTGAGGTATAAGACAATAACTTATTTCTTTATGTAAAAGATAATGTTTAAATATTAAGATTCATTTTATTGTAAAAAGCGTGAGGTTTATAACAATTGATATCAACCACCCCACTTATATTAATATTTAAACATTATTTTTTACTTTTTAGTTCGTTTAATAGTTTTTTACAAATGTATGTATTTTAACATACCGAATAAGAAGGGTTCACAAATCACCGGAACCTTCGCCATTTTATATAAAACTCCCAGGGCGGGCGTGCGGATTTACGAATTTCGTAAATTCCATAATTCCATAATATTTGAAAACAATCAAAGCCTTCGGATTGCGTTATTTATTATATATATAACTATATAAATATATGTGTAGCGCTTGTGGATGACGAGCTACCTGAATATTTGACCTTCTCCTATAAAAGCTCCGCCTATTTCACAGCTGTCAACAAATTATTAGATGTAAATGCGGCACATTCAGCCTATTTGTTCAACTATGGCAATTACACAGAATGACCCATGCCGCTGATTTTTCTAGCTGATTGCTCTACTATGTACTCTTTTTGGATTCACTATAAATGATATCAAGTTAGCTACCGGGTGTATTACAAGTGCTCCACATTGTATAAATCAGGGAGTGTTTAAAAACATTAGTATGAGGAGTTGATAGATCATTCCTTGGGTTTACCCTGGGTTCCATAAAATTTAATTTAGCCAATAATTCTTGACAGTATATTAAAAAATATATTTTGTAAATGAACATCTGAGAAAAATATCTATGCCTGTCCTCAAAACAGCAGCTCCTCAACCAAGGATGGATCCCTGTGGAACGCCAAATGTTACGATATATTCAGCAGATTTAGATCCATTAGATACAATATATTGAGTCCTGTCATCTAGGTATGACCTAAAAAGTTTAATAGAGAATCGGAAATGAATCGGTCTGTGAAGTAGCATGTTGAAATCGATTCTATCGAATGCTTTCCATAAATCCATATAAATAACATCAGTTTGTGTCTGCGTATCTATAGATTCTGCTATAAATTGAGTAACACAAATCAGGTTTCTTGCAGTAGATCGGCCCTTCATAAAGCCGTATTGATAGACTGAAATTTTGTTGGACAGATAATGATATAAAAAATCATGTAGCAAGGTTTCCAAAACTTTACAACAATTGCAGATAATGGATATAGGTCTAAAATTGTTAATATTAGACTTATCTTCTTTTTATATATAGGACATACTTTCGACCATTTACATAATACAGGTAACTCACAATTACGAATACATATGTTGAGTATGATTTTTAGCAGGTAATCCGTCAGGACCAGTAGTCAATTTCGGTTTGAGTCTTCTTAAGGTAGCCGCAATTTCACCTTCATCAAATTCATGTAAGTGAATAGTTGTGCTTCCGGTTTGTTCATTCAAGGACCCATTGGTAGACTTGGACGATGGTAAAAAAGATTTATAGAAAAAATCTGCAGCGTCTGGGCGTCTAAAGCGTTTGATATATCATTAGAATCAACAAGCTGCGTCCCGTTGTAAGACATTTGAGAAGATGTGCTAAGCGATCTCTTTTACTTCCACGTCCAGTGGAAGTATAGTAATGCAATTTTGTTGTTGTTGTTGGTATAGGCTTAAAATGTCATGAAACGTAGAGATTTTAAATTCAAGCGAAAAAAAATCTGTCTGTCGGTCTGTAAGTTTTCTTGTGCGCACGTTTACTCTGGGAACCGTTTATGATATTGACTTGAAATTTGGTACCCTTATGTATTATAACGAGATCTAGAACTAGATTATATTTTGATCTAATCCTGTTGAAGGGTTCGGAAGTAAATGGGTTAAACCAAAGCAAGCAGGTAAGAGTCCATAAAATTGCAATTTAGGGCATGTACGAAAAGTCAAGGTCTCAAAATTTTTTTTGGCATCAGCCACCCCCCCACTATCATCCCCAATACCACCCCCATACTATTATGAAAGGGAGTAAAAAAATTAAAATGTGATTTAGTGTGTATACAAGAACAAAACTGTCAAAAAAATTTTTGGCGTTAGCGAGAACCAAAGGCCTCTAAAATTTTCTTGACATTAGCCACTCCCTCTACCACCCCCATTGCCACCGCCACCCTATTATTAAAGGGAGTAAAATATTACGTTGGGATTTAGTGTATATAAGATTTGAATATAAAACCTGGATGTGGAATTAGTGATTCCATGAGCAGCGGTTTTTATTATCAATAAAAGATCAACATATAAAAAATTGACAAAGTTTTTGAATATATTGCCTAGCCATTGGCTGTACAGGAAATTTCGATTCTTTCTAACATAATATGAAACACTATTATACTCAACATTTCAGGTGTTATATTGATTATATCTTGGAAACGTTAACGTCTTTTCCCTTTAAATAGCCCCACAGGCAAAACATATGTAACCGTTAGATCAGGCAAGTTTGGTGGCTTGTCCATATTTCCGCAACACGAGATAAATCAACGTGAAAATATTTTCAAATTTTAGTACTTTCTCTAGTCCACATGCAATATAGCGTCTGTTGATGATAAAAAATACTCTACTACTAAGAGTATAATTGATAATAGTTCTAATATTGAGCCTTGAGGTATACGTGTTTTCTTATGTTCTCTATATTGCTCAGTTTGAACGAGATTATCTAAGTGGTAGGTACTTTATAAAATTATGTAAACTTAAAATACAAAGAAACGGTTTAGACAATATAAATGGATGTTAATTTAAAATCGTAAATGTCACGCTTTTGCGTAGCGCTTCAACGTTATTGCAGTACCTATATATATATAATTAATTATAAAATTGTTTAAATTGTGTGCAGTATACTGAATATTCATACCCTTTTTATACCGTTATTCCTTCTTATTCCGTTACATATAAATGCTTAATAAATTGCAACAATTAAAATTACTCTCGGGACAAGAATTGTAAAACATAAATGCACATTCTTGGCATGTTACTTGCATCACAGCTGTTGATATCAAAACTGTTATTTTATTTATTTATTTTTTTTAGATATGTTGGTTCCTAATACAGTGGACATTTTGGGTATGAAACCGAGATACCACCTCAGATCTGGATATGCTGGTCTTCAAATTAATAGTGATACAGAAGATAAGGTAAAAACACCACGACACATTTTTTGTTAATCATTTTTTAGGATATCTATCAGGCACGTAAAGGTTAGAGTAAATTCCTTAACTTCCTTAATCGTTAGAAAGCAAGTGACAAAAATTCGCTCAGACACGTCGAGTTTTAAATGCATTTATTTATGTAAAAAAAATTCGACAAATAATTTTTTAAAAGTTATGGCGTCGCCGGCAATTTTTTCAATGGCAACCCTAATTTTTTAAAATGTCAACAGTAGAAAGGCAAACCGGTTCTAGACCACTGAGTAGAGGAACACTGGGACTCCCATTGACGTCATGTACTGGATGGCATATGACCATCAGGAGTCTTTGTGATTTAAGACCTATTCATATATGTTTAAAACTTATTTATATCTGTTCAAGACCTATTGGAGACCTGTTTATAGTTGTTTAAGACCTGTTTATAGCTGTTTGAGTCATTTTTAGAGTTGTTTAATACCTGTTTACAGGTGTTTAAACTCTGTTTTATACCCCGATGGACACATGTCATCGAGTTCATGTCGTCATTGAGAACCCCCAGTGTTCCTCTACTCAGTGGTCTAGAACCGGCTTTGCCTATCTTCTGTCAACCCCCACTTTTAAAAATGTCATTTGAAAGAGCACATTTTTCTGCATACAGTACGTTTAATTCTATAGCAATGTGCTCTTTCAAATGACATTTAAAAAAATAGCAGTTGCTATTTAAAAAATTGCCGACGACGTCATAACTTTTAAAAAAATATTTGTAGAAATTTTTTTCGACATAAAAAAATGAGAAATGCGTTTAAAATTCGACGTGTCTGAGCGAAATTTTATAAGGATTTAAGGAATCCATTCCAACCTTTACATGCTCATTGTATAAGGTGCTTTTGAATATATGCATATACTTCAATTTCGAAATCATTATGTATTATGTAAGAGGGAATGGTAGCTCAGTGTGTTGAAGCGACTGGCTAGCAAACTGAGTTGCCTAGCGAAATGGGTTCGATTCCCGCAAGGCAAAACAATTTTTCATTAAAAAAATTGCCCCAAGAGTGGTTCGGAGTCCACATTAAACTGTAGGGCCTCGTCCATCCTTGAGATCTTCCAGGGGGTTACTTCGGTAACTTGAGAGGCGGTTAAGAAAACATTTTAAAACATTTTTAAGAAAACATTGTGAAGATTAATGCCACTTTTTAAATTTAAAAATTCAAAAAAGAAAAATTAAATGCATCCTTATATCCCTTCGGTCAGCTCTGTGAAGTTAGCACTACCACTTTAAAATTTTGAAATCGTTTTGACCTCATCAATTGTAGCTTTTTTGTTGCGAATTTGTTGCGGTGAGAAAAAATTTGTAGCTCTTTATTTTTTTAAAATAACCCATAGTAATGCTAACTTCACAGTGAAGATAGCATTACCACTCACAGTGCTTTAAAATTTTGAAATTGTTTTGGCCTCATCAATTGTAGCTTTTTTGTTGCGAATTTGTTGCGGTGAGAAAAAATTTGTAGCTCTCTATTTTTAAAAAATAACCCATGGTAATGCTAACTTCACAGTGAAGATAGCATTACTACTCACCAGTGCTCTAAAATTTTGAAATCATTTTGGCACCATTAATTGTAGCTTTTTTGTTGCGAATTTGTTGCGGTGAGAAAAAATTTGTAGCCCTTTATTTTTTAAAAATAACCCATGGTAATGCTAACTTCACAGTGAAGATAGCATTACCACTCACAGAAATAACTTTAAAAAATGCACAAACATTTTCTTATCACAAGAATAATTTGTTGCGAATTTATTGCACACGATTAATAGCAAAAAATTAATGAAAAAATGTTTTTTCTGGTAATGCGAACTTGATAATCAAAATCGCTTTTAATAATTAGCCCAATAAAACGGGAGGTTTGTCGATTTGGATGAAATAATTCAGAGCGGGCTGAAATTTTGGGAACAGGCGCATTTTGTGATAATTTTTAATATATCAAAAGGCCCCACCCGTAGACGCCGGCGGAGACGCGGGGGGGGAGAAAATAAGTAAAAATAAAATTGGTTTTTCGTAAAAAACTACAAACAAGCAATTTTCGTCACCTTTGAAGTACAAAAAGGTACATTTAATAATATTTTTTCACTTTTTGAAGTATCAGAAATTCTCACAGAATAACTTCAGCCCGCTCTGAATTATTTCATGCAAATTTTCCCATTTCATTGGGCTAAATAATTTATAAATAAGAACGATAAAAAAAATTGTTTAAATATTTTTTTTAAAAGGGCCGGAACAAACAGATAGCTTTTAAAAAGTGAGCAATCGCGACTGAACGATTCCGGGTGCATCGTATAGAAAATAAAACACAAAATGTGCAAAGCAAGAAAGGAAGGAAATTTGCAGATAACAGGTTTCAAAAGATTTTGAGAACAAAACGTGGACTACTGTAATTTATATTGAAAAACAGTAACAGTTTACTCATAAAAACAGGTATTCCATTTTATTTCGTAAACATTTTACTCAAAAATGTTTTCTAAGGAACGAAAAAGCATAAATCGCTAGAATTCTAAGGTTGTCATAAAAAGAGAACATAGTTTATTATGTTGAAACTATATTAGAGAAAACTTTATTTGCAACGAATTGTTTCTCGATGCAACAAATTCGTACGCGACACGTAACAAAGTCTCGAAATGAAAAACACATAAAAAATGCATTTGCAACGGTTTTTGCAGGTGGTAGTCTTAGGCTTAGGCTTAGGCAATTCAAGTTTTCATTAAATTTTGCTAAAACTTTTTTCGCAACAAATTAGATCTCGGTGCAACAAATTCGTACACCACACGGTACAAATACTCGAAACGAGAAACAGATGGAAAAATGCATTTGCAACAATTTTTTGCGGTGGTAGTGTCAGGTTGCGCTGGAAATGCAGCGCATTATCAATTTTTGAGAAAACCTGTTTCGTAACAAATTATTACTCGGCACAATAAATTCGTGCATCACACGCTACAACTCATAGAAGTGAAAAACACATGAAATAATGCATTTACAGCCATTTTTGTAGGTGATAATGCCAAGTTGTGCAGAAGATTCAATGTTTTTTCGGTTCTTACTGAAAATTTGTTTCGCAACAAATTATGACTCGGCGCAACAAAATTGAACACCACACGCTACAAATCGTCGAAGTGAAAAACACATGAACAAATGCATTTGCAACGATTTTTGGCAGTGGTAATGCCAGGTTGTACTGAAAATTCAACGTTTTATCGTTTTTGCTGAAAATTTGTTTCGCAACAAATTATGACTCGGCGCAACAAATTTATACACCACACGCTACAAATCGTCGAAGTGAAAAACACATGAACAAATGCATTTGCAACGGTTTTTGGCAGTGGTCATGCCAGGTCGTACTGAGAATTCAACATTTTATCGTTTTTTGCGAAAACTTGTTTCGCAACAAATTATGACTCGGCGCAACAAATTTGAACACCACACGCTACAAATCGTCGAAGTGAAAAACACATGAACAAATGCATTTGCAACGGTTTTTGGCAGTGGTAATGCCAGATTGTACTGAAAATTCAACGTTTTATCGTTTTTGCTGAAAATTTGTTTCGCAACAAATTATGACGGCGCAACAAATTTATACACCACACGCTACAAATCGTCGAAGTGAAAAACACATGAACAAATGCATTTGCAACGATTTTTGGCAGTGGTCATGCCAGGTCGTACTGAGAATTCAACGTTTTATCGTTTTTTGTGAAAACTTGTTTCGCAACAAATTGTTACTCGGCACAACAAATTCGTAGACCACACGCTACAAATCGCTGAAGTAAAAAACACACAAAATAATGCATCTGCAACGGTTTTTGGCAGTGGTAATGCCAGGTCGTACTGAAAATTCAACGTTTTTTCGGTTTATACTGAAAAGTTGTTTCGAAACAAATTATTACTCGGCACAGCAAATTCGTACACCACACGCTACAAATCGTCGAAGTGAAAAACACATGAAAAAATGTATTTACAACAATTTTTGTAGGTGGTAATGCTAAGTTGTGCAGAAAATTCAACGTTTTTTCGGTTTTTGCTGAAAAGTTGTTTCGCAACAAATTATTTCTCGGCACAACAAATTCTTATATCACACGCTACAAATCCTTGAAGTGAAAAACACATGGAAAAATGCATTTGCAACGGTTTTTGGCAGTGGTAATGCCAGGTCGTATTGAAAATTCAACGTTTTTTCGGTTTATACTGAAAAGTTGTTTGGCAATAAATTATTATTCGGCACAACAAATTCGTACACCACACGCTACAAATCGTCGGAGTGAAAAACACACGAAATAATGCACTTGCAACGGTTTTTGGCAGTGGTAATGCCAGGTCGTACTGAAAATTCAACGTTTTATCGGTTTTTGCTGAAAACTTGTTTCGCAACAAATTATTAACTCGGCACAACAAATTCGTGCACCACACGCTACAAGTCGTCGAAGTGAAAAACACATGAAAAAATGTATTTACAGCAATTTTTGTAGGTGGTAATGCCAGGTTGTGCTGGAAATTCGACGTTTTTTCGGTTTTTGCTGAATATTTGTTTCGCAACAGATTATTACTCGGCACAACAAATTCTTACATCACACGTTACAAATCCTTGAAGTGAAAAGCACACGAAATAATGCATTTGCAACGGTTTTTGGCAGTGGCAATGCCAGGTTGTACTGAATATTCAACGTTTATTTGATTTTTCCTGAAAGTTTGTTTCGCAACCACACGGTGCAACAAATTTGAATACGACACGCAGCAAATTCTCCATGTAAAATCCACTCGAAAAAATGTATTTACAGCGGTTTTTGGCAGTGGTAGTGCCGGGTTGCTTTGAAAATTCCTTAGTTTTATCCATTTATGCAAAGCAAGTATATAAACACGCTTTTATAGGCCTATGGAGTGGGGACTAAGTCAGCCATTATTTGTATCATTATCAAATGATCGTAACATCGTCTGCAACTTATTGTACTAGTAGAGTAAAGTGCACTTTGTTATCCTTGCTCCATACATTATTTGCCAGCGTAGCCGATTTAATCTCTCCATTTTATTGACACTAGTCTTATGATCCCTATGAATAGTGTCTTCGGGGCAGCCATAGTAAGTTCAAAGCCTCTAGTGGGAGATCTTTAAAGACCTGCCTGGTTCTCTGCGGGTATCTAGTAGAAAAAAAAATTGTTCACTAAATGTTGCATAAGTAGGTATCAATATTTGCTGAGAAAAACAGCATTAAACAATAGCCATATTTTATTAAATGAAACATGATTTGATTGAATTCGGGTGTTTTCCGAGTTATCTGCAAGTAGCTTGGTATCCCGGTAAGGCTCCTCATTGTTCCATTAAACAAAGCCCTCATTCAGTGTAAAGGAGGGGAGAGACATGGTAACCTCTTTTGGGCCCGTAATCATTATCCTGAAATTTCTAGTTCTAAATATGCATATGTAAATTGAGACTAAATTTGTTCACGAAGTAATGAAATTAGAAACGTATTATCCTTGTGAAATTAAAGGTGTGCCATTTAACGTGAAAAGAAATCACCTGAATTTTTACAAATGAATTTATATTTCTTGTTCACTTTGCATAATTTTAAGAAGTACGCCAATAGCAACATTCCCATCCTAAGGAAATCCGTACTTTAGTAAACTAACTTGGTACATTCCCGGAACCTTTCATGGCTTCCTCAAGGGCCGCCTTGAAGAAACCCTTACACAGAAAAAAACATGGGTAAATTTTTCTTTAACCAATTATTTTTTTAACATCTTTTTTTTTGCTCAATACAGAATCACTCTATTTTCTTTACCTTCTTTCCACAGAAACGTTTTTCATTGATTATAATGTTGATAATACATCATGTACGATAATTTTATGACGAGAAATTTTAAATGAAAAAAGTCGGCAGCTACTGGAAGCGGCTGGAACCTCCCCACCCGGTGGATCTTTGAAGCCGAGGAATGCACGTGACGTGATAAGTTTCATCATGGCGCAACGGCTCCGCGCATCGACCGTGCCACGCGAAAAGCGATCTTATGCTTCACATTTGTTTCTTTTTCCTTTTTTTCCCACGGAAACGAAATCGAAAGGGTCCACGTGTGATATATCGGTGAAATCGGAATTTTAACTGCTTTTTAATGATTTGATTACAAATTGTAAGTAATTATAAAGTAAACAACTTGTTGTGCCAAAACGGCACTAAACGTAATCCGATCACGTCCAAAATTTTTTCAAATCTTCTGGAGCACCGAAGAAACTATCATGCAAAGTTTCATCCAAATCCGTTCAGTATTTTCGACGCTATCGTGGTAACACACATACATACATACATACGCACACACACATACAGACATTTTTCAAAAATCACAAAAACCAATAATTTGTTGTGAAACAACTTTTCAGTATAAACTTGAATTTTCAGTACGACCTGGCATTACCACTGCCAAAAACCGTTGAAAATTCATTTTTTCATGTGTTTTTCACTTCGACGATTTGTAGCGTGTGATGTACGAATTTGTTGTGCCGAGTAATAATTTGTTGCGAAACAAATTTTCAGCAAAAACCGAAAAAACGTTGAATTTTCTGCACAACTTGGCATTACCACCTACAAAAATTGTTGTAAATACATTTTTTCATGTGTTTTTCACTTCGACAATTTGTAGCGTGCGGTGTACGAATTTGTTGTGCCGAGTAATAATTTATTGCGAAATAAATTTTCAACAAAAACCGAGCTTTTTTGTTGCGAATTTGTTGCGGTTAGAAAAAATTTGTAGCTCTTTATTTTTTTAAAATAACCCATAGTAATGCTAACTTCACAGTGAAGATAGCATTACCACTCACAGTGCTTTAAAATTTTGAAATTTTTTTGGTCTCATCAATTGTAGCTTTTTTGTTGCGAATTTGTTGCGGTGAGAAAAAATTTGTAGCTCTTTATTTTTTAAAAATAACCCATGGTAATGCTAACTTCACAGTGAAGATAGCATTACTACTCACCAGTGCTTTAAAATTTTGAGATCATTTTGGCACCATTAATTGTAGCTTTTTTGTTGCGAATTTGTTGCGGTGAGAAAAAATTTGTAGCCCTTTATTTTTTAAAAATAACCCATGGTAATGCTAACTTCACAGTGAAGATAGCATTACCACTCACAGCAATAACTTTAAAAAGTGCACAAACATTTTCTTATCACAAGAATAATTTGTTGCGAATTTGTTGCACACGATTAATAGCAAAAAATTAATGAAAAAATGTTTTTTTCTGGTAATGCGAACTTGATAATCAAAATCGCTTTTAATAATTAGCCCAATAAAACGGGAGGTTTGTCGATTTGGATGAAATAATTCAGAGCGGGCTGAAATTTTGGGAACAGGCGTATTTTGTGATAATTTTTAATATATCAAAAGGCCCCACCCGTAGACGCCGGCGGAGGCGAGGGGAGGGAGAAAATAGGTAAAAAAAAATCGGTTTTTCGTAAAAAACTACAAACAAGCAATTTTCGTCACCTTTGAAGTACAAAAAGGTACATTTAATAATATTTTTTTACTTTTTGAAGTATCAGAAATTCTCACAGAATAACTTGAGCCCGCTCTGAATTATTTCATCCAAATTTTCCCATTTCATTAGGCTAAATAATTTATAAATAAGAACGATAAAAAAATTCTTTAAATATTTTTTTAAAAGGGCCGGAACAAACAGATAGCTTTTAAAAAGTGAGCAATCGCGACTGAACGATTCCGGGTGCATCGTATAGAAAATAAAACACAAAATGTGCAAGGCAAGTAAGGAAGGAAATTTGCAGATAACAGGTTTCAAAACATTTTGAGAACAAAACGTGGACTACTGTAATTTATATTGAAAAACAGTAGCAGTTTACTCATAAAAACAGGTATTCCATTTTATTTCGTAAACATTTTACTCAAAAATGTTTTCTAAGGAACGAAAAAGCATAAATCGCTAGAATTCTAAGGTTGTCATAAAAAGAGAACATAGTTTATTATGCTGAAACTATATTAGAGAAAACTTTATTTGCAACGAATTGTTTCTCGATGCAACAAATTCGCTGCGCTGGAAATTCACGATTTCATTAAATTTTGCTAAAACTTTTTTCGCAACAAATAAGGTCTCGGTGCAACAAATTCGTACACCACACGGTACAAATACTCGAAGTGAGAAACAGATGGAAAAATGCATTTACAACAATTTTTGGCGGTGGTAGTGTCAGGTTGCGCTGGAAATGCAGCGCATTATCAATTTTTGCGAAAACCTGTTTCGTAACAAATTATTACTCAGCACAGCAAATTCGTGCATCACACGCTACAACTCATAGAAGTGAAAAACACATGAAATAATGCATTTACAGCCATTTTTGTAGGTGGTAATGCCAAGTTGTGCAGAAAATTCAACGTTTTTTCGGTTTTTACTGAAAATTTGTTTCGCAACAAATTATGACTCGGCGCAACAAATTTGAACACCACACGCTACAAATCGTCGAAGTGAAAAACACATGAAAAAATGCATTTGCAACGGTTTTGGGCAGTGGTAATGCCAGGTCGTACTGAAAATTCAACGTTTTTTCGGTTTATACTGAAAAGTTGTTTCGCAACAGATTATTACTCGTCACAACAAATTCGTACACCACACGCTACAAATTGTCGAAGTGAAAAACACACGAAATAATACATTCGCAACGGTTTTGGGCATGGTAATGCCAGGTCGTATTGAAAATTCAACGTTTTTTCGGTTTATACTGAAAAGTTGTTTCGCAACAGATTATTACTCGTTACAACAAATTCGTACACCACACGCTACAAAATATCGAAGTGAAAAACACACGAAATAATACATTCGCAACGGTTTTGGGCAGTGGTAATGCCACTTTGTACTGAAAATTCAACGTTTTATCGGTTTTTGCTGAAAATTTATTTCGCAACAAATTATTACTCGGCACAACAAATTCGTACACCACACACTACAAATCGTCGAAGTGAAAAACACATGAAAAAATGTATTTAAAACAATTTTTGTAGGTGGTAATGCCAAGTTGTGCAGAAAGTTCAACGTTTTTTCGATTTTTGCTGAAAATTTGTTACGCAACAAATTATTACTCGGCACAACAAATTCGTACACCGCACGCTACAAATCGTCGAAGTGAGAAACACATGGAAAAATGTATTTACAACAATTTTCAACGGTTTTTGGCAGTGGTAATGCCAGGTCGTACTGAAAATTCAAGTTTATACTGAAAAGTTGTTTCACAACAAATTATTGGTTTTTGTGATTTTTGAAAAATGTCTGTATGTGTGTGTGCGTATGTATGTATGTATGTGTGTTACCACGATAGCGTCGAAAATACTGAACGGATTTGGATGAAACTTTGCATGATAGTTTCTTCGGTGCTCCAGAAGATTTGAAAACATTTTGGTTCTGATCGGATTACGTTTAGTGCCGTTTTGGCACAACAAGTTGTTTACTTTATAATTACTTACAATTTGTAATCAAATCATTGAAAAGCAGTTAAAATTCCGATTTCACCGATATATCACACTTGGACCCTTTCGATTTCGTTTCCGTGGGAAAAAAAGGAAAAAGAAACAAATGTGAAGCATGAGACCGCTTTTCGCGTGGCACGGTCGATGCGTGGAGCCGTTGCGCCGTGATGAAACTTATCACGTCACGTGCATTCCTCGGCTTCAAAGATCCACCGGATGGGGAGGTTCCAGCCGCTTCCAGTAGCTGCCGATTTTTTTCATTTAAAATTTCTCGTCATAAAATTATCGTACATGATGTATTATCAACATTATAATCAATGAAAAACGTTTCTGTGGAAAGAAGGTAAAGAAAATAGAGTGATTCTGTATTGAGCAAAAAAAAGATGTTAAAAAAACAATTGGTTAAAGAAAAATTTACCCATGTTTTTTTTCTGTGTAAGGGTTTCTTCAAGGCGGCCCTTGAAGAAGCCATGAAAGGTTCCGGGAGTGTACCAAGTTAGTTTACTAAAGTACGGGTTTTCTTAGGATGGGAATGTTGCTATTGGCGTACTTCTTAAAAATATGCAAAGTGAACAAGAAATATAAATTCATTTGTAAAAATTCAGGTGATTTCTTTTCACGTTAAATGGCACCTTTAATTTCACAAGGATAATACGTTTCGAATTTCATTACTTCGTGAACAAATTTAGTCTCAATTTACATATGCATATTTAGAACTAGAAATTTCAGGATAATGATTACGGGCCCAAAAGAGGTTACCATGTCTTTCCCCTCCTTTACACTGAATGAGGGCTTTGTTTAATGGAACAATGAGGAGCCTTACCAGGATACCAAGCTACTTGCAGATAACCCGGAAAACACCCGAATTCAATCAAATCACGTTTCATTTAATAAAATATGGCTATTGTTTAATGCTGTTTTTCTCAGCAAATATTGATACCTACTTATGCAACATTTAGTGAACAATTAATTTTTTTTTTCTACTAGATACCCGCAGAGAACCAGGAACCCGCCTTTCGAGGCAGGACTTTAAAGATCTCCCACTAGAGCCTTTGAACTTACTATGGCTGCCCCGAAGACACTATTCATAGGGATCATAAGACTAGTGTCAGTAAAATGGAGAGATTAAATCGGCTACGCTGGCAAATAATGTATGGAGCAAGGATAACAAAGTGCACTTTACTGTACTAGTACAATAAAGTTGCAGACGATGTTACGATTATTTGATAATGATACAAATAATGGCTGACTTAGTCCCCACTTCATAGGCCTATAAAAGCATGTTTATATACTTGCTTTGCATAAATGGATAAAACTAAGGAATTTTCAACGCAACCCGGCACTACCACTGCCAAAAACCGCTGTAAATACATTTTTTCGAGTGCATTTCACATGGAGAATTTGCTGCGTGTCGTATACAAATTTGTTGCACCGAGTCATAACTTGTTGCGAAACAAATTTTCAGCAAAAACCAAATAAACGTTGAATATTCAGTACAACCTGGCATTACCACTGCCAAAAACCGTTGCAAATGCATTATTTTGTGTGTTTTTCACTTCAAGGATTTGTAGCGTGTGATGTCAGAATTTGTTGTGCCGAGAAATAATTTGTTGCGAAACAAGTTTTCAGCAAAAACCGATAAAACGTTGAATTTTCAGTACGACCTGGCATTACCACTGCCAAAAACCGTTGCAAGTGCATTATTTCGTGTGTTTTTCACTCCGACGATTTGTAGCGTGTGGTGTACGAATTTGTTGTGCCGAATAATAATTTATTGCGAAACAACTTTTCAGTATAAACCGAAAAAACGTTGAATTTTCAATACGATCTGGCATTACCACTGCCAAAAACCGTTGCACATGCATTTTTTCATGTGTTTTTCACTTCAAGGATTTGTAGCGTGTGGTGTACGAATTTGTTGTGCCGAATAATAATTTATTGCGAAACAACTTTTCAGTATAAACCGAAAAAACGTTGAATTTTCAATACGATCTGGCATTACCACTGCCAAAAACCGTTGCACATGCATTTTTTCATGTGTTTTTCACTTCAAGGATTTGTAGCGTGTGATGTAAGAATTTGTTGTGCCGAGAAATAATTTGTTGCGAAACAACTTTTCAGCAAAAACCGAAAAAACGTTGAATTTTCTGCACAACTTAGCATTACCACCTACAAAAATTGTTGTAAATACATTTTTTCATGTGTTTTTCACTTCGACGATTTGTAGCGTGTGGTGTACGAATTTGCTGTGCCGAGTAATAATTTGTTGCGAAACAACTTTTCAGTATAAACCGAAAAAACGTTGAATTTTCAATACGATCTGGCATTACCACTGCCATAAACCGTTGCAAATGCATTTTTTTATGTGTTTTTCACTTCAAGGATTTGTAGCGTGTGATGTAAGAATTTGTTGTGCCGAGAAATAATTTGTTGCGAAACAACTTTTCAGCAAAAACCGAAAAAACGTTGAATTTTCTGCACAACTTAGCATTACCACCTACAAAAATTGTTGTAAATACATTTTTGCATGTGTTTTTCACTTCGACGATTTGTAGCGTGTGGTGTACGAATTTGCTGTGCCGAGTAATAATTTGCTGCGAAACAACTTTTCAGTATAAACCGAAAAAACGTTGAATTTTCAGTACGACCTGGCATTACCACTGCCCAAAACCGTTGCAAATGCATTTGTTCTTGTGTTTTTCACTTCGACGATTTGTAGCGTGTGGTGTTCAAATTTGTTGCGCCGAGTCATAATTTGTTGCGAAACAAATTTTCAGTAAAAACCGAAAAAACGTTGAATTTTCTGCACAACTTGGCATTACCACCTACAAAAATGGCTGTAAATGCATTATTTCATGTGTTTTTCAGTTCTATGAGTTGTAGCGTGTGATGCACGAATTTGCTGTGCTGAGTAATAATTTGGTACGAAACAGGTTTTCGCAAAAATTGGTAATGCGCTGCATTTCCAGCGCAACCTGACACTACCACCGCCAAAAATTGTTGTAAATGCATTTTTCCATCTGTTTCTCACTTCGAGTATTTGTACTGTGTGGTGTACGAATTTGTTGCACCGAGACCTTATTTGTTGCGAAAAAAGTTTTAGCAAAATTTAATGAAATCGTGAATTTCCAGCGCAGCGAATTTGTTGCATCGAGAAACAATTCGTTGCAAATAAAGTTTTCTCTAATATAGTTTCAACATAATAAACTATGTTCTCTTTTTATGACAACCTTAGAATTCTAGCGATTTATGCTTTTTCGTTCCTTAGAAAACATTTTTGAGTAAAATGTTTACGAAATAAAATGGAATACCTGTTTTTATGAGTAAACTGCTACTGTTTTTCAATATAAATTACAGTAGTCCACGTTTTGTTCTCAAAATCCTTTGAAACCTGTTATCTGCAAATTTCCTTCCTTACTTGCCTTGCACATTTTGTGTTTTATTTTCTATACGATGCACCCGGAATCGTTCAGTCGCGATTGCTCACTTTTTAAAAGCTATCTGTTTGTTTCGGCCCTTTTAAAAAAATATTTAAACAATTTTTTTTATCGTTCTTATCTATAAATTATTTAGCCCAATGAAATGGGAAAATTTGGATGAAATAATTCAGAGCGGGCTGAAGTTATTCTGTGAGAATTTCTGATACTTCAAAAAGTAAAAAAATATTATTAAATGTACCTTTTTGTACTTCAAAGGTGACGAAAATTGCTTGTTTGTAGTTTTTTACGAAAAACCGATTTTTTTTACCTATTTTCTCCCTCCCCTCGCCTCCGCCGGCGTCTACGGGTGGGGCCTTTTGATATATTAAAAATTATCACAAAATACGCCTGTTCCCAAAATTTCAGCCCGCTCTGAATTATTTCATCCAAATCGACAAACCTCCCGTTTTATTGGGCTAATTATTAAAAGCGATTTTGATTATCAAGTTCGCATTACCAGAAAAAAACATTTTTTCATTAATTTTTTGCTATTAATCGTGTGCAACAAATTCGCAACAAATTATCCTTGTGATAAGAAAATGTTTGTGCACTTTTTAAAGTTATTTCTGTGAGTGGTAATGCTATGTTCACTGTGAAGTTAGCATTACCATGGGTTATTTTTAAAAAATAAAGGGCTACAATTTTTTTCTCACCGCAACAAATTCGCAACAAAAAAGCTACAATTAATGGTGCCAAAATGATTTCAAAATTTTAAAGCACTGGTGAGTAGTAATGCTATCTTCATTGTGAAGTTAGCATTACCATGGGTTATTTTAAAAAAATAAAGAGCTACAAATTTTTTCTCACAGCAACAAATTCGCAACAAAAAAGCTACAATTGATGAGGCCAAAACAATTTCAAAATTTTAAATCACTGTGAGTGGTAATGCTATCTTCACTGTGAAGTTAGCATTACTATGGGTTATTTTAAAAAAATAAAGAGCTACAAATTTTTTCTCACCGCAACAAATTCGCAACAAAAAAGCTACAATTGAAGAGGTCAAAACGATTTCAAAATTTTAAAGTGGTAGTGCTAACTTCACAGAGCTCCTTCGGTCCGACACCCACGCCCAGATCAAGTTATTTACTTTTATTACAGCCGAGATTAGGACGTTGCTCAGTTTGTACAAAATAATCAATTAAATTAGAAATAAAACTGATAATGAACACATACAGAGTTAATATTTTATCGAGTTAAAGTTCTCAAAATGCAATTTATCACTATCAATACATTCACACACTTGAAAACACATCTCATACGCCCTATTTAAATGTCGCCCAGACACACAACTGATTTATTTCATCAGGGACCCGCACATTAACCGTTATTGATAAAATACATAAGTCTGACGTACAGTTTCGTCCGCACCGTAAATAGCAAAGCATTATGTAAAAGCAATAATCCGCTATTATTAAGGCGAGAGCTGTAAACATGCACTGCAACTCTTTAGTTGTTTTACCAGCTGACAGCGCTAGCATATGCTCAGATGAACAAGTTCAAGGTTCAAGTTCAACTGGATAATGGCATGCAATTTTCAAAATTTAGTTTCTCGGTTATTGTTGGGCATTTTGATAAATAAACATATGTGCGACTCAGGGAAATGTGAGTATTCATAGACCTAAATATATGCATGTATTTCAAAAACACCCTGTACATATATGCATATATTAAATTTGCTATATCAAATTTCTCCCTTCCTAAACTACTACCTGTCAAGTATTTTCTTTTTAAGTATAGCTGCAATGGACAGACATACGGAATTAATTGAAAGAGCTAAATTTTCATAAACTGTATAGTGATCTATACACCATAATTTAATTCATTACTTGACGAAAAACTGGATAATGGATGAAATTATAGTTTGTGTGGCATTGAGCCCAGCCTCGACATTATAAAAATTTTAAATTCATGTTGTCTTGTTGGATTAAAGTTTTCTTGCACTTTTCTACAAAATTTATAAACAATGTTATGAGCCAAAAAATAGCAACATAATTACGCTTGTATAATTTTGTCCTCTGCCAAACTATGTCATCCACGAATAATACATATTTATCTCTGTAACAGTTGTATATATTGTATTCTATTTAGTAAATGAGATCTTACAAAATGACACGTATACACATCTATTTTACAATTTTAATACAGTTTGATTAGCCATAGTGGTTATTATAAAGGGTGTCTCACCGGGAACTGAATCGATCGATATAGAGAAAAGTACGCATCAGAAAATTTTGAAAATTTAGATAATTACTAATGTCGGTATGGCCAATCCAACCTTATTTCAAATAGAACACCCTATATATTTTAGGGTTTTCGAAGAGAGCATAAAATTCTGAGTCGAAAATATGTAGCATATCCTATACCTAAACCTAGCCGCGTCAGAGATATTTGACATTTAGAGAATTTAACAGGTCCAACGGTTTGCAAGAACCGTTATAACTTTCTTCGTGTAAAAGATCCTCATTTGCTTCTTGTCACGTAAAAAGAACACAAGGAGAACTACGTTGTACAACTGAAATAAATTCAATAATGTCATACCAAGTGTTCCGTTCTTCGCGTTACATTTTGTCAACTTCAAACCGCGAAAACTTGTTTAGGTCAAATGGAACACCCTGTATTTCTTTACGTCAAGTTGTGTAAAATTGAATTCCCTTTTTTCTGATATTAGCATTATGGGGGTTAAAGTTACAACTTTTTGAAATATTTGCGATTTTATTAGAAATTCATGAATTATTGTAATCATTTCATCAAAATAGCCATGATTAGAAACAATTAGTCATTATCTTATGTCAAAAAATGCCAGCACGTTTAAATGATACCAACGAAAACTTTTTAAATTTGTTTATTATTTATGGAGAATGTGATAAAGTAATATCAAGAACTTGCAGCACATTTGCTACTCGATATCCACAAAAACGCAAAATAACACTAACACTGTAACATGCGTATTAATCGAATTGAAGATATGGCATGAACTAAAATAGCAGAGATAAGATCAATTTAAAATATGATTTCATTTTAATTTAATAATTGCTCAAAATTCCGCCCTCGAACCTCGACACATTTTTCGCACCTTCGGATTAGTTCCTCATGGGTAGAGGTAAATTTTCTAAATAGTTATTATTCAAATTTTGTAAGATATTCAGATATATTTCACCTAAAAAAAAAACAAAAATTTACCTATACATATTAGCAGAAGAGAAAATTTAATTTACCGTTTAAATTTTCCTGATAAAATTGTAATGCCACCACTCATCTATCGTTTCTTATGGCACAGTAAACATTGAACTGCCAACTTTATTGAAAGTTTCGCTCTCTGAACATATGAGGATTTGAGTCACTTTAATAATGCGAATTGTGTCTATTAAAAAGTCCATTTCTAGTAAATTTTGCTTCATCTGTCCATATAATATTTCCCAAATAAAAATCGTAACCCTCAGACCTTATTAGAATAAACTCACAAAAATTCTGTCTTCTTAGGAAATCTGTTTCTTTTAATCCTTGAACCATATGGAATGAAAACGGGTGAAACTTATGTTTTAATAAGATTCTATGAATTGAATCCTTGCATAGTCCCGATTCCAGAGCAGCTTGTCTTAATGACATCCTTGGAAATGCATGAAAATATCCCAGAATAACTTTTTCAATGTTTTCGTCATCAACAGTAGGCTTTCTTCTTTGCATTTTTGCCTTGACAGAGCCATAATTTTTAAAATTTTCCAGTATGCGTTTTATAGTGTTTGGTGGCGGTTTCCGTTTTTCTGGATATTGAGTAACAAATGTGCTGCAAGTTCTTGATATTACTTTATCACGTTCTCCATAAATAATAAACAAATTTAAAAAATCTTCGTGGGTGTAATTTAAACGTGCTGGTATTTTTTGACATAAGATAATGACTGATTGTTTCTAATCATGGCTATTTTGATGAAATGATTACACAATTCATGAATTTCTAATAAAATCGCAAATATTTCAAAAAGTTGTAACTTTAACCCCCACAATGCTAATATCAGAAAAGAGGGAATTCAATTTTACACAACTTGACGTAAAAAATACCATTTGACCTAAACAAGTTTTCGCGGTTTGAAGTTGACAAAATTTAACGCGAAAAACGGAACACTTGGTATGATATTATTGAATTTATTTCAGTTGTAGAACGTAGTTCTCCTTGTGTTCTTTTTACTTGACAAGAAGCAAATGAGGATCTTTTACACGAAGAAAGTTATAATGGTTTTTGCAAACCGTTGCACCTGTCAAGTTTTCTATAAAATGTCAAATATCTCTGAAACGGCTAGGTTTAGGTATAGGATATGCTATATGATATGATTCAGAATTTTATGCTCTTTTCGAAAACTCTAAAATATATAGTGTTCCATTTGAAATAAGCAAGTTGGTATCGACTGGTATAAGCGGAAGTGCCAGCTGTTTGTAATTATTTTAGTTGGATTGGACACACCGACATTAGTAATTATCTAAATTTTCAAAATTTTCTGATGCGTACTTTTCTTTATATCGATCGATTCAGTTCCCGGTGAGACACCCTGTATATACACCGTAATTTAAATTTGTATTAAGGACATTTAGTTTTCTCAGGGCGGGTTGTACAAACTGGCTCAACTTTGAGTTAAGTTCAAAATCCAAGGTTACAATTGTATCAACAATGGTAGTCAAAGATTTTGAACCGAGTTTAGGTTGAACTGGAATTGAACTGTGTTTGTACAACTCGCCCTTAGTATGTTATATCCGGAGCTCGGAATTCTAGAGACTACTACTACGTTTTGTCTAACACCTGCTGCGCACCGCGCCTTACCGAACTACCCTAGTATAGTTACGCCACTGGTAATAAAAAATAATACATTTAAACCATACCGTGTAATGCTAGTGCAAAAATTATATCTCAGCAATTATTTAAACAGAATAATACTCTGCCAAGAGATGATTCAGGACATGATGAAAGTATAAATTTTCTGGGAAGTATTTTGCTTGGTCAGATGAGTCATCATTTTTCACTACAGTTTTGTAGAAAGAAGGTAGGTACTCCCTATTGGGCAGTTGAAAGTTTTATTGGAATAAAAAGAGCTGGGGCATAATGCGTAAATTTCTGGTACAGAATACACCAAAATACAATTTATTTCTCCTATATGGGTATTTTGGTAGGACCTAATTATTATTAAAATATTTTATAAAAGCTAATAAAGCTAATGGGTTCATACCCCATTTATAAAGCTTTTAATCCTTTTCTTTCTAATTCTTAAATTTTTTAAAATTATATTTTTAACTACATTAATTTCAGAAACTTTAATTGCAATTTCTTCATATTCTTGAATAAGGATATGAATCGGATTAGAAATTAATCTTTTATCGATTATCCCCCTGTTAAGAGACCCAAGAATATTTTGATACTAACATACCCATCACACAACATTGTTGAATCATGTGAAACCAAGATTGTGCTCCATCTTATTATACACGAGCTGTCGCTAATTTTCTATTCTAAATAATGAATACCCTATTTGGATCAGTCAGCATGGTTCACTATATTGGTTTGCAAGAAATCCCAATTTAATACCTCTGAATGAGCTATATTTCAGTAAAAAGAAATTTGAAATCCATAGCCTACTTTTTGAGATATATTACAAAAACCTGAAAAATAGGAAAATCACGATCGGTCATAGCTTCCTTATTTGAGGAGATACGAAAAAAGTTATAGACAGAAAAGTTGACGGCAAAGACAATAAGAATAATAACGTATCAAAAAATTCGAAAAACACAGTTGGCTTGACATACGCTCTTGTGCAAAAATGAAAAGAACAAATCTCAAAGTAGGCCATGACACCATTAATTCCGTTTATTTTTTCTCTTCCAACGATATAAAACTTGTCAAAAAATTTTTAACTGATAGTGTCAATATTTAATATTCGAAAACGACAATTCATACATGTGTCAATTTAAAAACTGAAGTGACCAGCGAGGCCACCAGATTTAACACTCCAAGGTTTCTTCTCTTGGGGGTATATAGGGATCTAATCACAAAACCTAACCAGTCAGCATAGAAGATCTAAGATAACGTATTGCTGCAGGTCTATTGGTAGAGATAATTTCCAAAATGTTAATTTTTTTTATTGATAGAATTGTCAGATGCGTTATTAATTAAGTTTAGTAGTGTATTATTAGTTACTCTAAGGCACTAATATCACTTTGTTCATCTAACGCGCAAGCACCTCAGTTTCAAAGCAAAATATGGCATTCTATATAAAAAAATTAAAACAACAATAAATAAATCTAAAGCATATTGATTTCGGCTACCACCAGCCAACCTGTATCTATGAGGAACTACCTATTTTAGAACAGGATAATTAGTTTTTGTATGCACATTGTGCAGGTTTATAAAAACGTTAGCTCAGGGAAAAATCAATATAAATAGAATGAATTGTACTTATAAAACAATAAAAAAAGCTTTTAATTGGTAATTGGTTCCATCCTCACCCACAGCTCCTTTTTTTTGCCGTACATCTAAAATTTTGTCTGTATAATGATTTAAAAAATATTTTCAGTGATATACCGTTTTTTGGGAAGATTAGCTGTGATTGACTGATTTCATATCCATTCTATAGACTGTTCGGCAAACGGCAAATTTACGCAAGAGAGTAGAAAAAAATTTAAATAGATTTTCCTCATCTTTCATTACATTTTATCGATATTTCTTTCATGAATTCGTGCCTCGAACGATTCGGGGAATGTCGCTTCAATATTTTATAACGTATACGAACTTAAAATATATGTTCGGTTAATATTGAAAAATGAAAAACTGAAAAATGAAATGCTGCAAAATGAAATAGGTACTGAAAAATAAAAAACTGAAAAATGAAATCCTGAAAAATGAAATGCTGAAAAATGAAATACTGAATATTGACTTTGATATTTATTTTGATAACGGTTTTGATATTGATTTTAATATTGACTGAATTTGATGTTGATTTTGATATTCTTTCATGTTCATTTTGACATCCTTTCATGTTGATTTTAATATTGATTTTAATTCTGATATTGATAATAATAATGATTAATATTGAGGCGCATTCAGAGACAATTCCTTAGAATTTTGAGGCTAATCCGAGGACCGATCCTAGAATTTTGAACATATCCCCGACTTTCATGCGTCCTCAACCGCGGGGATGCGACCGGAGGGAGCATCACCGCATGGCGCCGAAGGCACCACATCGAGCGCGAAGCGCGAGTGCCTCCGCAGGAGCTAGAAATGGCCGTAGGCCATTTCTAGTATTTTATATAAAAACTTACAATAATAAATAAGATGCCTCATCGTGTATATATGCAATCAACACAAACCGCCTCTGTACGTCGCGCATTTCTTATAATAAATACACTTCCCACGAAAACTTTAAAAAACAAAGTGTATTTTTATCGAAATTGTTAAAAATAGCTCACTCAAATTGTCACTCGGCCTGTCGTCAAAATAAAACAATAAATCTGGGAACTTCTATTTTTAAATGTAAAACAAATCAATAAAAATAGTATGATCCATACCTAACTATATTTAAATGATTTTCTTAAACACAGTAGGTGATAATTGGTTGCTTATATCTTGCAGATAACTGACATCCTTCACAAAACCACAGAGAGAATTCCGAGGTACAGAAAAGAGAAACACATAACTAGCTTCTATAACCCGCCTAAAGAGATTTGGTTTGAAGAGAATGCCGAAAACTATGAACATTTTCAAGAAACGCTGGACAGCGTGTTTAAAGAAGTAGACGATATCAAAGGTTAGTTATAAACTCTTACATTTTACTTAATATTTGCCTTAGAAAATCACGTATATTCACACATTATTTTAAACGCGCGTCTCATTTCACAAACATCAAAGCACTTGAACACTACACTCGAATTCACTATTCAGGGGACGATTAATATTTTTAGTTAGAGTTTTAACTATAACAATTAATGTTTTGTGATTAGTGAATATATACAGGGTGTTCCACGACCTTAAAATATCTGTAGTTTCTAAACTGTTAAGTACAACCGCGGATTTACATTTATACCGCGATATCAAAAATAATCTTGGTCATAGGTGGAATCTGGAATTGGTTGGGAGGGTGATCAATGAAAACTATTGAACCACAACACTTAGGCCCCAATGGGCCCCTTGTGCTTCCTGCCTGTAGGCAGATCCTCGCCTAGGTTTCCAATCAACCTAATCTTGCGAAGTAGGTGGTGATGCTGCCTAGGGGCATCTCCCCTACATCGGCCAAAGTAGGCCAACGTTCTTCCTAGATGACGATGAGACTGCAGAATAGTCACAGGGTACATGGTGTACAGTCTCATCTTGTTCACAACCTCTACTGATAGGTGTTTCGCGTAAACTAATATTATGTAGATGTTACTTTAATGGACAGTGTCCAGTCTGGAATTCCGTTATAAAACGTTGGTTCCTTCTGGACATTGCCAGGTAGTCCATTGCTGTGCACTTGTTGGGATATTTAAGTTCCCTAACGAGCTGACGCTGTTTATTTCATTCCACAGCTTCTTGAATTCATTTTAGGTGTTCTCTGTAATTATTTGTGTTATCGCCGTAATTGGGAACACATTGGCCGGGCCTGGCCCAAAGATACTTAGACCTACTGCCTTCTTGGCCAGTTTGTGGGCTACTTTGTTGCCATTATGCTGTGCATGTCCCTTCTCCCAGCATATGTTATTCATGCTGGAGGCACCCTTAATTGCTTCGTGACATTTTTATACTGCTCCTGTGGTAATTTTGCAACTTCTCAGGGCTAGTAATGATTGTCTACAATCTGTGTAGATCCTGATTGCTTTGCCCGTAGTTTGTCTACAGACAATCTCTGTTGCGGCTATGGTTATGCCCGCCAGTTCCAATTGTACTAGGCTGGCTCTCCTATCCATAGCACATTTATATTGAATTTGCAGACTTCTGGAGTATATTCCACATCCTGCCCCATTCTTCTTTTTTGATCCGTCTGTGAAGATGTTGATCACACCTTCGCCAGCAGCCTCGTTCTCACTATTCGTCTGTATTATGTAGGGTCTGTCAAAGACAAACCGGGGAGAAATGCCATCTGTGCATGTCCGTAGAAGAGGCATCTTCCTGACAGCCTCCTTTCACAGGTGACTTTTGGCTTCTCCACAGCCTACATTTGGTTGTATGCCAGCGGATTTGAAGCATACCATTGTTGTCAGAACCACTTCTCCTAGATATATATCTTGTGGTGGCAGACACAGCATTAGCTCTCGTTGGCGTTGTTCGCATAGCTCCGGTTATGTTTAGGCAACTCTCTGCATTTGGCTGAGCTTGACCTTAGCTGTAGTCTGTTTGCTCTTAGGCCACCAAATCACAGCTCCATAGGCTATCATTGGTCTTATGACGGCAGTGTATATCCACATGACAACTTTGGGTTTCATTCCCCAGGTTTTTCCCACAGTCCTGCGATACTAGTCATAAGAAATTTAAGCCTTCTTTAGTCTTAAATGAATCATTTTTGTACGGTGGTATGTTTACGATTTCGACTGTGCAAACCACGATGCGCATAATACGCCATTAGTCGTATTTTCATCGCGGTATCGTGAGCTTTTTTCAGCAATTGCCAACGGTATGCATTAAATGTTCGAAAATTGCCTGTTTGAAAATTTCCCGAATGCCATCATCCAACGCAAATATGGCGGTGCAGGGAAAACAAATGTCATTTGTGGCCTTGACCAATCGCAATTCGACAATTTCTTCCTAGCTGGATGTTTTACCTTCTGCCGCTATTTGTATTGAATTATCTACTGTGGCGAAATGTCAAACGCTTTATTAAAAAAGTGAGGTTAGGATTTCGTCAAACGTCAAATAATGCTGTTCTTTGGATCCCGTGCTAATTTTTACGATTTCACCACGAATTTCACGATGTGCCCCAACTACCAACCTTCCCCTTTCCATAGCGATGCCATATGACCCTTAAGCTCACTTAAGAGCTAAGATGTGAGCATGTTAAAATTACATGCTCGTTTTTGACGAAATTTTGTCCCATTAAATGTAAGGGAGCTCCAGAAAAAGCGACTTGGCAAGTATTTCTTCTTGATCCGACAACCATTCTGAAATTTGAAACATATTTCGAGTTATTATAATTAGTTTATCTCAAGAATTAATAATAATACACGTGCACATTATTACAGATGATGTCAGTATGAGACATAGCTGGAAAAACTTTCACAAAATTATTGTAAAGGTTGATATAAGCTAGTATAATGCAGTCAAAATAGGATTTGAAGTGGAACTTTTTCCATAAGCAATTTTATGGTTGTATCCTGTTGGGGAGGTGTTAAAGAGTATCCAATAATTCTTGTACTTCATTTGTTTTAACAGTTTAATTTTTTTAACCACGTTTTTCAACCTAAAAATGTGAATAACTCGAGATATATAGCATTTTTCGCCGATTGACAGCAAAGTACTAACTTTGCTGACTAATGTCAATCAGCAAAGTGTCACTTTCCCTGCCTAGGCAGGAAAGTGAGCATTTTCCTGCTTAGGAAAAGGATCCAACCATAAAATTGCTTATGGAAAAAGTTCCTTTATAATGATTGTCTGTGCTACATCCATTGTAACCTTTGATCAAGACAAATTTTGATATCACAATGCATAAGGTTACATATCCAACTAAAATGTTTGCATACCAACCATCAGGGCAACTGGAAAAAAACGGGAATTTAGTAAAACCGTAAAAAAAACTGGGAAAAACATGAGGGTTTCGGAGAGTAATCGGGAATTATTTAGAGAAAATATCCAAAGAAAACACTTTTTGGACGAGCACGATTTCTCTGTGTAAAAACGTAGCATATAGAGCGAGTCTTTTGATATGGGAATATTTTTAAAATCTTGGAAACAAAAAATGATCGCGTTTCAATGCTATTTTTTTAACGTTCGTGCAAAAAATAGCTTCTTTAGCTGATATAAAGTTACCAAAAATTATTTTTTTTGTAATGTACAAGTACTGCAGACTGCAGTTCATTTATTGATTGATTTTCTCAAAATTCCGAAAAATTGCAAAAACTTAGACAGCAAAAAAAAATAGGACAAGTCTTATAAAGGTATTTTGCTAAAATCTAGTTCTGTACATCTAACTTTAATTTTTGTGACATTGTCAGTTAGTTGTCATAATTTATTGCAAGTGTGCCAATAAAAACTAATATGCCTCATATAAGCGATTTAGTTAAATCTGGAGTTATTGCTAAAGCAGAAGATGGATGGACAATGAGACAACTTGCACTGCGTTATAATATTGAGAAAAATTCGGTGTGTAACATCTTAAGAAAGTGGAGAATAAACGGTACGATTAGTAGAAATCCTGGGTCAGGGCGACGAAGGATATCAACTCAACAACAAGATTTGCAACTGGTAAATGCTTTAGTAGAAAATCCATTTTATTCAGTTATTCAGGCTGCTGAAGAACCGAACTTTCCTGGATCGAGTAGTACTGGTCGCGAGTAAGAGAATCGGAGCTACACTGTCATGCAGCAGCACAGAAATACTTACTTAAAACTGAACATAAAGAAGCTCGAGTAGGATTTGCGCTTGAATTTTGAGCGCATGATCTAAATTTTTAGAACAGTGTAATCTTTACAGACGAAAAAACTTTCCAGTCAACACACAGCGGTCGTATTCGTGTTTACCGCTTTCCGAATACTCGATTCGATGGGAAATATATATCTAACAATGATAAAAGTGGTAGATTTTCCGTCAATATGTGGGCTTGGATATCGGCGCGTGGTCCTGGTGTTTTGTGGCATATTGAGGAACGATTTAGTAGTGAAACGTATATTAGGAATTTAGACAATATTATGCTCCCTTCTGTGTCACAATTATTTCCCAATAATGAGTTCATATTTCAACAAGACAATTGTTCCGTTCATACTGCTCATACCGTAACTAACTGGTTTCAAGATATCCACATCAATGTTCTTAACTGGCCCAGTCATAGTCCAGATCTTAACCCTGTGGAAGAAGTATGGGGACTACTCGTAAGAAGTATCCGAAAACAAAATGTGAGACCACGGAATGCCGAAGAATTACTGGAAATAGTAAATAATTCATGGAAAAATATTATTACTAATGATTATTTTATAAGGTTATTTAATTCTATGCCAAACAGACTTATAGAAGTTATAAATAGAAATGGCGCAATAACGAAATATTAATAGTTAGCTTCTTGTTAAGTAGGATATCCTTTGTCCTTTGATCCAGGATTTCTACTAATCGTACCGTTTTTCTCCACTTTCTTAAAATGTTACACACCAAATTTTTGTTAATGTTATAACGCAGTACAATTTGTCTCATTAACCATCCGTCATTTACTATAGCAATAACTACAGCATTAAAATAAAAAATAAATTAAAAGTGATATCTGTTTTATTTCGGCTACTCATTACATATTCAAATAGAGACAGATTTATATTAGAAAAAAAGTTGTCCTATTTTTTCTGCTCACGACAGTACCGGAAAAATTTCCAGCATTAATTAAATCAAGGACTAGGCAGATTATAAACGAGAACTTTCTTTCTAGCTTTTTAAAGCCAAATCAAAGAACTGCGATTTCTCATTTGAAACTCATTTTGAAAGCGATCTAAGTATTTTCTTGTTAATTGTACGTAATAACAAATTCAATCTACTTTAATCTACCGCAAAGTATACATTCCCCTACACGAAACATAACTTAACCCACATGAATTAAAGGAGGTCACCTTAATCACGTTTACTTAATTTCAGAAGAAGCCTTAAAAAACAGCTGGGATTGCATCAACATAACTGACCTAGAGTGTATCTTATGTAGCCGCTGCCTCCTCGATCCCGTAACGACGGGCTGCGGCCACACCTTTTGCAGGGGGTGTCTGACGCGGGTGTTGGACCACAGACTGTCGTGCCCTTTGTGCATGGCAACTCTGAGCATCGCCGACTATTCCAGGGGATCTACGGAGGTACTGCGACAAGCGATCCAGTTTCTTGTTCCTAAAGATTTCAATGAGAGGGTGTCGATCAGCTTGAAGGAGAGCATGATTTTGGAGAAGAGCTCCGATGTAAGTAGCAATTTACAGGGTGATCTAACACCTTGTCTTATTTTACAAAAACTACGCCAAATATCTCGGTTATAATATCTATTGTAGAAGGAAAGAGGTTAATTGGAATTTGTTTATTCAGTTTTTTGTTAATAAATAAAACAATTACAACGGTTTATAGGTATGTTTTGTTTCCAATTTTGCTAAAATTTTAAATCCATTAAACATTTTCAGTACAGAATTAGCATAATAATTTTAAAAAGATTAATCACTGGACAGATGAATATTCTGACAGTTTTGACAAAGCAAAGAAAGCACTTTCGAATGCCATCACGCTTTATCTTCCTTACATGGAGAGATAGGAAGAAACTTAAAAAGGATGAGGGTTACCGACAAAGATGAGGGATGTCCGTGTTATTCCGTCACTTTACACTGACTTTCTCAACTGAAATTAGTTACACTATATTTCGTATGATTAATAATTACGTTTCTTTTTCAGATTCCCGTTTTCGTGTGTACTAACGCCTTCCCCGGCGTTGCCTGTCCTTTGTACGTCTACGAGCCAAGGTACCGACTCCTAGCACGGAGGTGTCTACAGTCTCCGACAAAGAGATTCGCAATGGCCAGTAAGGAGTCCAACGGTGATAAATTTGTTTTATGCGGGACAATTTTAGAGGTGAAAGACGCTGTCAGTTTGGAAGATGGCAGGTTTATTTTAACCACCGTCGGTGTGAGGAGGTTCAAGGTGCTCAGCAAGGGTGAACAGGTTAGTAGAATTTGAATAAGCTTTGACTTGGTTATTAAACATCCAAATTTAATTTTTCCAAAATTCGGTGACATTTTTGTAAAAGCTAGTTGACAGTTTGTAGTAACCCTCAAGTCTGCTAAAACCGTACGCAATTCTCAATAAGTGATTTTTTATTTAGCATAAAAAACTTTACTTTGTGAGTATTTTTAAAATTTTCAATGCAATAGAAACTGTAAATTGTTATTTTTCAAAGGAACTTGTACTAAAATTGTATTTAATTGTACATTATTACTTGGGTAATGAACTAGGGTTTTTTTTTAGGATGGTTATGATACAGCTAAAGTGCAATACATCAAAGATAGCATAGTTCCCACTGAAAAATTACCCGAGTTAATTTGCCTTCATGAGAAAGTCTATAGCAAAGCATCCAAATGGACCCGATCTCTGAAGCCCAAAGTGTTAGCAGAGGTAGAGAGGCTCATCGGTCAAATGCCCAAGGTGGAGAGGAACTGGCCCAGTTTACCGGATGGGCCGTCTTGGACTTGGTGGTTGATGCCGATTTTACCTCTCAGTTCGCAGTTGCAGGTGAGATTTCGTTTTCAAAATAGTTAATAACTTAAAATGAGTGGTAATATAAACAAAGAGAAAAACCTGACATTCTCAAAAAAAAAACGAGTCTTGTAGTTCATATTCCTAACAGTAACCTAACAATCTGGTGTGCTGCTGCTTCCTATTTAGTTTCCGCAAACATGAGAAATTTGAACACTACACTCAAATGCACTACTCGACGCACGTTTCGTTAACCACGCTAGCATCATCGGGAGAAAAAAGATTATCTCCCGATGATGCTAACATGATTGGCGAAACGTGGAGTGCATGCGAGTGTATCTTCAAGCCATTTGGTGCTTGTAAAAACTAAGTCGGAGACATAATCGTGTTTCTTTATATGCAGTGATAATAAACAAAAGTCTTCAATTTGGAGTTGTCACAGTATGTGATTGTTGAATAGTGACTGATTCTAAATTTTAAAACTGATGTTGAGATGGTCAGCTGGTAGTCCAGATTTAAATCTGATAGACTATGTACACGGTGATTAATGTATCGTCTGTTCCCAAAGGGTCATAAAACATATAAATGGATTTTCTAAAGACTAGCATAATTATGTTCGGATTTTTTTTTACAGTTTTGTCACAGTAAAAGTGGGCAAATTACATTTTAAAAAATATGTTTGTAATACACAATGCAAAATAATTCCGTTTTGTATTTGAAAATAATATTTTAAGATATTTTTTAAACTGTAAAATGCTACTACACATATTCTTGACCAACATACCCGAACATACCCTGAGAAAATTGCCGATAAAGAACAAAATATTTTTGGATACAGAGCACATCAAAAATCAATATTTCAATACCCCCGAGCCCATAACCGGAAATGACTCACAGGCGACTACTTTTCCATACTGTTTCCTCCGAATTTATTTTACATTTTGAAAATTACATTATACTTCTGTCCATTCTGAATAATTTTTACTTGGGCACTTTTTGATTTGACAAAAAATGTTTTTAGGCCCTTTCCAAAACCGCTCTGGCGGGAAATTTGCAGAAATCTTTGTCTGCGGTAGCTCAGTGGTTAGCGCATGTGGCATTCTCTTTGAGTATACCTAACGAAGTGGGTTCGAGCCCCCACCTACTGCAAAGTGATTTTCGACTATAAACTACCCCCAAGAAGTGGTACTGTAAACTGTAGGACTCCGTCTCTTTTACTCAGACAAATCTAGACGGACGGTTAAGAACATTCGCAAAAAAACAAATATTTTCAACATAGAAATCAATTTTATTTTAATTTTTTTTATTAGAAAAGTCGCTTTGGGCTCTCCCTAAAATCGGTCTTGATGCTCTGTCGAGAAATTTGAAACAGTTGTCTATTCGAATAAAGTTATTTTTAGCTCTCCCCGAAGCTGCTTTTAGTGCTCTGATGAGAACTTTTGAAAAGTTATAATTTTATTTTACAACATGTTTGACCCGACTTATTGTTTATGGGTCTTCTGTGGAGCCGTTTCTGGCAATCTGACAATAAATGTCGGTTGCATAGATAATATATTTTAAATGACCCCAAATAGAAAAATCTAGGGAGTCAGATCAGGTGACCTTGGCGGCCATTTGACAGGACCATTCGTCTAAATGACGTTTGTCGCAAACTCTGTTGAAGGTAGTCAGTTACTAGTCTTGAATTATAAGGAGGAGCGCCATCTTGTTGGAAATACATTCCCTGTTCTAAATCCAATGGTATTAATCTAAAATAACTGTACTACCAAATTATTCCAGCCAAACATTGAATCGATCTTGATAATTATCCTCCCTTAATAAATTTTGATTTTCTTGTGGTGACCAGTATCTCGCATTTTGTCGGTTAAATAACCCCCTTGTGAACCTAGATTCGTCTGAAGCTAAAATCCTTCACAGAAAATCATTGTTTGGCCACACGTTATTCTCTAAAATTCAGTTGCAATAGGTCATCCTACGTTCGTAATCATTTTCGTGCAAGTACTGATTCAATAACTGTTTATTGGGACACCATATACAGAAACTGAAGAAGATATCTTTTTTCTTCAAATGTCAGAAAAACATGACATTTTTTAACTCATTTCATGATATTCTTTCCTTTTATTTGGGTTTTCTACCACATGTATTATTGTCCTCTTCAAAAAACAAATCACCGAATCTACAAAATAGTAGAGTTATTGGAAAAAAGCCTCTGCGTCGTCCGTGACGTTTACGCCAAAGGAATAGTCAGAGGTTATGTTTTGCAAATAATATAAATCGGAATAAACACAGAAATAATGTATTTTACTGACGTTTCGGAAAGTTGTCTCTTTTCGTTTTCAAAGCTTTTTTCGAAGAACTCTTATTTGTTGTGTATGTTAAATACACAGCTTTAAGATTCTGTTTATGTTATTTCCATAGATACTTACTACTTACACAGAACATAGAACTGTTGATATTTTCTTTTGGATAATGTTGAGTTTGTTAAGTTCCTCTTTTAACATCGGTAGCCAGGTTGTACAAATATCTGCAGAACAACTCGATACACTTGTTTTCATTTAATAAGATTATTGCTGATTCTTTAATTTTTCTTTTTTGGTATCTGCTTCTTTTGTTAAAATATTTGCCGAGTCCCAGTTTATTCTATGTCCGTTTTCCCAAGCATGTTCACAAATCTTTGATTTCTGAATTTCATTCTTTTTAATGTAATTCTTGTGCTCATCCAACCTCACACTGAAAGGTCTGGATGACTCACCCACATAACATTTATCACATTCGCACGGGATATTGTAAATACAGTTTTTTGAATTCTGCTCCCTGTTTATCGGTTTTGTTTTTGTTAAAATAGATCTTAAAGTGTTCCCCGTTTGAAATATCGTCCTAACATCAAATTTGTCACCTATACGGCGTAGCTTTTCCGATAATCCGTATACATAAGGAATTATTGCTGTATAATGACGTTTAGGTTTTTGTCGTACCTGATTGTCCCTATTTTCAACATTTATTAAAATCTATCAACAAAGGCTTCAGGATATTGATGTTGTACTAGAACTTCTTTGGTAATTTTTTCTCGTTATTTAATATTTCATTATTAGATGAAAATATTTCGGCCCTATCGTATAAATATTTTACAACACCCCTTTTAACATTTATTGACTGATTTGAGTTAAAATTTAGATATCTATTAGTATGTGTTGGTTTTCTATAAACGCTTGTTTCAATTGTATTATTTACCCTTCTAATTAAAACATCTAAAAACTGTAGTTCATTCCTACTTTCTATTTCTAATGTGAATTTAATAGACGGTTCCTTACTATTTATATTTTCCAAAAAACTATCTAGTAAATCGACACCATGAGGCCAAATTGCAAAGATGTCATCAACATAACTCCACCAGACAACCGGTTTGTTTACACAATTTTGAACATGTGTGTTCTCCATAAATATGTTGCTTAAAATTGGTGATAATGCAGACTCCATAGCCATACCAAAATCCTGCTGATAGAACTCATTGTCCAATTGAAAATAGGTTGTTTTTATACACATTGTTAAGAGTTCCATTATGCTATTTACACTTAATTTAGTTCTAGTTTCCAAATTATTATCATTTAGCAACCTGTCTTTTAACTATTTTTAAGGTCTCATCTACCGGAACATTGGTAAAAAGACTAACTACATCAAAACTAACCATCAGGTGTGATTTATGAATATCGTTTTCATAAATTTTTTCTATAAAATGTTTACTATTTTTGATATATGAATCGGTATTTCCCGATAATGTATCAATCATTGTAAGTAAAAATTTTGCCAAATTATGACATGGTGAATTAATAGAACTAACAATTGGTCTTAAAGGAATATTTTGTTTATGTGTCTTTGGTAAGCCATAAAAATGAGGAGGCTTATTATGATGTGGTGTAAGTTTCCTTCGTTCAAAATCATTAAATTCATGTTTGTATTTAAGCAAAGTTCTGTAAATTTTGCTCTCTATTGATTTTATTGGATGTTTGTTTAGTTTTGAGTAGGGTCCCTCATTTACAAGAGTCATGATTTTTGTGTTTTATATATATATATATATATATATATATATATATATATATATATATATATCTTTATCTATAATGACTGCGGCATTACCTTTGTCTGCTGGCAATATTTTTATACTTTCATTGCGTTTTAAAGAATTTATCGATAACTTTTCTTCTGGAGTTAAATTATCTTTAATTTTGTATTGCTTCTCTAAAGCAATTTTTGCCCATATGCGATATCATTACCACTATCTGTTGGTAAATTTTGAACCGTTTTTTCTATTGCTTTTTCTCAAATTTCATGATATTAAAGTTTGACATTTTAGACGGCTGTGCGTTGCCATTAGCAGCGGAGGTAAAAGTATTTTTCCTGCCACTCCCAGCGTCAGAAAAGGTACGTTTACCTCCGCTGGTAATGGCAATGCACAGCCGATTTTATCTTTATTTTTTTATAGCTAACCAACATGTTTTCTTCAAAGTAAAAGCCACTTGTGACTTGTCTGTGAACGCAAACCTACAAACTCGTCACAAAAGTATCACTTTTACTCCTAATAAAACAATATACTATTACTACCTATGGAAAAATTACTTTTACGTCTTTTCACCTTTCTATACCTATACAGTACCTGATTTGGAGCACTACCGTTTTTGAATGTTATTTTTCTCTTACAGGTCGGATTTTTGTGCACAACAAGCCTAGAGAAGAGGCTTCGTGCAATAGACAAGATGTTCGAGCATATGAACATCCGGATGAAAGCCTTGGAAAGGAACACCGTCGCGTGTTCTCAGGACGAAGATCCGTTGGAGTCTTGCGGGGAAACGGAACGATCTTTTGAAATGCCATTTAACGATAATTGATTTAAGGTTACTGTTAAGACCAATATTTATATCAACTATTTATATTTATCGAACAATACACTCTATTTAAAGCACTTTATAAATAATGTAAAATTGCGACTAAGTTTTAAAATTTGACAGCGTAATCACTTCGAAACATCAGCATCGCGATTTTATATTCAACGTTAATTTTGTCGGGAATTGAGCCGGAAGGAAAAGTGTATTGTTTTTAATTTACTGAAATAATTGCCATTTTTCCATAACGTAATTTTGTGATCATCCAGGGATACATATATATTTATTATGAAGGAGTTTTTTATAACAATTCCCTTTTCTAATATATCTCGTACAATCATTTTTATCTAGAATATTTTTGACTATATACTGTAGCTTGATAGTATTCGGATTTATTGAAATAATTGTACCTATTTAAAAGTTTTAAATTATTTATAAAACCCTTGTGATTTTTCTTAGATGGAAATGAATATGACCAAAAATTTATTTATTTTTCTATGAGCTAATTATTTTATTTTCATATAGCCTTACTTAGGTATATTTTTTTATTTTATTGTAAATATCGAGGAAACGTGTAGGGATTTTTTATAATTTTAGTAATCTCATCGATGTTTTTCACGCCCACTTGGAAAATTACACGCTGAACGTGGTTTTTAATGTTTAACTTCAGTTTCATATTTATTTTTTTTCATGTGATATTAATTTAATAATTTATCAGCTTAATTTTTATTACGATTAAAGATATTTCAAAAAAATAAATTACATGAAGATTATTTGATGTTTTATATTTACCTTTGCCCATCCCGCACACTTGGATCCCTTAGTCCATAATTCTGAAGTTCCTAGCAGAGTTGAGGTACTCGGTATTAAAATGTACTCCAAGTAAAGTAATGAGTACATTTTTACTTTAAGTGTTTTGCTCTAAGTACTTTTAAAATTCATGTATTGCTACTTGTACTCCCAGTACTTTGACTAAAAAGTACTGGATACTTGTTACTTAAAAAAGTACTCCAAGTACTTTCTTATAAGTATAAAAATTTCTCCAAGTACTTTTAAATATTCAGTATTTTTTACAAAATTTAAAAATGTAACCTACTCTATTTTAAATTATTTTGTTAAATAGATTCATCAAATATGCAGTCTCATTATTTATTGGGTGGTTTATATTATGATCATGCTACATAAAGTGGGAAGTAATAATAATAATAAATCATCTTTATTTAGAAAGTGGTACAAGAAAAAAAAAGAAATAATTGTAATACATATATATATATATATATATATATATATATATATATATATATATTGTTATTATACATGATTTGCAGGAAACAACTACTCAGCGGGCAAATACCCCGACCTGCATTGAATTATACCTTACAAATCATGAAAGATTGGTAGCCAATGTCATTTGTCAATTCCCCGACCAGACATAGACCGGTTTCGAACTTATTAGTTCTCATCAGTATGCCATAGGTCATGGAACAGACAAATGACAGTGGCCAACCTGTTAGTTTTATACAAACTTAAGTAAATGGTGTACCGGTGAGAGGTAAGTGAATACCCTCATGTGGTCAAATGCTACTATACACCAGACATCATAGATGTCTCCATGGTGTATAGCGACTTGCTATTTTGCAAGTACCGAGAGCGGTGACCTTTAGCCCTTGGTGGACTTTACCCATATACTGTTATTATACATGATTTGCAGGAAACAACTACTCAGCGGGCAAATACCCCGACCTGCATTGAATTATACCTTACAAATCATGAAAGATTGGTAGCCAATGTCATTTGTCAATTCCTCGACCAGACATAGACCGGTTTCGAACTTATTAGTTCTCATCAGTATGCCATAGGTATATATATATATATATATATACAGGATTACTGGTAATTCGATACATTCCTTTGGAGATGTGATGGGGCATGAGCTAAGGAGTAAATCTAGCCCTAACATACATTATGCAAAACTCAATAGTTTTTGAGATATTTCAATTTTTTTGTTTTTCTCAAAAAAGTAGATCTTAATGTCTTAAAAGTTAATTTCCGAAAAATCTACTTGACATTTTTAATTTTTTTTTTACTGGATTACTTGTCCAATATTATAGATATCCGTTTGGAATGAAAAATATCCGGAAACATTTCGATCATGTGAACATTTAAAATAAAAACTTGTAAAATTTTTTTTTTTAAATCAGTTATGAAATTTACCTATTAGGTTTTTTTAAAAAAATATTAATGTAGCACGCGTACAAATTATTATAAAAACTTCCGTATTTCAATAGCTATCTAACTAGGTAGAAATGTTTAATGTACCCTTGATAGTTCTAATAAAAAATTAGTAAAGATAATGCTGGTGGCGGAATTTATTAAACGACTAATCGTTCATTTTCATTTGTCAGTCAGTCCTTGACTTTGACGTTTGTGCATATATGTCATTAACTGACATTCTTATCTCCGTGTCCCTTAAGTTTGTTGGTCTTGTTAAATTAGTTATCGAAGATTTTGATTTTGCTCGTAGTTGTTGTTATTAGTTGTTGTTATTGTATTTTCTGTGCCATGGCCGCGTATGCCAATGCAGAATACGCTGATATCTTGTTTGTCTATGGATACTGTGGCGGCAACGCTGCTGAAGCTCGCCGAGAATATGGTCTTTGGTACCCTAACCGCCGCTTACCAAATGCATGTGTATTCAGTACGGCATATCGAAATATCGCTGAAACTGGCTCCAAGAAATGTAGAAGAAGTGACGCTGGTGCTCCTCCCGTTTATGAACCAGATGATGAGGAAGAAATATTGAGGTATTTTGAGGAAGACCCAACTATTTCAACTAATAAAGTCGCAAGACTAACCGAAGCGTCACAATGGAAAGTTTGGTCTACGATACGTAGAGTTGGATGTCATCCTTACCACTATACCCCTGCCCAAGGCTTGGAGGAAGGTGATCCTGGAACGAGGGTGGAATTCTGCCGCTTTATGTTAAATTCAGATGCAGGAAGTGCAAATTTTTTAACAAGTATTTTATGGACGGACGAGTCGAAATTTAATCGCGAGGGTATAACAAATTTCCATAACCTACATTATTGGGCAGAGGAAAATCCCAAGTTAACACGTGAAACTAGTTTCCAAATGAAGTTTTCTATTAATGTGTGGATGGGAGTCATTGGCCACTATTTAATAGGGCCACACTTTCTTCCTCAAAATTTAAACGGGGAAATCTATGAACATTTTTTAAGAAATAATCTGGCGGTGATTTTAGAAGATGTTCCTCTCGCCGTCAGACAGCGAATGATGTTTCAGAACGACGGTTGTCCAGCACATTGTCGGCTGACAGTACGACAGTTACTTGATCAACGTTTCCCTAACCGTTGGATTGGAAGAGCGGGCCCAATACCTTGGCCAGCGCGAAGCCCTGACTTAACACCCCTTGATTATTACGTATGGGGTCATATGAAGGAGATGGTCTATGCCACACCAGTCAATACTATAGAAAACCTTAGACAAAGGAGAGTCGATGCTGCCCAACACATAAGGCATAATCTGACAACCAGAGTAATAAGGGCGGAAATAAGAAGACGCTACCGTGTCTGTATATGGAATAGGGGCTCCCAGTTTGAGCAAGACATATAAAAAATAAAGTGCAACTTTGAAATTAATGAAGAATTAAACTCTACTTTTAAAATGTTTTTACTGTTTATCTAAAAATAAAATTCGTACTACTTGTGTTATTTTTACTAGTATTTTCTTAGAACTATTAAGGGTACATTGAACATTTGTACCTTGTTAGATAGCTATTGAAATAAGGCAGTTTTTATAATAATTTATACGCGTGTTACGTTAATATTTTTTTGAAAAAACCTAATAGGTATATTTCATAGCTGATTTAAAAAAAAAAATTTTTATAGTTTTAATTTCAGATGTTCACATGATCGAAATGTTTCCAGATATTTTTCATTCCAAACGGATATCTATAATATTGGACAAGTAATCCAGTAAAAATAAATTTAAAATGTCAAATAGATTTTTCGAAAATTAACTTTTAGGACATTAAGATCTACTCTTTGAGAAAAACAAAAAAAATTAAATAGCTCAAAAACTATTGAGTTTTGCATAATATATGTTAGGGCTAAATTTACTTCTTAGATCATGCCCCATCACATCTCCAAAGTAATGTATCGAATTACCAGTAACCCTGTATAAATGATATTGGGTGGGCATGGGAAAGTTTAGCTCAAGGCTACTCTTTACACTTAACCATGCGGAGAGTGAGTAACAAATATTAAGGCAAATTTAAGAGAAGTAGAACAATTCCTAAACCTAACAAACATTATATCTAACAATAAATTCTACAATAGTTAAAAATGAATCTAAAGTATATAAAACTAAGCAAAAAGGAAGAAAAACAAATGAGAAAGGAAAAGAAAGCAACAGAAGGCAATATGGCGAAAGAAGTATTAGGGTAGATAGACGAAAGTATATGAACTAGGCTAAATGAAACATCCCGTTACTGTTTTGCAAACAAGTGTCTTTTTATACTTTTATGAAATTGGTTACAACTTAAATGCTTATAGCTATTGGGAATACTATTGTATAGTTTTACTTCATTGAATGTGAACGACCTATTAAACATAGCAGTAGTATGCTGGGGCATAGTAAGCATATTCGTTTGTCTGACGTTGACTGAGTGAACAAGCTTTCGGGAAATAAGTTTATCTGTGAGATATCGAGGTGATGATGTGAGAAGTAGTTTATGGAGAAAGACAAGAGAGTTGAACTTTACTAGATCTTCGATTCTTAACCAATGCAAATCATGGAATTTGAGAGACACATGGTCATATTTACGGCGACAGCAGTTGTTTTGTACCTTTTGGATTCGATTTTTCGTAATTTGATCAAGGCAGGGAAATATACAACATTACAATAGCTAAAGATAGACATAACCAATGACTCATACAACTTCTTTCTTAGATTTGAGTCCATATATGTTTATTAGCATATAACATTTTTAACCGTATAGGATCTTTGCAAGAGTTTAGAAACATGACCCGTAAATCGAAGCTTCTCATATAATAATAGTCCTAGATTTTCTGACGTATCAGAAAAAATAATTGAGTGTCATTTAATTGTAATATTAGATTGCTTTTTACATCAATCCGTTGTTTATCTGGGCAAAAGACGATGGATGACTGCAGTTTTATTTGGGTTAAGCTTGAGGTTATGGTTGACTGAGTATGTGTAGATTGATTTAAGATCGCGATTAATTTCAAGTGAGGCTTCATCAACTGCATGCAAGTCAAAGCATTTCAGTAACTGGGTATCATCTGCATAAGCCTGAAGAATAGAGGAACGTATTGTAGAGAAAATATCCGAGGTATAAATTAAAAATAACAAGGGCCCGAGTATCGAGCCCTGTGGGACATCTGAGACGATTGGACTTGTCTGAGATGATTTATCAAGAATGCACACTTGTTGGTATCTATCTTTTAGGTAACAATTGAAGAAATGCACTGAATTATCATCAAATCCGTAGTAATGTAGTTTGGCGCAGAGTAGATCGTGGTCTATGGTATCAAACACCTTTGAGTAATCGAGTGATACCAGTACACTCACTAATTTATTGTCGTAAGCCCTAAATATTTTATAAGTAAGATTCAATAATGTCGTAGTGGTACTATATGATTTTCAAAAGCCTGATTGATGGTGTGGCAAGATTGAATATTGTGAAAGATGAGACTCAATTTGGGCATATACAATTTTTTCCAGTATCTTTGAAAGAACGGGTAGTAGGCTTATTGGTCTTAAATCGCTGACTAGGCGGGGAGAGTTACTTTTAGGTGTGGATGTGATTATTGCCACTTTCCACGCATTAGGAAAGTATCCTGCTTCCAAACAACAGCTAATAATATGGTTAACATGATTGAGGACTTTAGGTAAGCATAATTTCAGCATGGTGAGGGTAATTTTATCACTACCAAAAGCATTTGATTTTAGTGACGAGATAGCTGCTAAAATACTGGTAGAATCAACTGGTTTCAGGGAGAAAAGGTTATCAAATTGTAAGAAAGTTCTGTTTTTGTAAAAAGTGGTAGTCTCATTGCAGCTATTGCTTTTATTATAGACAGATAGAACAAAATTATTAATTTCATCAACGTTATGAAGGCAAGGTGGTCGGGTATATTTAAATTTTTGGCAGATTTTACATTTATATCATTTAACGTTTTCCAAAGTTCTTTTTGTTTATTTTGCATCTCAAGATAAGTAAGTGGCTCTAGAATTTTGTAAGCAATATCCAAAAATGCACTTCAACAAAATAAGCAACAAATAAAAAGAAATAATTAATTAATAATTACATCTCTTAATTTTTTCTCTCAAAATGAGCATTCTTGTACAAACAGAATAAGCATTTACGACACATACGAGATACGTCGAAACATAATTGTGATATAATATGATGGTTCTAGAAATAGAGATGAAAGTGTGATTTATTCTTTAAAACTTGAATATCGGGGTGTTTAAGTACTGCTTTATAAACTTTTTCTCATTCTTTTATTTTATTAGACATACTATATTTCACATATCAGATTCAAACATATTATTTCATTTCTACAAATCAAAATTTAAAGTCGTATAAACTATTATTAGTATAAATTGAAACAAATCTATCATTTCCAATGTCTCCTCCGGTTGCATCGTTGCGCAAAGCTGTGATTTTTTTGTAAAAATTAGTTTACTTTTCACTCCCATTACTTTTTTTTGTAAATTATTATTTTACATATTTAACTTTTAGGTTTGATATGATGTGTTACAAAAAATTTTATCGCCCTTAACTTTGTGAACACAAGACAAGTGCAGAGAAAGTTTTCTCCTCCTCTATGCTGCGTCTCGTCTGTTTATAGCTAAATGAAAAGAAAAATGGCTAAAAAGTAATATGCAATTTGCATTGAAACGAAAAACATGGTTACTACTAACAACTAAATATTTTGTAAATAGTGAGTACCACAGTATAAAACACTACTTAATTTAAAAATTACTGGTATCGAATGCACCTAAAAACTATTACAATACATTTAAAATACTGCAAGTAACAAAAATTACTTTAAGTAGGTATAATACTTTTACTTATACTTAAAAAAATACTTGAAGTATTTTAAGGTAGGTACTCTAAGTATTTTAAGTACTTAGATTACTTGAGCAATTACTTTGTACTGGTTACTTACATTTTAAACTTGAGGTAAATTACTTAATGTTTTAAGTACTTTTTCAAAGTATTTGTGCTTAATATTGGGAGTAAAAATAAAAATTTGGACTACTTATACTGGGTACTGGGAGTACTTGTCTCAACTGAGGTTCCTAGTCCGAGAGAGAGTAGAGAACACTAACAACGGCCTTTTTGTGATAAAATGCAAAATTTTGCATCAGTCTCACGCCTGTTCGTGCTCTTTTACCAGAGCACGTAGAAAAGACTAGATTGATTTATAGAGCGAGCAATAAAAGTATATTTAGTACTAGTTCACAATATTTTAAAACAATATCGAAAAATGATTTAAACATGTTCACAAAATATAAATTTTAACTTTAGGATTGCAGAAATACGCGCAAAATTTAATTAATGTTAATTGTGACCGGCCGATCCCTCGGCTCGTTACGTTTTTCGTGCCCCGACCGATCCTTCGGTTCGTTGGCACATACGGTAGGCGTGGTTTAGCATGGACTCCATTAAAACTTTAATCATTTAAATAATGAGATTTGGTGAATGAAGAGTAGGTACAATGAAAAATGATATAAAGTTGCACTTTTTTAATACAATTCTGACAGACGCTTCCGATTTACTTGCCAGTTTTATGATTTTTGCTAATGTGTGTTTTGTTTAAACGGGTCGGACGGAAATTCTTACTCTAACCCTACGAGCTTAGAGAAAATGCTTCCCCGATTACATCCTGGTAGAAACGAATTGTTATGGGCTTTTTGGTACAGCTGTTATGGGTTACTAAGATTTAATTTTAGATTTGAAAATATGAATTAAATGTATTACAAAAACATGATTCAAGTGAGAATAACATTAATAATTTATATATAGATATTTACGTAAGATTTTAATAAAGTGATTATAATCTAGAATTTAAAATTTCTGAACTTTTTCTGCTTTTTTGTTAACTACAATGAATATTGAAATGGAATTTTAGTGCATGTATCAGAAAGTAAGTAGACCGATAATAGCATATAATTTGGGAAAATTGAATTTGTTACGCGCATATATAAGTAGGTTGTTGCCATTGGCACCCAACGTGGGGCTCATCGATATCACTTAGATATCGCTACATGTCCCCAATTCTGATACATTGCATGAATCCCATTCCTGAAATCGGCATTATACATAACGTAGGTGCTAAAATATCTTGAGATCTTTCTCAACCTGATAACCAATCATTGTCTGAAAGTTATTTGTGGTATTCTACGAATATTCTTTCCTATTATTTGGGTTTTCTACCTCATGTATTATTATCCTCTTCAAAAACAAATCACCGAATCTGCAAAATAATAGAATTATTGGAAAAACGCCTCTGCGCCCTTGACGTTTACGTCAAAGGAAAAGTCAGAGGTTATGTTTTGCAAATAATATAAATCGGAATAAACATAGAAATAATGTATTTTGCTCACGTTTCGGAAAGTAGTCTCTTTCCGTTTTCAAAGCTTTTTTTGGAAGAACTGAAATTTTGCTGTGTATGTCAAATACACAGCTTTAAGATTCTGTTTATGTTATTTCCATAGATACTTACTACTTACACAGAACTGATGATATTTTCTTTTAGATAAGGTTGAGTTTGTTAAGTTCTTTTTTTAACATTGGTAGCCAAGTTATACAAATATCTAGCAACTTGATACGCACTTATCTTCATTTAATAAGATTATTGCTGATTCTTTAATTTTTCTTTTTTTGGTATCTGCTTCTTTTGTTAAAATTTTTGCCGAGTCCCAGTTTATTCTATGTCCGTTTTCCCAAGCATGTTCACAAATCTTTGATTTCTGAATTCATTCTTTCTAATGTAATTCTTGTGCTCATCCAACCTCACACTGAAAGGTCTGGATGACTCACCCACATAACATTTATCACATTCGCACGGGATATTGTAAATACAGTTTTTTGATAACCAATGCTTTAGATAGCTCAGGAATTCGCGTACCTTCATTGACCACGACATTTTAAGCTCCAAAATAGGTTATACAGGATAGTTTAAAATCTAACATGATTTCCGCAGGTGTGGCCCAAAGCAAATTTAACACCCGGGAAACTTTATTAATTTTTATGTAAAACTTGTGTTAGACTTTCACCCGTTTCAGTAATGACAAGGTCTCCTTGGGATGAGACACTAGTGGTAGTAAATTCACAAGACAAACTTATGGTGAAATATAATTTATTTCGCTTTTATAACATTTTTCTTTGCTGCTAAAGGTTTTTTTAATTTTGGTTTATTTCTGCTTTCGGTGAAAGCTTTCCTAATATACGTTATCCTCTTTTTTAAGACATCTTTCCAGCCGTAGTCGAAGGCCATTCGCTTCTCATCATTCGAAGGGAGTCTTCTTAATGTTTTTTGGAACATCAAACACCAAACTTGCTCTGTGTTGCATAACTAAAATAATGATATTTATTTTTATATAATTTTTCACCACAGTTTTGGCAGAGAACTTCTGCTATAGAGTGCTCTGATTTTGGATGGAGTAGCGGTAATATGTAAGAAGGTATAATGGTGATTAGCATTTTGGTGAAATGTAGTCTATTTAAAATATTTTGCCATGTGCATGTGCAATATGCGATTTTATGTCAACAAGATTAGATAGTGTTTGCCTTCTTGCTGTGTAGCCACGTTCCTCCAACATTAAGGACAGTCGAAAAATTCTCAGTAAGGTGCATCAGCGCCAGTTTATCCACCTTCTATTAAATTTATCTTGTAGATAAACCCAATGTAAACATGTATCGATACAATTGTATCCAAGGAAATTATCTGCTGAGTAAATTTAACTAAATGTTGATATACCGGTCCTCAATTAGAAAAACCAGCAAAAGGTATGCGTCCTATATGCCTTACAGTCAGTGCCGGTGATCTTGGGTTAGGATAAACATAAGTTCTTACTGATTGTTCACGTGATTTTCTCGATTTTTTAAGTTCCCACTTATTGCGTGTGGACCAATATTGTTACATGTTTACACCCTGTAGTAAGCACTTCCAAACTCAGGTTCAATAATTGCACCAAAAATTCTCACTAACCGATGATTTATTAATCACTAAATTACAATAATTAATCTTCTCATTATAACTCACTAATATAACCTTGATCTACTCTAGTCCCATTACTATAATTCACAACTCATTATTATTCTGTATCTTACTTGAGCCCTAACTCATTGAGAACTATACTAAACTGCGTGCATTGAATCCGTCTCTTATATATCCATAGCATTCCTCTAGAATCATCCAGCCGGTTGTTCGAGGAATTTCTGACCTTTTTCGTATATTCTATGGTAATGACAGTTCACCAGTTAGCCCAGAGATGGCGTCGCCCTACCGGCGGCAGTCACCCAGGCAGGCCCCCTTTCACTCTGCCACCAGGGATTGATTAAACCTCTCTCCGTTAGAGGGCGGCACATAACAATATTATCACGTCCGTATTTGTGAGGAAGGATGAAGGATATAAGAGACTGGATGTGGATGGATCCAGATGTCTCAAATTTTCTACTGGGTAATAATAATGTTGCAAGTGTGCAGAAGCCGTGTGCTTTCTTACGGTAGATGTCTAGCTAAATAAGTCACACTGATAGAATAGTGAATCGGCTAAGAGATGGGGATATTGATCTGTAGATTACTAGAAAGCCGTAGTTCTGTCAAGAACTATAGACCAGAACACTACAGGAAGATCTAGTTGATACGGGAATGCCTGTCGGTATTGGAAACTGAAGTGACCAGAAAACGAACAAAGCAATCGAAAGAATGAATTAGACGGTAATTAAATATAGTGAGAAGTAGTAATTTGTGCTGTACTACTTATTATAAATTAATTAGTTGAGAAATTTGTGGTTGGTGTTATTTGTGTTGCTGTGTGTTACTGAATTCACGATCCACGCTTGAAGTATTTACTAAGGGTGTAAATACGTAATAATAAATCCGTATCGGCCAGTTGACTTGATTTCACGTGAATAATTAATATCTATGCAATCCCATATCATCTTCATCTGTATAACTAGTTATAACTGCGATAGTTGTGGGTGATTTTTAAATAAAGTGCCGGGTTTCAAAAAAGCAATGAAAACTACCAAAGACTATAAACCTTGTTTTCTAGATCTGATTTTGATTTATTCCCTACGCAGAAAATTCACTCGCTTTGTAACTGACGTCAAGTTAAAACCGTTGGATGCTGAACTAATAGTACTTACCTCGTAAAATATCTTGGAAGTTAATGACAAATGAAGCACATCATTTATACTCAAATATTCCAGTACACGCAGAAAGAGCTTCGCTGGAATATTTTCTAATTTTCTTCTCTTGTTTCCGAGATCCATTATGTAATTATACACATTATCTCCGAACATATTTTTTATGTCTTCCTGAAGATATTTATCGTATTTAACATCTTCAACTAAACACAATTTTTGTTTAGGTGCCATGTTCCTTCCGTGAGTGATCTTCCATGAGTTAAGGGACACCTGGAGAAAAGAGGATTGATTTACTATCAAAATTATCACATATATGTTTTGTTTTTCGGTTGTCGAACATTGATTTGAACTTCACTATTATTTAGTCACTTTTGCGCGACTGTGGAAAAAGCAGCAATTTTTATTTGCAATACTTAACAATCTCGGTGCGATATGCGTAACTTCTCTTTCTATGGATCATAAAATAGTAATGCGACTAATTAAATAAGAATCAATATTTAATACTCGTTTTCACACTACTTTACTTAGAGCAACAGCACATTTTTAAAATTGTATCCCTGTAGGCTCACTCCAATATATGGATTCCATTTTTTCTTGCTTTGACGATGTTGGCTGATTTTGTTAGTCTCCCATAATAATGTAGACTCCGACTATGTTCTTCTGAAACAATATTGTCATCTATCTTGTGGTATATTAAACAAATGCACGATATTGTATTCTGGAGTAGCTCTGGGCGGTGATAATTAGATCCGAACCATATTTGGAATTTTTCCATTTCCAGTCTAGTAGGTTTTTGTTATTTTCATACCAATTTTGAACTTGAAAGTATATTTGCAGAAAATGAAAAATATATTCAAAAGGATGCAGGGTAGTGAACAATTGCAGATAAGTGGGCCTTTGTTGTTCTCCAATCTGATTTAACTGTCTAGAGCGATCCAGTGCCAACATTGAAGATGTGGAAGAGAATGATAATTGTGACAAAAACATAGACGTTCAGAGAGCATAGAGCGCTTAATGCGCCAGGAGACAGAAGACAATATCGTCTCAGAAAAACAGACTGAGACGTGAATACTATTATGAAAGACAACAAAGTCAGCCTTAAAACATGACATTCTAGTCGCAAACTCCTCTATAAAATTCTTATTTTACTATAAGGAACGTAACCAGACTGCAACCAACAGCTACTCTCCAGGTTATGTGCCCCGCCGAGCGCTGAATTACAAGCCTGGCGCGTTAAGTGTAATAATTGCATATTACCATCAAAACGCTAATGCTTCGATTGCAACAAACACCAGCCGAAAGACTGATCCTACTAATATGCAATTATTACACTTAACGCACCAGGCTTGTAACTTGTAATTCACCGCTCGGCGGGGCACATAGCTCGGAGAGTAGCTATTGGTTACGTTCCTTATAGTAAAATAAGGATTTTATAGAGGAGTTTGCGACTAAATAAAATATTATGTTTTAATATTCCGCTCTCTAAAAGCACATTTTGAAAGTCAGCCTTCATTGTTTAAGCGAAGAAAAATAATAACTACAGGGGATACCATTGCAAAAAAACGCGCCATGTACTCTACTGCAGGATGGTGTGGAAATTAGTGTTAATTACTATTGCCTTATGATGCTTAGTATGAGGAACTTCGTTGAAGCTCCTCATACTCGTCAAATCAGATGTTAGAGGTGAAATACTAATTTTGTACTTAAAAAATTTGTTCGCGGTTTCCCGTATATAGTCTCTCATAAGTGGTATTGCATAGTCTCTATGAAAATCAATGATGGGGGTGTATCGGTTTGACTCTGTAAGTAGTCTAAGGATCTTATTTTGTGTCCTCTGTAGTCTATTGCACTGCGCATCAGAAATGGTGTTCCATGACGCACATGCATAGGTGAGGATAGGTTTAAGTATTACTTTAAAGATTGTTAATTTGTTCTCCTTAGATAATTTGCTCCTTCTGTTGACTAATGGATAGAGTCTACTTAAGGCAGCATATGTACTATTTATGCTTTTTGTTATGTGAGGTCCGAAACGCAGTCTCGTGTCCAGGGTTACCCCCAGATACTTGACCGCGCTCTTCTCCCTTATAACAGTGTTATTGATTGTTAGTTTGTTAAAGGTTCGAATATTTGTGAACTTCCTATGTAATATTATGATTTCAGTTTTCTCTAAGTGAATCGAAGCGTGCAAATAACCGCTAAGCTACTAAAACTTTTATAAAATGTTTGCACCTAGAGCATAAAATTTAGCAGAAGCTAAGTTTGTATATTAAAATTTGATTAAAACTATTATTTGTAGTTTTTTCTTAATCCGGTCGTAGAAAAAGTATACTGTACAACTCGAGTGGATTATCCATATCGCACTCGAAAGATTGAGGCACTCCGCCTACGGCGTCGTGCTCAAACTTCTATCTCGTGCGATATGGCTATCATATCCACTCTTGTTGCACAAACTACTATTCCAGTCGCGCAAAAGTATCAAACGGTTAATTATAAGGAAAAAATATTAATGAACTTTCTTGTGGAGAATTTAATGGGGATTAATACAGCAATTAGCGTTTCTGCCAAGAAGTTAACATTTTAGGAGATATTTGGGTAAAACTAAATTTCGTCGACATTTCAATATGGTGATTAACGCCGACATTATACAAAAGAGGAAAACTTAAGGGGAGATATATTTATAGATTTTTTAATAATATAGACTTCCTGTAATTACTCTCTTATTAAATTAGCTGGCGCCTGGTCGTAACCTTTTTTCATTTATTAAAAAGGGCAAATGTTGACAGTTTCCTTTAAATTAAACGTATAAAAAGTTGATTTCACTAATTATTAGCCCAACACAAGCAGCTGTATATGTCAACAATATTATTTACTAATGAATAAGGTACCTCAGACAGTGATGTAAGATTTACTTTGGGTTAACAATTTGTATTAATGATAACAACTGTTCATTTGTACCTATAGTTTTCTTAAAATTCGACAAACATTGTTTTGGAATATTTCGTACCCTGCATTCATAATAAATAAAGTCGAGGTGATGTATTCGACTAGAAAATCATGTCTCATAACTATAAGCAAAGTAGATATGTTGATAAATACGATCCCTTAGCTAATAATGTAAATCACTTTACTACTCACACAAGTTTCTGCAATGGTTAAACCATAATAATCCCTACAAGGGGCTGCAGCTCTAGCGTATAGTTGTAATAATGTGAAATTTTTTAGATTTAGTTTTGCCATGGCGGTGATATTAAACGATGATAGCAATTTGTGAGCAAATTGTCAACGATTCGTTTGACGTTGATAATTATAAAGAAATTTTGACAGAAATACCACGTAGCTGATAATTTAGTTCATTGTGGTTTCATTATTAGAATATAGATATTCTTCTTCTAAAAAACTAATTAATGACTTACGAAACAATCTTTGCCTTGATGATGATACCATGATTTTTAAAGTGATAAAGCTCATACAAATTTCACAGGTCAAGTAGTTGACTCCCAGTATTGCAAAATAATTATTCTGATATGTTTTTAAAAACAAAATGATATTCAGTGTTATTATTTTTGTTTATATATAACGAATTACGTTTTTCAATAGTTCAAGTAAAGACAGGCTTATGTACGAAATAAATTATTAACAAATTTTTATGAAATATTTGTAATGTAATCAAGAGAGTAAAAAATAGTTGTATGGAATTGCTCAATTTTCATCCAACTCTCCCTCATAATGTTAGTTCAAGTTTTATATCGTTTTTTATGATTTTTAATACACCGATTGCAAATTTTAACATAAATAAGTGAAGTTTGTCATACAGTCTTGACCCATTTCAAATGGAAACCTCTCTGTAAAAAATGTATTTATAATCCTATGTTAACGGTTTTTTTTTAAATGATAAACCTTCCAAAACTCCACTTTATGACAAAAATTTAGAGATAAATTTCAATTTTCAAAGCCTTCTAGATTTATTTTCAATGTCGATAATGGACAAATTTGATTAGCGATTTTTTTATTGAAATATTAACTACACCACTGGATTCAGTAACCACTCAAATGGGTAAGTCCCAAGTTTCAAGAAAAAATATTGAAAAATGACAGATTTATGACAAAATTAATGTAGGCTCATAGTAACTTTTACTTGATTTTTTCTAAGAATCGAAGTAGCCCATGAAAAATAAACAATAGAAAGATAAATTAAGTGAATAGTTTCAATAAATATTGCCATTTAAACAAACCTAATCATATTGGACTTAAAAACATAAGTATGAACAATTAAAAGTAATAATAATTAGATACCTGTTAAATAAAAAAAATAACACATTGTACAACATTACACCAAAACTTCTTAAATTTTTGTAGCCTCTACAAGGCCGCCGTTTATTTCGGTGGACTTGTCGAATCGTTTTTTAATATTTTTTACGGCATTCTGTAATTGTTGCCGGGTAACTTCTGCACAAGCTTGTCTTATTCTTGCACACAAATCTTCTCTATTACTCGGGCGTGACCTGTAAACTTTAGATTTTATTAAACCCCATAAAAAGAAGTCCATCGGTGTTAAGTCCGGGGATCGGGGTGGCCATTCAATTAACGGGCTACCACGACCTATCCATCGATTAGGAAAGTTAGCATTCAGCCGTCTGGTAACCACTCTGGCATTATGAATAGGGCTTCCATCTAATTGAAAATGTTGATTTACTCTTTCTTGTATTGGAAGTTCATGTAGAATATTCCTAAATTCATTTCTTAGGAACTCTAAAAACTGCATGCTATTCATATTACCTTCAAAAAAGAAAGGGCCAATGATTGTTTCATTGAGCAACCCGCACTAAACATTAACTTTTTGGGAATATTGTCTTTTACGATTAATGACAAACTGTGGGTTTTCTATAGCCCAAAACCTAGAATTTTGTGACGATACTACCCCGTTTGTTGTAACAGTTGCTTCATCGCTGAATAAAATATTTTCATTAAAATTTCTGTTATTAAAATACTCTCCTTGAGCCCACAAGGAAAATTCTATCCGTCTGTTATCATCACCAGGTTCCAACGTGTGTAAAAATTTGAGTTTAAATGGTTATACCAAATTCTTCTTAAGGCATCGGCGAATATTTTCTCTAGGTAAATTCAAATCTAAGCTAGCTACTCTTACATTGGCATTTGGATTGTTGTTAAAATAATTTAAAACTGCCCTGCTCGTACCTGGTTCTTCTTTGTATATTATCTGTTCTTATAATACGCCGTGTCACAGCGCCATACTCATTAAAAATTTTGTTTATCTTATAAACAGTACTTTTAGTAATATTGGGCCTATTCGGATGCCTGTTTTTGAATATCTCGCATACCTCTTTCAAAGTTCTGTCATTATCTCCTCTAAGGCGCACAAGTTCAATTTTTTCCTGTACATTTAGATTATCCATAATTAACTACAAACTAATAAACTAATACTTGATAATAACTATCGATTAATTTTATAAGTCAATAACGATGAATATGAGAATATGCGAATTTTAAACATTTGACGTTTGACTATAAAATTTGTTTTCCATGGCACCCTATTATTATCTGCCATTACTCAATAAAAATGTAATATTTATTAAAATTATTCACTTAATTTATCTTTCTTTCGTTTATTTTTCATGGGCTACTTCGATTTTTAGAAAAAATCAAGTAAAAGTTACTACGAGCCTACATTGATTATAAACATAATATTTTAGTGGGAAACTCCTCTATAAAATCCTTATTTTACTATAAGGAACGTAACCAGACTGCAACCAACAGCTACTCTCCGCGCTATGTGCCCCGCCGAGCGCTGAATTACAAGTTACAAGTCTGGCGCGTTAAGTGTAATAATTGCATATTACCATCAATGCTAATGCTTCGATTGCAACAAACACCAGCCGAAAGACTGATCCTACTTAAAGGAGCTCTCTTAATTAGCATTAGCGTTTTGATGGTAATATGCAATTATTACACTTAACGCGCCAGACTTGTAACTTGTAATTCAGCGCTCGGCGGGGCACATAGCCCGGAGAGTAGCTGTTGGTTGCAGTCTGGTTACGTTCCTTATAGTAAAATAAGGATTTTATAGAGGAGTTTGCGACTAAAATATTATGTTTAATATTCCGCCCTCTAAAGGCACATTTGAACTACATTGATTTTGCCATAAATCTGTCATTTTTCAATATTTTTTCTTGGAACTTGGGATTAACTCATTTGAGCGGTTACTGAATCCAGTGGTGTAGTTAAAATTTCAATAAAAAAATCGCTAATCAAATTTGTCCATTTTTGACATTGAAAATAAATCATAGAAAGCCTTGAAAATTGAAATTTATCTCTAAATTTTTGTCACAAAGTGGAGTTTTTGATGGTGTATCTTTTAAAAAAAGTCCCGTCAAAATCAGATAATAGACACATTTTTTACAGGGGTGTTTCCTTTCAAAATGGGCCGCACAACTGCCTACATTAATTTTGTCAGAGCTCTCTCATTTTTCAATATTTTTTCATGAATCTTGGGATTCACCCATTTGAGAGGTTACTGAATCCAGTGGTGTAGTTAAAATTTCAATAAAAAAAATCGCTAATCAAATTTGTTCATTTTCGACATTAAAAATAAATCATAGAAGGCTTTGAAAATTGAAATTTATCTCTAAATTTTTGTCATAAAGTGGAGTTTTTGATGGTGTATCTTTTAAAAAAAGTCCCGTCAAAATCAGATAATAGACACATTTTTTACAGGGGTGTTTCCATTCAAAATGGGTCGCACAACTGCCTACATTAATTTTGTCAGAGCTCTGTCATTTTTCAATATTTTTTCATGAAACTTGGGACTTACCCATTTGAGCGGCTACTGAATCCACTGGTGTAGTTAATATTTCAATAAAAAAATCGCTAATCAAATTTGTCCATTTTCGACATTGAAAATAAATCATAGAAGGCTTTGAAAATTGAAATTTATCTCTAAATTTTTGTCATAAAGTGTAGTATTCGATGGTTTATCATTAAAAAAAATCGTTAACATAGGATTATAAATACATTTTTTACAGAGAGGTTTCCATGGGGTCACACTGTATATGTTTTATGTTTGTTATATTACGAAAGTTTGTTGCTTATAGTCTTAACAACTTTTCCTATACTATGTAACATAGTCTACTGTAATAAATATTATTTTTATTATTATTATCATTTAACATCTGACTCAATATTATCTGGGAATATAGTTTATTTTCATCGAGAACAGCAGCATTGTAGAAGATACTCGGAAAGTCAGCTTGGAAAACTCTCCTACCTCTGACGAAACTCGTGGCCTTGCATGTTCAATTAAGGGACAATTAATCATTATTATCAATTTTTAATTTTAGAATAATTAAGCTGTTATTGCTCTATGTTTTTTATTTTATGTACATCTTTTTGTTTTATTATTTTATGATTCAACATTTCTTCATCTTGCGTGATTTAGTAAATATTTGTATTGTATTTATCACCATCAGCAATTTTCAGTATTAATAATATTTATTATTTATATGCGTTTTTCCACTTTTTCAATTGTTAAAAAATTTCCTCTCATCGGGTGGATATGGGAGAAAATATTTCGTAATCCAATTACTTGTTTAGTCGTATCTACATTGAGTGATAAGAAGTTATAAAGAATATTAATCGTGCATAATATATGAGAATTATAGAAACAAGTTATTTAAGTAAAGCTCATTTCGATATTCAAGCCAGTTGGTTTTTATCTTCGAGCCTGCATATAGTTTTTAGAATTCCCCAAGATGATGAGCGCTGCGACTGATATTATTCAAAGAAGTGACCGTCCAGATTCGCCGCAGGGAAGTCCACCGGATGTTGTAAGTATTAAATTAATTAATTAACCGATTTCAAAGTAAGTAAACATTTGTAGTATTATTGGAAACTGTTTTTGGTAATTCTGCAGGTTATCCACTTCTCGATTTTTGAGTTTTTTTTATGGATACATTAATAACATAAGTTATAGGAAGCGTTTTTGACTAATAAAACGTTGGGCAAATGTACAATAATAGAAGAAATTGACGGGAAAGTGGAGTGAATAGGGGCGCTGGGTGCATGGGTAAAAATGACTGGGTCACTTTGAAACGATTACATTGAAAAAGTCATTATAGAGCAAGGGTAAATAAGATAAGCGTCATGACATAGCATTATATCTAGTAAATGCGTCTAACCTAACCTAACCTCTTCGGCTTGCAATAACCAATAGGTAAAGGACCCAAGAAATAATAAAACACGAGAATTTCAAATCACTTTCACATGAAAAGCATTTAAACATTTCAGGGCAACGGAAAATAAGCGTCATGATAAATTTGAATGTTTATTAGGGCACGACGGGATTCAATGAAATCAATGAATTACAGTAATAAACAATCAAAATTATGCATGACCCTTGTTTACCCTTGCCTTTTTTCAATGTTAATCGTTTCAAAGTGTCATATTTTCACTCGTTTTACCCACCCAGCACCCCTATTCGCTCCACTTTCCTGTCAATTTCTTCAATTATTATACATTTACGGAATGTTTATTAGTCAAAAGCGCTTCATATAACTCTCTTATTAATGTATCCACAAAAGAAAACTCAAAAATCGAGAAGTGGACAAACTGCAGAATGACCCTGTTTCTTATTTCTATAATTTCACACACAACACCGACTAAAATAAGTAATAATAATAATAAGTCATTGTTTAGCACTTGGCTAGTAAAAAATATAGATTTCTATATCTAATAACAATAAATTACACTCTTATCAACTGCGTAAATAACAGAACACTTCACGTTTAAATGCATTTAGATTTGGTGAAACCTACCTTGATTGCCTAAGGAAAAGCATTAAAGAGACGAACCCATTCAAAAGACATCGATTTTTGTAAGGATATCAGTTTAACTATATCAATATTGTGATTTTGCTTATAACGTAAATTATATTTGTAAAAGTTTAGTCTTAGCGAGAAATTAATTTAAGTATGTAGATAATTCAAGGAACTGTACTAGGACCCATCTTGTTCGTCATGTATATAAATGGCTTGTATTCAATTATTAGCGATGCTGATATTGTCAGTTTTGCGGATGATACGGCATTCTTTTATAAGGGTGATAATTGGGATGAATTAAAAACTACTGCAGAAAGGGACATGATTAAAATTATAAACTAGTTTAACTATAAACTCTTACTATAAATCTCACTAAAACGAAATATATATCTTTTAGTCCAACTGTAGCGCCCTCACCACAGTTCAAGTAAATCGGCAAACAAATTGATAGGTACCCTCATGTACTAAAGTCATCCAATTAGAGAAAATATTTAGGTATCATGATAGACAAACATCTAAAATGGGATACTCATGTTATAGTGGAGCAGATCTGGCTTTGGAATAAGGAAAGTCCAATTGTAATTTTTTTCCTTTGCCAATAAGAAAAGTTGGGTCCCCCCCAACATTCCGACACATTTGTGCTGAGGAAGTCAAAGGGGGGATGAGGAAATGACATGTTAAATGTATGGAAAAATGGTTTTTCTAAGATAACTCGGCGGCTTTTGTTCTGACGAAAAAAATCTACAGACCAAAAATGAAGAACTTGTGAAAATAAGCAAATTTTGTCCCTAACCTCATCGACGTCAGACCATTGATTCGCGAGACATCGCAAATCCAAGGTGCAAAAATTAAAAAATTTAATATAATTTTTTATCATGATGGAATGGAGTTGAGGACCCAATTTTTATAATAGAAGGGTATTAGCGGATATTCTGTTGGGCCGGAGGTTGGAGGCGGTGAGACAATTAGGGGGGGAGGGATAATTCCCTGTGTAATTGGTCTATCGCGGTCAGACCGACGTAAATTTTTTTATTTTTTTTATGTGCTACAAGATAGCACTCGCATAAAATGATTTTTTTCGCAATCAAACGCTTGGTGTGCGAATTAAAAATTGCACGTTTCTTCCAAACATTTTTTTTGGCACGGTGGGGAAAAAATTTTTGACCACTTAATAGCTTTTTTATTAACGTTTAATTTTCGCCCAGCCAGAACGCGATAAAATAATTAGAAAGGGAGCTAGAGGACGGCAAAGAAAAAATCACAATCGGGCGTTTCCAGAGTCTGGTTTCTTTCCAAACTATAAATTATATCATACAAAAATTACTCTGTATATCATGCAGGTTTAGATACCTAGACATTTCTCGATCAGCGGTACCTAAAAATAATTTATCACTCACTGGTAGAGTCTCATTTATCATATGGCAACTTGGGTTAGGCTGTTATTTCTGTTTCAAATTTATTATTTTTTACACTAATTTGCAAAAACGTTAGTTATTATATTTAAATGGGGTGCTGTGATTTTTTCATTTGTAACTAATTTTTAACTCTTTTTCTCCTTCAGGTTTTTGATTTTTTACAAGTTGTTTTACGATCAACCCGTCCAATTGTTTAGGGAGGTTGGAGTTTTGGATCTGCGACAGTTATTCTTTCTAAAAGTAAACATAAGCCAGTTTCTTACATAATAATAAATTATAGTTAGCCAAACATTCCTACAATACCCGAAAACAAAAAACTGCCTATATAACATCTAAAGCTAACAAAACTGTAGGCCAAAGATGCTACAACTATTTAGGTCCAAGATTATATAATAGCCTTCCTCAAAATATGCGATGCGAGAATTCACACAAAATATTTAAAAGAAAACTAAAATAATATATACTAAAAACCCCTACACTTGACATACATAGGGCAATAATAGATATAAAGAACAATTAAAATACTTTTTATTGTTTGCCTTGATTAGTGTCATAGCAAGGAAAGTTGAAATCTATTTTGTCTGGTCGATTGCCGAGTGGGTTAAGGCGCGAGGTGACATCGCATCACCGGGTTCGAATTCTGGCTCCGACACTGTCGGAGGAAATTGTTGTATGTCCACGTATTTTCAATGTCTAACCCCTTTCCGCACAAGCCCTGGCTTCTGGAATTGGGGGTTGTCTAATTTCTGTGGTGTTTATTTATTTATTTATTTTATTTATTTTGCTCCTTACAAGTTTTTTTCAACAATGTTGTCCCTAAATTGAATTCAATTCCTTATATGAATGTAAAAATCTAGTAGTATAGTACAGTTATTTCCCTAAAAAGGGGATTCACCTTATCAGAAACTATATTGGCCTTCGCCGCTGGGGTAACGCTGACCCTCGATGGAGGTGGCCGAGTGGTGGGTCCTATTATTATGCAAATTACATGTTCTCATACACAAATAGTTAATAGCTATTTCAATGAATAATCTGTTTTTTTAAGTAAACATTGTTATTTTTATTTCAATTATATGTGCTTTCTGTAAATAAACATATTCTGTTCTGTTCTTTTCTACTCTACTGGACTCGACTCGACTCGACTCGACTCTGCTCCACTCCATTCCACTCGACTCCACTCGATTCCACTCGACCCCACTCGACTCCACTCCACTCCACTCCCCTCCACTCTACTCCACTCTACCCCACTACTCCATTCAACTCCACTCCATTCCACTCTACTCCACTTTAATACTCTACTCCACTCTACTCCACTCTACTCCACTCTACTCCACTCTACTCCACTCTACTCCACTCCATTACGTTACATTACATTCTATTCTATTCTGTTTATGTTTTATTTAGTGGATTAATATTAAGTTCAACTACCCTAATGTCTTCTACCGGGGTATATTTATTACAATTTAGTATAATACGCATTGCTTTATTCTGTTGTATCTGTAATCGGTATATATCATTTCTTGAACAGGATACTAACAAAGAACTACAATAATTAAAATGAGGTAATATAATGGTACCATAAATTAACATTTTAAACCATTGTGATAAACAACTTGCAATACGATTTTAAAAATCCGATTTCTTTACCCAATTTTTTACAGACATAATCTATGTGAGAAGAAAAACTGTTGGAGGTCCAAATAGACACCCAAGTATTTAATTTCTGACACATAGTCAATTGCATCGTCATTTATATCGATACCTAAATCTAATTCCATAAATTTTCTACAATTAGCCTTGAGCCTATCACCATACACTCTATTGTTATTGTTGTATTTAATTTTAATTTATTTTGGCAAAGCCAGTCATATAAAATTCTAAGTTCATCATTCAGAGTATCAACAATTTCTTTGAAATCTTTTCCTTCAACACAAATTAGGGTATCGTCCGCAAATAGATTGACAAACGATTTTTTTGAAGCTATATAAATATCATTCACATGAATGATAAACAAAAGAGGGCTGAGGATATTCCCCTGAGGAACGCCCCAGATAATTTCAATTCTACTTGATACGTTACCTCTTACTCTTATCATTTGATACCTGTTCATTAAATAATCCTTAATCCAGTCTAAAGTACTACTATTTACACCATATAACTGCAACTTTTTAATAAGAATACCCCGATCAATGGTTTCAAATGCCCTTTGCAAGTCTACAAATACACTAAGCACCATTTTCCCTTCATTCATGTCCCTTCTCCATGTTGAACACACATACTGCGGGGCGGATTCACGGAATGGTTAGCTCTAAACCCAGATTGTCAAGCAAATAATAACTGATTAGCTCCAAAATAGCTCCTTAGCTGTTCACATACGATTATCTCAATGATTTTATCGACAAATCTGAATCCTGAATTCTGTAGGAATTTTAGGCTTGGTTACTTTTGGAACAGGCACTATCATGCTAGTTTTTAATTCACTTGGAACTTTTCCAGTTGCTAATGTATGGTATTTATAAGCTGCAGTAGGGCATATCCAATTATACAAAATATATCCTTAGCCACTCTTATATTTAGCCAATATATATTTACAATGGCATACCAAACATTTACCCCGAATCATGTCTGGAATCTCGTCCACTTAGGATTTTCTTGAGGCCATTATCGGTAGATGTCCGGTTGCAACTCCATTATTATGGCATCAAGATTTGTGGCTCTACATAATTTGTTTCAGGAAATTGCGATTTCTCTCCAGAATAATTGAAAATTGTGTCAAAAAATCTAACCTGTGTTCATTATTTCCCGGTCTTAAGTGATGTCCCAAATAAACTTTATATGCGAAAAATTTATTATTTTTTACACGAATTTGCAGAAACTTTAGTTATTACATTTAACTGAGTTGCTGTGTTTCTTCATTTATAGCTCTTTTTCTCCTTCAGATTTTTGGTTTTTCATAATTTACAATTATTTTACGATCAGACATTGATCTCTCGGGAAGCATCTTCCATTTAAAACTACAGCTGTAGAAAAAGCATTTTTACGCCATTCTCCATAAATTAAAATCATATTTAATTTGTCTAGGTTTGTTTGTATGATCGAGGTTAGCAAGAAGAGGCGTACAGAATATTTGATTTATCTGACTGAGCTCATCTATATCGTACTGATGATGACAAATAAGCAGCCAGAAACTGTACGGTTTTTTGTTGGTCTTACTACAATCAATCTGTTTTGAATTACGCGTTGTTGAAATAATTAAATATTATATATATTTTCTCCAAAAACAGCACGCCGGTAGTTATTTGAAAAAAGTAAACCTGAGCGTATAGACAAGAATGTATTTCGAAGTAACACATCAGACTAATGTAATTTTTGAGAGCCGGTTTTGATAATACTATCAAGCCTTCTACGCAAATACGTAATTTCTAGAACTCGATACGTAACCTGTTTGAGTTAAAATAAAATGTACAAAAATATTTCACGCAGTTGATTATTGATTATTGGTGGCGTAGTCGTATTTTTTTCTCCCACAATATTTTGCATTCACATTAAAGTATGTTAATGAAATTACTTGCGAGCCCGGTATTATTCAATTTGCTACGTATATTTTGAGACCCCATCAATGAGTTTTTTAGTAACGAATACTCACCGCACCTTTCACTAACCACGTTAGCATCATCGGGAGATGATTAAAACTGATAATGTATTCGAGTGTAGTGTTCATATATTTTTGGCTTTAGTGAAGGTGGTTCTTAGATACTAAAGATATCGTTTTATGTAAAATAGTCCATACAAGTTGAGGAGGTTCTCAGAAACTGTTCAAAAATTTAGTAGCTCTTGGTTAGTAGTATATGTCCACTTACGAGAAGTAATCATTTTGTAATAAGCATTGGAAGTGTCTGTTTTTATAGCCGAGAAATTTGGAAAAATCTGCTCGAATGAAATATTCCAGAGAATAAATGCCTTTTTATTTTTAAGAATAAGTAGCAAATTATATTCATAATATTATTATTATTATTACTACTAGCTACTTCTAACATACTAATACTTGTTCCGACGGTAAAGGCAAACTTTATTTTTATTTGTTATTTATTTATTTATTATAAATGTATCACTTTATCATTATCATGATATATTGTTTCCGTGATAAATTTGATGTCATTGGACAAAAATGTCGACATATGATGCGTGAAGTTCATAGGCCAAAATCGAGAAAAAAGACATTGATAAACACTTCAAGATCGTGAGTTTACAGAGGGTGATTAACCACATTATCGCATCAAGGATTGTTCCTTAAGAGATATCAACATTATTGCAAGGATTTTTCTTATTTAGTGATATCATAGAGAATAATGAAAGCTTGTCTAGCATTTAATTAATTGTTTTCACTTGAATCTTTTTTAAGAAATAAGCAGACGACTCGGTCAATGGAAAAGTAAATAACTAGAAGAATTTGAATCCTCAGGAGGGGCAACACCTCCTTTAGTATTTAGAGGGTTTTTTATTTTGACTAACGTCCATCGATCTGAGCATATGTCGTGTAAATATGCATTTGATTGAACTCACAAGACTCAAAAGCGGTGAATGTTCGATGTCTTAGAGCCAAGTCGTCTAAATTAACTACCTACAACGTTTAAAAAATTACTGACTTTAGAATTTTGATCAGTTATTGTGAACACTTACGCATTTTTTGGTTAAAATTATAAAATTGCGAGATCCGGCCAGTTGAGTTTTAACAGAAAAATTCTTTTGTGTTGTTTCGAAAAACATCCCCAATGATGTAAAGCGCTTCGATACTGAGGTAGTGACTTACAAATGTTGTTGAGTCTCATCAGTCATACTTTTAAAAATTTTGATAGACTTGAACTCTCGTCACTTCAATCGTTATTATATCGTCTCTCTAAGAAGGCAGGTAATCTCTCTACACTTCAGCATTTTTATATGTATTCAGATCGGCCGTTATCATTCAAATATGGAAATCTAAGCTTATAAGGCATGGAAATTTACCGTGGCATTTTTCATCATTTTTTTCATTCACAGAGCATTCAAATTGAATGTAAAACTAGGTAATTTCTAATCAGTTAGAAACCTTGGGGTAACCTTCGATGCCAAACTCACATGGAATCTTCACATACATAGAAGACTAAAGAAGACTAAAGAAGGTTTACATTTCCAATGATAACATATGGAGCTGTGGTTTGGTGGCCTAAGAGCAAACAGACTACAGCTAAGCAAGTTGCCGGCCTATGCATAATCGAAGCTATGCGAACAACGCCAACAAGAGCTATGGAGGTAATGCTGTGCCTGCCATCACTAAATGTATATGTAGGAGAAGTAGCTCTGACAACAATGGTATGCCTCAAATCCATTGGCGTATAACCAAATGTAGGCTGTGGATTGGCCAGAAGTCGCCTCTTCTACAACAAATGGCATTTCCCACCGGTTTGTCTTTGACAGGCCCTACATAATACAAACGAAAAGTGAGAACGAGGCTTGTGTGGAAGGTGTGATCAACATCTTTACAGACAGATCAAAAAGAAGGATGAGGCAAGATGTGAAGTATACTCCAGAAGTCAGAAGTCTGCAAATCGAATATAAATGGGCTATGGATGGGCGAGCCAGGGTAGTACAGCGGGCATAACCATAGCCGCAAAAAAGATTGTCCGTAGACAAACTACGGGCAAAACAATTAAGATCTACACAGATTGTAGACAATCATTACCGGCCCTGAGAAGTTACAAAATTACCACAGCAGCAGTATTGAAATGTCACCAAGCACTTGTGAGTGCCTCCAGGATGAATAACATACTGGTATGCTGGGTGAAAGGACATGCATTTAGTGGCAACAAAGTAGCCGACAGACTGGCCAAGAAGGTAGCAGGCCTAACTAGCTTTGGTCCAGGCCCGGCCAGTCTGTTACCGATCACAGCGATAACACAAATAATTGAAGAGAAATCGCACAATGAATTCAAGAAGCTGGGGAATGAAACAAACAGCTGTCAGCTTGCTAGGGAACTACTAAAATATCCCAACAAGAGTACAGCAAAGGACTATCTGGCAATGTCCAGAAGGAACCTGCGTTTTATAACGGGAATTCAGACTGGACACTGTCTGTTAAGGAATCATCTACACAATATGAGATTAAGAGAAACACCTCTCTGTAGAGGTTGTGAACAAAAAGATGAGACGGTTCAACATGTACTCTGTGACTGTTCTGCAGTCTCATCAATCAGGGAATCCATTTTGGGAGAACGTTGGCCTACTTTGGCCAATGTAAAGGAGATGCTCCTAGACAGCATCACCACATATTTCGCAAGATTAGGTTGGTTGAAGGCCTAAGTCAGGTTCTGTCCACATGGAGGATGTACAAGGGATCAAATGGGGCCTAAGTACTGTGGTTCAATTCAAATTTTTATTGACTATCCTTCAAACCAGTTCCACAAAAATATATATATATAAATGAATTACTGCCTAAAATAAATATGAGGGTTTAGTACATATGTATAAATAATTATACATACATCAAATAAACGATAAATATTCATGTGCCTGCGCTTCGAAAAATTACACCTTATAGTATCCTACTTGTAATAAATTCAAAGAAGATACTAGATGTTACAAAAAAAATTGCTTTTCGCATTTACAAAAATGGGTTTTTCAAAATTTCGATATCTTCTCAGTTAAAAAAAATCTTATGAAAGTTTTTACTGTATGACATATTATTATTGTTTATGAACGTAAAAAGGCAAATATAAAACTCATTTTCCTTGAAACCTTTGGTATATTTATTTCCTAGCAATATATCCTTTATTTTCAATATCATCTATAAACTGACAACATTATAATGAGTTTATAAAGAGTTCATTATCACTTTAAAAGACGAGACGTTTAAATTGGACATATAATTGCAAATTGCAACGAGTCTTTTTCAAGGACTTCAAGTTGAAGAGAGTAGAATGACGTTCTTGTAAAACACGTGCAAAATTTTGCAGTCCACATAGCTTATTTACTCCACTTTTAATTTCTGCATAAAGCAAACAATGAGCATAACTTGTTTCATTATTATTCAATGAAAAAAATGGATACTCAGAAAAAATGTTGTTGTTAATTTTGTTGTTTTTGCATAATTACTATATGATGACATTCCATTCGATTAGATAGTAATAATAATGATAATAATAATAACAATAAGAGATAAGATTTATTTAGTTCAAGGATATTACAAATGTGCATTGAAAGAAGTATAAGTCGCAGTAGACTGAGTAGGGCGTGGCCAAATACGAATACTTTTAATACTCTTAATACTAATACTATTTACTTTTTAACGGCTATAAGTTTCGTTCATTTCTTAATAGTTTTACTAAAAATAATATAGTAATGCATTAAAATAACTTTTACTCTATTCTGCCCTGTTCTGTTCCGTACTGCCCTGGCCTTCCCTGCTCTGCTGTTCTGTTCTTTTCTATTCGTTCGATCCCGACAATCAAAATAACTTTCTAGTAAGACTTACCGATGTAGGCGGACTATGAACATGTCTCCCTGATGATGCCTACTTTATATTCAGGGAAGTTAGCTCTGCTTAGGAAGGTGTCCTAGATATAGGCGAGTGCCAATAGAATGAAACTCACCTTATGCAAAAGCTAGTATATTAACATTTTATTTAAAATACTAACAAATCGGAAAGACGATTTATTTTGTTTACAATTGGATTTTAGCAAGCACTTTTTTGTGGCTAAGACGCGTTACTAGTTAAGATGTCGTAGTTGAATGGTCACGGAGGAGTAATGATAGGTTAAGACGCTAGGGACAGAAGTTAATACGTTGAACGAGCGCGGTAGACTGTTCGAACTTTATCTTTTGTTAAATGCGCAATGGAAAATGGTTTAGAGCTTTTTTACTTAGTACAGCCAAGGAAGCAGCTGCAGTGGTACGGTTACAGAGATAACGGTCATGGCGCACGTATTGAACTGGACTTTTTTCTTTTAAATTCTCTTTGGGCGCGCTGAGCTTTGCCTTTTATATGTCTCATCGGGAACTGAAGCTCGCACAGGTCTGGAAAAGGTCACCCGACATTCCTCTCGGCTCAATTGCGCAACATTATGCAATATTGCATCAGAAAATGTGAAAATTTGGAAATGAAAATTACATGACTGTTTCGGTCTTAAAATGAGGAATTGTATGATATATGAACAAAGTTTGAATCGATTTGATTTTTAAAATTATTGACGATAATTGTGTGAATAAATTAATTAATTTTGAAACGACCCCGTAAAATCGTTCCGATTTTTTCTGGACGTCAAGTTGATACGATATGAGGATGTTCCGATAGATCAGCAACAATTATATTGTTTATCCATTTTAACAAAGCATGAGTAATACTGAAAGTAAAGGGAATACCTGAGAAGTGAAAATTACTTGGAAACAGCAAGTCTACAGCTTACTGTCGATTAAATACACGATTGCCCAACATATCTTCGACTGAATATTCTGCAACTATTTCTTCATCTTTTGCGTAGTAAATATTTTTCAACTACAGATATGTTTGACTTTGAATTTGACTCGCAAAAAATCATTACGAAACTTAAGACACGATAAGTAATCTAGCAAAAAAAACGGCGATACCAGCTGATGTAATTTCATTCGAACTTTACATATTCCTGTAAAACTTCACTGTGGTTAATGATAGGATATAATAAAGCAAAGCGGAAAAATTTACCTCAGTATTGAAAAAGACTGTTTCCCATTACAAGTAAATAATTTTATTTAGTTTATTGTGTACTGGCGTTCTTACATTTAGTGAGTGATAAAGTGTTGATAAAAACATGAGAACCAAAATATTCAATGGGATTACTGTGGAAGTAATTAATGATGTATGTGAATAAAAAATTATTTTAATTTAAAAACTGTAAATGTTAGACATTATTAGCAATCACTTTCAAAATCAATTTTCCATATTAATTATAGATATTTCATTAATTTTGTATTTAAATGATTTTAAACTTACAAATTATGAATAATTTATAATTGAATACTTACTCTTGCTTAAATCTATTTAGTGGGAAAGTGTATAATTCAATTATTAGGACAAGTTTTGAGATAAAATATCTGTTTTTTAGTTTTTACTTTTTAATATTTAATAATACAATGTGAGTCATAAAAAATGAGATATAGAGTGAGATTGTTTTGCTACTATTAAAACATATATTTGTAGCATAACGACAATTAAAAATAATAGGTATGAAGTATCAGGTAGGGGCGAGCGTAGGTGCGTCTTTACTATGTACATACTTCGGTATGCGATGTAAAGCAACGACAGGCACGGTTAGTACTTGGATTGGTGACCATTCCAACGGAAACCGCGTTCTCGCCTCACACATCTTCCAGCGGCTTGTATATCAGTGTATGCGCGGAAGCTATACAACCTTAGGCGAGGGTTGTATAGGAGATATATCATCCTTCGGAGGGGATGTAAAGCCGTCGGTCCCTTGTCTATTAAATGTTAGGCAAGTAAAAGATCCCTACTCTTCTTAAGGGAAGAGGTTCGGCAAAATTCCTGGTTGGGGGTAGCTCGTCTACAGGCGTCGGTGTTAGGCCTCAGTAGCGGAAATAGGCTGACGTTAAATAAATGTAATAAAAAAAAAAAAAAAAAAGTATCAGGTATCCGAAGAGACAAGTATTCTATGCATAATTTGAACATCATACTAATGATAATTTAATGACATATAAGTTATTTTAAATTTTTTTCATTTTCGGAAACATTGCAATTTTAAATTATTACATTGTTTAATACTCTCGGGAAGTTCGTTGAATGCAATGAGATCTTTATTATGCACTGTCTTGGCGAATCTGTCCAACTGGGGAGTATCTATAAAAATACATTTAACAATAATAATAAACGTCTTTATTTAGTAAATGCATATAAACAGAGCCGTAACTAGGGTGGTGCCGGCGGTGCCCCCGTACAGGGCGCAAGACCGCAGGAGGCGCAAAAGCCGTCCGATTCGAATATGTAAATGAGCGGTCAAATTCAAAATTCATTCCATTCCATTTCGGTCTCACGCACGCCATTGACAATACTGATTTACCCCTAAACTAAACTGGACAATCTCGCCGACCCTAATTAATACTTAGTTCCTCCTTTACCAAAGAATAAATTTTCAGTTGTTTTAGTTTTAAATTTATTCTTTGTATATAACAATATAAAAAAACGAGACGGGATTTTTTTTTTATAAAAATTATAAATATTTATATTAACTCAATTTTTAAAAAAATTCTGCAGCCTACAGTTCTGATTCTACAATAATACTTTCATTTTTATGTAAAAATCTTCCGTTCTTTCGAATGGCGATAATAGTTTTTTTTTTATAAAAAAACATATTTTAAGAAATTTCTTTTAAAAATTGATATTATGCAACTAATTTGTTAAATAAAGAATTAAGCAGGCACTCTTTTGTTGATAACTTTTTATATGTTGTTCGTATCATACGCACGAATGTATAGTAAAAAGTTATCGCTTCCCGGAATTTTTCCGAAGTGAGAACCTACTTTGACTCCACTAATATTGTTATTTGTAAGTAGTAGAAAATAAAATCGTACTTTGATTTTTTCTCTGGCTATGGAACATATATTTAGGGCGAAGTTTAGCCTACGTGGCTATTTTAAAACTTAACCCCAATCCTAGTTGGTGTAATATTAAACCTGTACTTTATAAAGGACAAGAATACCACAAGAATAGATATAAAGCATGAATTAGTACAGAACTAATTAACATTATTTGTAAACAAAGAGAAATACACATATATAAATATGAATATATATAACATACATGTAAGAACTTGATATTACACAAAATAAGTATTAAAAGTAAGAAAATATTATAAAGTAACAAAATAACCATATAAAGTAAGGACATTGATGCACTAGCAATAATCATTGGAGAATAATATAAAGAGTAGGTAACTAAAAACCATAATAAAACATTGTTACGAGTTTAGTAAGAAATGTTTAAGATGGCAACGAAAAGAATTAATTGAATACATTTTAAACGTATGCAAGGAATTGTACTGCTTAATAGCATTAAATGTAAAAGATTTTTAAAAAGTGACAGTCGTATGATGTGGCATCTTTAGAATATAATTTCCTCTTATATTTGCAATTATTTTATCTATTTGTTTATTTATCTGTTTATAGTAAATGTTGTCTGTCTTTGACTTGTGAAGCTGTTTGTTATATTTATTTCTTTTACCTATCTATTCATTACTTTTTTTGCTATTTTTATTGTATTCTTATCTTGACTTACCATAATATATACTATTGTATCATTGAATATGATGAATAAATTATTATTATTATTATTCTTAAAAAAAGGACTGTTATGTGCATTTATATATTTAAAATCTGAACTATTTTTACTTTGCTACAGCATATTCCATTGAATCGCAGTTATTCCGTTCAAATAACTAAGCATATATTCTGTAAGAATTACATTGAATAATTAGCAACACATGCTGCAAAGTCATCTTCGTATGTTGCAAGTCAGCTTCTAGTAGCTTTCATAGATGTTCAGAATGAATAAATATATTTTAAAAGATTGTATTTTTTTTTATAGCCCAAGCTTATGCCAGGAGGCAACTACATTAAAATAGGAAGAGACTCGGCACGAAGCACTTGCTTGTTGTTCGCTCCTCCTGCTGAAGAAGTTGGCATCTTAGCGAAGTACTTGGCCATTTTCGAAAAACATGGGGTTAATCTGCTACACATCGAGTCGAGACCTTCGGCTAAAATGCCTGACAACTACGAATTTATGGTTGAATGTGCACCAGGAGGTAACCTTGGCGATGCCATTTATGACATTAAGCAAAAAAGCGAGTACCTAAATATTATATCAAGGGACTACAAGGATAACAAAGGCAAGTTTGAAAACAATAAACCAAGTAATCGAACTATTTATCTTGCATTATGTCAAAGCTTGGTCCTGTCAAAAAAAATAATATCGGGTAAATGCACTTAAATAGTACTTCCTTATCCCATATTTTGAATGTTTTTTAATTTTCTATTATATAACATTAAACTGAACACAATTTTTCTTGACAATATTCAATCTAGCGAGAAATTTGCAAAAGTCATATTAAGTAAGGAAAGGCCGGCAGGAGTTTCTCCAACAAAGTTAGAAGTACCTGAAACTATCAACATCTAAACTATTTATTTGCAGATACCGTACCATGGTTCCCAAGGCGCATTAGGGACTTAGATCGCTTTGCCAATCAGATCCTTTCTTATGGAGCCGAGCTAGATTCAGATCACCCTGGATTTACGGACCCTGCATATAGAACGCGCAGAAAGTATTTTGCTGACATTGCATACCATTACAGGTAAGATATTGTTATGTGTTTACACCATCCAGTAAACACCCTGTACGTATGTTCAATAAATTGCAACAATAATCTTCACAAACCACTGACTTATTAATCACTTAAATTGCAATAATTAATCCTCAAAAATAACACAAATAGTAATAACTTTAATCTAACATAAACTCACTACTTTAAATCACAACTTGTTACTGTTCTTTATTTTATCTGATCACTTATCATCTAATATATACCTAAAGTCTCTGCTCGAATTCATTCCTTATATATACCCGTCGAACGTACTCGAATCTTCTTCCGGAACCTGTCTCGAATATGCTGGAAATTTATATAGTTTTCGAGGTGCTAAATGGCGGTTTATCAGTTGGCCCACAGTTGGCGTTGTTTTACCGGCAACCAACTAAACAGGTCTAACTTCACTCTATACCAGGGTCTAATTACGTCTCTCTCTGTTAGAGGACAGCACGTAACAACATATTATTAAAAATTAAATAAACTTATCCATTTGATTGGGATTAAGTATCCATGCAATAGAGAAACTTTAACAGACAGTAGTTAGAAGCAGTCATAATAAAATAAATGAATATTTATTAGTTATTGTTAATTATTATTAATATTATGCATATGTAAGTAAGTGCGGTAAAAATAACCCACCGCACACAAAGGTTGCTTTTGGAATCGTTTGGTTACCCCATCGTCGCAGTCTCCTTCTGTGCCATGGGACCACACCACTCGCCTTCCGCAACCGAGCTGGTCAGTTGCATACCTGCTCCAGCTAAAACTTCAAATGCAGCTTCGTTTTCAATCGATTAAGGCTTTAAAAAAAATGATGGAGCGTTCAAGTGGGACAAAATCATCCGGAGGTAAAATACCCTCCCGATCGGATCTCCGGGGGAGGGTGTCCACAGGGACACCTCATCGAATGTCGAAAAAACACCGACAAGTTAAATCCAACAAACCTAATTCTTTCATCTACGGCGCTTGGAATGTTCGTACTATGAACGACAGCACTCGCACCGACCGGCCTGAAAGAAGAACTGCTCTAATAGATAGAGAACTTCACCGACTCAATGTTGACGTTGCAGCTCTCAGCGAAACTCGATTTTTGGAGGAAGGCTCTCTCACAGAAAAGTACTACACCTTCTATTGGAAAGGTCTTCCCACCAATTCAAGAAGACAACATGGAGTAGGATTTGCCGTTCGGAATCAACTTGTATCCAACTTAACACAAGTACCACAAGGCCTATCCGAGCGTCTAATGCTGCTACGCAATGAGCTATCAGATGGCAACGCGATAAATCTGATAAGCGCCTACGCTTCCACTCTGGATGCAAGTCACGAAACCAAGGAAAGCTTCTATCAGCAGCTGGAAGAAACCCTCTGTAGAATACCTAAAACGGAACGACTCGTTATTCTTGGCGATTTTAACGCTAGAGTAGGGAGAGATGCAGACACCTGGCCAGGCATCATAGGCAAGAACGGTTTGGGCAACATGAACGCTAACGGTTAACTACTCCTAACTAAATGCGCCGAACATGATCTAGTTATAACAAACACCATTTTCCGACAAAAGGATAAATTTAAAGGCACCTGGCGTCACCCCAGATTAGGTCACTGGCATCTACTGGACTATGTTATCATACGTAGGAAGCATCTCAAGCACGTCCAAATTACAAAGGCGCGCATTGATAGCGAATGTTGGACCAATCATCGTCCTGTTGTCTCTAAAATGAAAATTGTTATGAGACCCAAACACCGAAGAACTCATGTAAAACGTAGACTCCGTCTCTGTATTAGTAAATTGCGTGACCAACAAACCGTCGAACAGCTAAAGCAAAAAGTTCAAGAGAATTTGAGTGCACTAGAAGAAACCAATTCTGTAGATGTCGCTACTACCTGGACACAAATTAAAGACAGTTTAAAAAGTGCGAGTGAGGAAATTCTTGGCAGTGCAACAAGTAAAAAACAGGAGGACTGGTTCAATGATAATGAAGCTTTTATACAAGAACTTCTTGACCGCAAACATACTGCCTTCCAAAACGCTATCAACCACCCCAACGACTCATCAAAAGCAGAAGCTTTTACCCAATCTAAGTATGAAACGCAACGCGAAATCAGAAGAATAAAGAACGAGTGGTGGGCAAGCAAGGCCAGAGAAATTCAAAGGTACGCCGATTCACACGACTACAGGAATTTCTTTCAAGGAGTAAAAGCAGTGTACGGCCCCAGTCGGCAAAATATGTGTCCTATTAAAAATTTAAATGGAAATCTCCTCAAAGAAGACCAGGAAATAAGAGCCCGATGGAAAGAACACTACTCTAACATTCTTAACCAGCAAAGTCAAGCCGATCACGATATTATAAATCTTATCCCTCAATATGACACCTTCGAAGACTTAGATAAACCACTAACAACGGAAGAGATCTTAACCGCCATCGGGCAGCTAAAAAATAACAAATCTCCCGGCGCCGACTCACTCCCAGCTGAGATCTTTAAAGCTGTGTCGTCAGAGCTCATACCCTACCTCAAAAAAATGTTTGATGTCGTGTGGGAAAGTGGTCCTGCTCCGCAGGAGTTTCGTGATACACTTTTAATCAATCTCTTCAAAAACAAAGGGAGCGCTGCGGACTGTGGAAATTACAGGGGTATAGCTCTCCTGGCTGTTGGAGGGAAGATACTCACTAAAGCGATGGCAAATAGGCTAACACCTGTTATGGAAAAGTTACTTCCTGAAACACAGAGTGCCTTTAGACCAAACCGAGGCACATTGGATTTAATCTTCACACTTAAACAGCTTCAAGAAAAAGCACTCGAACATCAAGGAGAAATTCACATGGCCTTCATTGATTTAACCAAGGCGTTTGGCTCGGTGGACAGGGAAGTGCTCTGGAAAATTATGTTCCGCTTAGGTATCCCTAGAAAATTTGTGGAAGTATGTCGCAGTCTACATACAAACAACAACGCCCAGGTTATGTATAATAATGAGGCAACCGAACCTTTCCAAACCCTCACTGGAGTTAGGCAGGGATGTGTCCTGGCACCCCTACTCTTTAATTTGTTTACCACTGCTCTAACAATTATTGTTGACAACAAACTGACAGTCAGAGGAATAGGTCTCAGATACCGTTTTGATGGCGGTCTCTTTAACATAGGGCGCTTTAGAGCTTTCACGAAGACACGCACACGATTCATTTGTGATCTCCAGTATGCGGATGACTGTGCACTTTTAGCCTCTACGCCGGAAGAGCTTCAAGAACTTTTAGATGTGTATGCCCAGAGCTATGATTCCTTGGGACTTAAAATCAACATTGGAAAGACTAATATTATGTCAACTCCTCATCAAGTGAACCAAATAGACATTACACTTAACGGAAATTCTCTTGAAGTGGTGGATCAGTTCAATTACTTAGGCAACGTTGTTAATGACAAAGTAAACATGGATAGCGAGATTCGCAATAGAATTAACGCTGCATCTAGAGCACTCTGGGGACTTAGAGAGAGAGTATTTGACAACCACGACCTTGCTTTGTCAACGAAAATGGCTGTCTACAGAGCAGTTGTCATTCCAACACTGCTATATGGATGTGAAAGCTGGGTCACTTACCGTCGTCATGTGAAAGAATTAGAACGTTTTCAGCAAAGACACCTCAGAAGTATGATGAAAATCCGTTGGTTCCATCACATATCAAACGTGGAAGTACTCAGGAGAGCAAACAGCCTTCCAATTGAGGTACTTATTTCAAGAGCACGCCTAAGATGGGCAGGTCACGTTCATCTTATGCATGATAACCGCCTTCCTAAATGTACACTTTATGGTGAATTGCTAAGCGGTAGAAGAAGGCGTGGCGGTCAACGAAAGAGGTTCAAAGACGCTCTCCATGAAAATCTAAAATCCTGCGGTATTGCAGACGAGCAATGGGAACAACTTGCAGCGGACAGAACCGAATGGCGAGGGGTTGTGTCCAGCTATCAAGGAAATGTTGCTGCAAGAAGGCCGAATCTAAGACCTAACCAGGTCTATGTTTGTCCTGACTGCGGTCGACATGTGCTCTCCCGAATTGGCCTCTATAGCCATAGTCGTGTGTAGATGAATGGGAATTACAATAGACTACACCTTTTACTTGTTTTTTATTGTACACAATTTATCAACTGTAACATTTTTATACTCGGACTCGAGTAACGGCTAATAATAATAATAATGTAAGTAATAACTTTAATTATATCACATATTCTATGCATTGTTCTTAAATAGATGCTTGCTTAATAATAAAATATCAATAAAAAGCATCTTGAAAACAATTGGTTAGCAATTTGAGATAGTCTGACTACTTTTTCCAGCTAGAGAATTACAAAATCATAAGAAAGTTCCAAGAAACGGTACGATACGATGCCATATAATACAGTGCAATATGATACGATACAATACAATCAATCAAGTCCGGTCCAGCCCAGTCCAGTCCAGTCCAGTCCAGTCCAGTCCAGTCCAGTCCAGTCCAGTCCAGTCCAGTCCAGTCCACTCCAGTCCACTCCAGTCCACTCCAGTCCACTCCAGTCCACTCCAGTCCACTCCAGTCCACTCCAGTCCACCCCAGTCCGGTCCAGTCCGGTCCGGTCCGGTCCGGTCCGGTCCAGTCCAATCCAGTCCACTTCAATACAATCCAATCCAATCCAATCCAATCCAATCCAATCCAATCCAATCCAATCCAAATGCAATGCAATACAATACAATAAATACGAGAGCTAACAAAAATAATTCGTTAGCATATTATTTCAGAATTTCAAAAAAGGGAAGTCATTAATAAATGCATGAGAAAAATGAGGAGTAAATTTGCAACAATTTTATAGATATATTACCTTCATCACTTTTGTTCTTTTGGCGAATTCTAAGTTCTAGTTTATTTTTAGGCACGGCCAAAAACTGCCTCATGTGGACTATTCAGAAGAGGAGATTGAAACTTGGGGAAAAGTTTTTAGGCAGTTAGCAACATTGTATCCAACACATGCATGCAAAGAACACAACCACGTATTTCCACTGCTTGTGGAGAATTGTGGATACAGAGAGGATAACATACCACAGTTGGAGGATGTATCCAATTTCTTGAAAGGTAAATACTCGATTAAACATACATTTATTGTTGCTTTATGGTTATGGATCGTTTCCATTTTTTTTGCTCAATTCAAACCTTTTTTTTTTTTTTCGGGTAAATTTGTCATTTGTAAGGGTGATTTTTCAGTTTTAGTTTATTTTGGACCCTTTAAAATGCTAGTTAAGAAACGAGAACGGGACCCTTTTATTATAGATGCTTAAGGAACCTTCAGTTCAAATTTCGTGAAAATCGGTTCACCGCCTCCCACGATGTGTATAAAAGTATACTGAAAAAAATGCAAAAAATTGAATTACGGCTAACTTGGCCAAAATTAAACTAAATTTGATGAAATAGCCTGCCAAATTTTAGCAAAAAATATCCAACAGCTTGGCCGCAATTCCATTTTTAGTCCAAATTCCACAAAATTTTCAAAACTTTCCCCAATTTGCCCAAATGGTAGATTGAATTTTTTTTACCAAAAAAAGGTATTTTTAGTTTTACCAAAATAAATTTATTTTTCTATGTCGCGTTGCTCCGTGTAAAATTTTCTCTGCAAACCTATATTTACTCCACTATTTCTAAGTGCACACTCAGGTGTCAGTTCCTGTTAAAAGTCTAGGAATTTCAGTTTATTATCTGCATAATAGACGATAGCTTCAGCGACGACACGGTGTTGTCCAGAGGGTCCGTACAAAATGGAACCACATTCCTAAAAAAAAAATGATTTGTGATTTTATAACTACAAAAGTTACACCCTCAACGGCAAAAACCAAGCAAGCGTTTGTGCTTGAACAAAACTAATTTTTATTTAAAAATGTTACTTGGATATTTATCAGATAAGTTTCATGCATGTAAAAATCTAATATTTAACATGAAAATAAACTAAAATTTTTACAACTTTAAAAATTCCTTGGAATTTTACCGTACACGATTATTTTTCATTTCTTTCATCATTACTATTTGAAGATTATAAGGAGGTCAAATATTATTTCCTGATGGCTTGTTTATTTTGTATAGTTCGTGTTTCTAATACAAACAAAAATACCTTGATCCATGGAAAGTGACAAACACATGTAAATAAATAATAAATTTATTTCATGCAACATACATAGACTAGTCTAGTCTCTTTTCATAAAAATTAAGATATGAGTGTACGTACCCATGTAGATAATATTATATTAATAAATACAGAAGCTAAGAAAGGTTTAAGATAGGTGGGTGGATTGTTGTCTATTACTTGCACATCCAGTGGAAGTATAGTAACGCAAAAAAATTATTTTTTTTGTTGAAATAGGCTTAAAATGTCATAAAACGTCGAGACTTTAAATTTGAGCAAAAAAAAAGTTTCTGTCTGTCTGTAACTTTTTTTGTGATCACGTTTACTCTGGAACCCTTTATGATATTGGTTTGAAATTTGGTACAGTTAACGAGATCTGGAACTAGATTATATTTTGATCTAATTCCGTTGGAGGGTTCGGGGATAAATGGGGTAAATAAGGGTAAATAGGTAAAGCTAGCAATTCAGTCAAAATCTTAATTTAAACCAGAAAATGTTATTTATATGTTTCAGACTGTACTGGATTCACCTTGAGACCTGTGGCTGGCCTGTTATCCTCCCGAGACTTTTTGGCGGGCTTAGCTTTTAGAGTTTTTCACTCTACGCAATATATTCGGCATCCTAGCATGCCTTACTATACCCCCGAGCCCGACGTATGTCACGAATTATTAGGACACGCACCACTTTTCGCCGATCCAGAATTTGCACAGTTTTCCCAGGAAATTGGACTAGCGTCTTTGGGAGCGCCTGATGATTACATTGAAAAATTGGCAACTGTAAGTAAATTAAAAAATTCAATCAAAAGAGTTTTCCACGTAGTTGATTTGTTGATAGATTTCCAGTTTTTTCTCGCGTTGAGTTGAACGCTTGATTTTTCGACCATTTTGTGGTGTTTTTCTGAAGCGAAGAAGAAGAAACGATAAGACGGTTGAAATATCAAGAATTCATCAAACCCCACGAAGGGAAAACCCGGAATTCTACTGACACAAAAAAATAAGATTAGAAATAACAAATTTTTTATACAAAGTTATTAGTCAGTTCTTGTTATACTAACGCAAATTATGATAATAAAATCACTATAAACAGAAAACCTTTAAAATGCAGTAGATTTTCTCTCTTTTTTTAAAATGTTTCAAGATCTCTAGCTATTAATATTTGAGCACATGTGCCACATACATTTTTTTAATACTTTAAATAAATTCACTAAAATCAAGCCATTCGAAGAAATGGCACCGAATTTATATGTTATAATTACGTTAATTTTCAATTGAAAAATATTTGCTTCATAATTTTCTTTTTCTTCTTCCACTTCTTCATTGAGACCATTACAGCAGCGGAAACCTGACGACATTTAGATGAACAACTCAAGTCTAATCTTTTACGGAAATTATCCTTCTTGCAAGAACTATTTTGTATTTGTAAAAGATTATTCTTAAAATATCTTGACGGGGCTACGTCTTTTGTAGTTTGAATGGAAGTAGTTAATTTATTGTCTTTCTTCCATACAAAAGGATGGACGCCTACCTAATCACTCTTGACCTTTAAGGGGTATAGTACATTATTTCTGATATTGGAATTTGATGCCCTATTGGACACCCTGTATGTACTTACCATTAATCCTGATACGCTTTTTTTAGTGTTTTTGGTTTACTGTTGAATATGGCCTGTGTAGAGAAAACGACAAACTGAAGGCTTATGGTGCCGGTCTCTTATCCTCCTACGGGGAGCTCCAGTACGCTTTGGAAGAAAAGTCTGAATTAAGACCCTTTGAACCAGCGAAAACTGCCCTTCAGAAATATCCCATCACCGAATACCAGCCAGTGTATTATATTGCTGAAAGCTTCGAAGATGCCAAAGAAAAAATGATGTAAGTATTTTGATTGAAAGAAATAATCTTCCTGAGGAGCAATTTAAATAATAAATAAAAATGTCACCGACATTTTTTGCCTAGGAAAGTAGTTCATTTGGAAATAATTTTCTGTCTTGATATATGTATTATAAAATTCTTGTAGAGTTTATATATATATATATATATGGTGTAGTGGTGAGAGGTAAGTGAATCTTCTCATGTGGTCTAATGCTACTATACATCAGACATCATAGATGTCTCCATGATGTATAGCGACTTGCCATTTTGCAAGTACCGAGAGCGGTGACCTTCAGCCCTTGGTGGACTTAACCATACTGTTATTATAAATGATTTGCAGGAAACAACTACTCAGCGGGCAAATACCCCGACCTGCATTGAATTATACCTTACAAATCATTTGGTAGCCAATGTCATTTGTCAATTCCCCGACCAGACATAGACCGGTTTCGAACTTATTAGTTCTCATCAGTATGCCATAGGTCGTGGAATAGACAAATGACAGTGGCCAACCTGCTAGTCTTATACAGACTAATGTAAATGGTGTAGTGGTGAGAGGTAAGTGAATCCTCTCATGTGGTCTAATGCTACTATACATCAGACATCATAGATGTCTCCATGATGTATAGCGACTTGCCATTTTGCAAGTACCGAGAGCGGTGACCTTCAGCCCTTGGTGGACTTAACCATACTGTTATTATAAATGATTTGCAGGAAACAACTACTCAGCGGGCAAATACCCCGACCTGCATTGAATTATACCTTACAAATCATTTGGTAGCCAATGTCATTTGTCAATTCCCCGACCAGACATAGACCGGTTTCGAACTTATTAGTTCTCATCAGTATGCCATAGGTCGTGGAATAGACAAATGACAGTGGCCAACCTGCTAGTCTTATACAGACTAATGTAAATGGTGTAGTGGTGAGAGGTAAGTGAGTCCTCTCATGTGGTCTAATGCTAATGCCAATTGACAAATGACATTGGCTACCAAATGATTTGTAAGGTATAATTCAATGCAGGTCGGGGTATTTGCCCGCTGAGTAGTTGTTTCCTGCAAATCATTTATAATAACAGTATGGTTAAGTCCACCAAGGGCTGAAGGTCACCGCTCTCGGTACTTGCAAAATGGCAAGTCGCTATACATCATGGAGACATCTATGATGTCTGATGTATAGTAGCATTAGACCACATGAGAGGATTCACTTACCTCTCACCACTACACCATTTACATTAGTCTGTATAAGACTAGCAGGTTGGCCACTGTCATTTATCTATTCCACGACATATGGCATACTGATGAGAACTAATAAGTTCGAAACCGGTCTATGTCTGGTCGGGGAATTGACAAATGACATTGGCTACCAAATGATTTGTAAGGTATAATTCAATGCAGGTCGGGGTATTTGCCCGCTGAGTAGTTGTTTCCTGCAAATCATTTATAATAACAATATATATATATATATATATATATATATATATATATATATATATATTCGAAATTAGAAACAAGCCTACTTTAAAATGCGTCATTTAATTGCTATGAAATTTTTATTTGTTTTCCAGAAAATTCGCAGCAACAATCCCAAGGGCGTTCGGTGTACGGTACAATGCCTACACTCAAAGTATAGAGGTCTTGGACTCCAAGCCACAGATACAGAGATTGGTAAACACTATTGGCACTGAAATTTCTATTTTAATGGACTCTTTGAAGAAACTTTGACCATGTTTTCTCAACCATTTTGTCTTTAAGTTGCCTTGTGATGTTTCATTAATTAAGTATTATTAAACTTATTTTTTAAACTAATATTTATACTAATATACCTAGTAATTTAATAGTTAATTAGTGTTTAGTTAACAAATAACTTTTTTATTTATAATAATCAATCATGCAGAAATAAAATTACCTTTAAACATTAAACATTTATTCCTTCTAATTTTTTATATAAGAAAGTTATACTTTTATCAAACCGGAAAAAGCGTAAGTTTTTCTGAATGTTTAATTGATGTCGATATTCCATAGATTAGTTTTGTTATAATAATTCTAGCAAAATCTTCACTATAGGATTTTCCCCGTTAAAAGTATTATAATTCGGTAATAAATAATGCCGGAAATGAAACAAGAAAATCGGCCCGGGACAACTCGGATGAAGTTTTCAATTTAAGAATAAATGAATTTTGATGTTAAAATTTTTATTTCAAATTATTATAAATATATTTTTATTTTATCAAATCTTCGTTGTTTTTCAAACAATAATGATAAAATATTGGTACAGTAGTATGGAAATGACAGACGGTCGGTTCAGTATCAGGTTCATAATCAATGATAAGATTAGGGGTGGAAGATAATGAGAGTGATGGGAGGTAATTAGAGTAGTTGGAGGAAATTAGGGGGGGGGGGGGGGGCTTGGAAACCGGAACGTAAGAGGGCGGGGCCTATGAGGGAGGGGCCTAAGAGTGGGGGGGAATTGCAGTGGTGGGAGGTAATTAGAGTGGTGGGAGAAAATTAGAGATTAATTAAGGATAATTTACGTACAAATAAGGATAATTAAGAGTAATTGCAGCAACAATAAGGGTGATTAAGACTAATGGCAGTAACAATGAGGGTAATTACCGTAATAATAAGGATAATTAAGAATTATTACAGTAACAATGAGGGTAATTGCAGTAAAAATAATGGTGACTAAAGCAATTATGTCCGCCCATCCGTCTGTTTGCCCACCTGTTCGTCTGTCTCTCCTCGTCTATTCAACAGTAATTGCATTGTCCTATTGCACAATTATAGTACTTTGTGTATTTTTTTACAATGACATAACAAACATTCATTCTTGATTATGTGCCTAATGCCTAAAGTTACAAAATAAGTTTACTTGCCTCATCTTTAGGGATATCTTGTACTGATTTATAAGCTGAACAATTGCGATCCTGCCTTTTATTTACGATGATGAACAATTGCAACCTACCTCCCTTATCTTTATGCCGATCAACAATTGTGATATAAATTATTCTGCCTGCCTTATCTTTAGGGATATCTTATTTATTTATCTTGCACCTACCTGTCTTATGTATCGATACATTCATTTTATAATCCATAACTAAAGACATTTATATTCAAATCTACAATACATTTGTACAGAAAGTGAGCATTTGCGAGAGCACAATTACAATTATTATACTGGTAATTTTACAGGCATTCTGGTATAACCAATGATTTAAGGCTAGGTAGAAGCGTGAACAATCATCAAGATCTATAATTTTATTGTACTATATTGTAGTAGGAAATTCTTCTTCATCACGCTTTTGCATAGTATTACCTATAACATCGTTTAATGGTAAATTATATCGATAGTTGTTAACAGCATTCTGACAAAGTGGCTCAAAGATTAGTGGTAATTCTTTCGTTGAACATATCCATGACCCCATTCTAAGCTATGATAATCCTTCTCCAACCATTGATATTGTGTCTTTTCACCATTTGTGAATGATGAGAATGGATATGGTGGTTTGAAAATATAATGTGTCTGCTGTTTAGTATTACAGCAGACTGGAGCCAATTCTTTCACTATAAACTCATTACCCTTATACTGAATACCTTGTAAGTCAATGATCAAAATAGGAAATGATAGCGCCATTTTTCACTTAGCATCAACAAAGTCGCTCTGGACTAGGGATATTAGACAATCGATACTTTTGCTGTCAATATTCGACATTTTTATCGATATTTGAGCCAGTATTGATACAGTATATCGATATAAACTAATGTAATATCATATCGACAATATTAATACGATAGTTATGCAACACTTTTTGCATTTTGCTGTAATGTAGTAGCCAAATTAATTTCAGTGTTTTTTTTTTTTGACGAGGAGGGGAAACCCTCATGGGCTCCCAACCTAAGTTGGGTCAGTGTCAGACTCTTACTGACTAAAACCCCTCCCCACAGGGTCGTCTGTAACACTCCGAGGGCACTGCAGCCTCTTGGGCTTATTGTGCACTCCCTGTTCCGATTTACACTGTCCATTTTAATACTCCTGTGCCACTGACAAGGTGATACAGGTCTACGAATGGGCGAGTTTTAACGCTTTGCGGGTCTGTTTGTGTTTGTTAGCTGCTCCTTGTCTAGCAAGTTCATCAGCTTTTTCGTTGCCATCTATTCTGGTGTGTCCCGGCACCCAGAGTAGTTTAACTCTGTTCTGCTCACCCAGAACTTCGAGCTCTTTATGGCAGTCCCATACCAGTCTGGAGGACACTTTGTTAGAGGCTAATGCCATTAGTGCCGCCTGACTGTCAGATGCAATGCAGATCTGCTGGTTCACATATCGTCGTTTAACATTCTCACGTATACACTCAAGTATAGCCAGAATTTCAGTTTGAAATACAGTAGCGTGAAGTCCAAGAGAAAGGCTTATACTTGCCCTCGGTCTCACTTCATGTATTCCTGCTCCAGCTCCTGATTCCATCCTGGACCCGTCAGTATACCAGGCCAGGCCTTTGCGTAGTAACTCAGGAGCTCCTGTTGACCAATCCCCTCTCTCTCCGATAGAGATACTGAAGGGCTTGTTAAATGTGATTTTTGGGACCATGTAGTCTGACCTCATGCACAATAGAGGATCTACTACAATGTTGATTATCCTCATATATCCTGACTCCCCTGTGTGGAGAGCCACATCACGTGAGTTTTGCACCCTGTATGCCCCCATTCTTGCCTCTCCCTGAATCACTACGCTGAGTGGGGGGAGGTCCAATAGGGTCTCCATGGCTGCTGTGGGGGTGCTTTTCATGGCACCCGTGATTCCCAAGCAAGCCAGTCTCTGTACCCGGCTTAGCTTGTTGGCTGCAGTTATTTGAGTGGCTTTAGGCCACCAAACTAAGGCAGCATATGTAATGGAGGGTCTTATTACACTGGTATAGAGCCAATGCACCATACCAGGCTTGAGCCCCCATGTTTTGCCATATAATCGTCGACATGTGGCCAATATGGCCACCGATTTATGTGTTACCCTGTCTAGATGTTGGTTCCAGGTAAGTTTAGAGTCTATGATAACTCCAAGATACTTTACCTCCCCCGACATCCTCAGTATTGTACCTTGAAGAACCAGAGGACCCAATCCTTCCAGGTTTCTCCTTCTAGTAAATGGAACGATATTAGTCTTTGAGGGACTTATTCTCAGCCCCTCTTCGTCGGTCCATTTCTTAACCATATTCAGGGCCCTTTGTAAACGGTCCCTAACTATGTTGTTAAACTTTCCTCTTGATATGATGACTATATCGTCAGCATACCCCTGAGCTTCAAACCCCTCATTGGTAAGTAACACTAATAGGTCGTCAACTACCAGGTTCCATAGCAAGGGAGATAACACACCCCCCTGCGGGCAACCCCCTGCAACTGAGGCACCTAAAGTTTCACCCATCATGGTAGTAAATACCAATTTCAGTGTTACGGTCTCTGATGATAACTAAAAGGAGAATTTGTGTAAAGTTCGCGAACGAATATTTAGCAAGGCTGGAAATGTAATGACTGAAACTAGAAACCGACTAAATAGTAAAATTAAAACATAATATTTTAGTCTCTATAGAAACCTTATTTTACTATAAGGAACGTAACCAGACTGCAACCAACAGCTACTCTCCAGGCTATGTGCCCCGCCGAGCGCTGAATTACAAGTTATAAGCCTGGCGCGTTAAGTGTAATAATTACATATTTCCATCAAAACGCTAATGCTTCGATTGCAATAAACACCAGCCGAAAGACTGATCCTACTTAAAGGAGCTCTCATGATATTATGTTTTAATACCTTACGTAGCTCGTACTCTGCAGGGGGCTGTAAGATAAAGCGAGAAGTTGAGAATAACGTATAGAGACTACGCTGAGAGTACTAAAAGGTGTTTTACTTAAAAAAGCGAAGAACAACAAATTTTGAAAAGATCAGTAAAAATTAAAATAAAGAGGAGCACTACAAGGGAACCGGAAGGCCGGAAGGTAGTTCCAAAAGGATTTTCGAATGAGCTGGACGTAGACTTTCACATAAATTCTCGAGTGAGCTGGTCGTGGAGTTCCAGGGGATCAATAAGGGATCTAGAGGGGGCCCTTGCGAGAGATACGAGGTGCAAAGTTTTGTGACGCTCTTTTTCTCGTACAGTGCGAGAACTAAAGCTGTCACTTTGACACTCGAGCTTTCTTATTTGTTACTCGGGCGCCAGTTCAAGGTTCAAGTTTTAAGTGGTTGAACAACACTACCCAAAAGTCGATAAGCGAGACTGAGCAGCTCAGTGAAGACACAGTCAATTCCAGTGGGTCAATAAGGGAACTTAGACTTTCACAAACACAACAGTGAAACGCAGAAATTCGATAATATAATAATAAGTTATAATATATTACAGTAATCCTATTGTTAACAGTCCTTAATAAAACAGAAAATCAAAATTAACACAAATGTATATACATAGGTTTAAGCAGTAGAGGGAGAGTAGCAAGCAATAACGCAATATTAGCGGCAAAAGCGTATAAGCTGTGAATTTAGCGAGTTTATAAAAAAAAACTGTTATTAAGCAGGCAGTGTACGGATACCAGAAAATGCGAAGCAAGCAGAATTATTTACAGTAATAAAACAGGTTATAAAACAAATAGGAAATTTGGCTAGTGCTTGATATCGGAAAATAAACAGTGAAATTTACAAGCTAAGTATAAAAATTTCAGTCAGTAAGTATAAAATAAAATAAATACTAATAATATTCAAACAGTGTGAAGAAAAAAAATAATATGAGACAGACCTGAGACTTGGCTAGTATTTCTAGATGTTAAATGCGACAGTAAGCTAAGTATTAAGTAATGGGCAGTTATTGAGAATTTAATCTAGATAGTTTTACTCCGGGGCTCAATAAAATTACTAGCCCTTAACGAACAGTGTTGTGATTAAAGGTAACTTGGGTTGAGAAGGGCACACCAGCCGAACTATTAAAGTACTTGATCAGGTGCCTGATGAGAAGGCACCAGCCGACTTTTAAAGTTCTTGATCAGGTGTCAGGGAGGAAGGAAGCCACAAAATAAACAAATTATTATAAGTATCCAATTCAAGTTAAATATCAGAAAATTGTTAATCAGTTTAAGAGAAAATAAAATTTAATAAAAGTAATCTGTAATTGTACTAGCCAACTAACAAAGTCTCAATTCAAACAGTTAAGTATAAAAATTTTAATCGGAAAATATGAAATAATAGAACAAATATCAAGAATATTCAGGCAGTATAAAAATTTCAGTCAGAATATAGACAGTGAATTTCGGTGACCAAGTATAAAATTTATCAATCAGTAAATATGGAATAAAATAATTATCAAGAATATTCAAACAGTGTAAAATTTTCAATCAGAATAAATACAGAATAATAAATGCACTAGCCAAATATATATATCAAAGTTTTCTTACTCTTTCCTGGTTGGCGCTGGACTCTGGGCAGATGGTAGACGTCTGGCAGCTTCGAGAATTGGAATAAATTCTGATTTTACAGGTCTTTACGACCAGTTTTATAGCCAGATTCCCACTCAGGGTATCACGAGGAACCCCACGTGCTATAGTATCGCGCATGGATTTGAAGATGAAGAAACGGATTTAATCAGCCACAAATAACTAATTATTGAATTAATTACGTCAAATAATGAACAGTAATTCTGTTTACAAATATTTGCCGCTTTAGATAAATATCCCGGTATTCAAATAGTGAATATTTTCGGATAATATACATAAGTCGCTTAAGGCGGTACAGAAAACAAGGAACATAATTATATAGAGTACAATTAAATATAAATTTTATGCAGATTTCCGTAACGAAAAATGCTTCGTTACGGTTTAGAATATAATTTAGTGCTGGAATTTTTTGTGAAATAGTGACCGCAGTAGAGCGAGGATTTCCTTTGTCAGTGAGGTGAGGTGGTATTTGGTGCCTAGGACAGCTCGGGCATAAAAAGTCGGTAAGCGTTTTGTTGCCATTTTCGTAAAATTATTTCCTCTCAGTACCACAACAGAGATCGCTTTTTCTTTATTTTAAGTAGTTAGATTGTAACAAAAGTTATATTTCGAGGGGGTTCTCTTTAGGACATAAGAATAAAAGTTGCTTAATTGCTACAGGACTGCTCAGAAATACACAGCTGTCCCTAAACGATTTATTTTTGCTTGTTAAATTATCACTGAAGACTAGGGAAGCGTATACAGATTGTGTTGTGGCGTTCTCCGGAGAAAACTCCTCACTGTAGCGTGGCGGCAGCTTATTTTCAGCGGGCACTGGGGGTGGGTAAGGATTTTAACTTGACTTTCTTTTTTTTTCGTTAATAGTTATTAAATCTAGAGGCGCCACTTAGTTTTGTCGTGTTTTAAAACTAAGAAAATATTATGGCCCTGGCCTTATACTTAAAACCTTTATAATAAAGCTACCGTAAAAATAAAACACAAATTGGGGCTTAGGGTGACTTTAATGATTAAATATTTCTGGGAGAAACCAAGCCTCCACACTCAATATGACTGATATCACTTTCCAAATAGATACACAGGTATGTTACTGGCAAAAAAGCCCCGTCAATAGTACTATCGTCGAGTTTACAGTAAATTGTATCGGAAATTATAGTGAAAACTTTACGTCATAAAGTTGACTTTCACAATATTAAATATAGTTTATAGTTTTAATAGGTCTAGTGAAGTTGTACAAGAAATGTTCAATTTTAATTTCGACCAATTTAAATGTTGATTACAAACTTCCCAAAATTCATGGAATGAGCAAAATTAAACAAGATTATCTGTTCTGACCTTTCCTCTGAGTGATTTGTTACTCCCTTGTTTCCAGGCGGCAAAACGGCGGTATTGGCAGGATGTGTAAATCAGGTGGCTTACAGAAAATGGCTGTTACCAACTGAAGAAAGAGTACCGTCATAAAACGGTGCGATCTCTATTATTGCACAATGGCTCGTCCTCAGAAAAATTCCACGAATATTTCAGGAAAAGGATATACTCACATATACATATATATGCGTATACATATGCGGCCGGCAAATCTAAAAATAATTATAATAACTAAATGCCCGCTTGGCAATCGCAAATATTCAACGAAAATCTAATTTCTGAACAATTTACATACCTCCACACGTTTGGATGGCCTTCTTAATGATAATATTATGTGAATTTCTAAGGTTTCACAATTTAACAATTTAGCTAGGTGTGTATGTATTGGTGAGCGTGTCTCTATGGTATCATCCACTTGCCGCACCAGGTTATCGTTCACACCCACACTCTACTCATTTCAGTTTTTTCTATCATTTTTTATTTTTATTTTTTTTATCTGACAATATACCAGCCGTCTCCGCCATGTAAACAGGACTATTTTAAAGAAGAATTATTATATCAATTTAAAAATGATTTGATGCCAAAATATATAAGTGTGATATATACGAGTCTTCCCAAAAGTTCAAAATTACCGTTACAGTGTTTAAATTTAATTTGCTTCGCTTGGTAAATTCTCACTGAAGAGTAGAGAAATTTTTTCTATACATTTATTTAACGTCGGCCTATTTTCGCTACTGAGGCCTAACACCGACGCCTGTAGATGAGCTACCCCCAACCAGGAATTTTGCCGAGCCTCTACCCTTAAGAAGAGTAGGGATCTTTTACTTGCCTAACATTTAATAGACAAGGTACCGACGGCTTTACATCCTCTCCGAAGGATGGTATATCACCTACACAACCCTCGCCTAAGGTTGCATAGCTTCCACGCATATACAAACCGCTGGAAAATGTGTGAGGCGAGGACGCAGTCTTCGTTGGAATGGTCACCAGTAGAGAATTATATATAGTTTCTTTTTCCACTTTCATTCTTTATTTGTTAAATTCTGTCTGAAGAGTAATATATATATATATATATATATATATATATATATATATATATATATATATATATATATATATTACTCTTGATATTACATATGATTTGCAGGAAACAACTACTCAGCGGGCAAATACCCCGACCTGCATTGAACTATACCTTACAAATCATGAATGGTAGCCAATGTCATTTGTCAATTCCCCGGCCAGACATAGACCGGTTTCGAACTTATTAGTTCTCATCAGTATGCCATAGGTCGTGGAACAGACAAATGACAGTGGCCAACCTGCTAGTTTTATACAAACTGAGGTAAATGGTGTACCGGTGAGAGGTAAGTGAATCCTCTCCTGTGGTCAAATGCTACTATACTACTATATACTACTATACTAATAAGTTCGAAACCGGTCTATGTCTGGTCGGGGAATTGACAAATGACATTGGCTACCATTCATGATTTGTAAGGTATAATTCAATGCAGGTCGGGGTATTTGCCCGCTGAGTAGTTGTTTCCTGCAAATCATATGTAATATCAGTATAGGTTAAGTCCACCAAGGGCTGAAGGTCACCGCTCTCGGTACTTGCAAAATAGCAAGTCGCTATACACCATGGAGACATCTATGATGTCTGGTGTATAGTAGCATTTGACCACAGGAGAGGATTCACTTGCCTCTCACCGATACGCCATATATTACTCTTATATATATATATATATATACAGGGTGTTGCATCATGAGAAGGACATAGCTTAATAGGAGGTAGAGAACATCAGTGGTAACCGGAACCTCCCATAGAAATGTCTCATTGGGCCTTCATTACGAAGTTACAGGGTGTTAAATAATTTTTGGCCAAACTTGTTTTTTGTCATAACTTTGACAGGGAATGAAATAACGGATTCATATTTGGTACAGCTAATGTACTAACGAGCCCCAAGAGGTACATGTATAAAAAAAAATATATCCAGGTCCGGACTCACTATAATTTATGTTTCTTTTTTGCATCAATAAAACATCACCCTGTATATATTTTTTTGAAATTTCGAGACGATATTCGAAAAGAGCAAGAAAAAACAAACAAAATGGGCTATTTCATTTTTTTGTTACACCTTCGTGGTTATTTAAATACGTTGTTAAATGTGCAAGAAAATGGATTACGAACCCTATTAAATGAGAGGCACGTGAAATAAATAGTTTTATAACTAAAATTTGCAAAAATTCTATTGAGCCTAGGTGGTCTGGATGAATCCTAATTCCGGCACGTTTTAAAGGTCCATTTTGGTAAAAAACTGTGGTCCTAATAAGTAATCGGGTATGAAATAACAAAATTTTTAATCAATCACAGTAGGCTTGTTCAAAGTGACAGATAATAAAAAGAAATCTCCTAAACAGTTGAATAATTGTTTGTTAGTAATTTAATGTGTCAATAATCCGCATTTAGTTAGTGAAAACTTGTGAAAATATTTTAACTATGCCAGTAAAATTTACAAACGTGGAATATACTGACATAATATTCATCTATGGTTTCTGTAATGGAAATGGTAGGTCGGCGGAAAGAGAATATCGGCTGCGTTTTCCTGGTCGTCGATGCCCTAATCATAAAACCTTTAGTACGGTGTTCCAGTATGCAAGACAACGCGGAAAGTTTCCTACTTCTGCAGTTGTGGAGCGTGTTTTACAACAAGGTGTGCAGGAACAAAACAATATTATAAACGTAGTTCAAGAAAACCCAAATATGAGCACTAGACGAATCAGTTTGGCAACTGGTATTCCTCATTGGCGAGCATGGAGAACCCTAAAAAGAGAACGTTACCATCCATATCATATCCAGCAGGTACAGTGTCTTCAACAAGGCGACGATATCCCCCGCCTGGCATTTTGTCATTGGTTGTCTAACCATCGCCCAGTCATTTACAGAACCTTATTTACGGATGAGGCACAATTTACAAGGGATGGAGTAAACAATTCACGAAATAATCATAAATGGGCACAGGAAAACCCACATGCGGTACGCCAACGCCGTTCGCAACACAGGTTTTCTGTAAATGTTTGGGTCGGACTTGTGAATAGACATTTGATACGGCCACATTTTTTTGAAGAAAGATTGAATGGTGAAATTTACTTCGATTTTCTTCAAAACATTTTACCGAATATGTTAAAAAATATCGGTATAAGAGGCATGTTGTTTCAGCATGATGGGGCCCCACCACATTTTAACATTCAAGTAAGAGAACACTTAAACAATGTGTATCCTAATAGATGGATTGGACGCGGGGGTCCACATGAATGGCCACCAAGATCTCCTGATTGTAACCCTTGTGATTACTTTTTATGGGGCCACTTAAAAAACGAGGTTTATAGCATTGAAATTGAAAGTAGACAACATTTAATACAGCGCATCGTTACAACCTGCGACGAAATACGGAATAATCCAGAAATGGTACGTCGAGCAATTGGTGACCTTTCTAAACGCGCAAGAAAATGCACAGAATGTGGACATTTTGAAAATTTACTTTAGTGTCAATTACGTTTTATTTTTAAACACATTTAGTTATTGTTTTGTTATTTATTGTTAATTGAATGGAAAATATTTTATTTATTTAGATTTTAGTTTGTTCTCTTTTCCAATTTTTATTAAGTATAAAATGTTGATGATTTTCTTGATCAAAGTAACTGGTTGCTTAGGCCTAAATGGTTTAAATTATCTATCACTTTTATTCTTTGAACAAGCCTACTGTGATTGATTAAAAATTTTGTTATTTCATACCCGATTACTTATTAAGACCACAGTTTTTTTTACCAAAATGGACCTTTAAAACGTGCCGGAATTAGGATTCACCCAGACCACCTAGGCTCAATAGAATTTTTGCAAATTTTAGTTATAAAACTATTTATTTCACGTGCCTCTCATTTAATAGGGTTCTGTAATCCATTTTCTTGCACATTTAACAACGTATTTAAATAACCACGAAGGTGTAGCAAAAAAATGAAATAGGCCATTTTGTTTGTTTTTTCTTGCTCTTTTCGAATATCGTATCGAAATTTCAAAAAAATATATACAGGGTGATGTTTTATTGATGCAAAGAAGAAACATAAATTATAGTGAGTCCGGACCTGGATATATTTTTTTTTATACATGTACCTCTTGGGGCTCGTTAGTACATTAGCCGTACCAAATATGAATCCGTTATTTCATTCCCTGTCAAAGTTATGACAAAAAATAGGTTTGGCCAAAAATTATTTAACACCCTGTAACTTCGTAATGAAGGCCCAATGAGACATTTCTATGGGAGGTTCCGGTTACCACTGATGTTCTCTACCTCCTATTAAGCTATGTCCCTCTCATGATGCAACACCCTGTATATATATATATATATATATATATATATATATATATATATATATATATAATACAAGAAAATATGCTTAGCACTACTGTGTACCTTTTGTGACAATTTGTATTTACTTTGTTACAATAAAGACTATTTTTATATACAATTTTTTGCCTAAGTGGTGTTTCATTCACTATTCTACTGAACTAAACCTACTAAAGACCACGCATATAAACCGTGGCCGAATCCACTGTATAAGCCAGCATTTTTCCCCACATCCGAAGTCAGGTGGAAGGATAATATCCTGACCTTGTGGCAGCAAACACACTACCCTGGGTGATTACAGAATGTGCTTATTTTTTAAAATCAGCTTCAACTGCAAAAGAACGTTGAACATTTCACCAACGCTCCATATTCCCAGCTAAACTCACATTTCTCACAAATGCTTTGACAACTGTTTTAAATTTTTATTTATCCCGAAACATGACAACTTGATTTGCATGTATATCTCATTACATTATGACATGAATTAACTTTGAAAGTGAATCCTTCATTTGAATCACCCTGTACAGTGATTAATTACCAATTCATCAACTAGAAAGTGATTACCAATTCAGAAAGTGGAAGCAGGATTAATTAAAGCTAAGGTTGAAATAAATGGTAGTTTTATGACAAACATTCTGTACATCAAGAAGCAAAATTTTAAAAAATATTTTCAAAATTCTATCCTTTTAGCACACATTTTTCGCAAGATTCCTCATTCGAGATATTTTTAAGAGTCCAATAACTCTTTGTCAAGAATAAAGATCTTTAGGATAAAAATCAACGTAAGTTTCCACAAAAATGTATCTATACAATCTTAGTTTATCACGGTCCGTTTTTTAATAAATATCACGTAAACACTACACTGTACACACTTAACAAGGATATTTAAAACAATATTTCACAGGATTTTCGTCTATTTCGAATGAGTGTTCGAGTCAGGTGCATTATACATGATGTTTTGATGCTGAAGAGGAAGGGATATCGGTACGGACACAGGTACTACAACTGAAGACGACCCTGTCATTCCTTGGATCGTCGTGGTGGTACTGCTGACTGCGCCACTGTTGTTAGTTTGGTATGAGATGGGTGCCTAAAAGTAAAAACGTGTTTTAAGAGGTAAGTCGTCTTTTGAGGAATGGTATATTTTCCTTACATTTACTACGACTGGCTGAGTTTGCGATCCAGGCAACAGACCCAGTCTTGCCATTAGAAGTTGTTCCGACACCCTCCTCAACTCCTGCTGTTGCTGTCCAATTATAGCCTGTAGTTCTGCGTGTTTTCTCTGTAACTCAGCTTGAAGTTGAGACTGAGCCAAATCATCAACTTGCTGAAAAAAAGATAAGACTCAATACCATCCTAAGAAAATGCAAGGCAATAATTTATTGGCCTTTGGAATCTGGAAAGTACGACATTGACTGAGTTAAATGCTTAAAAATCAGTCAGTATACACTTTGTACTCTCTTCATAAAGGCCTAATACGTCGAAACATTTGTAGATAATTTTAATCAAAGTATTTGATACATCTAAAGTAGTGTTTACTTAAAAACAATTATTGTTAAGATGTTTCACAAGGAATCAGCCACAAATTCAGTTCAGTATATTTAAAAATGAACCATGCAGATTAGTTTGAGTTGCAAACTAATCTTTATAGAATAAATTGCAACATAAGAAAATGGAGCAGGTGAAGGGCACAATTGCTGATTCAAATACAACTTTGAACACAAAGAAAATATATTATTTGTTATATTCATAAGTGTCCCATGTAGTTATCTGATGCTCATGCTCAAGTCTTTTAAATACTTATGTATCTACTGTTGATTTATTTATACTACGTTTTTGAAAATTGGAAATTGTAAAACTACCTATCTATATTAAAAAGACTGATTCGTTATGTCTGTGTTTTACCTGTATTGGTGATAGAACAGCGGAGGAGGAAAAATTGGCCATCATAGGTTGAACTGGAATAGCCGCGACGTACTGCGAAGGCTCCAAAAACTGCGTTGCTTGCATTTGTTGAGGCTGCTGAGACAGTATTTGAAGTGGCCGCTGCTGCAAGTCGGATTGGAGTTGTGGAGCAGAGTTCGATTGGCTTACAAGGGAATTATTCGTTCTAGCTTTCTGTAAAGAAAAATAACATGATTTAAGATACCTGAAAGGGCAGACATACTCCCCAATATATATAAGATAGCTCAAATGATCATAATTCATAATATTAATAACTTAGTTTTCCTTACACTTCAAAGATTTGTTGTTGTTAAAGTTTCTCTAAAAAAATTAAGGCCTGATTTATTACTGCCGACAAAATCTAGAGTACAAATTTTGGTACCACTTGACATTCTGTTTCTATTCATTCTAATGTTTATTTACAGAAAATGATACACATAATATACTTATATACTGTAACCCATTACTTAATGGGTTACAGTAAATATATGCGAGTAAATAAACTAAGAGTTCGATAAGTGACAGACACAGACGCTTGTTTCCAAATCAATTGAAAATAATGTCCTATAACTTGCGACTTACTACGTCTTCAATTGGAAAATGCAAAATAAAATCTGATTGTAATAAGCCCCTGAACACGAACCGGCCCTCAGTGTTGCGGAAATAAAAAATTTGTCAGTCAGCTTGATTTGAGACCCCCGAGGGTGTACGTGCACTTATTTTTGAATATAAGAATGTTTCAGAGAAATAAATATTTTTTTGTATTAGGGTCAATGCTTCACCCTGCATGATCAGCCGGAGCACTTAACTTTGGCTTAAAAGTAAAAAAAAATCACTTTAGGTTGGTTGGCAGGGTAATTTTGTACCACCCTGTATATTATTGTTCATAAAAACACACTTGATTTTTAAAAGTTCACTTTTTGGTGAAGGAGCCGGTTAAATATTAATAAAATCACTAAAAATTAAAAAATGCGTTAGGGCAGAGATTATAGTTGTTTTTACGTGAACCACCAAGGAAGAACTCGAGACAGTGCATCTCCAGCCGTAGACTAGTTTCGAGCTTGTCAGCTCTCATCAGTACGACATAGGCGAATGCATATTTTCGCGTTCAATACTTTTGACCTGGCAACTTGCAGCTGTGAATACATCTATCTTCTTTTAATTTATGTTTAATATGTTTAGATAGTTGCAATAGCGGTTCCAGAATTTCAGCATGGGGGGATCAAAAATGGGCAGCACCTATACCTATACATATATTAAAGTTGAATAATACAGCACTACTGGGCGTATGGTAGAGAGATATTAATAATTGGTAATCGATAGTTACAAAGTTCACGTGTCTATGGGGAGGCCGGGCTCCTATGCCCCCTTGAGATCGCCACTGGATAGTTGCTAAATAGATGTCTAAAATTTTCTTAATAAATAATAAAATATTTCCACCTCATTTCGCATGATTGTATAAGAGAATTTATCTCCACATAGAATACGTACATTATTTAAGTTATTAATGCTAATTAATTTAGACGTTAGTTGATATTAACTACATACACTTACATCTCGTTATGGGTTCTAGGCGTTCTTTTACCTTGATGTAATTTCATACTCTATTAATAGTGAAGCTGATTAAACGGATATAAGGCGTGAGTAAATAATAATTAAAGTACTTATACAAATTATTCGTTATTGACAATAAATACGTGGTATAGCATAAATTTGATGATGGAATTGTTTGGAAGTGGGTTGGTGTCAAATTAATATTGTTCAATAATTTTATTTCTAGTGGAATTGATATATTTATTAAAGTGTAAAAAGAATTCGTGGGTCCCAAAATGCTAAAAGCTTGCATATAGCAACAACGAAAGCTAAAGCTAATAGCTGAAAATCAAATTTGTCCTGTGATGCAGGGACTACTAAAAATTCAAGTTATTAACATGAATGCATAGCCGACATTTTGTTTTATATCTCCCAAATTTTGAAAACGACATCTGTGGCCGTTTAGGTATAATGTCAAACAATGTTCAAGAAGCACTGATATTCAAATTTCTAGTCAAAAAATTAATGTGTATGAGATCTGTATCCATTTATATTAATAACTAAAATAGTGCAGGTGCTGTCTACACAAAATCCTACATATAATAGAACCCAAACTAAGTTAGTGCAAAAACTAAACGAGGAACTACAAGAAATGGGACAATAAAATTATAAAGAAAACGAGTTTATTTGAAGTAATAAACAATACTACACTAGCATTATACAACTTAACACATGATGTAGAAGAATGCCAAACTGTTTGTTATGAAAATTTATTGGGAAGTCCTGCATTAGAAACCCTCGACATGATCAAGTGGCCAAAACAGGTTTGTGATGTGAGTAGTGAAAAATTACTGATAAAGACGGATGTTAAGCATAAATTTCCAGCCTTGGTCAATGGATTAGGTGAACTAAAGTACTTTGAATACCAGATGAAGTTAAAGGAGAATATTGAACCAGTGGCACTTCAAACACCTCGAAACTTACCATTGCCACTTTTAGAAGAATTAAAAGATATGATGCAAAAGGATGTCATTACTAAAGTGAATGAGGCCACAGAATGATGCTTACCGTTTGTGGTAGTACAGAAACCGAAGGGTATACGTCTATGCACAGACTTCATTGAATTAACTAAATATGTAGTCAGTGAAGATACCAATTGCCAACAGTAATTTCCTTATTTTATGATTCAGTATAAACACCTACCACTACCTTCTAAATTTAAATTTAAGTTTCAGGCTGTCCCAACCAACAAAGAAAAGGAAAAAAGAGAAAAGAAAAAAAAAACAATATGATGATAACTATATGTAATATATTATGTCTATATAGATAATACACCTATCCTGTGTTGATACTCTGCAAAACAAGCCACAGCATGCTTAGGCGACTGTATCATTACAGGATGGTGTCAGAATATGTAGAAAACTATCTTTGATATTTTTTCTCTTTTTTAGTTGTAAATTTTTTACCTGTCTCTGATTAATGTATGTATATATGTATATATATGTATGTACGAGAATATATATATTAAATTCTTTTGGTCTTTTGGACTTTTGGTAGACGAAATCTGTGAGAAATTACAAGAGGGTAAATATTTTTCAGAACTAGATTTTTCAAATGATTTCTGGCAACTTAAATTAGAAAAACTGTGTCAAAAATATACATCTGTAACAGCCTTTGGCAGATTTATGTATAAAAGACTATCCTTTGGGATTTCGAGTGGTCCGGAAGTTTTTCAAGAAGTCTTGAAAAATGTAATGTAGATGACATACTCATCAAAGGTGCTAATAAAAAGGAGCATAACGACAATTTGATGAAAGTTTTGACAGCACTCAACCAACATAGACTTACACTCAATTTCGATAAATGTCAAATTGGATTAACAGAACTGAAGTGTTTGGGAGTATACATAAGCCACGCAGGGATTATTACGGTAGGTATCCTGTACCTACTTCAAAAACAGAAGTAAGAAATTTTTTTAGTACGTACACATACAGGGTGTTGCATCATGAGAGGGACATAGCTTAATAGGAGGTAGAGAACATCAGTGGTAACCGGAACCTCCCATAGAAATGTCTCATTGGGCCTTCATTACGAGGTTGCTGGGTGTTAAATAATTTTTGGCCAAACCTGTTTTTTGTCATAACTTTGACAGGGAATGAAATAACGGATTCATATTTGGTACGGCTAATGTACTAACGAGCCCCAAGAGGTACATGTATAAAAAAAAATATATCCAGGTCCGGACTCACTATAATTTATGTTTCTTTTTTGCATCAATAAAACATCACCCTGTATATATTTTTTTGAAATTTCGATACGATATTCGAAAAGAGCAAGAAAAAACAAATAAAATGGCCTATTTCATTTTTTTGTTACACCTTCGTGGTTATTTAAATACGTTGTTAAATGTGCAAGAAAATGGATTACAGAACCCTATTAAATGAGAGGCACGTGAAATAAATAGTTTTATAACTAAAATTTGCAAAAATTCTATTGAGCCTAGGTGGTCTGGGTGAATCCTAATTCCGGCACGTTTTAAAGGTCCATTTTGGTAAAAAACTGTGGTCCTAATAAGTAATCGGGTATGAAATAACAAAATTTTTAATCAATCACAGTAGGCTTGTTCAAAGTGACAGATAATAAAAAGAAATCTCCTAAACAGTTGAATAATTATTTGTTAGTAATTTAATGTGTCAACAATCCGCATTTAGTTAGTGAAAACTTGTGAAAATATTTTAACTATGCCAGTAAAATTTACAAACGTGGAATATGCTGACATAATATTCATCTATGGTTTCTGTAATGGAAATGGTAGGTCGGCGGAAAGAGAATATCGGCTGCGTTTTCCTGGTCGCCGATGCCCTAATCATAAAACCTTTAGTACGGTGTTCCAGTATGCAAGACAACACGGAAAGTTTCCTAATTCTGCAGTTGTGGAGCGTGTTTTACAACAAGGTGTGCAGGAACAAAACAATATTATAAACGTAGTTCAAGAAAACCCAAATATGAGCACTAGACGAATCAGTTTGGCAACTGGTATTCCTCATTGGCGAGTATGGAGAACCCTAAAAAGAGAACGTTACCATCCATATCATATCCAGCAGGTACAGCGTCTTCAACAAGGCGACGATATCCCCCGCCTGGCATTTTGTCATTGGTTGTCTAACCATCGCCCAGTCATTTACAGAACCTTATTTACCGATGAGGCATAATTTACAAGGGATGGAGTAAACAATTCACGAAATAATAATCATAAATGGGCACAGGAAAACCCACATGCGGTACGCCAACGCCGTTCGCAACACAGGTTTTCTGTAAATGTTTGGGTCGGACTTGTGAATAGACATTTGATAGGGCCATATTTTTTTGAAGAAAGATTGAATGGTGAAATTTACTTTGATTTTCTTCAAAACATTTTACCGAATATGTTAGAAAATATCGGTATAAGAGGCATGTTGTTTCAGCATGATGGGGCCCCACCACATTTTAACCTTCAAGTAAGAGAACACTTAAACAATGTGTATCCTAATAGATGGATTGGATGCGGGGGTCCACATGAATGGCCACCAAGATCTCCTGATTGTAACCCTTGTGATTACTTTTTATGGGGCCACTTAAAAAACGAGGTTTATAGCATTGAAATTGAAAGTAGACAACATTTAATCCAGCGCATCGTTACAACCTGCGACGAAATACGGAATAATCCAGAAATGATACGTCGAGCAATTGGTGACCTTTCTAATCGCGCAAGAAAATGCACAGAATGTGGGGGAGGACATTTTGAAAATTTACTTTAGTGTCAATTACGTTTTATTTTTAAACACATTTAGTTATTGTTTTGTTATTTATTGTTAATTGAATGGAAAATATTTTATTTATTTAGATTTTAGTTTGTTCTCTTTTCCAATTTTTATTAAGTATAAAATGTTGATGATTCTCTTGATCAAAGTAACTGGTTGCTTAGGCCTAAATGGTTTAAATTATCTGTCACTTTTATTCTTTGAACAAGCCTATTGTGATTGATTAAAAATTTTGTTATTTCATACCCGATTACTTATTAGGACCACAGTTTTTTACCAAAATGGACCTTTAAAACGTGCCGGAATTAGGATTCACCCAGACCACCTAGGCTCAATAGAATTTTTGCAAATTTTAGTTATAAAACTATTTATTTCACGTGCCTCTCATTTAATAGGGTTCTGTAATCCATTTTCTTGCACATTTAACAACGTATTTAAATAACCACGAAGGTGTAACAAAAAAATGAAATAGGCCATTTTGTTTGTTTTTCCTTGCTCTTTTCGAATATCGTATCGAAATTTCAAAAAAATATATACAGGGTGATGTTTTATTGATGCAAAGAATAAACATAAATTATAGTGAGTCCGGACCTGGATATATTTTTTTTATACATGTACCTCTTGGGGCTCGTTATTACATTAGCCGTACCAAATATGAATCCGTTATTTCTTTCCCTGTCAAAGTTATGACAAAAAATAGGTTTGGCCAAAAATTATTTAACACCCAGCAACCTCGTAATGAAGGCCCAATGAGACATTTCTATGGGAGGTTCCGGTTACCACTGATGTTCTCTACCTCCTATTAAGCTATGTCCCTCTCATGATGCAACACCCTGTATATCTCTAAATTCATAGAAAATGTTGCACAGACAATAAGAGATTTACTTCATGAGAAAAATGAATTTTTATGGACAGATTGTCATCAAAAATGTTTTGATAGTTTAAAACAAGAGATTTCTAGAGTACTTGTTCTAGACAATTATCAGACAAATCATCAAACCACAATAAGAGCAGATTCTAGCTCATATGAAGTCGGAGGAGTACTAGAACAGCTCCAAGATGATGCTATGTGGAGACTTATCTATTTTTGCTCGAAATCGTTAAGTGATGCTGAAAAACGATACGCGCAGATTGAGAAAGAGGCGCTTGCTTTAACATGGCTAGCCGAACGCCTAGAGCAATTTTTAATTGGACAAAAGAACAGACCACAGACCATTTTTAAGAATCTTAGAGATAAACTGATAGATCAATTGACAACTAGACTGCAGCGATTTAGAATGCGCTTGATGAAATGAAATTTTCTTATAAGATTGAGTTTGTACCAGGAAAGGAATTCTATTGCCCAAATGCCTTATCAAGGATCCCATTGTGCATAGGCCAGTAGTATAAAGACATAATTTCATCAGAAATAGTTATTTCAATTAATCCCATTGAAAGCGTTTCAAATTTTTCAACCGAAGAAATGTAAAATGCACAAGAACAAGACGAAATCCTTAATATGGTTAAAGGGTTCTTGAATCAGGGATGGCCAAATAAGATAAGTTGCTCTAATGAACTTGAACCGTATACTTAAAATATAAGAATGAAATATAATATTCTCACGCACCAAGATAGGATTATACTTCCTCTAAAATGAAGGAAGAAGTGTATCAAAAATATACATGCAGGGCACTTTGGGATTATAAGATGTTCTCAGAGAGCAAGGGAAACAATTTGGTGGCCAAGTATTAAAAATCAGATAGAAGGAAAAATAAAAAACTGTGAAAAATACTAAGCCACTCTTTGAGCCCATGATTGCTTTGTAAACACCATTTCTACCCTGAAATACTATTGGAATAGACTTACTGGAGTTAAAAGGAAAAATTTATATGGTAATGCAAGATTACTATAGTCGCTGTCCAGAAATTTTTGAGTTGAAAGATATGAAGACTTCGCCTGTAATAAAATATATGAAAGAAGCATTTGCTCGATTTGGTGTGCCTAAGTTGGTAAGATCCGAAAATGCAAGACAATTTTATAATTATAAATTTAGAAAATTTTCAAAGGACAAAGCAGAAAATGCAGTCAAATTAATGGAAAAAATTCTGAAGAAAAGTGAAGACCCATATTTGGTACTTTTAGCTTATAGAAATACACCATCATCCAGTGGGGCATCTCCAGCTCAACTAATGATGAGTAGAATGTTTCGCGAATACTTACCAATAAAAGAAGAAAAATAAAATCCAAGTATACCAAATCTCGAAAGCATCAGGAAGAATATGAGGAAAGAGAAGAAAAAACAGAAAGAAAATTGACAAGATGCATCGAACTCAACCGTTGAAAGAACTTAAGGAAGGAGATAAAGTTTGGATTATCATAGAGGAAATAGAAGGAAAAATTATCAATAAAAGGAAAAAGCCTAGATCATACGACGTAGGATACCAGAGACGACTCTATGCATGCCCTAACAAGGGCTAATTGTGATTGTGGTATTTTTTTATAAACTACTAATTCTGATGTGTGCCCATTATTGAATCTGACCAAGGATTTAATCCCTGGAATCTGACCACATTTCTATCGACTTTTATTTTTCTCAATGTTGTCAGCACTGATTCGTACTGACGTTCCAGGGACTTTTATTTTTTTAATGTTGACAGCACTGATTCGTACTGATTTTCTAGGGACTTTTATTTTTCAAAATTGGGATCCCTTATTTATAACTAGATTTTCTAAGGCACTTCTATTTCTTCAAAGTTAATGCCCCTGATTTTCAAGTAGATTTCGTAGGAGTATTTTGCTTTCGTCAATGGTTTTAGAATTAGGGTTTTTTGGAATACTTCAATGCTGTCATTAGGATTATTTCTATACATATGCCGCCTACTTAATGCTACATATACATTCGCATATACATGAGTATACAGCATTGTTGGAATACATAAATATGAACATACTTTAATTTGTGTAGGGTAGGAACACTATACTAGTTCTTTGATTCCGCGCTTAATGGATCTCTCTTCTGCTCTATATTGACTTTTGAGCTTTACGCCCATGAGAACTTTGTGCAGAAGGACAAGACCTATAACATACTAAAATTTGGTGCAATTTAACCGAGGGCCATTTTCATATCATTCCGTGTGAAGTTCTTTGAAAACCCCTTTTGATATGATTTTCTATCCTGAAATTTTTTTATTTAAAACTGTTTTTGATTTGATGATAATTTCGTTCGGGCCCTTTCTGGAACCGCCCTTGATACTATGAGAAACTTAAAAAATCCTTTTCAATTTTCCACTCTAAAATAAGTTAATTAAAACATTTGTTAACCCCATTATTGTGTTGAAATCTCCCTGGAGCCTCCATAATGCTCTGGCGAAAAAGTTGCAGAAAGCATTTTCGATACAATTTTTCGCTTTAAACAATTTATATTTTAAAATTCTTTAATTATACAAAAACTTTGAGTTCCCCCTGGAGCCGCCCCTGGTACAATGAAGAAAAATAAAAAAAATATTTTATAAACAATTTTTCCATTACATACATACATTATTTTTGGATTCGACCTGGAGCTTTCTCCAGTGCATTGACAATAAATTTACATTAACCCTTTCGATACAATTTTTATCTGAAGATTTTTTCAATTTGATGAAAAATTATATTTTGGCCCTCCCTTGAGCCGACACGGGCACACTGATTTCACAAATTTTCAATAGCGTTCTACCTTGAAACTCACAAGTATTGTGTAAAATTTCATATTTCTACGTTTAGCTGTTTTCGAGAAAAGCACGTCACTTACAGACAAATAACCGACTGACAGTCAGACAGACAACATACCGATTTGGTTATTTTGCTATTTTCATTTTCTTGTTTCAAAATGTTCATTTTCATCATAATGAAGAATTTTGATTTCTCACGATGATAAAGTAAAAACCTTTTCGAAACAAATTTCCATCCTGAGCAATTTTCGATTCTATGATATATTATATTTGATCTCCCCCGGGTCCGCCCCTGGCCCCTTGACGGGAAATTTATTAAAGAATTCGATAGAATTTTCCATCTTAAACAATTTTAATTTGAAGCATTCTTAGATTCGACGAAAAATTGTTTTTTGGCCATGCCCAGAGCTGCCCCTGATACACTGATTTCATCAACATTCAGTAGAGTCCTACATTGGAGCTCCCCCAGATCTTATGTATAAAATTTAATATTTCCACGTTGAGCCGTCTTTGAGAAAAACGTTTCACATAGACAGACACGTAGACATAATTCAGAATTTGAATTTTTACACAACGCTAATATTTAATCTAAAGATGAGAAAGTAAAAACAATTAGATACTCAACAAGTGTGAATTTTAAATTTGTGATCTTTTTTTGTTCAATCGTTTGTCTTATTTAGATTACCGTTCTGGCGGAGCTATGCCAATACTCAACCAGGGCACATACACATAGACAATTACACAACAACCATTCCTTACGACATTGCCATCTGCCGCAGCTGAGACTCGAACACAGGAGTGGTACAGTGACTCACACAACCTCGTCTAGTCTACAGCTACCAATTCGGTAACATATTAGAAAACGCCACTAAATAGCCATATTCTAGCCAGGATTCGAACCCGTGACTCCGAGATTGCAAGTCTAACGCATAAACATCGAGCCACTGAACCGGCCAATCATAAGAGTGAAAATTGTTAAAAAGTAAAATTAGCTGTCTAAAAACCATTATGTAATTTTCATCAAATATTATGGATTAATTTATACGTCCAAATATTCTATCTACTTGACGTAATGATAGTCAAAAACATTGTCAATTTGAATTTAGTGGTAATTCTGTTACAAGTTTTTCAAATTACAGTTATTCAATTCCGTCACTATTAAAATACTTACCGTTGAGCGTGGTGTGGTCATAACCGATTGTTTTGAGCCAGGCGAATCCGCCGACATTGACGTGCAGTCGGAACCAGGCCTATGACGCACGGAACTTTTACTTACATCTTTACTGGGCCAAGGAAGGGTAGTTGAGCCACCCCCATTGATCGGCGAAGACTTCTCTAAATTTTCGAAACTGTCACAATCATCTTTTTGGGACTGCTTCATGACGTCCGTATAACTACAAAATAGAACTTATATAACAACAGGAAATTCGGAAATTCGAAAATAATTTATCCCCCTCCTGGATATCCCCAACCTTGGAGCAATATCGCTAAAAAATGATTTTTTTTGCCAATATCTCAGTTCTGAACGGTCCTACGAAAAAAAGATGGTTATCAAATTTAAAGAAGCATACTCTCTATCGAAATCATTTTTACGTAGTATTAACGTTATTGGAGTCAAGCATCGTATCACATCCGCGACACTTTACAAAATTGATAATGAATGTATTTACCTAAACTTCAAAAGTGAAAATTAAACGTAATAGCAAGTAAGAAGTGTGAAAATATGGAAAAGTGTCGATATACAGAGGGTCTATAACTCCAATAATATAATACTACGTAAAAATGTGTTTGAACCATTTAGTTGGAGAATTTAATTATTTTTAACTTTGATTATTGACAAAAAAAATGATATATGAGCGATATTGCCCCAAAGTTGGTGGTGTTGGGGGGAGGGGCGGCAAGGGGGAAAAATTAGTATGTTTAAAAGAGGCCTATAATGAACTGGTTCCAACAGTAAAATCTTTTGTTCGATTTAAAACGATCTTAATCTACCTAACGCCTGGCCTATGGTAATTTTATTTGAAGTTTATTGATGACATTTATTTTCAATATCTAGCAGGAAGCTACCAAAAGAAGAATATCTATTTTCTTTCATTCATGTAGTAACAATAGAAAGATCTGTGTGGCTATGGATGAATCTGTTAGTATTCTTTGGATAGAGAGTGTGAAATGCTAATAAATTTACTTCACAGCTTTATGCTTTTAATAAATATTTATTTTATATTTTACTCTATATTTAGTAATTATTCCAATTGTAGAATAGTTTTTGATATAATTAATAAAAATGTTTTGCAGATTTTTTAGGTACAGTGAAAAATTCCTTTTGAAGAATTTTACGCTGTTTATTTTTAAACATGTTATCTGTTAACGACTCTTTGTATCCATAATTTTTTAGCAATTTGTTTAATTATATTCAATTCTATATTAAAATCATTTTCGTCTAAAAGCAAGTTTGTAAGTCTATGTATTATTTTATCAAAGGGTGACTGTCCAATATAGTTTTATTAATTACATCTCAAATATAACGAGGAAATTTTTGGAATATTAAATAATCCAAGTTTTTCTACTACAAGCGTGAAGAAAAACTAACTTAGGAAAAATTTTGGTCAATAATAAAAAAAAATAAAATTAATAAGATTTTCAACTACGCCATTGGTGATATACAGGGTGTCTCACCGGGAACTGAATCGATCGATATAGAGAAAAGTAGGCATCAGAATATTTTGAAAATTTAAATAATTACTAATGTCGATGTGGCCAATCCAACTAAAATTATTACAAGCAGCTGGCACTTCCGCTTATACCGGAAGTCGATATCAACTTGTTTATTTCAAATGGAACACCCTATATATTTTAGGGTTTTAGAAAAGAGCATAAAATTCTGAGTCGAAAATATGTAGCATATCTTATGCCTAAACCTAGGCGTTTCAGAGATATTTGACATTTTATAGAAAATTTGACAGGTGCATCGGTTTGCAAGAACCGTTATAACTTTCTTCGTGTAAAAGATCCTCATTTGCTTTTTGTCACGTAAAAAGAACACTAGGAGAACTACGTTCTCTAATTGAAATATATTCAAGAATATCATACCAAGTGTTCCGTTTTTCGCGTTACATTTTGTCAAATTCAAACCGTGAAAACTTGTTTAGGTCAAATGGAACACCTTGTATTTTTTACGTCAAGTTGTGCAAAATTGAATTCCCACTTTTCTGATATTAGCATTGTGGGGGTTAAAGTTACAACTTTTTGAAATATTTGCGATTTTATTAGAAATTCATGAATTGTTGTAATCATTTCATCAAAATAGCCATGATTAGAAACAATCAGTCATTATCTTATGTCAAAAAATGCCAGCACGTTTAAATTACACCCACGAAGACTTTTTAAATTTGTTTATTATTTGTAGAGAATGTGATAAAGTATTATCAAGAACTTGCAGCACATTTGCTACTCGATATCCAGAAAAACGGAAACCGTCACCAAACACTGTAAAACGCATAATTTTAAAAATTATTGCTCTGTCAAGGCAAAAATGCAAAGAAGAAAGCCTATTGTTGATGACGAAAACATTGAAATAGTCATTCTGGGATATTTTCATGCATTTGCAAGGATGTCATTAAGATAAGCTGCTCTGGAATCGGGACTATGCAAGGATTCAATTCACAGAATCTTATTAAAACATAAGTTTCACCCGTTTTCATTCCATATGGTTCAAGGATTAAAAGAAACAGATTTCCTAAGAAGACAGAATTTTTGTGAGTTTATTCTAATAAGGTCTGAAGGTCACGATTCTTATTTGGAATATATTATACGGACAGATGAAGCAAAATTTACTAAAAATGGACTTTGTAATAGACACAATTCGCATTATTGGAGTGACTCAAATCCTCATATGTTCAGAGAGCGAAACTTTCAAGAAAGTTGGCAGTTCAATGTTTACTGTGCCATAAGAAACGATAGAGTGGTGGCATTACAATTTTTTCAGGAAAATTTAAACGGTAAATTAAATTTTCTCTTCTGCTAATATGTATAGCAGTATATAACAAGTTTTCGCGGTTTGAAGTTGGCAAAATGTAACGCGAAAAACGGAACACTTGGTATGATATTATTGAATATATTTCAGTTGTAGAACGTAGTTCTCCTTGTGTTCTTTTTACGTGACAAGAAGCAAAAATGAGGATCTTTTACACGAAGAAAGTTATAACGGTTCTTGCAAACTGTTGCACCTGTCAAATTTTCTATAAAATGCCAAATATCTCTGAAACGGCTAGGTTTAGGTATAGGATATGCTACCCTGTATAAATAAGAGAATGGCCGGGAAAGTAGTTGTTTTAAAAGAAACATTTGTATGTTACTTATTGATCTTTGGTCGTAATGTCTAATGAATTAAATTATGACAACTTACCTAATGACCTTATGTGTACAAACGATGAACTCCGGCTTGGAATTCCACTGATGGTAAGTTATGTAAAACCTAGTTTGTAGCCAAATCCACTGCTGCCCTTTAGTGAGAAACCTGTAGTAACACGAAGTCCCTTCGCCCTTTTGCATAAGCGCCTCGTGGCAGCTCACAACCTGATTCAGATCATCCACGTGGTAATAATCGTAGCCGGACGTCCCCAACAGTTCAAAAGGCAGGTAGCCTATGATAGGTGGAGCCCTGTGGTCAAGGAACAAAAATTTCCACTCCAAACTGTGTCGCGAAGTGAACTCGCTCTTTATTGAATCAACCAGAGGCATTTCTTTGATTAGTTGAGGACTTTGAATCCTGCCCGTGCCGACGAAAACCAATCTGAAAAAAGGAGTTTTAGTAACAATAGATTAGAGAAACACTAAAGAATACTATCGATGCTCAAGTATCAGCAGATAATTAATACAAAAATTACAGTATTCATTATATTTCCATATTTTCCAAGCATCTAGCTCATTTTATATGTTACGTAGTTCTAGTTAATCTTGAGTCAATATCTGTTGTATGAATTTTTTTAAGTGCAAGTACAATTAAAGGATGCTTTTTAAATAGTTAAAAATTTGTATTATAACCCTACACGTGTTTCAGCTTTTTAGGTCTTTATCAAGATTAAGAAGATAAATAATAAATATGCAAATATAATAAAGACAAAACAGAAAAACTACATAAAACATGTGTATACCAATTAAATTGTAATGACTGTATATAACAGACAAACTGGTCGAAACTTGAAGAAAGGACTAGAGGAACATAAAAAGTCCATTCTGAACGTTGTTTTATAGTACAAGCATGTCAACACACTGCATAGAAAACAATCATTTTATAAATTTAAGCAACGTTGAGCTAACACACTCAGAAGCAAAAGGCAAAAAAATTATTAGGACAATTAGAAATAACGAAAGCAATAAAAAATAACAAAAATGTAACTAATGAACAGCAAATGTTTGTGGGTCATAACATCCCAAGAACAATGTTTAAATTCTAAGAATTTTTCGGTTAATTAGTATAAGACTAGTGTTTATTTTTTGAATTCTTAAATATCATAATATTTGCATAATTTATTATTGTTTAGGGTGTCTATTGTACTAACTGTTATAAAAGAACCAAACATAAATTTGGAGCTCAGTATCTTCTTACTGTAGATAAAGGCCTAAAAAGCCGAAACACGTCTAGAGTTATAATGAAACTTTTTGAAGCATTTAAAAAGCATACCTTAATTGTACTGTACTTAAAATATTAAACAATATTTCACAAAAGCCCAATTGTAGAATCCATTCGATGTATTATATCACAGTAGTCATTCCTCGTTTTATATATGTTCCTAAAAATCTAGATTTAGTTAGATACTTCGTTTGCATAATAAACTTTCAATTGTAATCCTCATAGCTATTTTTGTACCTTTGAAATTCATGATTAAGTTACAAAAGGATCCCAATCCGCACTAGGAAAATGGGTTCCAGTTGAATTGGATGGAAATATTGTATAATGTGGTTTATGATGTCGTGATGATCAAAAGTTTTAAAAAAGCGAGATAGAAAAATAGACAGTTTTCGAGTTACAGGGAGTCAAACATGAGGAAAACGGATTAATCGGATTATTGATTTCATTTAGCATGTGGCGATGCTATTACCATACGCAAATATTATAGTTATATAGTAAGAAACTTTGGTGATGTGCGCAGTATGAATAGTTTATGTACAAGGTTTGCCATTTAATTTGAGGCAGCCATATATCCCGAAAATGATGCATTCTATAACAAAAGGTTTTAAATAACAGTTGTTTGGAACCAAGTGAAATGGCGCACCTTGTACATATACTATTTAAACTGTGAAGGTTTCTTACTATATAACTATAATATTTGTGATATTTAACTATGTATGGCAATAGCATCGCCACATTCTCCTCACGTTTGATCCCCTGCAACTCGAAAACTGTCCATTTTTGATCAGGACATCATAAACTACATTATACCAAATTTTCATCCAATTCGACTGACACCCATTTTCCCTTAGGCCTAGTGCGGGGTCCTTTATCAAACTGTGATGTAGTATACATGAAACTAGATACTCATTCATTTTAGCTTTAGTCATCTGCTGATGATGTTAAATTGGTTAGTGAAACGCGGGCAGAATTATTTCGGTTTCTTTATTACATCAAATATTTCACTTGGGGAGTTTTAGAATTACATTTTTCTAATTCTGAATTACATACCTTGTATCTGCTTCGCCAGAATAGCCACTATACCCATTATCATCTTGCACCATGTCTTCGTCTGATCCTGAAAAATATGAATATAAATACCAGCCTCTATACTCTGTTTGCTGAATAAAAATGGTTAAACCACTCCCCAAAAAGTGCGCCATATTTAAATAGAATTGTCCTATTGGTTGATTTTTTAAACTTTGTAATACAACCTTCCATTTTATGTTTTTGATATTATTTAGTTTTTGACGTTTGTTAAAAATTGCTGTTAAGTTATTCGTTATCTGTATTGGCTAACTAACTTTCCTTAATGACATTTGGCGGTATATTTTACAGAAAAGGTACTTTACCTAACAAAAAATCCGCTTTTGCGTAACAGTCATGGCCTACGTGATTAAAAAAATAAAAGTGCCAAATATGAAAAAAAGTTCGAATTTTTTTTTGTCTATTTCACCTATTTATACTGAACTCAACCGGACGACACACTGATATACATATAAAAAATATATTTGCCTCGTTTTTTAAATATGATACCTTACAATTTTATATATTTTTAAAAACATTAAAACAATGCAAAATATATTTTTATTTTCGGTTTATGCACCTGATAAATATTTTTCTTTTAAATGTAACACGCTTCACGACTCATGAATTAGTTTCTCGTGATTGTAAAAATAAAAAATTTTGTCGGAGAGCTTTGGTAGAGACCCTTGAGGAGATTCGGATACTTATTTTTGATTGAAGAGTGTTGGTTTAAGTTTTGGGAAAATTTAATATTTTCTGCACAGGGATCAAGGCTTCAACCTCTTAAAATGAACTTAAAATAGATTGCAAAAATGTTAACTTTTCAACAGCGAAAATTTTGTCCTGCAAAAATAAAAAATTAACTCGATTTTTTTATTTGATGAGATTTGTAAAAAAAGCACTTTTATGGCGAAGATGCCGGTTAATAGTTAAAAAATTCCTTATAATTACATGCGTGACGGCAGAATACATTTGTTTTTTACTTGGAGCTACCAAAGAAGAACACGAGATCGGTTGTAGAACGCGGATCGGAATTGACACGCATGTTGATAGAGCGGAAGTAAATATTGAAGTAGAGCTGTAGAATGTTGTGTGGAAAAATAAATTATTTATTATTTAAGACGCAATACCGAATACACGTTTAGATTGAACGAAGAATGGCTTGTATAATTTATATATAAATGAACTTAATTTTGATACTGGGGGTATGCAAAGAGTCTTATCATTTTTTTGATAATATACGGGGGCTATAATTTTAAAGTTATTATTTTAAGAAGTTTGAGCTGTAAAATGGGCAAATTGAATGTTTTGAATGTTTCGACGTTATTTTTGGCATCTTTAGGAATTATCGGGTTGTAGCGAATTTTTTTGGAAATTATTTTGAAAAATTGTTTTTTGATAATCTAAGTTATACGGACACTTTTTTTTTAGTTTGACAAAGCGAGCTGAAAGATGAATTTATTTGGCAAATTTTAATATTTTTAGAGTCAATCTTTTCATGATACGAAGTATATACTATAACACTCAATATCTTTATTATGTTTTGATATACTTTTTTAACCACCATATATCGAGTTATATTCTTAAACTCTATGAAATATTTAGAATTACGATATATGACGTTAGAAAATGTACCGTAACAAATGTTATTATTATAACTCACCAAGTTACAACTTCCATAGAACATTTACAGTAAACGGTTTTATGTTTATTCTAATCTAACGACTATACAAAATAAACCTTGCAATCATATTATTTGTCGTCCTTCATCGAACCAAGACCAACACGTGCATTATGTCATAGATTATCGACGCTTGCATTCACGTGAATTATTTAATAAATCGCTAAACATTCGATAAACAAACTGTTTAATATTATTTTCAATATCTCCTGTTGGCAGCTAATGTAAAATGACGAAATAATGGTGGTAATAAAATTAACTTAATATAAATGGAATATATAAAGATGTTAGTTTTGGTGTGTCACCTGCATCCACGAAATAATAAAAATAACAATTCACACGTATTCTTCAATAATTTTACTTATTTTGTTCCATGATTTCTCTGATTAAAATAATTTATTTTATTTATAATTAATAAGACACGTGTCTGATTTTAATTTGATTAAACAAAAATTACTGTTTTTCTTGATAACGGCTAGTCTGTCGGGAAATTTGTAGCAGTCCCCTTTGCATACTAAAGTTGACATACACCTCAGAATCGATGAAATTGCATTAATTTCTGGACACGTTTTTCTTTCTTTAATAATTGGTGAGGATTATCAGTAGTCTAGATTAAGATATCCGGGATTCGAACCCTGTTGCCTTAGCCTTATCTTGAATTGAAGGGTAATTTTAGTTTATATTAAATAACCCACTTATTTTCAACTTTAAAGTGAAAATACTCATAATCAAAAATTTAATTCTCTAAAAAATTGGGTTGTAAAAAAATAAGTAATAATTTTTCCATAGAATTAATATTTTTGGATTTATGCCCACAGTAAAGTATAGTTGTTTACGACTCGCGCCAAAAAGAGGAGCGTACTTTTTTAGCCGTTAATAATGGGGCAAAAATTGAGATTTTTTAGCGACGCAATTCTCGCCTAAAATTGCATAGGTTCTGCGTGTACCCTAGTACATTGATACACAAGCTGCTAGAGGGGGTGCTGTATTTTCTTGGCTGTCACCCACCCAAGTACTTGCCCCAATTAACTGTTGCTTGGGTAGGTGACAGACAAGGAAATACAGCGCCCTTTTACAAATTTATTTACCGTTAATTATACAGTAAAATTCAGTCAACTACGGCGTGAAGAGGTGGACGAACGACGAACGGGATAGGTTCAAGCGAGAAACAATTGATAAAGATAAAAACTTGACACTTGTCACCTGGGCGATGAATAAGAAAAGTTAATAACATTAAAATTTCCAAGAGGGGGTTAGAATAATTAAAACTTTAAAATGAATGAAGGTGATCGAACACTGATTCAATTTTGGCAGTTGGTACGGGAAAATACCTATGAGAAACCTCGCTTGAAATAAGCAGCGACTATCACCCCGTTTGAAAATAAATTTTTTATGAAGTTTTCAGGATATCCACTTTTGGAATAATGTCGTGGTAGCGTGCATTGAAGGATTCGAGAGAGGTGTAATTGTCAGAATGCGATATATACATTTCTGTTTCAAATCTTTTATATTTTTCCATTGTCGTGACCGACGTACTGCACCATGCAGGTGCCGAGGATGGTCAGACCTACACTCATCTCATATAAAAACGTTTTGTTTTTATTCAACTCCTAATTTCCTGTAAAACTGTGGTGCTTATGATTTCTTAAGTAAAAACTTGTTATTAATAAAAGTAGAGGTGGAAATAAGTTTTTAAATTTTCTTTTATCGTTATTTTTGTCTCGATACACATGTTTACTTAAGCTTTTGCGCGTTATCTCTAAAATTATAAATTATTCAAAATTAGAAAATAAAAAACTGACTTACTAAAGTACCCAATAAAATGCACCAACTCGTAGGTAGGGGGGGCTTTGGCATCGGGTCCTCCTCGCCGTAAGTGACAAGAGAAGACGACCTGCTTTTCTTCCTCTGGTGGACTGAGCAACACGTTGTACAAATTTGTTTGTTCATCTTCGCTGGCTAATTCATATATTGTCGTATTGAGCACGTCACTCTGCAAAGTAAAGTCGTATATATTATCTTTCTAATTATAGCGAACATTATGCACAATCCGTATATCTTCACTTTTTTCAATAGATGTATTAAAAATTATGCATGACCTTTCTTCATAAACAAATGATACACTCAGACACCATACGTTTCATATACTATAGGAAACTTAGAAATAAAGTTAAAGAAAGTTTACTTACTGGCAAGTGACCTAACAGTGAGGCAATACTTTCTGAGGCGTAATAAATATGACCAGCTGCAGAAAATACCATAATAAAGCCGTCGATAGCTTCTAAAACTAAATGGGTGAATTCTTCATTCGTCAGAAAAGTAGGTTTCCAGTCCTCTTGGATTTCATTTATACGTGATCGAACAGTAACCTCTATAATAAAACAAAAGTTTGTGGCATTGAATTTTGAATAAAATTGCCTAAAATCGATATTGACGTTGATGCAAGAATATGTCATTTAAAAAATACATTTAGTTACGTTATTTATTCATTTTTACGCATACCGGATGTAACAGGATCATGGCGTATCCCCCTTTCTCTTTTAGTTTTAAAGACAATTGATTGAAATTTAGGATATACTACATACATAATAATCGGCACTTTTTGACATACAATTGATTTTGTCACTTCCGGTTTCGCCGGATATGACACTAACTTTCGATTTTTAAATGGAACACTATGTATATTATTGCATTTTTGAATTCTGCATAATTTTCTGAATCCAACGATGCCAAATAAGTAACATTTGGAACATTATTATTTTATATGATATAATTTTTAATTTACATTTAAGTGTGCCATGCCGGTTCCGATTTATTCTAAATGACCCGTGTAATGCTACAACAATCGAAATCCGGTTAAAAACACTAAATTACGTGATTTATGAACAAATAAAATTCACCAAAATTGTTTTTGGGGCAATACTCAATTTTTTTAAATTGGAACCATATCGGTACCGTGGTACCATTTATTAGTACTGTTAATAAGGAATTTAGTCATATGTCGTATTAAAATGTGCGATAAATACACATAAAATTACAGCTAAAAGAAAATAAGAAAATACAATTTTATTCTAATTATCTTGTTACACAAAAGGTGGTTTTGGAATACAAAAAATTAACACAAAATATTACAACAGTTGTTCAAAATGCTGTCCTTTAACGTTAATACACTTCTGAACTCACATAGCTGTTTCTCGATGAACGTTCGCCAATTGCTGGGCCGTTATGTTATTAATTGCTCGTCTTACACGTAGCTCCAGCTCACAGGTTGTAATGGCGGTTGCATAGACAATATTTTTCAAATGACCCCAAACAAAGAAATCAAGGGTCGTTAAATGAGGTGACCTTGGAGTCCACTTCACAGGCCATTCGTCGAATGGCGCCTGCTGATTAATGTACATGTCGCTATTGTAAAAATACCGGGATGTACCAAATAGTCAAAGGATCCTCGTACCGGTCGTCACATGCCTACCTTGCACTGACGAGAGCCAACAGCTCGAAACTGCAAGTGGTGTGTGACGGCTGGCAAGAGACCTTCTTTAAGTAGGATCAGTCTTTCGGCTGGTGTTTGTTGCAATCGAAGCATTAGCTTTTTGATGGTAATATGCAATTATTACACTTAACGCGCCAGACTTGCAACTTGTAATTCAGCGCTCGGCGGGGCACATAGCCCGGAGAGTAGCTATTGGTTGCAGTCTGGTTACGTACCTTATAGTAAAATAATGATTTTATAGAGGAGTTTGGGACTAAAAATATTATGTATTAATATTCGGCCCTCTAAAAGCACAATTAAAAATATTATGTTTTACTATTCCGCGCTCTGAAAGCACATTTGAACTATCTCTAAGTTATGTATGCCTTTGAATAAATTGCTTATTCTAGTTTGTTTAACTTATTTTCTATAGTATGTATGAGTATGATTTTAACTTTCCGGTATGTTATGTTCATAATTATGAAATGTATATGTTTTATTCAAGGAGCTGAACTTAAATATTTTTTAAGTTGCCGTCAGTTCCGTTTTGCAATATTTACTCTGTTAATTATCATCGATAAATTGTATGGTTGCAAATAAACATTATTATTATTATTATTATATACAGTACTGATATTGGCCAATAATGTTCCATTAACCTAATAACTAGTCGTAATTTCATTTTACAATTTTTAATATTCTTTATTATTCTTTAGAATTGTTTTTTTTTCTTCTAATTTTAATATTCCATTTTTAATTGCCTATTCTTAGTTGTGGAACACTCCTGGGTTTTAATTCTTGAAAACTAGGAACAGAGTTCTTGCCAAAGAACCTACCATCATCATTCCCTAAAAACTGACTCGTTATTATACCATGAAAATCGTCTTCATAGAGATTTCCAGTAACTACAATGAAATAAGACAGATATTTTGCAACCGCAAAATGCATTCGCGCACACAAGTGATCATACAGTTCGTAAAACAGTAAAAAAAAACACGCTTCTCCTGAAATTTTTTAAGGGATCTGCTCGAACGTGTAGGAGAATGCCTGTCTCAATATGTCATTTCCAGTGTGTCCTAGTCTTAGTTCTATTTCATGTTGGTCCAAATGTCAAAAAACGCCCCTCTTAGTAGAATCGTGGCACTCTTAATTTTCAACTTCACGAGTGCTACCTACGATGAGTATAAAATGCTATGACTCCTTTTCTTTTTACGTTTAAAACAATCCCAAACGTCATCTGGCAACATTGCATCAGCTATTCCCTAGAAGGAGTGCATCATCTGTGTTCGAGAATACTGATTTTAGAGCGTACGAGCACAGTTGGGGATATGAGTGATCATTTGAATAATGTGAAAGTTCCCACTGTTTTATTGGCCTCAATAATATCTATCTGGTCCTCGTTGCTATTGGCGAGTACTTAACGATCAACTGAAGGTTGAGTTATTGAATGCTCCTTCGATGTTTAAGAACGCTACCAAGGCCAGTTCTTCCCGCCAGTTTTCAGCTCTGGAAATGATTCAAAGAAGGGCTACCTCGCCTACCTCTGCAGATTGGTATGCTTGATACACACGCTAATTGGAGAGTTTTGAAGATAACATGTTCTAGTTCTTATACACCTTTCTATTGGCTTTTTCAAGAACTTTAAAAGAATTATTAGACTTATTGTTCTAAATTCCTTACTCTAGTCATATGTGGTACAATCTATCTTTGATACGAAGACCATGTTCGCCGTTTTCCATGAAGCTGGGCAAAACCTTAACAGGCTATTCAACACAATTTTGCGCCCTACCGGTAGGTCTTCAATATCACAACAGTCTTTTCTCTATTTTTTGCTTGTTTATTAAATTGGACTGACTTGTAAATTTTGCAGTCACTCCTGGTATTTTATAAGGCACTGGTAAGCAACTTCAACTTATTTGTTTCATGGTTTGTCTGGTCGATAGTCGAGTGGGTTACGGCGCAAGGTGGCAGTCCCTATTAATCACACGGGCATCGCACCACCGGGCTCGAATCCTGTCTCCGATACTGGCACTGTCGGAGGAAATGGTTGTATGTCCGCGTTTTTTCAATGTGTAACCCCCTTACGCACAAGCCCCTGGCTTCTGGAATTGGAGGTTGTCTAATTTCTGTGGTGTTTATTTATTTATTTGTTTATAGCAAACTCTTAGTACTTCGTTTTTATATTATAGGTATCTTAAAAATCTAATTTGAATGTTTCAGTAACAGTTTTGTAAATAGTTTCATGTGGATGTAAGTAAATGTAAATTTTAAATAAACCACTCACCATTATGATTTTTCAAAAAGGAGATTGTGGATTTGAGAACTGTAGATTTGTCCATTTTCCTACCACCCGTAGATACCATTGAGCTTAATTCGTTTACGAGAAGGTTAAACTGATCCCTTCTTTTTTTCTCACTTAAATTTCTTGATTTCCTGTGCACAAAATTTACATTTTCATATGTGTATTTTAGGTGTCAACATCCACTTACCGCTTCGAATCTTTGTCGTCGGAATCATCATCCATCGTATCACTGAAAAGAAAAAAAATTGTTGTAATAACCATGATTGTAAAAAAACATCCAGCTTATTATACTTATGATATTTAATCAATACTGGACCAAAAATTTTAATAAGTGTCATAGAGAAAGATTTTTGTCACCCTATTATTAAAGGAGGTAAAAATATTTAAATGTGACTTACTGTGTATACAAAAACGAAATGTCTAAAAAAAATTTTTTGGCGTTAGCTACCCCCTCTACCACCCCCATTGCCATCCCCACCCTATTTTCATTTATGCCATGCCAAAAGTCAGCCTTTTAGGTTGGGAATACGATAAAAATTCCAGTACTAGACTGAAAAATATTTTAAGTGTAAAAGATGGCGGAGGTGCTGGTACACAATTACAGATTAAATTAATACGTACTCTTTCTAACATTTCTGAATAGTGTCAACGATACTTCTTCCATGGGTAATTAATTTTTAATCACATTATAACTCAACATAAGTTATATCGGCTTACACCTAGATTCTATTACTCGTTGACCTTAAGTTTTTCTTCATAGGAAAAACGGTATCTTATGCATAATATTGATTTATTCACAAATGTTAAATAATATTTCTGTAATATAACGGAACTACATTTTTATATGATAATTATTACACTTTATTGTGCTTCTACTCTTAATGCAAGTCTTATTATTGTTTAATATCTACGTATTTCTCACTTTTTATATCTATCGTTTATTAAGACTTTGTATATCCACTTCCAATAAAGTTTACTTAGTAGACGATTTTCTTGAATAAAATAGCATCAATGGGAGCGAGCGTAGGTGCGTCTTTACTATGTACATACTTCGGTATGCGATGTAAAGCAACGACAGGCACAGTTAGTACTTGGATAGGTGACCATTCCAACGGAAACTGCGTCCTCGCCTCACACATCTTCCAGCGGCTTGTATATCAGTGTATGCGCGGAAGCTATACAACCTTAGGCGAGAGTTGTATAGGAGATATACCATCCTTCGGAGGGGATGTAAAGCAGTCGGTCCCTTGTCTATTAAATGTTAGGCAAGTAAAAGATCCCTACTCTTCTTAAGGGAAGAGGTTCGGTAAAATTCCTGGTTGGGGGTAGCTCGTCTACAGGCGTCGGTGTTACCTCAGTAGCGGAAATAGGCCGACGTTAAATAAATGTATAAAAAAAAATAGCATCAATAATTATTTCCATAAGATAACAGTAACATAATCACTCAAAATTTTTTTTTATTTCAATTTCAAATATTATTCTTTTTTTCACCGTAATTTTTTACATTATAAAGGAATAGCTGTTTTTGGCATCCCTTCTAATATTGTGTTTTTAAGAGTGTCGAAATATAAATCAATTTGATACTACTGTAGTAATTATATTGAAATAGTAAATATAACCTGGCCTTTACCAAAATTCTAGTAATTATCTGGAACATTTCATATCCCATATATTTAGACCTTCCTGTTTAAATACACGTGGGTGATATTGTCTATACTAAAAACTTAGATTCTATACACTCATTTGACGTCATAGTTACATCAGAATTGAAACCAAATTTTCTTATTAACTCACGTGTTAGGCTTTCCCGAACTTCTTTCGTGTTCGACCGGGATAAAAGAAAATTAATAATACTGTATATGGTTGGCATTTAAAATAGTTTAAAATTAAAGAAAATGAAGAAATTCATAGCATTTAGAGACAAATTAATTAATTAACTTCTTTTAGACACAATTTTCAACTGTAGAAAAATAAAATCATTTAGACCCAGCAGCAGAAATTTTGCGGTTCGATACACTGATGGTTTTAGGCCCCCCTAAACAAGTGCACTAATGGAATGAACATATGAATGATGTTTTAAAAATATTAGATATCTACCACAATAATGCAATGCTGTTATCGTGAGTTGATAAGTTATTCAAGTAAAATGTAGCTAAAGGATGCCACACACTTCATAGCTCAATCTTCATTATTAACATATACTGAATAGAAGATTCATTGTTCAAATGTGCTTTTAGAGGGCGGAATATTAATGCATAATATTTTTAGTCGCAAACTCCTCTTTAAAATCTTTATTTTACTATAAGGAACGTAACCAGACTGCAACCAACAGCTACTCTCCGGGCTATGTGCCCCGCCGAGCGCTGAATTACAAGTTACAAGTCTGGCGCGTTAAGTGTAATAATTGCATATTACCATTAAAACGCTAATGCTTCCATTGCAACAATCACCAGCCAAAAGACTGATCCTACTTAAAGGAGCTCTCTTGCCAGCCGTCACACACCACTTGCAGACTGCAGTTTCGAGCTGTTGGCTCTCGTCAGTGCAAGGTAGGCATGTGACGACAGGCACGAGAATCCTTTGACTATTTGGTACATCCCGGTATTTTTATAATAGCGACATGTAAAATAGTCTAAAAAGCACATTTGAACTATGCTAAGCCCAGTCAGGCTATTCATTTTTCGTCAACAGACACTGGACCGCTAGATGGCGCCTGCTGACTATTTTACATGTCGCTATTATAAAAATACCAGGATGTATCAAATAGTCAAAGGATCCTCGTGCCTGCCGTCACATGCCTACCTTGCACTGACGAGAGCCAACAGCTCGAAACTGCAGTCTGCAAGTGGTGTGTGACGGCTGGCAAGAGAGCTCCTTTAAGTAGGATCAGTCTCTCGGCTGGTGTTTGTTGCAATCGAAGCATTAGCGTTTTGATGGTAATATGCAATTATTACACTTAACGCGCCAGTCTTGTAACTTATAATTCAGCGCTCGGCGGGGCACATAGCCCGGAGAGTAGCTGTTGGTTGCAGTCTGGTTACGTTCCTTATAGTAAAATAAGGATTTTATAGAGGAGTTTGCGACTAAAAATATTATGTATTAGAAGATTCATTGTTTTAAATAATAATTTGATCACAATAAATAATGGTGATTACCAGGATAACCGCTAACCCTGAGGAAAATATGATAACAAGTTTTCTGGAAGGTAAAAACATCCACTGATATACTGGATAAACATTTGAATAAACACACAAATGAGTTTTTTAGTAAGATAAATACTTAAGTAGTTGAAATTAAAAATCTTAGAGAGTTCAATATTTACTTGGGAAGACTACTAACAAACTATGAAGTATTGACAAAGTATTGACAGAGAGTTATTATTTAATAATTCTCCATAAAAATCTAATGAGACCATAATTGAAAAGAGTACACAAACCAAACGTCCACTAGATGAACCTAAATCTTATCGCCTCATTTCTCCTAAAAACAATGGAGAAAATATAGACCAACATATTAGAAGCGAAATCTTTACAGGAATACCGCTTCACTCCAAACAATATGCCTAGCAACTTGTCAAAGCAACAATAAATACTTTACATGGCCTGGTCCAAGGCATTGAAAAGACATTTATGGCTATGGATGTGCTTTCGTAGATATAGAGTGCTTTTGACAACACTTCCTATGAATCCATATAAAGAGCCGCCGAAAAAAGGGGAATGCAGCCCCCAACAATCAAATTGATACAATTACTACAAGTGTGGGGATAAGTTGGCCACGGTGAGTCTGTCCACAATCTTAGGCCTTATCACCGTTGTTGTGGACAATGGTGGTCGATGATCTCCTCCATAAAATGAATAATTCTGGCTTCAAGCAGTGTTTTACGATTTTTCGAAAGCGTTTGACAGCGTAAATCATGAAACACTGTTTCAAAAACTTTTATGCCAAGTTGTAAAAACCCTCGGCGAGATATCGGATGTGGAAGATGTTAACTGTGGTGTGCCATAAGGATATGTACTAGGGCCCATTTTATTTTTGTTATACATAAACGATTTAGCCACTATTGGCATTCAAGGCACTTTGACGCTTTTTGCAGACGATACTACCATTATGTAGCATAGTAAAAATGTTAACAGTCCACGAGATATTATAAAGTTAGATATATGTAAAGTAAAAAAATGTTGTGATTCTAATTCGCTTGTATTCAATACAAACAAAACGAATATACTTTCTTTCATGTTTACCTGCGCTGATCTTTTCTTGGATAACCAACCTATTGAGAATAAACCCTATACTAAATTTCTTGGGTTACATATTGATGAAACGATAAAATTTTATGTACATGTCTCCAATTTAAGTAAAAAGTTGGCATCTGGTTGTTATGCAGTGAGAATAACTTAAAATGAACTGGGTTCCAAGGCCGCAAAAAACGGCTACTTTTTCCTGAGTCCCACATAAGATCCGGAATCCGTTTCTGGGGAATGTGTAGTGTAGTCAACATTTTCCGAATACTGCGTTTGTGTTACTCAAAAGGTCACTTATGTAAATCAAAACCAAGGGATCACTGTAAACCTCTTTTTATCGCTCACAAAATATTAATGCTTACATGCATCTTTATTCTAGAAACAGTATGCCTAATACATAATAAAATCCTCTGCCTGAGCATAACACGAGACAAGCGTTAAATTTAACCCTGCCTCTACCCATCCCCAGATGAACTTTAACGAAGGAATCAGTAATATAAGAGAGCAAAAAAATATACAACCACATACCCCTGTTTCTCAGAAATACGACACAACTACAGACATTCAGAAAGGCAATGAATGACATTGATTCAGAAAGTCTATTATAATTGTAATGAATAAATATATGATGATTCTATTAAAATTTTTTGTTTCTTGCTTAATTCATTTTGCTATATATATGTGTGCTTATATGTTTCTATATACAGGGTTACTGGTAATTCGATACATTCCTTTGGAGATGTGATGGGGCATGATCTAAGAAGTAAATTTAGCCCTAACATATATTATGCAAAACTCAATAGTTTTTGAGATATTTAATTTTTTTTGTTTTTCTCAAAAAGTAGATCTTAATGTCCTAAAAGTTAATTTTAGAAAAATCTATTTGACATTTTTAATTTTTTTTTTTACTGGATTACTTGTCCAATATTATAGATATCCGTTTGGAATGAAAAATATCTGGAAACATTTCGATCATGTGAACATCTGTTTCAAAAACTTTTATGCCAAGTTGTAAAAACCCTCGGCGAGATATCGGATGTGGAAGATGTTAACTGTGGTGTGCCATAAGGATATGTACTAGGGCCCATTTTATTTTTGTTATACATAAACGATTTAGCCACTATTGGCATTCAAGGCACTTTGACGCTTTTTGCAGACGATACTACCATTATGTAGCATAGTAAAAATGTTAACAGTCCACGAGATATTATAAAGTTAGATATATGTAAAGTAAAAAAATGTTGTGATTCTAATTCGCTTGTATTCAATACAAACAAAACGAATATACTTTCTTTCATGTTTACCTGCGCTGATCTTTTCTTGGATAACCAACCTATTGAGAATAAACCCTATACTAAATTTCTTGGGTTACATATTGATGAAACGATAAAATTTTATGTACATGTCTCCAATTTAAGTAAAAAGTTGGCATCTGGTTGTTATGCAGTGAGAATAACTTAAAATGAACTGGGTTCCAAGGCCGCAAAAAACGGCTACTTTTTCCTGAGTCCCACATAAGATCCGGAATCCGTTTCTGGGGAATGTGTAGTGTAGTCAACATTTTCCGAATACTGCGTTTGTGTTACTCAAAAGGTCACTTATGTAAATCAAAACCAAGGGATCACTGTAAACCTCTTTTTATCGCTCACAAAATATTAATGCTTACATGCATCTTTATTCTAGAAACAGTATGCCTAATACATAATAAAATCCTCTGCCTGAGCATAACACGAGACAAGCGTTAAATTTAACCCTGCCTCTACCCATCCCCAGATGAACTTTAACGAAGGAATCAGTAATATAAGAGAGCAAAAAAATATACAACCACATACCCCTGTTTCTCAGAAATACGACACAACTACAGACATTCAGAAAGGCAATGAATGACATTGATTCAGAAAGTCTATTATAATTGTAATGAATAAATATATGATGATTCTATTAAAATTTTTTGTTTCTTGCTTAATTCATTTTGCTATATATATGTGTGCTTATATGTTTCTATATACAGGGTTACTGGTAATTCGATACATTCCTTTGGAGATGTGATGGGGCATGATCTAAGAAGTAAATTTAGCCCTAACATATATTATGCAAAACTCAATAGTTTTTGAGATATTTAATTTTTTTTGTTTTTCTCAAAAAGTAGATCTTAATGTCCTAAAAGTTAATTTTAGAAAAATCTATTTGACATTTTTAATTTTTTTTTTTACTGGATTACTTGTCCAATATTATAGATATCCGTTTGGAATGAAAAATATCTGGAAACATTTCGATCATGTGAACATCTGAAATAAAAACTTTAAAAAAATTTTTTTTTTAAAATCAGCTATGAAATTTACCTATTCTATCCTACTCCCATCCACACATTAATAGAAAACTTCATTTGGAAACTAGTTTCACGTGTTAACTTGGGATTTTCCTCTGCCCAATAATGTAGGTTGTGGAAATTTGTTATACCCTCGCGATTAAATTTCGACTCATCCGTCCATAAAATACTTGTTAAAAAATTTGCACTTTCTGCATCTGAATTTAACATAAAGCGGCAGAATTCCACTCTCCTTCCAGGATCGCCTTCCTCCAAGCCTTGGACAGGGGTATAGTGGTAAGGATGACATCCAACTCTACGTATCGTAGACCAAACTTTCCATTGTGACGCTCCGGTTAGTCTTGCGACTTTATTAGTTGAAATAGTTGGGTCTTCCTCAAAATACTTCCATATTCCTTCCTCATCATCTGGTTTATAAACGGGAGGAGCACCAGCGTCACTTCTTCTACATTTCACGGAGCCAGTTTCAGCGATATTTCGATATGCCGTACTGAATACACGTGCATTTGGTAAGCGGCGGTTAGGGTACCAAAGACCATATTCTCGGCGAGCTTCAGCAGCGTTGCCGCCACAGTATCCATAGACAAACAAGATATCAGCGTATTCTGCGTTGGCATACGCAGCCATGGCACAGAAAATACAATAACAACAACTAATAACAACAACTACGAGCAAAATCAAAATCTTCGATAACTAATTTAACAAGACCAACAAACTTAAGGGACACGGAGATAAGAATGTCAGTTAATGATATATATGCACAAACGTCAAAGTCAAGGACTGACTGACTTAAATGAAAATGAACGATTAGTCGTTTAATAAATTCCGCCACCAGCATTATCTTTACTAATTTTTTATTAGAACTATCAAGGGTACATTAAACATTTCTACCTAGTTAGATAGCTATTGAAATACGGGAGTTTTTATAATAATTTGTACGCGTGCTACATTAATATTTTTTTGAAAAAACCTAATAGGTAAATTTCATAACTGATACTGATGATAACTGATAAAAAAAAAAAATTTACAAGTTTTTATTTTAAATGTTCACATGATCGAAATGTTTCCGGATATTTTTCATTCCAAACGGATATATATAATATTGGACAAGTAATCCAGTAAAAAAAATTTAAAAATGTCAAGTAGATTTTTCGGAAATTAACTTTTAAGACATTAAGATCTACTTTTTTGAGAAAAACAAAAAAATTGAAATATCTCAAAACCATTGAGTTTTGCATAATGTATGTTAGGGCTAGATTTACTCCTTAGCTCATGCCCCATCACATCTCCAAAGGAATGTATCGAATTACCAGTAACCCTGTATATGTTTATTTGTCTATATTGTATTTTATTGATATTTCTAGTAATTTATTCTATTTGTTTATATATATTTTTTCATATATCTACTCTCAACTATGACATTTATTCATTCGTTAGATATGCATATGGTGGTGCAAAAATATCTACTATTCAAGACTATTGGTTTTCTTTTTATTTATTGTTTTCTTGTACATATCTACGTAGGTATGTAACTTTTACTGTACCTACCCACATATTACCTACCCTACCTTATTTTAATTTAAGTTTAAAATTAACTATGATTGTATATGTTATATTTTATACATATAGTTTTGTCAGTAATAGCATTTCATTCTTAGACAATAAAGCATATCTTGATTGATTGATGTTTGTACGATCAAAATTGGAATACTGCTCGCTGATATAGTCCTCAGAGAATTTACATAATATGTATTTGCTTTATTGAAGATGGCGTTTATCCGATAACTGGGTATTCGCGAAATGTTATGTTGGAAAGATTTCCCCTGTCTAATTTGGGAAAAAGAAGAATCATACACCCAATAATTTTTGTTTACAAAATTATGATAACATATCTGATTGCTCTCTTATTTTGAAGCAACTGAAATTTGATATGCTTCGTATGTATGACAAGTTGGAATAGTGAAACATTCTATCTTCGTACTCCTTGAACTAATGTATTAAAATTTTCTCATTTATATTTTATGTGTTTTGATTGATTGGCTTGATATATGCAACTATAGTATTCATTTAATTAAACAGCTTGATTTATAATACATAGCCATTTTCGTACTATTCTGCAGTAGTTCTAATTCATTATAATGTTTTTATATTACTCCAATGTTCATAATATTTCTAGTGCGGTTCCATTTTATTACAATATTCTTTATATTCCTTCTTTGTAATGCTCCCACCCTGCAATTCATTGCCTGTTGGGTGGTTGTATCCAAAGAAATAAATATATTGGATAAGATAGGTGACCCAAAGGATGAAATTGAGTTGAGTTACGGAAACAGTTGAAATAATTGTAGGTATTTTGAAATATGTTGGACAAACGAAACATCTAATTAAATCTAGACTCAAGTCAGGAGAAACTGAAAATCTAGTGTTGTCCAACATGGCATTGGTAACAATCATACAATGAATAAGTGGTTAATAATCAATTCATGTGGTTTCAACAAACACCAAACACTGAATACTATAATTAACGTGTGCTTATCAAGTTGACACCAATAGTAGATTACAACTGGCCATCTCCATATGACATCCTAGTTGGCAAATGTAGTATTAGCGGTACTTTTGGTATATTATATACATTTCATCTATTTCCGTTGTTTCTCGCTTGCTTGTCAAGAGATTTATGTCAAAAACAATAATAATCATCGAAGCTATAAACAATTCCGATGAAAACGCCACACCACGTTGTAAAAGCACACTGTAACTCTATACCTGATTTATAAATGAAATCCTACACTCACTACTGAACAGTGTTTAAATTGTTGCTGCAACTAAGAACTTCCTCGTACCTGATTTATAAATTAAATACCACACTCACTACTGAACAATGTTTGAATTGTTGCTGCAACTCAGAACTTAAAAATTATATGAATAATGTTTGTATTTATTTTTATTTATATAGGAAATAGCATAAACAAACTTAACCACTCTTATTATTCATGTTTAAAATTTTATGTTATTGTCATATAATCAGTGCATCAATTAATTAAAAACATTCCGAATAATATTTTCTCCGTTATCGAATCTATTTCGACTTAGGTTTATTTTCAGTCAATAAATTTATTTTAACCGACATACCAGTTCAGTTTAACCCTAACGAGATCTAATTTTGGAATTGTTTAATTTATCTTTAAGCTAAAAAGGATAATATACTGATATCAAAGTGAATAGTGAGTATTTCAGATTACAATATAGCGTTTGATAAGTTTAAGGTCTCAATGAAAGTGTTGTTTCTGAATTATGATCATCTCTTGATGATGGCATCTAAATTGGCAAAGCACTCGTCAGTACACTGTGCGGTATTTTTGTCACTTTGTAGAATATTATCAGAGGTTACAATGCTTTTTATATAGGTACGTTTTTAAAAATCTCATAACTTTTAAATTTACTAACGATTTTCTTCAAAAACAACAAAGTTTCTCATCTAGCTTACATTAACTTGTTGTCCAAATTTCAATAAAATCATGCTTACGAGAAACGTGACGGATAGACGGACGGACAGGCGGGCAGATAGACAGGCGGATGGGCGGGCGCGCGGGCGGTCAAACAAATGGACAAGCAGGCGAACAGACAGATAAAAAGCGAACTCATAACGGTTTTTAAATGAGCGACAAAGATAAGATGAATCAGTTATGAGTTAAAATTTCCAGCTGTCAGTCCTGTTTATTCGCGACATTTATCATTTGAAAACCATTATAAGTAAATGAAAATACATTAATACTACTAAATATCAGCATTTATACAAGGTAAGTTATTTATCAAATAAGTTTACTATAACAGGCTTCTTGTATCGTAGTTATATCATAACATTTTCTTACAGGTTAGGTTAGATCATTCATTAGTTAGGTTACTTAACAAATTTACTATTTTAGGTCCTGAATATGAGTGATACATCGACTTTGTTCCTATTTTAAGTGTTGGAACAACACTACCCTACAAGCCGGTTAAGCAGGGCTGAGGCAGTTCAAGTGGAGAAACGGTAATTCCGGCGAGCTAAGTATCACAAACGCAGCAGTAAAAGACACAGTTTACGATATTGCAATCATTAAATATAAGAGATATTTTTGCCTCTAATGAGGATATTGGTGTCGTCGGTGTAATTCGCGAGTCTGACGTTGTTGTTTGGACATACGTTCGATAGATCATTTAAATAAATTACGAATAGAAGAGGCAATCCACAAAATTAGATAAGTATTGTTGCTCATCAACAACAACTGATGTTTGTTGAGTATAATTCTTTCAGTCAGAAAAATATTTGTGTGCCGCACCTCTGATACTAATTTTATTCAATTTATAAGTAAGGATACGTTGTTAAAGTATCAAACGCTTTCAATAAGTTCAAAAATAGTCTAGAGGCAATTTCCCAACCATCCAAGGCGTATAATTCTATCAACAAAATTAAACAGAGTAATATTTATAGTCCTATTCTTCATAATACCGTGCCAAAATTGGATTAAAAGGTTAGTTAAAATGAGACAGATATATAACACAACGACACAATTTTAGGTCACAAGTAAAAAAAAACATCCTTAAACTCTAATATTCCTTCGCACAGCTCAAGAAAGAGGCAAAATATGGATAGGCAACATGGCATTTCAAACAAACCTAAAAACTTTAAATTTAGGATGCAGATAAGGTTCAGAAAACACAACTCAAATTGTTTGAAAATGTCTTTGGCCACCTTCTAAGTCACCTGAACCACCCTCTTAATGCTAAGGTACCTTGATTCGTCTTAATAAGGAGACGGAGCACTACAGTTTATAGCAGGATCCGAACCACTTCTTGGAAATAATTTATAATACCCACTACGCTAGGTACACAGTCTCTCTTAATAGCCCAAAATAAAATGGGAAAATTTGGATGAAATAAATCAGAGCGGGCTGAAATTTTGGGAATAGGCTTATTTTGTGATTCTTTTTGACATATCAAAAGTCCCCACCCGAGGACGCCGGCGGAGGGAAGGAGGGGTGGTGGTGAAAATAGGTTAAAAAAATCGGTATTTTCAAAAAACTCGGAAAGTATCAATTTTACTGTAAAATATGTACACATGAAAATGCTAGGTAATAAAAATCCGCATAATTTCGTTTTCTTTTAACTTCGTAGGACATATTGGAGCCGAGATAGATTTTTTGAAATTTTGACAGTTTTCTCAAATCTCAAAAATTGTCGTTCAGATCGCAAAATGTTTCAAATGAAAGTTGTAGAGAATTCGATTGCGAACAATTTCCTTTTATTTTTCATTTCCATTCGATCAATATTGGCAGAAATATGAATTTTTAAACATCTCTATACCGCGCTATCAGAACACTTGTTTCATGATAAAATCGATAAAAAGTCGAAGACGATAGACCGTACGCATATAGTGTGTCTATTAAAAGTTAAAGAGAATCGAATTTTGAATATGTTTGGCGTATGTACAAAATCGTTTTGATAACGAAGTAATGGAGATAAAAGGGAAAAAATAAAAAATTGTGATGTAAAATACAACTTTCATTTGAAACATTTTGCGATCCGAACGACAATTTTTGAGATTTTAGCGAAGAACGCGCGCGTTTCCGTTGCGTCGCAAAACTGTCAAAATTTCAAAAAAATCTAAGTTAAAAAAAAATGAAATTGTACGGATTTTAATTAATAAACACCACATAAATTAGACAACCCCCAATTCCAGAAGCCAGGGCTTGTGCGGAAGGGGGTTACACATTGAAAAAACGCGGACATACAACCATTTCCTCCGACAGTGCCAGTACCGGAGCCAGGATTCGAACCCGGTGGTGCGATGTCCGTGTGATTAACCGCGATTGCCACCTCGCGCCTTAACCCACTCGGCTATCGACCAGACCTATAGTTTTCATGTACACATATTTATTTTATGGTAAAATTGATACTTTCCCAGTTTTTTGCAAAAAACTGATTTTGTTTGCCTTTCAAGTCTCAGCTGCGGCAGATAGGGAATGGTCATTGTATAATTGTCTATGTGTATGTGTCCTGGTTGAGTGGTGGAGTAACTAATGCTAAACTCCACCAAGACGTTAATCTAAATAAGGCGTTAAAAGAGAAAATAATAAAAATAAATTAACCAAATCGATTTCCGAAACAACCTCATTCCTGTTGAGTGGTATCATGTTTATATTCAGTAAAAGATTTGAAGTAACGTGACTGGCGTGACTTTGCAATGTGTTTTTTTTATTTAATTATGTAATAACCGTTATAAGGTAAACAATAGTATCATAATCCTTGTTGTTATAATGTTCAAGATTATGCATTAGCAATAAATTTTAAAAGCGCGGTTAACGGTAAACTTGCAGAAAATTAAATGTAACCCTGAAATGCTTATAATATCTTAGAAATGACCATTAATATTCATGGCTTTCTATGTTTTCTTATATGCAACCTGATCATATTTACTGTTAGAGAAACGAATAACTGTAAATGCATATTTTAAATAAACATTTGTTTTTGTAAAGTTTATATTGCAATTTGTATGTATGCATAATTGAATACTCTAAAGGATATTAGCTGTAATTATTTAACAAAAGGCAAAGCGTTTGATTGAGGTAGTTGCAGGGCTGGTAGTGTTTCGGAATTGCATAACGAGGAGTTTGAAGCCATTCAAATAGACGAAAACATATTTTCGCCTTAATTAGTCGAAGAGCTGTTTGAAATTATTATGATTATAGAGGAACTTGTTTCAAAAAGGTAGGCAGTGTTTAATAAACATACGTACAGGGTGACCTCCTCTAACTTTTAGGGTGCGTTGTCCTGTGTAAGGACCCTATTCTGGGTGCGGATCCTGGCGGTACGGTGGAGATGAGGACTATTTTTAGCAAATTCGTATCTCTGATGTCTAAAACACAGTTCTACAAAACGCCAAAACATTTGAACATTACACTCGAGTACGTTACTCGTCATGCGTTTCGATAACTATGTCAACGTCATCGGGAGATGAATAAGACTGTTTTTCATTGTTAATCATCTCTTGATGATGCTAACAGGGTCAGTGAAACGCACTACGAACAGTGTATTCGAGTGTAATGTCCAAATATTTTGCAGATTTATAAAAAATGGTATAGTCTCTAGTAATTGATAACTAAAATATCATCCAGAACATACATACTAATAAAAATATCTAGAAATCAAGAGAAAACGGCGAAATCTGCTTTGTCCATTATTCATATACAGGGTGTTTAGGTTTATCGTTCTACAACCTATAACTAATTAAGAAATCAAAAAATTGCAAGTAACACAATTATTTGTTTTGCTTAAGCTACATTATGATGTTTAAAAAATAAAAAGCATAATTTTACATTCCAAAAATTGAAGGATCACCCGAAAATTTATTTTTATCAAATATTAAAATTTCCGGATTACATTTAAAATCACTGTCCGAATTCAATCCCATCAATACGGTAATAAAGTTTTTCAATTAAATCATGGCCGAATGCACTTCTTTAGATTTTACTATTTTAATGATTTTTAACTCTTTAATTTATCGTTCTACATCCTCCGTTCTAAACCCAAACATAATCTATCTAAAATGTCCTCAGTATCATTTTACAGGAATCCCAAGTATCTGGGACCAGCAAAGGGTTCCCCAAATATTATTGTACTACCGATTATTCCAAGCCGAACATTAAAACCGAATTGACCTTTATAATTACCCTCCTTTAATAAGTTTTGATTTTCTTGTGACCAATATCTCGTATTGTGTTACTTAAATAGCCACAAATTTGTAAACTTAGACTCGTTCGAAAATAGAATGCCTCCCAAAAAATCATTATTTAACCGCACGTTATTCTGTAAAATACAATTGCAATAGTCGTGATCATTTTCATGCAACTGATGAACGGTTGGAGTTATCAAGTTCTACCGAGTATACCTTTTTTACGTGGAAATGACGCCCTCATCAGATTTTCTGGTCAGAAGTACCACAACGTTTCGTCAAAAAATATAAGAAAAAAATTCATCATCAGATACAGGTCCTGCGACGCTCTTTATGATCTAATACATACATTATTGTTTCTTAGAATAAAAAAAGTTCCTCTAGTAAATTTGGCGAAGATCAGTAAAGAGGCTGTTGAGTTATTGCAAGAAAAACGAAAAAATAATTTGAACTTTGACACCCTGTATCTTTCTCCACAGCAACATTTTACTAAAACATATATGGTTAAATCCTCATATTTTGACCCAGTCAATCTAGCCCTGAACTATGGCCTATTATTAATGGTCCACCCTGTATAGTGCAGTCTGGGAGTCGCAAAAAAGCCGAAAATTTTACATATTTTGCTATGCCACGAGAGTACCTCCCTCCCCCGTTTTCGATAATGCTGAATACGATAGTGCTGGTAGGATTCCTCTTTGGAGTAGTACACCCCCCCCCCAAATGGCCAAAAACTACCCTCAAAAGGGGTTAAACGCTTACCACATCTTTTCCACCGATGAAACTTAGCGTACCTCTCGTTTTCGAAGATGCTGAACACGGTGATAATGTTGAATGTTTCTTACGACCTCCTCCAACCCCTCTAATACCTAATAAACACTCCCGAAAGGAGTGAAAACAATTTTTTTCATATATCACCGGCAAAATGCATATAACGTCCGTTTTCGAAGATGCTGAACACGGTGGTGATGCTGAATGTTTTTTTAGCCCCTCCAACCCCGCTAACGGCTAATAAACGCCCCCGAAAGAGGTGAAAATATTTTTTTTGTAAAATATCAGCGGCAAAATTCATGTATCGCCCGCCTTCGAAGAATATCAACCATGTAATTCTACTTGCAAGAAACGTATTAATATAGAAAAGGTATGAATGAAAAAAAAAATATAATAAGCATGTGTTTTATCTTTATGAATATCTAACATCTATTATTTTTCATGTAAGGCAAAGCGACTGTAACAATTTAGTTAAGCTTATTTGTATGCGTCAATATAAATTTTTCTATCATTTTTTGTAATAAAATAAATTGTACGCATCAATGAATAGCCGGAATCAGTGGCTCAATGCTTGCGTGTTGGGCTTGCAACCATGGAGTCCCGGGTTCGAATCCTGGCTAGGGTAAGGATGTTTGGTGGCGTTTTTCATGTATTACCCAGTTGGTAGCAGTGGACTAGACGAGGTTTTGTGAGAGACAACACGTCTAGTTGCTGTACCACTCCAGAGTTCGAGTCTCAGCTAATACAGATGTCAATGTCGTAGAGAATGGTCGTGGTATAATTGTCTATGTGTATGTGAATACATCTTTGTAATAAAAAATAAAAAGTAGACCTGTTTTTATAAGTACTCGATTATCTTTTTCAGCTAAAGCGTAAAGGGGTTTTTCTCGTGCTCAGCATCCTGGAAAACGGGCCGTATATACATTTTGCCGGTGATATAAAAAAATTATTTTCACTCCTTTCGGGGGTGTTCGTTAGCCGTTAGAAGGGTTGGAGGGGGTCGGAAGAAATGTTGGCCATCACCATCGTGCTCAGCATCCTCGAAAACAGGCGTTACATACATTTTGCCAGTGGTATAAAAAAATCATTTTCACCCCTTTCGGGGGTGTGTATTAGCCATTAGAGCGGTTGGAGAGGGTCGGAAGAAACATTTGGCATCACCACCGTGTTCAACATCCTCGAAAATGGGGGAATGCTATGTTTTATCAGTGGAAAAGATGTGATAAGCGTTTAACCCCTTTTGAGGGTGGTTGTTGGTAATTTGGGGGGTTCTACCATCACCATCATGTTCACCATCCTCGAAAACGGAGGAGGAAGGTACTCTCGTCGATTAGCAAAATATTTACAAATTCGTTCGACTCACACACTCCACGAATATATTAGTTATATTTATAGCTTACTACTGTTTGGTGACTAATTTCTAAGTCAAACACAAGAAAGAAACAGTTTTTTTCAATTTCCACTTAAGCCAAAGCATTAATATCCTATTATTTTTAAACTAAAGGAAAGAAGGTGTATACCATGATTACGTTACGTATGGTATATAGGCTGTAAAGTGCAGACCGATAGTCAATCCGATCAGTACAGTTTCTTGCATTAGTGATAGGTGTGTAAATGTTCAAGTCATCAGCATAATAATCACCAAAGTTGAGCAAAATGATAACCAGATAGGTCAAGGCCACCGCCCCCGACAAAAATTTTTGCCAGTTCAATATACAAAAAATTTAGTTTCAATCAGCACTGCTGAAAAGATAAAACTTAGCACCATTTCTTTTCAAGCTCGTTACAAGATCTCTTATAAGTACTTATTTAAATATTAAATAATACCTGGACTGGACTCAATCAATCCTTCGATTTATGCGCTATTCGAACTGGACTGGCGCTGCTGGAGTGTCAAGGAAAGACAATTGCTAATTTGCTATCGATTTGAAATTCCAGTAGATATAAGAAAATAAATATGCCATTGGCATTGACAGTAACATTGGCTTCGATTTTATCTTACATAAAAAGCAAACTGATACAAATCCTAAATTATAAGAGGAATAATATTCGGATTTCTTGACACTGACAGATCCCAACTCAAATATTTCTTAATACTTGTGAAAGTTGTGCAATAATACCTTCTACCAATTTTGGTGAATCAAAATAAAAAGTAAATCAATATACTGTTCGGTAATAATACAAAGCAAATCATCTCGATCTAAATAACCCAGAGCATCGACATTAAATACTAGTTTGATCCAGAGGTACACATTATTTCTTCAGTTTTTTTAAGCATCCAGTGGATACGTATTTCATCAACCAAATAAGCATCATTAAGCCATCAGATACTTTGCCAACAATGGTAGCACCTATATTTTTAACAGATACTTCACACGACATTAATGAAAAGTATTTAATTTGCCACTGCATGCTGATATTCGAAGATTGCAGATTTTAAATTAATGTAGAGATATGCATACCAAATGGCGAAATCTAAACTATTTTATAATATTGCAAGCTACATCAACACGGTTTGAACAATTTCGAACTTAAAATACGTTGGCGCAGACAGTTTTGCTATACATTTATGTAACGTAAGTATAACATGCAAACGGGAATCGCAAATATGTGTATTTAAAGAATAGGTCAACTAAGTTAGTTAAAACATTTTTTTTATTTCGCAAAATTTGAAGAAGATAGAGTCATAAAGGGTAGTTATTGGTAATTAATGTATAATTTTAGTAATTTCAATTTCAGAGCAGCATTTAACGAAATATTTAAAAATTTACTAGATTACTTTTCAATCTAATAAAGACATAGCCGACGCCCTTTTTGTGGACCATAAGAGTGGTGCAATGCTACCTATAATCTAGAATCTCGGTATTTCATTATGTCTCACTTCCACATTGGTTATTTGCATTTTCAACTAATCTGCATTTAGTTCAGTAATCTGTGATATAAGTGATATATGGCAAAAATGAAAACCTTGAAAGTATGTCGCCGAAATCTATAAACAAAAACCTAAAATTTAGTTCCACGATAAACATTGATGATATTGCATAAACTTTTCTTATTTCAATTTTTATTTTTTAGTTTAATTGTGCCATGACTATCGGAACGATGTATTGCTATCAACTCGTGCAATGCTGAAAACATCGAAATGACGTCGGAAATAGTACTTAAATTGTATGATTTATGAGTAAACAAGAATTTGTAAAAGGGTTTTTTGGATAAACTCAATTTCTCCACTTTACATCTGGAGCAAATACAATGGAAATTAGAGACCATCAAAAACAAAAGTATTTAATTTTGTTCTAATTACATAGTAAAAAGGTGGCTTTGAAAACAATGAAATACTTAGCCTGTCAAACTTTTATGTTGACTTACCAGTGTTTTCATTGTAATTATTATTAATCTGATTCAAAATGCCACAATATACAAGACATGAAAGAGTGGACATCAGTTATTTACGGCGTATGTGAAAAATATGTAGTTACTGCTACCAAGTTATACGCAGAACGACATTCTCTAGTGGACAGAGTCCCCAGTGAAAATCAGCTTTTCAAATATTTGCTGAATTTATCAACATTTTATTAGTGCTAAATCTAGTAACCCGATTCCTTATAGTGTATTTGTGGGATTCCTTTTTGTATCTTGTAGTAATAATCTAAAAAAACATCAAACCTGTGTAAACTAGTAACCGCAGGATTATTTTCAGAAAATATAACTTTACTAACGCTTAGAAAAGCAGTCCAACTGTCTGCTTATCACAGCCTCCAATTAAATAATAAAAATGTTATAAAACACTACAAATAAGTGGTAAGCAATTTGTCACTTCATAGACAATTTTATTCATAAAATAATTTATGATACCATTGTTGGATCCAGTCTTCTGCATATGCAAGGAAAGATGATAGCCAAATATATAAAATGTCTGATGAAGAATTCCATTAATTAAATTTAAACCAAATTTTATTTGATCTTATTGTAATTAATGCGATAAAGTTACAGTCTACCGGTTAAAGTCGTTTTCAGTTTTCAAAATTTGATAACATTAAACAGTATGATGTTTCCCGGAGTGCCACATCTAAGGCAATTGTAGAAACAAAACAAGACCCGTACCGGCATTCGCACCGAATTAAACAATTTGAATTAGGAGTATGTATTTTTTTCTACTTACTCTGAACGCCTTGTAGAACCCTTCTTTATGCTTGACATATTTGTTTTAATTTATGTTTCCAACACACAAAGCCAACTAAGACGATCTGACACATATTGCTTAGGTTTAAAAGGGCGCAAGATACTTTTCGAAACGCATCGGCAGATCAGCACACACTTCATCATTCAAAAATCGCCACACATTTTTTCAAATTTCTTTGCCAAAACACATTCCACCGCACGACACACGTACAAATCGAGTTTTTCGTTTTAGATCCGTATCGACTGTAAACAGAAGAATTTTCCGGCACCTCGAGCGCGTTTGCCAATCCCAGAGAAACAAATAATTATAAATAAACAAGCTGGAATTATTATGATTCGAAGGCGACTATACATGCCTCTCTAAAGTGTACGATGTCGTCAACGGCGCGTGCGCCGATACGCTATTATCAGTTTATAATCAATCATGTCGTAATGGGAAATCTGGCCAATCAATTTTGTGTCTCGATTGACGGGGACCCTCAGCAGGGCCGGATTCTGAAGGCGTCGCTAAGGAAACGGCATGAACCTTTCGAGGATCGTGCAAGAACTGTATCGCCGCAAACTTGTAACTCGTTACCTTTACCTCGATAAATTTGTAACCTACGCACAAATATTAATAATTACACTTGTTAGATTGGCTGCTATGTTCTACAGGGTGTCTTCCTATATTGAGATACATCAGAATTGTCAAAAGTGCAGTCTTTTATTCAAAGGACCCGCTAAATCCATGCCCAACTTCTAGACAAAAGCTGAAAATTTTACTATCACCCCTTTTAAGAGTTACAAAAAAATCTGTAACGAAATTAGACTGCAATATCCTCCTGAGTTGAACTGAATATAAAGTTGGCCATACACTGCAATATAACTCAATCTAAATGTTGCTACAGCAGGTGATAGTATGTATGAGCGTATGAAATCTACAAATGCCCATGTTAAATCTGAGTACAGATAATTTAATTTTCGCACTTTACACCCTACATTACAAACCACAAACTGAGATTCTCTCTTTCAAATAGATCATGTTAACGTAGCTTATATGAAATGCTCTATAACCTATTTGATAAACATATTCTTAAAAAGGGTAATTTTGAAGGTGAACATCGTGGTATGGTCAAATTATACAAATAATCGAACAAAAAGCTAAATTGTTATATTACAAACAAAGATTCTCTAACTTACGAAAGTTGCTCAAATCTGAAATTAGTAAAGCCTTAAGTAACTTTATCCATGCAGCTGAAAACAGCAGGGAGCGTGGGATACTCAACTATGAAATTGTATTAATGTTAGAAAAGATAGTACGATGTCTGTACGAATAAAGTATAAAGACAAGGATTATACTGCTGCGTATGGCATAGCAAAAACCTTCTCAGTGTTACTTCAGCTCGGTATACTTGAAACCATCATCTCTCATACCGATTCGCATATGTTTAAAGACAGTTTAGTGACATCCTTGAAGCTACGAATTATCTCAAGTCTAAATCAACAATGGGTTATCTAGACTAGTACTAACGTTTACTGTAAAGGAATGTATTTTCTGTTTTGTTAAACCCTTCTATCATAACTATAATATTTGCCTCAAATCTGCCACATTTTCAGAAAAATGGAAATTACCAAATGTAATTGCCGTATTTAAAACAGACAAACAGAAAATTGTTAACCCATTGACGTGATTTGCAACTTAGTCAAATTTTTCGAACTTATTGTTACATTTTATATGTACAATCACGTATCACACTATATTGCATTGGAACAATATGGATTATCAGAGGACATTCTATCAATACGAGTTTTTGTAATTTTGCACAATATGTTTCTGACGCCCTAGATGACAAAAAGCAAGCTAATGTTATATAAATGGATATATTAAATGCTTTTGATCACGTGAATTACCCAATGCAATGTCTCGGATAATCTAATAACGTTTTTAACTCCTATTTAAGCGAAATGATGCGATATGTTGACTGCATGGGACAAATTATGATTAGTGTTGCCCAAGGAAGTAATTTGGGTCCAATATTGTTTTTGCTCTTCATTAACGCTCCTGTCATGGCCATTCAGTCACCCAAACTGTTATATGCAGATGACCTAAAAAATTTTAATACTATGAATAACCTCGAGGGCTGTCTAGGCCAGTCAATGAGTACACTGAAAAACGCTAAAACTAACGTGCACTTCTGAATTTTTGGTATGTTAGGACCAGTATCAGTAGTGTAAATTCAAATTTGCAGCTTCGAAAGATCTGTGCTATCGTCATGGCACTTAAAAAATTGGAAAATTATCCGATTTTTGTTTTGTTTTTTTATTATATCTCCTGAACTAGGCGTTCCATCGAAATGGCTTTCTAAGCTTTTTTTAAACCAGATTAAATTTCCTACATTTGAGACCTGGACCAGTTCTGTACATCAAATAGTACTCAAGATACAGCAGAGTCAAAATTGGCCATTTTTTCAAAAAAGTGAATTTTTAATGGTTTGTCAACTTCCGGCTCAAATACCGAGGGAAAGTTAACTTAGCCCGTTCCAAGATAAAGATAATAAAAAAAAAACCAGCAAGCGCATGAGGATTGAATCCACAAGACCGCAACTTAATATGATATGTTGTGGGCTTGTATTAAAGAAGTAGAGCAACAGCGGGGACACTGGGGACATAATTTTGTATAGTTGAATAACACGAAAACTGCTCAACGAGTGCGGTGCTATGGTACTCTTTAATGCAATGAAGTGTTGTTTGAAGAGTTGACTGTCATCAAAATATCTAAGTAGAAGTTACTTGCCAATGACAGCAACAAACGACGATCGATTGCCCTGCTGCGCTCCTCCTTCGAAAGCCAGGGGATTGATACGAAACAGGCAATAGAGGATGCTGACTGTGATATCATTAAAACAGCAATCTAAAGAAGCATCTCTTTTGAATCAGTGTTAATCGTTTTAGAGGATGTGGATCTTCTAGTTCTTCCTAATAGCTTAATCAAAAATGTTTTTTTCCAGAAAAGTAGCAGAGGTGAGTGTGGTCCAATGCAATACTACTCAATTTCATTCAACCGGGGAGAATTGGAATTTTCCCGAGGTTTGTGTTGTTTTTGCACGCATTCACAGGGTGCGACACCACCTCTACCGTTTTCTGGTACAGGAAAAATAAACTGTGGAGCACTCTTCAGAAGTATCAAAAAATTGATAACCATCGGAGAATAATTTCTCCAATCTAGTGCGACCCACGAGACCAGAGCAGACTCAGAAGCAAAGTGCCTCGTAGCTCTGTAGAGTGTGGAGACTACAAGATGGAAAATCTACTTAGCCTGCGGTACAAAATTTAAGTAACTGTAGATAATATAAAGAAAGTGATACGTGACTTTGGCATCGTTTTTGACAATCCCAGAGTATCATATTTCAGTTACGCTTGTAAAATATTATGTTACATTTTAGCTTCTTTTAATTTATGCTGAATACTAAATTTGCTTTTATTTGTTCAATATTTAGTTGACGTAGCTTTTAAATGTTATAAATACTACTACAAGATGCTTTGTAAACCAGTTATCATACTCATGCCTAATTGAACGTTTAAATTTATTGTCATATTTTATTTAAAGGGACAACGTTGGCTCTTCAAAAGTATAATATATATTTTTTAAAGTTATTTATGAAAATTGAAAAATAACGGATATCCCTACTGTGTCTCGACAGCTAGATCTAATACATCCAATCTGACGGCATTTTTGCATTTTGAGTCCCAGAATTACTTAGTAATACTTAACGAATCGCAGGTACCAAAATGTGGTTGGCGTGTGTAATGTTTTTGAAGTTTTAATGTTATGTCCTAGGTGTTCCTGATTACAAAACCTAACGTCTTCATCGCCTGACTAGAAGCTTGTGCTATTTAAGGAATTAACGATAATTTTCGTTCAAATATAACACCCAAACCTTTGTATGTAGTGTCTCAAATTCTATACATCGTCCCCCTTAGCGAAAACTATGCATAAAATTGGAGAAATAATAAAATAATGAGTGCACACTAATGCCTCGTCTTATCTACTGCTGAATACTGTGCTCCAGTCTGGCTAAATAGCCCACATGCATAAAAATAGACGCCCTGCTAAACAACAACCATGAGAATGATTGCTGACCCCCACGATCTGGCTGCCAGATTAAGCCATATTCCACCACCTCGACTACGAAGAATAAATGCCCTCACACGCGGCTATAATAAGATCATGAACAATAGAAGTCTTATCAATCCATCAAGACATCGAAGATGCCAACCATAATCGACTCCGCTCTAAACCACCACCAACAAAAACGTCAAGGATGGCCATGGAAAATGACTTCAACCTCACTAACGCATGGACCTAAGAATGGACTACAGAGCAACAAAAAACGTGCCATGAATTAACCCAAATACCACCTGGTTTTAATTTGCCGAATAATATATTAGAACCCGACATTTCAGGTGTGCATATTCTCTACACAAATGGAGCAAGCAACTGTCCCCACTCTGTGATTGCGCAGAAACCCAAACCAACAGATATATCATAGAAGAATGTCCCACAAGATCGTATAATGGTAGATCTGAAGATATCCTGCTAGCGACTCCAAAGTCGATAAATTACATAAATGGACCAATGGATATTTTTAACTTCTAAATGTGTTATTTTTATGTATAAGTCGTAGTCACATGGTGCAATACGGCTTTTCGGGAAAAGCCTAGACAGTTCATGAAATGCCGGCAGATAATGTGAAATCTGTATGCTACACGTTTTGCCTAGGCTGCTCATGAAGAGCCTGGTTTATTTAGTCAGTTAATGTTATGATTCGTGCTTTACATGATCTGCCGTGATTTAGGCGATCGGCATTTCATGAAATGACGTGATTTAGTCATATTGTGAATGAGCCTAGCGGTGAAGGAGGCAGATCATGTAAAGCACGAATCATAACATTAACTGATTAACCAGGCTCTTCATAACCAGCCTAGGCAAATTGTGTAGCATACAGATTTCACACTATCTGCCGGCATTTCATGAAATACCGATGCCCTAAATCACAGCAGATCATGATAAACTTCTCATTACACGAAAATACTAACATTTTAAGGCACTTCATGAAAAGCTTAGTCAAATGATATAACATGAGATGTTTTACAGTATCTGCCGGCACTTCAAGAACTGCCTAGGCTTTTCCCGAAAAGCCGTATCGCATTATGTGTCTACGACATAGGTTTTTCAGGAAATGCCTAGGCAGTTCAAGAAATGCCGGCATCACATCATTTCATGAAATGCCGATGGCCTAAATCACGGCAGATCCTGTTAAACTTCTCGTACACCAAAATACTAAAATTTTAAGGCACTTTATGAAAAGCCTAGTCACATGAGGTAACATGAGGTGTTTCACACTATCTGCCGGCGTTTCATGAACTGCCTAGGCTTTTCCCGAAAAGCCGTATTTCACCATGTGACTACGACATATATATATTCCTTAAATACTTTTAATACCCATATTTGTATTTATGTCTTAAATTTTAATGTGTCTGACATCCGATAAATAAATAAATCACAAGTGAAAGTCTGTGTTAATTCGATATCATCTTCTTTTTGGTGTCTGATAACGGGTCGCTTTCTTGGAGAGATTAAACTGGGACATTTCATAAAGGTTTTGCTTAATCTTGGAGAAGGTGAAGGGGAGTCATTCGTCGAGTGTCAGTACTCCACGTTGTTTCGTTCTAAATTTACAGAATATGTAAAGTAGAATTAGGGAAATAATAAATATAATTGCAAAATATTTGAACCAAAATGTTTCTTCACGAAAGGTCCGTTTATAACATCGTCCAAATCGTTTGAATATTGCGAGTTCGAATATTTATTTTGTTTTGAAGATGTCCAAATCTTTTACATGTAGATTGTTTAATTTGAAAGTTTTGAGCTTTGAAAAGAGGCATTTTTAAAACGAATACTAAGTATGAATTTGCTAGAAAAGCTTGTAACTCAATAATGTCTAAATACTGAGCAACTGTCGATGATTTAATAGGAAGAGGCAAATTTTTTCTTCGTAAACTTTGCAAAATTTCACCCAGCAGTTATTATTGACGAATGTATAATCTTTAATCTAGTAAATGTTACTTAATTTAAAATGTAGTTTAAATTATCTTTAATGAACAGTTAACTGGCCGTGAATTGTTCACATATTTCTAAAAATTTTAATTTTGTGTGGATATTGTCAATATTTTTGGTAGTATTTAAAATAGAAGTTTCAATTTCTTCGATATCCTTATTGAAAGTTTCCTCATCAGTTTTTAATTTTTGAATAGTTGCGTTAAAAATTTTTATTAATGAAATTGTGACGGACATTTTATTTTTAATTAGATTTTGTAATGACAATGCCGATCCAAATAGCAGTAGAAACCTGAAAATAAATTTAATCTTCAGTATATGGTTTCACTCTATTAAAATTTACTTTAGATTTATTATTTTTTCAAGATTTAGTAGGATAGCAGAATTTTGAAAAAGTTCTAATGGATATTTATTTGGATTTTCGATTTTATGAATTCTTATCATTTCTGCCAAAGTGGTATGAAATCGTTCTATCAATCCATTCGATTGCCAATGTATTTTACTTTTATTCTTCTAATGGTTTAGTTGATGCTGTGATGTAAATTATTTTTATCAGAATGATTTTGATCTAATATGACTGAAATGTTATCTTTACCGGGAGTTTTGACAATATTTTGGCAAATTACAAATGTCAAATCCTTCTCTGAGAAAATAAACGATAAGATTTGAAGTATTGGAAAATCTAGATTATTTTTAACTTGATAAGTATGGAGGTCTACAACCTGTTGATAAATAATGTCAAAAATAGGTGTTCTACTTCAGATTCAGGGGCAAAAGGCAGAGGAATGACGTAGTATTTTCTATGTTGAATCGACTTACTAGATACAATATTGATTGTGTTATCATAAAATATGTTATTTTCTTCAAAAATATCTTCGACAATTTGATGGTGAAAGTCCGTTAAATTATTTTACTGGAAGAATGTTATAATATATTTATTTTCTCTGTTATTTGAGATATAAATTTTTGAACAGTTTTTAAAGATTTTGTTTTATGTAGCCTGGAAAAATTATCAAACTTTTGAGCAATTTATTCGTCTCTGTTTTCACCATCGTCACTATCATTGTCTGAAGTTTCGTCTTCGTTTGCAGCTAAAATTTTGAAATTTTGAATGATTTGAGTGTGCCCGTCATTATATTGGTATTATTGGGTTTATGTGCGATTTGGTAGTAGTATTCCTCTAAGTTGCCAACTTCCTGGGACTTTTATAGAAAATAACCAGGCGAATGGTCTGTGATCAGTTTCAAGTTTGAATTTTCTACCGAATAAATGTGTCCTGAAGTGTTTTACTCGCCATACATGTTCTTAAAGCTCACGTTCAACGGCTGAATACTTGGGTTCAGTACGACATAAAGTTTGAGATACGTATGTTATAAGTAAATCTTTACCTATATTGCTTTGTGAGAGAACAGAACCGATCGCGAATGCACTTGCGTTAGTAGTTAGAATAAGAGTGTCGTTAAAATTCGAGTAAATCAATATCAATAATGGTGCTGTGAGGGTATGAGAACAGATTGATTGATATTAATTTTCTGATTCGTTATACCTTGTATAATGATATTTTTAGGGGATCTGCGTTTGTAATTTTCCTCTGTCTTAATAGAAATATCTGCACTTCTTGTGTCCATTAAAATTTTAAATTTTTGCGTGATGCCTTTAATATATTTATTTATTTATTTATTTATTTAGAATACAACTACCCAAACAGATAAGCAATCCAATTACAGGGTAGGAAAGAACAAAACATTGCTACAGAATTTTGTACGACGAATACATATGAAAAACTTAAGTATAATTACATAAAATATTTGTATTAAACTAGTAAATATTTTTAGTTTGAATGCAATACAGAGTAGTACAAAATATATCAACATCGTCCTGTATATATATGCATAGTTTGAACACATCATATGCAAGGGTGAAGATTTAAGTAAATTTGTACGAGGCGTATTTAGATAAAAAGAATTATTTGAGCGTGTATGAACTGATGGTACATATAATTTGACATAACTACATAACTCAGGGCAATCAATCACATTATTCAAAATTTTATATAAAAACACAATCGAAGAATACTTACAGCGGGATTCCAAATCATGTATTTGATATCTGTTTAATAGATCACATTGAGGTGTGCCTCTTGCTGGATAAATTCCGTCATTTCTATACCAAAGATATTTACTGAGGATCCTTTTTCAACGCTAAGTTTATGCACGGCGTATTCTGGACTCCAGATTATGGAGGCATACTCTAATTTTGATCTGACAAATGCATTAAACAGCAATATCAAGGTGTTATTATCCACAAAGTCTTTGGTATTTCTGATTATGAAACCTAAGTTTCTGTAAGAACTGGCCACGATAGCATTTATGTGATTATTAAAGGTTAACTTACTGTCGAAGATGACCCCAAGATCTTTAAATTGACCAGATCTAGAGAGCCGAATATCATTTAAAGAATAAGTAAACTCAGTTGGATTAAGCTTTCTTGTGAAAGTCATGTATTTATATTTATTAATATTTAGATGCAGTTTATTTTTGTCACACCACGTACTAATTTGTTGCAAATCTTTTTGCAAGTTAAAGCAGTCATTTAAATTGTTGATGGCCGAATACAGCTTGCAATCGTCAGCATACAGCAGAGTGCTATTTAGAAGTTCACAGTTAATGTCATTTATAAATATTATGAATAACAAGGGTCCAAGAACGGACCCTTGAGGAACGCCAGACGTTGCTGTTATTTCATCAGACTTAAATCCATGGTATTGGACAGTAAGTTTCCTGTCAGATAGATATGAGTAAAAAAAGTTAGTAAATGTTTCGGTAAGGCCGAAGTTGAACAATTTTTGTAACAAGATACCATGATCGAGTGTGTCAAAGGCTTTAGAGAAATCTGTATATATGACGTCAACTTGACCTCCTCCATCTAACGTCTCCGCAATAAATTGAGTATGCAAGCCAGATTTGTAACAGTCGATCTACCAGCGAGAAACCCGTGCTGATTAAAGCAAATTTGGGATTTAACATGGGAAAATAAAATATTGTAAAGGACACTTTCAAATAATTTGCTGAAGTTACATAAAATGGTAATTGGTCTATAGTTTTCAACTGCAGCCTTGTTATCCTTTTTATAAACGGGACAAATTTTAGCTTGTTTCCATAGGTTAGGAAATGTAACGGTTTGAAGAGATAAATTGAAAATAACTGACAAAGGAAAAGCAAATAGCACAGCACAATCTTTCAAAAGAAATGCGGGTATTCCATCCGGACCAGTAGTTAATTTCGGTTTGACCAATTTAAGCGCATTTAATACGCCTACTTCATTAATTATTGGAATAGCGAGATGTGGTACATTACTATTTGAGTCAGTGGCTTCCATACCAAAGTTAGTGGACGTTGTAAGAGAAGATTGAAAAAAGGATGCAAATCCGTTCAAAATTTGTTGAGGGTCCTTCAAATGTACATTATCTTGCGTCATTACACTTGGAATACTAGTAACATCTCTCATATTATTAATATGTGACCAAAATCTGTTCGGGTTTGACTTAATCTGCATTTCAATATTTTTAAGGTAGTCTTTGTGCGCAACGCCTATTTCCTGTTTGATTTTTCTCCTTAAAGATTTAAAGTCTCTGTGAGCATTTTCGTCTCCGGTATCTCTATATGTACGCCAAAGACGTGATTTTTGTTTAATGTCTCTAATTATTCTACGATTAAACCATGGGGGATACGATTTCTTTATGGGTGTGGTTCTGGGAACATTTCTTGAAAAGACACGGTCTAGTTCGTTGTACATATAGAGAGTTGCATCGTTAGCGTTACTAAATGACGAAATGCAGGTCCAGTCTATGTGATAAGTTATCATTCAGTTCAGTAAAATTAGCTTTCTTAAAATTATAACGTTATACGGGGCTGGTATGAAATTTCAAGTTTACAGAGTTCGTTTTAATCAAAAATTCTAAAGGAGGGTGGTGGTCATCCACAGGCAACAAGTAATTTTCGGATTTAATAATATGAACTGTAGACCTACTAAAAACTAAGTCCAGAATACGTTGATTAGAGTTCAGAACACCATTGTATTGTTTAAGCCCCATAAATTCACTAAAATTTACTATCGGCGTTATGCGTCTATTTATATAATATGTGTCATCCATATGATTTACAAAGTCAGTTATGTTAAAGTCTCCCAGTAAAATAAGATCATCTTGGTTATTCAAAAAAATTACGTCTCTTAGAGCATCAAATATTGTCTCGTATATCTCTACACCAGTGTTAGGAGGTATATAAACAATGAGGACAAGCAATGACCGAGTTGAGAGACTGATTCTGATGCCTAGTATATCAACCATAGGCGCCACGCTGATTACGTTATTTAAATCTAAGACAATAGCATTATAAGATTTTTTGAGAGCGAGTAGTACACCACCCCCCCTGGTTGAGCCTACCATGTTAAAATTACGATCTTTGCGAAAAACAGTATAGTCATTACAGAATAATTCACAATCAAATACATTGGAATCCAGCCATGTCTCAGTTAAACCGAATAATGAGTAATGTGATGCTGACACTGAATTATATAGATCATGAGTTTTAGTTTTTAAGCCTCGGACGTTTTGATAGAAAACAAATAAATGATTGTCAGGTTCATTATTTTCACAAAAAATGTTTTTTTTAATATTTATAGGAACATTGGTATCAAATAATTGCTATTTATTTGAGAAAAGTGAAAGTTTATAGTGTTCCAATTTCTTTTGATAAACGGTACATTCTTTTATGTCCCACACGAAATGTTTATTTTCAGCAAGTTTAGCGTTTACACAGTTTGCACATCTGGGGACAGCATCACTTGGACACTCCTTGACGCTGTGATCCAGTGAGCATTTTGGACACACAAATTTGGAACTTTTACAACTGATCTGAATGTGGTTGAAACCACTACATTTAAAACAAATTTTTAAGTCCGTAGCATCATAGACAGAACAAACGTCATAATTGACAAATAGGTTGCCTTGAGTCATCACTTTGCAAAAAGTGTTTCTATCTATGTCCAGAATAGCCTGATAAAGGTGCTTATTAATTTTAGTTGACCAAATTTTCACAATTTTGCACTTGCTATCTTTAGAAAATACATCGTTTTGTGCCTTCAGAAATTTAAGGAGTTGGTTATCTGAATATTTTTCTATCATGCCCACAAGTTTTAGCTTCGGGTTGTTGCTTTTAACTTCATGAATTTCATAACCAGAGGGTAGTTTTTCTTTTGCCATTTGTTTAAATTTATGGGCATCTTCTGGTTTATTGCAGCCAATGAGTATACCTCCGCTTTGCACATTTTTCACTTTCGAGACATTTATGTTTAAATCAACCGGATTTAAATTCTTCATTATGTCCGATATAATAGATGTTTTTTGAATTTGCAGTTAACCATGTACGTGAAAGAGTATTTACATGAAGTTGTGTTTTTTTCAGGTATAAGTCGAAACTGACTTTGAAGTTTATTGTTTGAATCTGAGTTTCCAACTCCACAATTGATTCGGATTCCTGGTTGGGAGATAACTCATCATTGCTGGACACCTTGGTAGAACTCCTAAGGATTAGTAGTAAAATCCTCGTATTGTTCATTTTGAGAATTAGCTGTATAATTCTCTAAGAAGTTATTTCTAGAATAATTACTATCATGTACTTCATTTTGGATCCGATATCCAGGATATTAATTATCATACTGATTAAATTCATACTGATCGTAATAGGTTTCATAGTTCAAACTTTTGTTGATTGAAACGGTTGAAATTTGGATTTGGTTGAATGGTAGATGGTCATTGTTGAATTAAATTGGAGTTTGGTCTGATAGCTGAAGGATTATTTTGTTGTGGATTACATTAATTATTTTGCAGGAATGGCATGTGACCAACGGAATTGGTTATTTTTTGAAATTTTCTGGGATTCAAAATAAGAAAGTTGTAATTTTCTTTTAATTCTGTTAATAGCTTGCAACATATTTTCAGAATTACTGGTATGTATAATTTTATATAAATGTGGGTCTAAGCCTGTTAATAAATTGTTTAGTGTCATGGTCTTGACTAGATCTGATTGCTATATTTTCTGTTCTTTACTTAAAGTTTGCACTGCATTATGCTTTTGTAAACGTGACAGAAAGGTTAACGCAAATTAGTTTGGCAGTTGGTGAATGCGTTGTAGATCTGTGATTAGTATCATCAAAATAAGCTCCAATAAAGCTTTTATCTCTAGCCATGTAGCCGAATTTCTGGAATTTACTAATTCGGCAGCTTTACCATGCAATTAATTTTTAATGTGAATGGTCAATAGCAATTTTGATCATTAATTGTCATGTCCCGGGCAGCATACTTACAGGAATTTAAAAATGTTTGTAGGTTGATGGGGTTTCCATCAAACTTCAGTATTATAGAAAATATTTTAGAAAGTTTGTAAACCCCGACTTGCTCATTATTTCTTGGTCTGGCATTTTGTTGCTTTTTATTTAAAAAAACCGCTGCCCAAGGAATCACGACTTCCACATCCAGATTCTGTATCCAAGTCTTATACACACTAAATCCCAATGTAATATTTTACTCCCTTTAATAATTGGGTGGGGGTGGCAATGGGAGTGGTAGAGGGGATCTAATGACAAAATAAATGTTAAAGACCTTTGGTTCTCGTACACACACTAAATCCTAATTTCATTTTTTACTCCCTTTAATAATAGGGTGGAAGCGGTAGAGGGGTGACTAATGCCAAAAAATGTTTAGAGGCCCTTGGTTCTCTTATACACACCAAATGCCAATTTAATTTATTACTCTCTTTGATAATAGGGCGTGGGGGATGGCAATGGGGGTGGTAGAGGGGGTGGCTAACGCTAAAAAATTTTTAGAGTCCCTTGGTTCTTGTATACACACTAAATCCCATTTTAATTTTTTACTCTCTTAATAATAGGGCGAGGGTGGCTGATGCCAAAAAAAAATTGAGACCTTGACTTTTCGTACATCCCCGAAATTGCAATTTTATGGACTCTTACCTGCTTGCGTTGCCTATTTACATTTATTTACCCCTTTTTTACCCCCGAACCCCCCAACGGAATTAGATCAAAATATAATCTCTCTCTCATTATAATACATAAGTGTACCAAATTTCGAGTCAATATCATAAACGGTTTCAGAGTAAACGTGCGCACAAAAAAGTTAAAGAATGACAGACCGACAGAACGACCGACAGGCAGGAAATTTTTTTTCGCTCAAATTTAAAATCTAGACGTTCTATGACATTTTAAGCCTATTTCAACAAAACAAAACAAAATTCTTGGAAGTGGAAGTAATTATTGGTCGATAAATATATTTTTTTTGTGTATTGGCTGTTTAAAACACAATGATGTATTTAACAGTATAATACGACTTAACACTAATAATAAATTAAGCAACACTTGATGCGTATATAATACACGGTAGCATATTAGTGGTATGATACGTTTTATATTAAATAAAATTTAGTTGCGTTGTATGACGAAAGATATAAGATTGATAAAAGAACTGTTTTATTCGCCGAGTGTACTAGCAGTATAATATACTTACATTAAATAACTTGCGAAATGTGAAAAATAACAGTAAAACCTGATCATTCTTAAAATGTCTTACGTTAAAATCTACTTCATAGGTGAGTTCTTTTCGTCCCTTGAGTGACTGGGATCCGCCACCACCAACGAAGAAGATCTCCTTGTTCTAGCAGGTTACACACTCTAGTTACAAACCACGAAAATGTTAGAATTGTTCTTTTCCGCTGCACTACCAGTTAGGCTTCTTTTTCTGGTAATGTTGAACGGATCCTACCGACTGCGCCAATTGATAGATTTTGATTTTCATAAATAACTTTTTAAAAACTGTATAAGTTGACTCTTTTAATATAATATGACAATAAATTTAAGCGTTTAATTAGACATGAGTATGGTTTACAAAACATATTGTAGTCATATTTATAATACGCTGATGGGGGTTTACGAGGCTAAATAATTAAATAAAGAAATAAGTTATTACCTTATACCTCAAAGAGAAACAACAATGCAATCCAATGTATAAGGCAATAACTTATTTCTTTATTTAATTATTTAGCCTCATAAACCCCCATCATCTTTTACTTAATGTTTGCCAGGTAGAAATAGATCGGTACACATAGATCTCCTCGTACTGATTGTTCTCATTTGAGGCCCTAAATGTGGCACATGAAGTATGAAAGTACAAATGGAGTACTGTGCATTCTACTTTCCGACCTTTGTTGGTTTTGTTCGATTATAAGATATATTCGCTAAGCTATGCTACGCTGATGAGGAGCAATAACTCCGAAACACGTGTCCGTAGCTGCATTGTTGTTTCTCTTTGAGGTATAAGGCGATAACTTATTTCTTTATTTACATATTTATAATCTTTAAAAGCTACGTCTACTAAAAAAAAAACAAGTTCAGTATTAAGTATAAATTATGAGAAGCTAAAATGTGATGTAATATTTTATATGCGATAAATGGTATGATGAGGGAATTTGTTATCAGCTTAGCTGAAATATGATAGTTCGAAATGAAACCAGAGTCATGCATCACTTTGTATACGGTGTCTCAAATACTATATAACATATCTGCTCACCGAATATCCATCGGAGACAGCAATATATCTTTTGGAGAACATTACACATTACACATTTCTTCTCTTTGTTGTCTCGCGTAATCGCCATGTAATATCGTGTAGTCATCATGTATTCTCATGTGGAATGTGGCCATCGGAACGGGCAATTTTCACGTGATAATCCTCAAATCAGCTATTTAAATCCTATTTTAGGTAATAAAGTAATATTTTAATCTCATATGCTATTACTTCATTAATTTTGCCTTTTATCAGTAATAAAAAATATCATATCGTATTTCAATAATAAAATTATTCTCATCAGTGATTACTTATTCGGCGCAAAGTAGTGGTAAAAAGTATATCAGAGACCAAATTATTATTTTCTTTTCTGAAATTGGGAGGGTTTTAATTAGGGCTAAGAATCAGCACTGGATTAAGAAAAATTGGCATTCAAGAGAAGTTCCGTAATCGGCGAGCCGTTGGTTTGGACAGACAAAATCATCTTTCCACATTTGCACATCAAACTAAGACTTACAAAGCAAATGGCGAAGGCTTTGAATCAATCTCGAATTTATTTTGGCTACGTATCACGTAATTTTCCTGCTCTTGGTACGGAAAAACTGAAGGCCGGATTTTTGTACGGTTCTCAGATAACGCAGCTTATAAAAGAACCACATTTCACGAAATTAATTAATGAGGTTGAGCTTAATGCCTGGTATCCGTTTGTTCAAGTGTTAAAAAATGTTCCGATGGTTTTCGACTTGGATAAACTCGGTGCAATACCAATATCTTTAATATTCTCAGTCGCAAATCTACGAAAAAATAATTAAAAAAATAATTAACAATTTATTTTAAAAAATACAATATATTATCTAAAATGCACTTTGTGTTCCTAAGTAATTTATCTGCAGAGCATGTTGTAGGTCATCTTAATAATAATATCTACCAATTCCAATGAATTATATTTATAACATCGTTGCTTCTGTGTTATGGAAGAAAATTGACGTTCAAGTTGGTTAATGTACACGCAATAATAATACTGAACCCAAAATGTCTTTGTATGGCATATTTAGCAGTAGTACTAAAATAATTTACAAAAATATTATCTAAGTCTATGGTTTTTAATTTTACATATTATCTCACCTATTAAATTTCAGACATATTTTTGTTTTCAACATTAATTTTTTATTCACGTTGTTGTTGGAAGGACAATTTCTTAGTAGTATTTTTGTTAAAGAGATGAAAGTTGACGGCGAAGACAATAAGAATAACTGTGTGTATCAAAAAATTCGAAAAACGTAGTTGGCTTTGTCATACGCTCTTTTGCAAAAATGAAAAGAACAAATCTTAAAGTAGGTCATGACACCATTAATTCCGTTTATTTTTCTCTTTCCAACGATATCAAAACATATTTTATTAAATCTAGAGCCTCCGTTTTTAAAAATCAATTAACAAGTGATATTAATATAGTGTATATAACAGGAATAAGCCACAAAGAATTGATGATCTTAAGTTAAAAATTAGAGAAGTGGTGAATGAGTGGCTCCTAAAGATTTAAGGAATACCATAAGATTGCTGAGAACCATAACTTGGCTGCGGAAAAGAAACAACAGCGACCGTTTTAAATATCTCCAATAAACTATTATAGTCAGTGTTTTGTGTTGCCTAGATTAATTATAGTATTTACTATAAAGTTATTTTGTTATTAGTTATTACACAACTAATATTTACTAGATCTTCAGAACGTAGTATGAATATTATTTTCACAGACAGCATGATGTCTTTTCTTCATTATTGTTGCAAAAAATTTAATAAAAGCAAAAATAGTTTTAAGATAAACTGATAACCACCGATTGTGTTAAATGTCCAAGCGTCCGTCTAAAGAGTGAATGAACATGGGAAAACTAGTTGAGAGTAGTCATATATAAAGAAAAATATATAAATAAATAGAGTAAATTACTAGAAATATCAATAAAATACTTACAATATATACATATAAAGACATACCTAGAAACATATAAGCACACATATGTATCACAAAAAGAAGGAAGCAAAAACAAAACATTTTAAAATGAACCGTGATAATATTCACTAAGATTCTAATAGGCTTTCATTGCCTCTCTGAATGTCTTTAAATGAGTTATATTTCTGAGAGACAGGGGTATGTGATTGTATATTTATTTGCTTTCGTATATTACTGAATGCTTCGTTAAAGTTGATCTGGGGATGCGTAGAGACAGGGTTAAATTTAGCTCTTGTCTTGTGTTATGCTCAGGTAGAGGACCGGTATGTAGCGCGTTTATTATTTTCTTATGAATTAGGCACATTGTTTCTAGAATGAAGATACATGTAAGCGTTAATATTTTGTGAGTATCTTAGTGCTCTTTTTTGTAATACAAGCACGGTGTTCAGAAAATGTTGATTACACATTCCTCCGAAAGAGATTTCGTATCTTATATGGGAGTCCCTCAGGGAAAAGTAAACCGTTTTTGCAGCCCTGAAACCCAGTTCATTTGAAGTTATTCTCACTGCATAACAACGAGATGCCAACTTTTTATTTAAATTAGAGACATGCACATCATATTTTAGCTTTTCCTCAATATATAACATAAGAAATTTAGTATGGGGTTTATTCTCAGTAGGTTGATTATCTAAGAAAAGATCAGCATGGGTAAACTTGGAAGTAAGTATATTCGTTTTGTTTATATTGAATACAAGCGAGTTAGAATCACTCCATTTTACTTCACATAGGTATATCTGACTTTAGAATATTTCGCAAACTGTTAACGTTAAGTCGTTTATGTATAACAAAAATAAAATGGGCCCTAGTACAGATCCTTATGACACACCACAGTTAATATCTGCCAAATCCGATATCTCACCCAGGTTTTTACAAATTGAATACGCTATGACAGATACGATCCAATTAAAAAGTTTGCCCCTAAAACCATAGCACAAAAGTTTTTAAAGAAGTATTTCATGATTTACGCTGTCAAACGCTTTCAAAAAGTCGCAAAACACTGCATTGACAGCCTCGCCACCATTTAATTAAATACTGTTATTTTTGCCTCAACTATTCTTAGTGTCGGTCGTGAGCGGCAGTAAAGACTTTTATTGCCGGTACCGCTCAAAACTATGAGAGCGGAAGTAAAAGATTTCTACTTCCGCTCAGATGGAATTCAGAGAAATGACAGTTAAGGTTCACAAAACTTGTCATTAAAATCATATACTTATATATTTTTACTGCGAAATATGTACACATGAAAATTATAGGTAACAAAAATCCGCACAATTTCGTTTTTTTTTAACTTTGCAGTTTTGCGATGCAACGGAAACGCGTGCGTTTCTGCAGGTTCTGACAATATCTCTTGTTTTTTGCTTGCTCACATTATAGATTATATCGCTGAACCACTCTATAAACTAATTAATCTTTCTTTTGCCGAAATGAAATGAAAAAATGAAAAAGAACTAATTTCGAACTACAGAGAAATTTCGTTACTCTCTGTATTTTCCAAATTTTTTGAACTTGCATTTGCTAATCAACTAAAGATGTACTTGAATAAAAATAATATTTTATCTCCTTGTCAATATGGCTTTAGGGAAGGATATTCGACACAAGATGCAGTCACATCTTTATATACATTTCTATTTCAAAACATTGACGAAAAAAAGGTGTGAATGTCTCTTTTTTGATATGTCTAGAGCTCTTGACACGGTAAATAATGAATTGCTCCGAAACAAAATGTGTGCTTATGGTATAAGAGGAGTACCTAACTCTTGGATTCAATCATATCTAAGTCATCGTACCCAGAGAGTCGTTTTAAAAGTTGATAGCAACCTGTATGAATCTGATGATAAGCTGGTACCAACTGGAGTTCCTCAAGCACTTTAGGACCACTCCTTTTTCTCATTTTTATAAATGATCTACAAAGTCATTTAAAAGCAACGAATACATTCCACGTTACACAATTTGCCGATGATGTGGCGTTTGCATCTAGGGCAGATAATGTACATGAGCTGTCATCAAATGCAAATATTTGCACCTTATTAATGAACAGTTATTGCAACAATTTTGGACTAAAACTTAATAGGACCAAAACTCAATTGTTGATGTTTGCCAATAACACTCTTGACCATAACTTATTGGTAAAAATAGATAATTTATCAATAAAAAATAGCCACTCTGTTAAATTATTAGGTATATAACTGGATTATAACATAAACTGGTTTGAACACATTGAAGACTTGTCAAAAAATTTTTACTAGATGCTATGACATTTGGCAGCTTCGTTCTTGTGTGAGTTTAGAAATATTGAAAAACTTATTACTTTGCACAAGTACAGTCACTATTAAATTACGGTATTCTCTGTTGGGGCAACTTAAGCAGAATTAATGATCTCTTCATCACAAAAAAATAAGAATTAGGACTATATTGTTCAAACAATCTACCGATTCGTGCAAGGATTTATTTGTATTACTTAGAATACTAAACAGTGCCAGCTTTATATATTTTATCATGTTGTCTATTTATTAAGTCTAATATTAACCAATTTATTCAACATTCCGATAGAAATATACCATACAGCTTGAGATACACGAATAACAGTATGTTGCCCAAACACAAGCTCTCTGTGGTTAGTAATGGTGTGACAGTTATGTCCATTAGGATATGCAATCATCTCCCTAATTATTTGAAAGAAATATCTGGCTTAAAACTGTTTAAATCAAAATTAAAAGAACTACTTTTAAAAAGATCGATTTACATTGTCGAAGAATATTTTAGTGTTAACCTTTAACGCTGGTATCTAGTGTTACGTAATTGTTTCAAATACTTCTTCTTATATTGTTTGTTTTTTAATCAATTTATTGACCAAGTTTCCAAATAGATTTTGAACACCATTGTTTTTTTCTTTTTTTAATTTCTTTTTCTTTTTTCTGATTTTTACACTATTGTTTAATTAAAATTTTTGAAATCGAATGGTCAAATTGTCCTACAAATTTTCTGGCAGGCAAATTTTCTAGTCCTATGCCATGAAAGTGTCAGTTGTACGATCAACATGCTTAGCGGCTGCGTAGGACTTTATCTACTTCTAAGTTGGAAGACGCGTCAAAATAAAGCCACTCACGAAAATTCAGCCTATTAGTAAACACTTTGAAAAAAGGGCGTGAGACCTCGGACCATTACCAATATGTAGGCAAGCTAAAAGCCCACAAAGTCGCAAATATTAAATATTCAGTTGAATCTTTGGTGCCAGCCGGTTGCTTTAACGTAAAATCGTAAACCATTGGATGGTATTTGGAGACTGCTTTGTCCGAGTCGTCCTAATCCTCACCATGTGTGGTATGGACCTACACTCTTGTTAACCTTATACATATACATATACTTTTTACTAACAATTATTTCCAAAAGACCAATACATAACTTTACCTGAATCGTATTCTATCCTCTTTCATTGTGTCTTACTGAGTTATTACTAATATTTCCTTTCAATTTAATTGAATTGTTATAAATTAGAGTGTTAGATATAAGACAGTGCAGAGAGTTTCCGCTTGATACCATTTGGTGAATTCCGTTGAGCAAAATCGAAGTAAGAAAAAGTTTAGTATTTTACGTTTGCCTAAGTCGAACCCATCAAGTAAATAATAACCCATTTAGAAAGTGTAGCAAAACGTCCCTCAGACGTCCCTGGATCGTTCACAAGGCAACGTACAATGCAGTAGAATATTTCAATGCACTACACCATGTAACATGAAATCGGATTGTTTACGTTTTAGAACTGTTATAAACTCATTTTTCAATGGTAATGCTTTGTTTTCAATGGACAATTTTGCTGCTTCATGTACGTAACATACCTCTAATTATATGTTTACTTGCCCTTTAAATTAGATTGAATTCATATGCATTGTTTGTGTATATACGTAGTGCGATTACAACTATTGTATTGTACTTGTATTGTGCATATCTAATCAATTAATTGATTGACTAGACTAGTACTCAAACCCGAAGAAGCCATTGTATTGGTGGAACAATTGTTACGTATTTAATTATTTGAAAGAATTTCTTAAAATCGTTATAAAGTAAGTGAATCACACATTTCAGAAACCCCACAAGTCCGCATTTTGCGTATATGGTGTTTTTACCAAAAATTCTTGCATCTTCATGATAATTTCGCACCCCATTGCTACACGTTCACGTAATTCTTCAAGATTTGTTACAGGAGCTGAGTAGACAAGACTTTTTAAATAATCTCAGACAAAATAGTCAATAGGATTTAGGCCAGGGGATTGGGGGGGGGGGGCAACTACTGATCCGTTTCTGCAAATCCATCTATTGGGATAAGCTGCATTTAAATAATTTAGAACAACTTTTCTAAAATGGGGAGGTGCGCCATCGTGCATGAACCACATTGTCCATCCTCCAATAGATCTCTTAAATTGTTTCTTAAAAAATCTAGTTAATTTAACCCATCCAATCTATTAGGCAAAACTCATGGTCATAATAATCTGTTGCCAAGTATACCTGCCCAAACGTAGATGGAAAATTTGTTTTGGTTCCTGGACTCGAAGAAAGCATGAGGATTGTCTTCTACCTATATGTGATTGTTGTGAAAGTTGGCAACACCATGACGTGTAAACCCCGCCTCGTTCTTAAACATAATTTTTTGAATAAATTCAGCATTTCTTTTACATTTTCACACATGCCATCGGCTTGTCTTCTTGGTAGATCTTCAGGTTTGACAGCTTACACCCTTTGCATGTGGTAGGGATGCAGTAATTGTTCATGTAACAACCCCAAAACAGACGATGCTGACGCACCTTCCTGTAACGCTAGCTTTCTCGTACTGATTTGGAGATTCGCATTTACTGCGTTTAATATTGCCTCTTCTGTTTCTGGGGTCCTAACATAACGATCTGTACCAGAATTTTCCTTGTCTGAATAGAACTTACCCCTTTCTCGTAACGGACGATCTACACTTACAATAAATCTTTCGCAAGGTGCTCTTCTATTTGGAAAAGCTTCTCCGTACAATCTGTTCTTCGAAAGTAAACTGATATTAAATAAAAATTTAAATTCTCTTATTAAAGACTGCGTAATGAGAACCTTAACTTTTATGTCAATAACGAATATTACTAATGAAAAGCCAAGTAAATTGATCAGTGGTAATAGTCCAGGAAATATCTTGGCACCCGTTAGGGGAAATATTCTGTCGATTTTTTTGCATAATCTTATGCAAAATGGTCCCCTGAAAACAAATTTGGATGTTGCCAGATCTAAAAATGGGTAAAAAATTGTTTGAACATTTTTTTTATACAAATTGCAAAAATTGTTTATTTTGCTCGGTTTTTGGGCGATTTTGAATAAAAAATGTCACTTGCAACTTTTCTCTAAAGTTGATAGTTTTCGAGATATTAATTATTTAAAGTTCGAAAAAATGTAAAAATGGCCATTTGAAGAACAATATGAAAAAATTTTAATGTTGCTAAATTCCTTAAATATTCTTTAAACACACCTTAACAAAGTCCCAAAGCGTTTTAGGCTATTATGTTATTGCAACCCCTTGTTTTTTAATTGATAATTAAGCGCCTGCATCATTATGGTCGGCCGCGACTCCTATGCTCCGTCTCTTTTCCACTCACTCGGACTATACGTACCATGCTGGCGCTCATATTTCAATGGTAAGTACCTTATTCTTGGATGTAGATTTTGCAAAAAAAATTGCGGGTCTGTGTTTAATATCGCAAAAACCCAATTCAGCTCAAAAATTACTGAAGCGCCATAACAACCTCAATTAGCCTTTAACCTAGATTTAGCCGCAGCGAATTAAAAAAGCAGCAGGGTTTATTTTTAATTTGATTTTGAAATTAAGAGCATTGATTTACATTTCATAATTATTTTTATTTTTTATTATTTATTACTTTTATTATAAAAATTATTTAAACAATTTTTTACCTATTTTTAAACCTGGCAACATGCAGATTTGTTTTCAGGGGACCATTTTGCATAAGATGCAAAAACCCCGTCTGAGAATATTTTCCCCAGCGGGTGCGAAGATATTTCCTGGACTATAAGAAGTTTTTACAAATAGAAAAATACGGGTGAATTTTTGCAAGTGCAGATCGAAAGATGACCCTCTGTCCATGGCACTTGCGAAAATGTGAAGAAAATGATGAATTCATTTAAAAAAATCTGTTTGCGCAAGAAGACTGGAAGAATTCCTTTAGGTTTATATTTCTCGAAACCGGCTCTTTCTACGGCATTACAACAAGAAAACCTTTTTTTGTATTTATAGCCAAGGAATCACATTCCTATGAGACAGTCACTGAAAATTCACATAAAAAATTTGGGGGGAGAGTAAGTCCCCCATTTCCAATTTTGTGCACCCCTGACTGAATTTACCCTTAGTGGATAACATCAGATAATGATCTTTATTGACATCGAATCACGTGCAAAAACTAATCACTGTAGCTCAAAGAGTTCCTGAGATATCAAATAAAATGTCAATTTTGAGTGCCCCATTCAGAGGCTCGCAGCGCTCTTACTATAAGAGATTTCCGGACGCATGTTTATATGAACTTTTCTTCATATTTTTTTATGTAGAATCACTCCTAGGAATTAATGACCGCATACCTGAAACACCCTGTATACGTACAGCGTGACCCATTTAAAAAGCGGGGCACAGAAAATGTTTATTTACCATCAGATTTTGACAATTTTTTTTTAAACGCAGAGCGTGGGAAACTGCACTTTAGAATAAAATGTCACATTTTTTAGCAAAAACCAAGGTCGGCTGTATAATTTTTTGGGGGTAAATATATACGGAATTGTATTTTTTAATAAAAAATCTGAGTACAGCACTGTATTAAACGCCCTCTGAAATGGGCCCGTACAAAATTTCACAAAGAAATATTGCATATTAATAATTCTGTGGCCAAAGTAAAAAATCACATTGTTCTTATTATTTTATTTATTCTTATCAAGTAATCCCTGGAATAGAGCATTGAAAAAAAAATGATTCCAGCTTATTTATAACTCTTTTAGAAATTTAGGCAAGAAAAATTAACAATATTTTTAAGTTACACTACTCAATCCCGAGCAAACACTTAACAAATTTCGTGAGTTCTGCTAGTTTATGCACATTTATTTATATCATATCGTAAGGAAAATGTTTTTTTGCTAAATTGAATACTTGGATGTATTTGTAAAAGAACTTTACTACTATTATTATTTATATTGAACTGGTTGTTCAGTATTTAACTAAGATGATTTATTTGTATTTATATTTTTCACTTATAAAGAAATTTGCTAATAAACCAATCGTATATAAGTGGTGGATATAAATTAACAATTTAAAACTAGGATATAAGATTCACCTTGTAAATAAACAGTGAGACAATATTTTAATTTACAATAATTTATTATTTATTCATATTTTATATTATTTTTGATTGGTTCGATATTTTATCCTTGAATTCTTTAGTACTTACTTTACATATGCATATAACATGAGAATGTATTGTACTGTTTTAATATTATTGAGCTTAATAATTTGCAGTACTAATCAAACTTTAACTTGTTTATTTCCAATAGATAAACCCAACAAAAAAACTTTAAAACCAAAAAGATCAAATTAAAATCTCTTACCTTTTGATCCGAAAGTATGTCAAATTTATTTAATGGGCCGGCTAGCTTATCTTTTCCTTCAGGAGCAAGTTCAAATTCAGTTCCTGTTTTAAAATGAAATTTTATTAAAGTAAAATTTTTAATCTGATATAAGTAATTTATTTTCCTTGATATTTAGATAATTTAGCAGTTTTATAACAGGTTAACAGTCTAATATACTATTTAAATTTTAATATACAACCTTGTCCAAAATTAAACACACAAAACCTTCCTTCGTCGTAGCTACACTCTTCTCTTTCCAAATCCAACAATTCTCCTTTCATTAATTCTTCACCTTATCTCTTCTGCAATTCCTATCCACAATAACACCTCTTCCTTCTTATTTACAGTCTATTTTTACTCTTCTTCGCTGATCTCCACAATTTTTGACTTTTTTATTCAATTTCAAATTATTCATTTTTTTTATTATTATTTTTCTTCACTCCCTAATTTTCACTTGTTATTCTTTTTCTTAAATTTGTTTTTCCCATTTTGTAACCTCTCTTTTGTCTGTTGTTTTCTTCTATATCACTAAATATCAAAGTACCCAAAATAAACAAAACAAAACATCATATGAATTTTGATTAATTTCATTCCAAACATAACCTAACTTAAACCTCCTTGTGTTTCTCCAGGAAAACATTTATCAACTATAAAAATAAAATTTCCTACTTAAAAGAAATGTCATAATGACTTAAATGTCAGAAATTATTTCAACTACAACTTAATAACCACTAACATAGATGTCAGTATCAAACTTAGTGTTGACATCAAATAAAAACTTAAAAACTATTAAAACAACTCTAAACAAGTATTAACATTCTAAAACACATACCTTTCGGATCTTTAGCTAATTTAAATAAATTTTGAAAACCATCTAAAGGAAACAAACAAATTCAAACCCTGATTCAGCAAATAACACAAACATGAAATCTTCGTAATCGTCCAATATGTGAATACATAGCAGTATATTCTCTAAATATATAAATGAAAAGGCACCGAAAGGGTAGGGAATTTTAAATTTTGTAAGAAGTAAAATTAACTATTATAGTTTAAAGTTAAAAAATATTTCGTTTGTATACCATTCTTAGTAGATAAAATAATCTACAGTAAATAAGTTTAAGTAGATAAAAACCAACTTGCTCTTAAAAGTCCTAATCATAATACAGATATTGATAATTTTTACCTACTCATTAATACATACGTAAATTTCGTGCAAAAAGCTACATTGCGACGGCTGTCCACTTGACGATACAATGGAAAACAGAGGCATAATTAAAGATTATGTACAATTTATTTAAAAAATAGTGTAATACTAACTTTTTCCAAAGCTGCAGTAAAAAATCATACTTATATAACTAAATGGAATGTGATTTACTGAATATTAGTGGCATAGGACCTGTAAAAATATTTCAGTATAGAAGCGGCTAAGAACTGAATTGTGTTGCAGATGAGCTTTAAGGCATTTAAAATTAATATTAATATTTATCATAAAATTAGTTTTATAACAAAATGCATTATATAGCTTGTATATTCTGGATCCTAACCGAACAGAAAAGTAGCATGAAAAAGATGAGTAGGGAGAATCTGGATGTGAAAAAGAAAATTGAAGGCACTGCGAAAACTAGAAGATCTTTATTTCTTATGAACATTTCTGTTCTCTTACTCTCGCCCATTCTGAAATTGTTATTATAGGTCCTTTATCACAAAAGTATACTGGATGAAACAGGGAACAGTCTATTAACAGGATACATTATTTTTCGAATTATCTTTATTTTTGGAGTTTCACATTACATAATACATAACAATATATATTAGGCTGCAGGCTGCCTGCCTTGTGTGTTCATGTTATGTTAAAGGTATTGAGATCCTAACATTAACCCAGACTAAAACGCTGTTGTTTTAACTTGCTACAGCTCACCTAAAGGTAGTTATGATATTTTTATAAACAATATTCAGTGTATTTTAGAACTTATTTATAAACTAAAATTATTCATAATATGCACAGGTGACTTTAACTTAAATTCATTAAGTAATAAAGCACAAAATAATATATTAAACTACTTAATTCATATGATCTCAGTCCTAAGATTTTTTACCCAACCCGTATATGTAATTCAAGTATAATTGACAATATGTTTTCTGATCAACGTACAGTTTGGTGGAGGTGGCAAAAGCAAATCCGAAAAAGTTTATATTAATAGTAGAATGTGCGGACGTACTAACTTATAATTTTCTCATTTTTGCATTGTCTAATGAAACCTGTATTGATATGTAATCAACCAAGGGTGCTGATGCAAAGTTTAATATCCTCCATGATACATTAACGTATTATTTTAATACAGAATGGCCACAAAAATGTAATAAAAACAAGTAGGGGAAGGGTAAATTACGGAGTCTAGCGAAAATTTAAAACAACTTTTTTATTTACAAAAAAGCAATCTCAACCTAAAAAGTAACTATATAACTGCAAAAGAAACAACATAATAATCTTGTTCGCCAAACAAAAAGTCAATTTTATTTAAATAAAATATATAATTCTAGCAATACAAGTAAATCTACATGGTACATAATATCTGAACTAACAGAATAACATTAAACTAGAAATCAGTGATGTTATTATAAATAATTCGCAACAAAATTTAATAATTGTTTTATTAATGCACCATATGAGATAAGATGATAATTAAAATAATCGGTCAAAATTTAACTAGAGATGTAAATAAATCTGTGATTCCTGGCAACATATTTCTCTCGTATATTAGTGAGCAAGATATACTTTTGATTATAAAACATAAACTAAAAAATATTAAACATTCAATTGGTCCTGATGACACTTCTAGTAACCTAATCAGAAAAATTGCTGAATCTATTGTTACACCGTTAACTTATAATAAATGAATCCTTTACAGAAGGAATATGTCACTTACACATCTCTGGCATCTCCAATTTTTAAAAAGGTGACGGTAGTAGTATGCAAATTATCGAACAATATCTGTTCCACCTATAATATCAAAAATATATGAATAAGCGAGGTTATTTCAGCTACTCAAATTTCTTGAAATAAATAATGTTTCCAATGATAAACAGCATAGTTTTCGTTCTGGATACTCGACTCTTACAGAAGTTCACTCCTTTTATGTGTAAATTTGAGAATCAATGGTTCGAGCGGGATCTTCTCTGACCTAAGCCGGGCATTTGACTGCGTAAATTATACTCATATGGGCTAAGAGGCAAACCATATGACTGGTTTTATTGAACAAACTAAATAATCTTCCTATTCAAACATATTAGATAATAAACCAGGTGTGCCGCAAGGTTCTGTTTTGGGGCCTATCCTATTTATTATTTATATTAATGAACTTCCTAGCACGCTTACTGAGGCTTTCATTTCATTATACGCTGATTACGCCATTCTTATTTTTCTGATAAACCTCATGCTGCGCTTCTAAATAAAATTAATACTATTGTCGCTCATTTAAGTAATTGGTTTCGTAGCCACTTGTTATATTTTAATGTTTCTAAAACAAATCATATGACATTCCACACTCTTCAAAACAGTAATACTTCCACCCTATATATAAGAATCAATAATGTTGACATTGTTCAAAGGAACTGCACAACTTTTCTCGGTATAGTTTTTGACAATAAACTTCAATTTAGTAATCACTGTAGCAAGCTAACCAATATATTGCAAATGTTTTCAAATCAGGACCTTGGAAACTGTTTTGAATATATCTGGTCTATTATTTCTTTATGATGGACAAATTCAGTTTAGATTAAGGTGTAGCATTACTATATGGGGGGTTCCTCTAGTATACACGATGCTTTTATTGCACAAAAACGGATTATACGTTGTATAGGGAGTGTACGGCCAATTCATTCATGCCACAATATTTTTAAACAATATAGAATTCTTCATCTACCAAGTTTATACATTCTGGAATTGTTACTATATTTATATAAAAATCAAGATAAATTTGATAAAAATGAAATGCTTCATTTTCATAATACACGTTGCAAAAATAATTTCTATATACCAACTAAACGTTTAAATATATTCTCAAAAGCACACAATGTGCTAGGTTTAAAATTGTATAATCATTTACCACACACATATAAAAATTTAAAGAACATTTTAAATATGTGTACATACCCTGTTAAAAAATACTTTGATTGTGATAATTACTATTATTTGTCTGCTTTGTCAATTTTTTTTGCATATGAGAATAGGTTATTTATTTAATATAATCATTTCATATTAACTTGTCTTATAGCATATTATATATTATAGTTCCGTCCCCTCCAAAATAACAGAACAAAATAAGGTCTAGTAGGAATGAACGGTTGAGGGGACGACAGAGGGTAGGTAAAAAGGGCCCATTTGTGGCCTACTTGCCAGACATCAGGCCTCCCGTTCCCGAATACTAAGCTGGTCAAGTACGCCGATGACACAGCCATGTATGCGCATTCGCACAACGCACAAGCGGCTAATATGCTGCTGAAAGCGCACATGGCCCGTGCCACGGCTTATTACGGTCAGTGGAAGATTTGGATAAACGTCGAAAAGTCAGAGGCGATAATTTTCACGCGCCGATTCACTGAGAACAAAATTCTGACGCCAATTTCGATCAGGGGACACCAAATTTCAACCAAAAGGTGCGTGAAGTACTTGGGGGTAAGATTGGACCAAAGACTGATGATTAACACGCATATAGATGAGACAATACGGACGGTCTACTCTTTGTCCAGGAGTCTGTATCCGCTCATGGTCAGGGGTAGCAGACTTAACAGACAAAATAAAAAATTATTGTACACAATGGTGATCAGGCCAGCAATCACATACGCGGCGCCGGTGTGGTGCAGCACGTCGGCCACGACAATGAACAAACTGAAAGTGTTAGAACACAAATTTATGCACCTCATTTCGAATTCCAACAGTTACACCTCGCTCAGAGATCTCTATGCACGCTGCCACGACATAACGCCAATAGCGGATTACATCCAGAATATATCTCAAAATTCTACACCTTCAAACTGGGTGATAGTCCGCTAGCCCAAAATATAACACAAATTAGACAGCATAATGCCCCTTTCGAATAAAACACACCTTACCTTACCAGACGCTGCCCATCTTCCGGCAACCTCTATAGCCAAACCTTCACCAACTATAACTTCTTCTTCCCCTACCTATCTGTACTGATATTTCATAACTGTTAAATCTTTCCTATTATTCTTGGTTTATGTATGTACATTTTTGTTTTATTTGTTCTTGTTTGTTTTGTTTGTTATATAAATTTATCTCTAGTACATCGTAAAATCAAAATTAAATTTACACCAGAAATTATAGAGTACAAAAGATTCAGCAGTAACGTCTGCTCGCCATTGGAAATCTTGCAACGGGATCCATCATTATAGACTTTGGTACACGCACCAGTAGCACAAAATTAAATAAGTGATATACCATCAAATTTTATTATTAACTGTTTTCAGCTACTTAGTAGTGTACAATTATTGTATTACTTATTTTAAATTTTATTTGTAAATAGGAGAATGAGTGTGTTGATTGTGTCTTGAATGCATCACTAAATGTATTCAAGATACAATCAACAAGATTATAAATTGAACCAGCACTGCTCCGCTGGACCCTGTTACTACCAACGTGACAAACAATATGCGTTGGTTACAGGGTCAAATGCGAGGTAGATATCTGGTTAGATATTTGTTCTGTAATGTGAATAAAGTTGTTTTGATTGATTGATTGATATAGCATATTGTATTGTTCTTACTCGATTAATAAGTTATAAGCGATCTTTATAGAATTTTGTACACAAATACATTCGTTTTTTTTTATTATTATGGAAAAGCGGTTAGGAAATCAAAATTTTTCCCACACATATTCGTAGAAAACTCAATTACGAACATTTTATTTATTTTAATTTTTTGATAGAACGCACGAGTTTCGAGATATTCTTGATTTTCGGCCAAAGTTATCAAAAAAATATACATTATATATATTTAACTAACTTCCTCCGCGTAAATTTTGGTGCCAATTAACACCGTGTTCAGCACGTCGAAACCTTAAACTATATGATTGTAAAAAAAGTACAGCCTCCAGGTTCTTCTCGGAAAAAACCTATTTCGGCTGAACTAAAAAAGTGTTGTGGTTATTTAGGTGGGCTTCATTTGATATATAGCAGTTATATGTACTTACTGAGATTGTTCTGGACTTAATCCAAAGTGTGATAAAGTTGTATTTACTTTTATGTATTTACTAATTAGGTATAGTAACTGACCGCTTAAAAATAGAGTCAATATTTATTTGCTATATTTAGCATCTGTTTAATATAAACAGCATTTACGTCAGTTAGGAATTCGATCCCGGCTTTGTTTTCCATTTTTATCATGTATGTCATACTTGATAAGATAATGAGACGGTTCCTAAGTATGTTTATCTTTGTGGTCAGATACTTATGAGTTGCGATACCGAGTAGATCTAAGACAATCAAATCACAATTAGTTTAAAAAGTAGTTGCTACTTCCTTATCTTTGGTAAACTTCTAACAGTTTCGTTCTCCAGATCTTTTATTTCGTGCTTTGTGGTGCCTATTAAAGTGGGGAGAACGATCCAGATAAATTTTATGAAAGATGGATTTTAACAACTGAATTTCTGTCAATGTAAGGTACGTAAAAAAGATCCATTACGAACAATGATCAAAATTGAGGCGTGGTCGAATGCGAATGCATCTTTAGATAGATAGGTAGATTATTTTACACAAGCCAAAGGAAATACAAATACATGGCAAATATAGATACAATGTTCTCTTAACCGCTTCTCGAGTTACCGAAATAACCCCCTGGAAGATCTCAAGGATCTTGTGCTAAGTAAAGAGAGACGAAGCACTACAGTTTAATGTGAACTCCGAACCACTCATGGGGCAATTTTTTTAATGAAAAATTGTTTCGTCTTGCGGGGATCGAACCCACTTCGCTAGGCAACTCAGTTTATTAGCCAATGACCAATTACCAATTAAAAACATTTATTCAAAAATTATTACATTTCATTTTATTTATTTTATTTTTGATTGACTAACTGTTTGATATACATTCCTGCATTGCGTGCTATAATAGTAAAGTTGCCTAACAAGAAGAAGAAAAACTAATTAGCCTCATCTTGATAGGTGGCTGGTGGCGGCCGAGTCCAACATTATGAAATATTCGAATTGTTGCGACACTATTTCTACTCTCCAAAATGTTGAAGTGAGTTTTATGTATTAATTCTTGTAAAAGATTATAAAATGAAAAACTAAAAGTTACATTATGAGAAAATTAAATATTTCGCTATTAGTTTGCTAGCCAGACGCTTTAACACACCGAGCTACCGTCCCCGGTATAAATAAATAAATAAATAATAAATAAATAAACACCACAGAAATTAGACAACCCCCAATTCCAGAAGCCAGGGCTTGTGCAGAAGGGGGTTACACATTGAAAAAACGCGGACATATAACCATTTCCTCCGACAGTGCCAGTGCCGGAGCCAGGATTCGAACCCGGTGGTGCGATGTCCGTGTGATTAATCGCGATTGCCATCCTCGTGCCTTAACCTACTCGACTATCTAACAAATACATTCTATTAGTATATAGTACAATTAGAAGATAGGTTAAATATACAGAGTGTCTCACTGGGAACTGAATCGATCGATATAGAGAAAAATTTTGAAAATTTAGATAATCACTAATGTCGGTGTGGCCAATCCAACTAAAATAATTACAAGCAATCACTTTCGCTTATACCGGAAGTCGATACCAACTTGCTTATTTCAAATGAAACATCCTATATATTTTAGAGCTTTCGAAAAGAGCATAAAATTCTGAGTCAAAAATATGTAGCATATCCTATACCTAAACCTAGCCGTTTCAGAGATATTTGACATTTTATAGAAAATTTGACAGGTGCAACGGTTTGCAAGAACCGTTATACAACTGAAATAAATTCAATAATATCATACCAAGTGTTCCGTTTTTCGTGTTGCATTTTGTCAACTTCAAACCGAGAAAACTTGTTTAGGTCAAATGGAACACCCTGTATTTTTTACGTCAAGTTGTGTAAAATTGAATTGATTTTATTAGAAGTTCATGAATTGTTGTAATCATTTCATCAAAATAGCCATGATTAGAAACAATCAGTCATTATCTTATGTCAAAAAATGTCAGCACGTTTAAATTATGTTGCCAACGAAAACTTTTTAAATTTGTTTATTATTTATGGAGAATGTAATACCAAAAACTTGCAGCACATTTGCTACTCGATATCCACAAAAACGCAAAATAACACTAACACTGTAATATGCGTATTAATCGAATTGAAGATATGGTATGAACTAAAATAGCAGAGATAAGATCAATTTAAAATATGATTTCATTTTAATTTAATAATTGCTCAAAATTCCGCCCTCGAACCTCGATACATTTTTCGCACCTTCGGATTAGTTCCTCATGGGTAGCTTTTCTAATTGAATCCTGTGATATGTTTTGAAATACATTTCTTACTCTTTGCATACAATCTTCAATGGTTGTTAATGGGCTCACATAAACTTTATTTTTAATAGTTCCCCAAATGAAATAATCCAGAACTGATAAATCGGGCGAGCGAGGAGGCTATAAGAAAGGTCCATTATTGGCAATCCATTGATCATAAAAAGTTTCTTGTAAATAATTATTAATTAAATATGCGTTATGTGGGGGAGCACCGTCGTGCTGATAAAAAATGTTTCTATGTTCGGCGAGAGGTAAATTTTCTAAATAGTTATTATTCAAATTTTGTAAGATATTCAGATATCTTTCACCTAAAAAAAAAAACAAAAATTTACCTATACATATTAGCAGAAGAGAAAATTTAATTTACCGTTTAAATTTTCCTGATAAAATTGTAATGCCACCACTCTATCGTTTCTTATGGTATAGTAAACATTGAACTGCCAACTTTCCTGAAAGTTTCGCTCTCTGAAAATATGAGGATTTGAGTCACTCCAATAATGCGAATTGTGTCTATTAAAAAGTCCATTTTTAGTAAATTTTGCTTCATCTGTCCATATAATATTTCCCAAATAAGAATCGTGACCATCAGACCTTATTAGAATAAACTCACAAAAATTCTGACTTCTTATGAAATCTGTTTCTTTTAATCCTTGAACCATATGGAATGAAAACGGGTGGAACTTATGTTTTAATAAGATTCTGTGAAGTGAATCCTTGCATAGTCCCGATTTCAGAGCAGCTTGTCTTAATGACATCCTTGGAAATGCATGAAAATATCCCAGAATGACTATTTCAATGTATTCGTCATCAACAATAGGCTTTCTTCTTTGCATTTTTGCCTTGACAGAATCATAATTTTTAAAATTTTCCAGTATGCATTTTACAGTGTTTAGTGACGGTTTCCGTTTTTCTGGATATCGAGTAGCAAATGTGCTGCAAGTTCTTGATATTACTTTATTACATTCTCCATAAATAATAAACATTTAAAAAGTCTTCGTGGGTATAATTTAAACGTACTGGCATTTTTCTACATAAGATAATGACTGATTGTTTCTAATCATGGCTATTTTGATGAAATGATTACAGCAATTCGTGAATTTCTAATAAAATCGCAAATTATTTCAAAAAGTTGTAACTTTAACCCCCACAATGCTGATATCAAAAAAGGGGAATTCAATTTTATACAACTTGACGTAAAAAAATACAGGGTGTTCCATTTGACCTAAACAAGTTTTCGCGGTTTGAATTTGACAAAATGCAACACGAAAAACGGAACACTTGGTATGATATTATTGAGTTTATTTCAGTTGTAGAACGTAGTTCTCCTTGTCTTCTTTTTAGGTGACAAGAAGCAAATGAGGATCTTTTACACGAAGAAAGTTATAACGGTTCATGCAAACCGTTGCACCTCAAATTTTCTATAAAATGTCAAATATCTCTGAAACGTCTAGGTTTAGGTATAGGATATGCTACATATTTTCGACTCAGAATTTTATGCTCTTTTCGAAAGCTCTAAAATATATAGGATGTTCCATTTGAAATAAGCAAGTTGGTATCGACTTCCGGTATAAGCGAAAGTGCCAGCTGCTTGTAATTATTTTAGTTGGATTGGCCACACAGACATTAGTAATTATCTAAATTTTCAAAATTTTCAAGATTTTCTGATACGTACTTTTCTCTATATCGATCGATTCAGTTTCCGGTGAGACACCCTGTATAATGTAAAATAAAAAAATAATAGAACAAAATATATTAAAGTTCAGTGACATCAGATACATTGCAAGCTAAGAATTCGCCAGTGCTATAAAAGGCTCGTGATAATAAAAAATATTTTACATTTTAAAAAAAGAGAGGAGATCTCATCCTGAAAGGTAAATGGTTAAAAAACTTAAGTCCATAATATTTAGAGCCATTCCTACTGACTTTTTATCTTAAATAACTCATTCTTATATCATTTGCATGACGGTTATTATGGTCATGGACTGATTTTTGAGTTGTATATTGATCCTGGTAATTTTTGACATGCATCAGACAAGTTTTTAGAAACGGGTTTCAGCATTAGTTAAAAAAAATGAATAAAATAGTTTTACATGTGGTAGGTACAGATCTTTATGGAAATAATGGCAAATCAATAAATATCTGCCTAACATCGGCCTGATAACCCATAGTAGTTATAATACGGATCACGTTTCGTTAGTCGTGACCCCAACTTATTAAATCATAAAATACTTGTGACATTATCAGACTATCAGACTATGATAAGATGTTAGTAGTACCTGCCTGGGAACTAATTTCGAGAGTCTTCGTATTACAAATATATTTTTGGACAACTTTCTTCAATATGTTGTAACCCATTCAACTTTAGATGTAACATTAATCTTTGATCAACATTTCTACACCCCTTAATTGGCTAATTCTTTATAGCTTATGAATACTTAGGATTTTACTGCTGTTGAAATATACAATTAAAAAAATTGTCGTACTTTTATCAAGTTTAATCTGCAGCTTGATACATTGTTTATGCTGTGTAGTTAGATCTACATCCCTCTATTTTAGTGGATTCTGTGAGTCGGAAAAATAGGAAAATATTTTCTAACGCAACGAAACTAGTTACCCCCCCGTTTTCGAGGATGCTGAACACGGTGGTGGTGGTATAGACTCTTTCTGAATTGACCGTCGCCCTCAAACGGCCAATAACCACCCCCAAAAGGGGTTAAACGCGAACACACCGGCTCATACCGAGAAAAACTGCGTCACCTCCCGTTTTCGAGGATGCTGAACACGATGGCGGTGGTTTAAACTCTTTTTGAGTTGACCGTCACCCCCACCGGCCAAAAACAACTCCTAAAAGGGGTGAAACGCGAACACACCGCCTTATACCGAGAAAAACTGCGCCACCTCCCGTTTTCGAGCATGCTGAACAAGACGGCGGTGCTTTTGAATTTCTCCGAGTCAACCCCATCCCTTAAACGGTCAATAACCACCCCCGACAGGGGCGAAACATGAATATACCTTATATACTGGAAAAAAACTGCGTCACCTTCCGTTTTCGAGTATGCTGAACATGATGGGGATTCTGGGTCTTCTCCCCGAAGCAAAGCAACCCCTGAACAGGATAAAAACTACCCCGTAAGACCCTGCCTTATGAAGTGGATAAGAAAATTCCGATATGACAAAATGAATAACAAATCACTGAATACAAACCGGATGATGATTCCTCGTTTGTTGACTGATCTCTTACCCTAAAAAATAGGCGCATATAAAGGGTCTGGTTAGGTGATTTTCAGGCGGGGAAATCTGCTGTATGGAATCAGTGGTAAATTTCATATATTTTATTATATTAACTTATGAACATGTGTATTTAACGCATACAATTACTTACTTGCTATATATATAAAAATAAAACAGATTCCTTGACGCATACAACTACATATCCACTATATATCCATACCATACATTTTTATTACTATATACTATAGATTACTATATACTAGACACAAAGTATGCGCCTATCTTTTTGGTTTAACGGGCAATCAAGAAACCTGCATCCGGCGTGTAATCAATGATCTGCGAATATATGGTTCATTTTCTCTGTTGCCGTTTGAGGGGTAAGTTTGCTTCGGGGAGAAGATCCAGAATCCCCATCAAATTCAGCATACTCGAAAACGGGAGGTGACGCAGTTTTTCTCGGTATGAGCCGGTGTGTTCACGTTTCACCCCTTTTGGGGGTGGTTATTGGCCGTTTGAGGGATGGGGTTGACTCGGAGAAATTCAAAAGCACCGCCGTCTTGTTCAGCATGCTTGAAAACGGGAGGTGACGCAGTTTTTCGCGATATAAGACGGGGTTTTCGCGTTTCACCCCTTTTAGGGGTTGTTTTTGGCCGGTGGGGGTGACGGTCAACTCAAAAAGAGTTTAAACCACCGCCATCGTGCTCAGCATGCTTGAAAACGGGAGGTGACGCAGTTTTTCGCGATATAAGACGGTGTTTTCGCGTTTCATCCCTTTTGGGGGTTGTTTTTGGCCGTTTGGGGGTGACGGTCAATTCAGAAAGAGTCTATACCACCACCATTGTGCTCAGCATCCTCGAAAACGGGGGGTGATGCAGTTTTTCTCAATATAAGACGGTATTTTCGCGTTTCACCCCTTTTGGGGGTTGTTTTTGGCCGTTTGGGGGTGACGGTCAATTCAGAAAGAGTCTATACCACCACCATTGTGCTCAGCATCCTCGAAAACGGGGGGTGATGCAGTTTTTCTCAATATAAGACGGTATTTTTGCGTTTCACCCCTTTTGGGGGTTGTTTTTGGCCGTTTGGGGGTGACGGTCAACTCAAAAATAGTTTAAACCACCGCCATCGTGTTCAGCATCCTCGAAAACGGGGGGGTAACTAGTTTCGTTGCATTAGAAAATATTTTCTTTTTTCGAGGTTTTTTCCGACTCACTGTTTTCTTACCAAAGTTGATTTCTAAGAAAAGAGATTAATTAGACGAGATGTGCCTTTTGTAACTAAAAAATATAAAATTTCACAGACTTTACCTATAGCAAACAGGTTATTATGTGGCTATTGCATTTTAAAATTCAAGATAATCAGATTGTTACCGAAGTTCACTTAGTTATTTTTTATTACTTAATTTAATAATAAAATTGTATAAGTAAATAGAATAGTACAAAATGGAAAAATTATAGATCGAGCTACTGAATTTTTTCAATCAACATTTGAGAAACTCTTGAACATTTATGGTGGGTTGTTCTATTTAAGAAAACGACTCTACGCTGGATGCGGCTCCTGGCAAAGCTGTTAATACAATTTTTAAAAATAATAAAAGAATTTAAATGGTACAATGAAGACTACACAAGGGAGAAACATTCACACGTTTATTTATTAGAAAAATTGTGACAGGAATCAGAGAAGGCAAAAGAAATCATACAAAAGCTTTTACAGTATTTCAATGGAAATGGTACCGTAGAGTGGCAAGATCTTATGATAGCGCAAAATTAATAAAATAAGTTCATTGTTTTACTTGTTCCTCGGATTGAATAAAGCCAATTTATAAACTATAACCCTTTTAATTACCTGCAATACTTCATCATCAGGAATGGTGCCCCTTGAAGGTTTGGGCTCCTCCTGATCAAGCAAAAATAGAAGTAGATCATAATACCAAAGACTAGGCGTATATAAATAGTCAATGTCGGCTCTAGATTTCTCGGATGCCAAAATTGGTATTTTTTTCGAAAACACGTCCTGAGCGAATTAAATTTTTTCACAACATTGTCTTTGGCGGAATTATTTTCCACTTCACCCAGTTTTTTTATTAATTTTTGATGTCATTTTTTTTTCTGTTTATTACTGTAATGTTTACTTTTAGTTTGCCATAGGCATGGAAATTCCTTGTACATATCAAAAAATCTCTTAATAAATTTCTTCAATCAGCCATGTTCACAGTCAGTTTGTTGTCAACAAAACACTGTTTAATTACTACAACCACTACAAGTCTGCCGACAACGTGGCATTTGCATACACACGTTTTGACTTGCACCACAATATGACTGTACGCACTACGCAATCGGTTTCATCCGAATTCTTACATGCTATGCCCAACTTCTTGCCCAACTCAAGCTCCAACTTACGCTACATACTCTCATGCAAGTTCAAAGATGTTTCTTAAAATTCCTGGCATTTACAATCCATCATCAATATCTCCCTATAGGATATGATCACTCATTACTACTGGACTGTTTTTCATACAATTCTATGAAGCAGCGGAGAGAGATGTAAAGTGTAATACTTTTCTTTTATGCAAATTTCTAAACAACATGATTGACTGTCCGCAATTACTTGAACAAATCAACTTTAAAGCACCTACCAGGACAACCAGATCTACATCTTTGTTTTACTTCCCTAATACACAAACAAATTTGTTAATAATTTTCCCACTATATTCCATTTGTTGTAATTATGAAACTATTGCTAATGATGTCGACATTTTTAACATTAGATTAAGTAAAATTAGGTCAAGATTCTCTTAGATTAACAGATTCTGCTTATTTCTTTTTTCTTGTTTAATGCTTTTCCTTTTTCACTTTTTCTCATTGTATATACTTGTATATGTAGCAAATAAAGTCAACTTAGACGAATGATAGATGTTAAAATGCACAAAGGCAGGTTTCATCGTATTCCTCTTGAATATCAATATTTCTATTAGGATGTGCGCTCTGAATGGTATTTTAGTTACCAATTACTAGAAACGCAATAAAATGTTTATAGCAGACACCGGTGAAGGTACCCATTATTAAAACAGAGAAGTTCCGCCGTCGCGGTAGTGCCCAGAGTCATCTGCAGTACGGTTTCGAGCTTTTGGCTCTCATCAGTGCAGAGCAGCCCAAGACACTATCGATGCTGAGGTCTCCTGATGTTATATACAATGCAAGTAACACCATATCGGTGACTTGCAAATAGTACAGAGCAAATACAAAGTAGTAGTAGTACAAATTTTTTACTTTATTTTTTTAATAGCTAATCGACGTTTGAAAAAGAAATGACATGCCTTACTCGGAGTAAAAGCCACTTGTGTGACTCGTCTGTAATCGTCCGGCAAACCTACAGACTCATCACAAAAGTATCGCTTTTACTCCTAATAAAAAAATATACTATTTCTTAGTTCCTATTCGACGTTAGGAAAAAAATGGCATGTTCTATGTCGAGTAAAAGTGATATTTATTATTTATTTTCTCTCATTGTAGATATGATAGATATAAACAAGAGAATGTTGCGAATGAATATCATACAGCGGCCCATTTAAATCGGTCACTCTTAAACGCTAACCTTATTTCTTATTGCCAAAATTTCACTGAGGCAATTATGTAATATTATATATTTGTACCACGTGTGTTTAAAATGTAATTCCCCATTGTAAAGTAATGCACGCTGGCGTCTATTTAATTCAGTCACCTCCTATTAAAATTCTTCGCGGCTTCGAGTAGACTAGTTCAGTGTGAATTTCTGCTTCTCTAGCGAGTGCGCCTCCAGGAATTATTATATGGGATTATTAGTTGCTTCTTTCGTGTAACAAGTTAGTTATTAACAAACTAAGATGCGCTTCTCATCAAAATGCGCCTTCAGCCTGATAACTACGGTTGCTGTGTGTGTTTTAGGTGAGTTAACAGTAACAGTAGTAGCTCATATTTACCTCGGTGTGTGTCTATCAATGAAATTAACGGAACATGTGAGTATTAAGATTAATCAAGTAAAACCGGAGATGTTTTGGAGGGATCGTATAGCTGAAGTAATATTAAAATGTGCCGGTCTGTTATTAATTAAACGAGAAATTTTAATGATAGATTAGTTGTGATAAAAGAGGTGTGGTTAACTCACGACTTTTGCGGTAGTTCGTCTTCGGCAAATCATGTACTTAATCCAAGTATTTTTTTGTACAAGGTTTATTTTTCACTTTGTTCTTAGTAGAGGTGAAAGAGCCCTGAGAAAATGGAAAAATGAACTGTTTTAGACGGGTCTGGTTTTTTTCAGGACATCAGAGTAAGTTGTCAAGTTTTGTAGAATAAGATCGGCCGAGTACATGTTTTATTTAACTTTTTTTTTTTCAAATTAGCAATTTTCCGTGCCATTTCTGAAATACCACTATTTCTATTGGTCGGATCGCAAAATTGCAAGAACTGCAAACTGTTTATAACATTTCAAAATTAGGATTTCGAAGGGACAATGGAATTGTCGGTTATTTTGTAAATAAATAAAATATCCGGAAAATTTTAAACAAATTAACGTAATTTGAAAATATTCAATACATAATTTAAAATTACTATTTTTTTCAAATCTGGTCGATATAGAAGGTGTACCAATAGACGAGGAAATATAGCAGTCAATCTTAATTTTTTTTCAGTAAGTCGGATTGAGATGAGGTTTTTTGCATTCGTTTCATTAACTCATCTAGAAACTTTGTCATATTTTGGTCTTGTACTTTCTTGAAATTGTATGCTGCATTGAAAAGTGCATTCTTATAAGTGCATCTTTTCAAGTGATGAAGAATTTTTTTTTATACATTTATTTAACGTCGGCCTATTTCCGCTATTGAGGCCTAACACCGACGCCTGTAGACCAACCAGGAATTTTTGCCGAACCTCTTCTCTTAAGAAGAGTAGGGATCTTTTACTTGCCTAACATTTAATAGACAAGGGACCGAAGGCCTTACATCCTCTCTGAAGGATGGTATATCCCCTATACAACCCTCGCCTAAGGTTGTATAGCTTCCGCGCATACACTGATATACAAGCCGCTGGAAGATGTGTGAGGTGAGAACGCGGTCTTCGTTGGGACGGTCACCCATCCAACTACTAACCGCGCCTGACGTTGCTTTACATCACATATCGAAGTATGTACATAGTGAAGACGCACCTACGCTCGCCCCTTTTTCTTCATCTAAGTGATGAAGAAAAAAAAGCATATCTTCCACAAAAAGCACCCGAATCATACGAATTTCAGTATCCGGGTTTTTTTGAGTCGCACCTACGCTCGCCCCTTTTTCTTCATCTAAGTGATGAAGAAAAAAAAGCATATCTTCCACAAAAAAACACCCGAATCATACGAATTTCAGTATCCGGGTTTTTTTTGAGTCGCTGGAACTGAATATGATGTCCAAATGGGCCCCCTATGCACCTGGATGTCAGGACGGCACTAAAAACGTCATCACCTGGAGATCCCTGTAAACTCATGGAAAATCCATCGAAACTTGTTACGCGGGGGTTTTTTTGGGTCGCTCGTCCCGAATCTGACATCGACAACCTCCCCCGGAGAACCTGGTGCGCGTGACCTGGCTAATAACGTCATCTTCTGGAGTTTTACTGAAATTACTTATCAAATCGATCGAAACTCGTTACCCGGGGGTTTTTCGGGTCGCTCGTCTCGAATTTGACATCGGCAACCTCTTTTGAAGTAAGGAAGTTCCAAGTAATAACTAATAATTATCATGAAATTCTTATACAAAATGGGCATGTCCTCTTTTTTTCAATGAACTTAGTTTATCACCAGAGTTGGAATAGTTGATTCAATTGAAACTATTCGAGGTATGGGTACAAATATATGACGGCACAATTTCAAAATTATATTATATATTATATCCTTAATTTCCTTCTTTAGAACAGGGATTAATTTATTATCTGTAGAAAGGTTCTCCCAACCATCAATGTATTTACACATCACACATTCCAGCACACATTCCTCAGTATGCATTATTCTATAAAATAAAAAATAAAATTAATAATAGAACATATATCTTCCCTTTCATTAACTTTTTTGACAAATAACTATAATAATGAAATAACTGAACACTATAAATTAAGAAAAACACGTGCACGGTTTCATAGAATTGCAGTAAAACTGCGGCGTTATTAGCCAGGTCGCGCGCACCAGGTCATCCTGAGGAGGTTGCCGCTATCGAATTCGAGACGAGCGACCCGAAAAACCTCCGGGTAACGAGTTGCGATCGATTTGATAAATAATTTCAGTAAAACTCCAGGCGATGACGTTATTAGACAAGTCACGCGCACCAGGTCATCAGGGGGAAGTTGTCGATGTCTGGTTCGGGACGAGCGACCCGAAAAACCCCAGGGTAACGAGCTTCGATCGATTTTACAGGGAACTCCAGGTAATGACGTTCCTGGTGCCGTCCTGACCTCCAGGTGCACAGGGAACTCATTTGGGCGTCATATGGTTCCAACATTGCCTATCCAAATAGGAAATTGATTATTTAAATGTTCCCGATCTTCCTCTGTCTTTGGTTTTTATTCTACTAGAAACGTCTGTTTTTTCTATCAAAAACTCTCGCTGTGGAAAAAAGGATTTTCATCTAATTCTTGGAGCATGATCTGACAAAACTCATTCTACATTCCTGGACGCATAATATTTTGTAAGGCCTATATTGATGTTTTTTTCAAAGTTCTTTGAATGTTGGAATGACTTTTTTCCATTGCACGACAAGCATTTAATAAACTATTAACCGAATTTTCTAAAACAAATATTAAAATAAGGTATCTATCTATTTTTATAATAAATTATTTTTTTACCTTCAAAATATAAGAATATATCTAGATCTTCTTCCTCGTTTGCTGTAACGTTACGTCGTTTTCCTGAAAAACTATGGGTCCAATTTGCATGACGATAAGCATTGAAAAACGTGTTTACACTAGGAATCGCTCGATTGGGATACAACGTCATGGTATTCTCATTTTACGGCACACTTATTTTTATTATTTTTCACATAAAGGAAAACTATTTCGACTTTTCAGCCTCGCTATAACCCATTTTGATTAAATATATGCTAATAATGACAGCTTGAAACGTCATAGTTAAATAAACAATAAAATAATTATTTTCGTCGCCTACCTTGTTATTTTTGTTCACTTGTGTTTTGACGCGCATGGCTCACTCTTCTTGCAATAAAGTAGCTCATTTGCATTTTGAATGACAAATATGTCAAGAAGCATTTAAGATATACTTATACAATATTGTATATTTGAAATCGGGGGGAAAAGGGCTTCTCGAAAATGCAGTAATATATAGAAAATGTTCCATTTAAACAAGCATATATATTTCGTATCAATAAAATATAGGTAAGATCCCACAACTTTTATACGGAACTTTTTTTCTATTTTCAATAATAACAGAAATAAAGGGAGGTCAATATATAGTGTACATTTTCCAAAGAAAAGGGATTAAAATTAATTTCATATTTTTCAAAAAATACCCTGTAACTGCTTCGTTGTGGAGAGTTCCTCATCACTTTAGCAACATTTTCCTTAAGTTTGTCGAGATTTTTCTTTCTCATATTAAATGCATAATTTACTACAATATTAGCCTGTTTTTCAATTTTATGGCCCGTCTATTCTATATGACTTTTCATTGCAAAATTCCATAAATTGTTTCCATACATCCGTCTTGATTTTTTTTTATTATTTGCTATTAATAGTTGCACTTCCTCCCTGATAAATTTTTTGTTTTCGTTCTCAAAAGGAGACATTTTAAAGCAAGAGAAGAGCAAAGTTGGGATTTGAAATTTTCTTACCAATTAATATATTCTTACTTTATTAACCGATGAAAACGTACGGTCCTGAACAAAAAAATAGGACAAGTGTTATAACGGTATTTTGCTAAAATCTAGTTGTGTACATCTAACTTTAATTTTTGTGACATTGTCAGTTAGTTGTCATAATTTATTGCAAGTGTGCAAAAAACTAATATGCCTCATATAAGCAATTTAGTTAAATCTGGAGTTAATGCTAAAGCAGAAGATGGATGGTCAATAAGACAAATTGCACTGCGTTTATAATATTGACAAAAGTTCGGTGTGTAACATGTTAAGAAAGTGGAGAATAAACGGTACGATTAGTAGAAATCCTGAATCAGGGCGACGAAGGATATCAACTGAACAACAAGATTTATAATTAGTAAAAGCTTTAGTAGAAAATCCATTTTACTCAGTTATTCAGGCTGCTTTAGAAACGAATTTTCCTGGATCGAGTAGTACTGGTCGCCGGCGAGTAAGAGAATCGGAGCTACGCTGTCATGCAGCAGCACAGAAATACTTACCTAAAGCTGAACATAAAGAAGCTCGAGTAGGATTTGCGCTTGAACTTTTAGCGCATGATGTAAATTCTTGGAACAATGTAATCTTTACAAACGAAAGAACTTTACAGTCAACACACAGCGGTCGTATTCGTGTTTACCGCCCTCCGAATACTCGATTCGATGAGAAATATATATCTAACAATGATAAAAGTGGTGGATTTTCCGTCAATATGTGGGCTTGGATATTGGCACGTAGTCCTGGTGTTTTGTGGCATATTGATTTAATAGTGAAACGTATATTAGGATTTTAAACAATATTCCTTCTATGTCACAATTATTTCCTGATAATGAGTTCATATTTCAACAAGACGATTGTTCCATTCATATTGCTCATACCGTAACTAACTGGTTTCAAGACAACAACATCAGTATTCTTAACTGGCCCAGTCATAGTCCAGATCTTAACCCTGTGGAAGAAGTATGGGGACTACTCGTAAGAAGTATCCAAAAACGAAATGTGAGATTACGGAATGCCGAAGAATTACTGGGCATAGTACATAATGCATGGGAAAATATTATTACTAATGATTATTGTATAAGGTTATTTAATTCTATGCCAAACAGACTTATAGAAGTTATAAATAAAAATGGTGCAATAAAGAAATATTAATAGTTAGTTTCTTAAATAGGATATCCTTTGTCCTTTGATCCAGGATTTCTACTAATCGTACCGTTTATTCTCCACTTTCTTAAAATGTTACACACCAAATTTTTGTTAATGTTATAACGCGGTACAATTTGTCTCATTAACCATCCATCATTTACTGTAGTAATAACTACAGCATTAAAATAAAATAAAAAAGTGATATCTGTTTTATTTCGGCTACTCATTACATATTCAAATAGAGACAGATTTACATAAAAAAAGGTGTCCTATTTTTTTAAAGTGAGAAAAACGGCTATCAGTCAGGGGAAAAAATGGAGAAAAATGTATATATGTCACTTTTTTCGTAGTAGCCATGTATCAAACTAAAAAAGTTATTGAGATTATTGATGTCTCGGCGTTTCTGCTCCCGTTTTGGAGCCATTTTTTAGAGAAAAAAAGGAACCAAGAAAAATAATTAACAGATATAATGTCAGAAGGAAAACTATCAAAAATGGTCAAGAAAATGCGGGTAAAAGAAAAATATATCGGAATGAAAACTGCCAGGATAGGTTTGAGTTCGTAGAACTGGTTCGATTCCGGGGCCCCAATCTGTCTACTTCCCAGATCTCACCTCGGTCCGTCTCAAAGGCCTACTCCTTATAGAGAATTCGCTGGTAATATGTGACCATCTCTATAGATGGCTTCTTAGAAGTCTCTATTTTATGCAACTTTTTTTAATTTTTGAGCAATATGAAAACTGGGGTTCACCAGCAAAGATCTTATAGTATCGATGAATTGAGAGAAAAACTTGTGGAGTAATTAAGCACATCAATATGGGCAATATCTTGGAGAATGTGTGCGGAAACTTTTATAAATGTATTACTGCCTACGTATGTTGGCTATAAGGCAACATAGAAGAATTTGTACACTGTATAATACCTATACGTTCAAAACCTTTGATTTTACTCGAAGTTGCGTAGGCTTAGTTACTTCACAATAGCAGTTACAGACCCTAATAAACATAAACTAAGGAAAAAACAGCAATACCTAGTTTTTAAATAAATAACGATGTAATAAAACATCACTTAACAATGGAAATAACACTTTATATCTTCTTTATGAGTACGCCTACTAATGCATAAGCAGATTATATCTTTAGATAATATTTTGTAGAATTTACATTTCATTATTATATAATCAGTAACGTGCATTGAGTGGTCATTTAATTTAACTCTTTTTATTTAAAGTTCAAATTTTACATTGAAAAATAAAGATAAAGCTTCAAAATAAATACTTCAAGTTTTAAATGAATTGTGTATTTTTTTTAGTAGGGAAAAACAAACGTAGGGTTGAGAATTGAAATAAAACCATTCTTCGAAATATCAATGAGATTATACACATTAGAACTCCAATAACTTTGAAACCACTAGAACATTCAAAATAGGTAACTCAAGTTTCAAGTAAATTATATTCAAATTTTCATAAATTTCATAAGGGATTCCCAAAAAACACTACTTTACGAGATGTCAATGGGATTTTTTTTTGACAGTTTATAATAATAATAATAATAATAATATTTATTGACGAGAAAATACATAAAGTACATTTAAGTAGAAATATCCAACATAATACATAAATAAATATAGCGGGGAGAGCCCATTTAGGTCCTTAGTTGGACCTGTCTATGGGCGTCTACGGGTATCGTTCCCATCCTGCACTGCAATTCCTCTCTAACGCGCCAATATCCATTGGCTTGATGACGGTCTCGATAACTAGGGCCGAGTAGGACTACTACTCTTTGCTCCTAGATTATCTCTGTAGACCTGGACCGGCCTTCGTGATAGGTGGGCCCGCTTACTTCTACCAGACCCAGCCCGCAAATGCGAGATGTGTCGTGGTATTTTCTGCGGACCTCCCCTCCTCTCTAAGGAAAAGTTCTTTAAGTGCGGCGTTGCAACAAAGGAATGGAACAGTTATTAGGGGGATTTAAATACATATATAGAATAGTATAGTTATATATACGTTACGGTGAAACTATATCCTACTGAAAGCAGAGGAAAAAAGTGAAGATATAATATCCGAGTTTCATATGTGAAGATACTTCTTAAATACAATATTATATAGACCTATATGTACTGTATATACATATGCATACAATGTACATACATATCATACCTACATACATACACACACACACAAAGCGTACACATTTACAAATATATATTACATAATTCGATACCCAACCGATTGATTATTAACTAAAATTATTGGACGTATTAGACCACATAGAATTTAAAAACAGTAAAAAGGACTATTTTTGTTTGTGTTCGGATTAGCCACACTAAATTGCATATGGTATAAATATAATAATAAGTCAATTAAGTTAAAGTTAAATGAAAGGAATGTTACCAGTTAAATATTTACGAATCATTAGGCCACAAGAATTCTTCATCGATGTATTCCTCCTATCATAACACATTTTTTTTAACCACGCGAGATACATCGAAACTGCACAGAGATAATTTTGTGGAATGAACTTTAACACGATTTTAACAAAATATTTTTTTCTCATTTTAAAGTATCCTTTTACCTTATTATAAACAATGGAATTTTTCAACTAATAATAATCATTTACAACAAAAACTGTTCTCGTATGCAAGAAGTAGGTACTTACATTAAAAGACGATCATTTAAATATAATATACTATTTTTACTAACGAAGGTATTGATAGTTAAGCATTTCTGCCATTTTTGTTAAAAATAATAAGATATTCATATATACTTCATACAAAGTTTATTCTGTAGTCTACAGGGAATTGCAATTTGTATAGTACTTTTTATTTCGTCCAATAAAGAAGTTATAAAATTATTTAATATTAACTTATAATATCGCTAGTTCCTAAATTATATACGGGAATCTGCTCGAATTCCGCATATTTTGAAAATTGTCCGTCGATTCTAAGACGAGGAAATTTTTTTAAAAAATATTGGTGACAAATAATTTCCGGATAATAATTTGTGCATCTGTGATATTCGAGGATTAATACACAAGAGAGCGATATTTACTGGGTAATTTTTTTTACAAAAACCTGTTTTCCATGAAAATTATTCAAGAATTAAGGGCATGGAAAAATTGCGACACGAAATGGAGAGATTTTTCTTATGTCCCTTAATTTGAGCACAATTTTTATGGAAACAGGTCTGGGTCACCCAAAAAAAATTTACCCGAGTAGAATATCAACATCGTGTGTATTACAGAAGATTAATATATGATTAAAAAATATTATCTAAAATATTTAATGAAATAATAAAATTGTTTATTTAAAGTTTAACAAATAACAATTTATAATAAAAACTACAAAGTTTGTTCATGTTTTTTGTCATCAAATATATTCATTGTATCTATACGAATACACAATTATTATAAACAATGTTATTACTTTTAAATTCTTCTTCATGGTTCACCAATTTTAACTTATTAACAGAATTATTTGTAATTTCCCTTGTAGGGTTTCTTAAATTCGAAATTAATATTGAATGGTGGTAATTTCTAACTGGAGGTGAGGGTTTATTGATGTATTTGCATGACCAGTTCTTTTGATTAAACGTTTACTTTACATACCAGATTTAGCAAAATATGAAACTGTACTGCTCCTGTTAGAATGGTTTGATATTTTATTGTTTTCGTCATCGAGCCCAATTTTCAAGACTGCTTCTTTAGTTCATTTTTCAAGAGTATTCTCTCCCACGGGCATATTTTTGTACCATTCACTTGGATTTTCTTGGTTCCAGGTACAGTTAGGTATCAAAAATAATTCGATCGTTTCCTCATTAACTTTTTTAATAAATGTACCGAACAGATGGAGGTTCTTCTAAATTACTTGTAAGCCATTTACTATCGCTAAGCTTGTTTTCACCTCCTTGCCGTGTCTTTGAAAAAAATAGGATTGTATTATATTCTATTAGTTAAACTTCCGTCAGTTTTTTTTTTCAAATCTGAAATGATTAACTTTACATTTAACAATCTCTCCTCCTCTACATACAAGTTCAAAATTTGATTTTTTTCATGTTATAAGCCCAGTCAGTCAAAATATTTGCAAGTTCATTGGTAGTCGTGTTTTAACTGGGACACTTTCATCGATAGCTTCATTAATATTTTGTTGTGAAACATCACCAAATCGCTATTTCTATTCATTTTGTGTACAAAAATCAATATGAAAACGCGAAATATCAGATTTTAATAATTTCAATAACGGTTAATAATAATGGTTTGACACATGGCTACAACGAAAAAAGTAGCATACATTTTTCTCGATTTTTTCCACTGTAGGTCAGTGTAGCGGTAGACACAAAAATCACACAGTTCGGAAATATCGGTTTTTTTGTTTTAATGACTTCATTTGTGACCCAATATGACTGTCGTTTCTCCCTTGGCGGTGTGGTGGAAATAGTGTGGAGGTTAAAAATGTATCCCCAAAAAGGGGTGTTTTGTCGGTTTTTCGCTTATATCTCCTAAACTAATCAAAATTTTGAAATAGTGCTTGTAATAAAAGTTGTAGAGTATTAAATTCTGAGAACCACTCGCTACCAAACTATAGTAGGTCAAAGTTGAACCAATTTTTCACATTTTTCCCTCCTTCTGCCGAATTGCCTAACTATAAACCCACATTCTCATTTCAGTATACGACAGTAAACCTTCGGTAATCAACCTGTTTCCTTGCAATACAACATGACGGACACGTGTACTGTGTGTGGAGAGACAATAGAGATGGATGATAGGCAGTGACTGTGAAAGCAAGAAGAATCAGAACGTTGGTTGAGTGCAGAAAGAAGCGAGGTGATGGGAAGCATACTCCTCGCTTTCAAAGATGTGAGACTGTAAAACTGCACGTCTCATGTCATAAATCTTACACCAAGGAGAAAAATGTAGTTGCTGTAATGAGTGCTAGTTGAAGTGGAGTACGTTAATCCAGAGCAGGTTAGCCTGGGCTCAATTTCAAAAGAACTTATTTTTTCTGTAACAAGGAGGCCAGTGATGATTTCATCTCCCAACAACTAAGATTGAATATTAATCGGCGAGTTAAAATCAGTTTAGTAACCACTATACATTTCAAGAACAACATCTTAGAAACTGCATTTTCCCAGGGAGACCAGTGGGCGGAAGAAGTCAAATCACGCTTGACCACAGTGAGTGATTTGGTTGCCAGTGATCAGAACTGCACGATAAAATTTGTCTTATCTGTACACCCAACGAGTTCCAAGAGTAACCCAGGATGAAAGTATCACTGCTTCTTTGAAGATCCGCTCCACTAGGGATGGCAGCAGTCCAACTTTGAACTTGCCCCTGTTCCTGCCTCCAAGGAACCAGACCCACAGTCGCTTCAAACGAAGATTTCCTGCAAGTGCGGTGTGCAGGTGCACGTGGCTGCAGAAAACAGGTTTAAAATGTTCAATAAGTTGTGCCAGTTGCAAGGGAACCTCCTGCACAAACGCCCTCCAATCGGACGAATTATTTAAAGATGCCGAAGAAGATGTGGAGGGACATTATGACTGGCACTGATATAGAGTCAGACATCGAACAATACAACGAGCAAGCGGCCCAACGACAGAAATACGTCGAAGGTTTTAATTTTGCTTCACCACATCTATCCTGTAATAATGTATATCTATCCTGTAATAATAATGCTTATATTTACTCATAAGATTTTTGTATTTAGTGGCAATTTTCCATGTTAATATAAATATACTAAATTTGTATCATGTATTATTGTTATCCTGTTTCTGACCCACTTCTGTATATACCTGAAGTTAAAACAACCATTTTAATTGATGTTGGCAATTTATCCAATTGGTCTATTTATCAATTTCAATTTTGAAGATATTTTCTAAAACCTGAAATTAACCAACTTTTTTCATTGATTTTGACCAATTGATCGAAATTTCAACCCCCCCCCCCCCCTTCCCGCACGCTCACTTGATCTCATTCGTCACAGAATGTAATGCTCTAAAACTTTCATGTGGAATGCTTTTATGATGAACAAGTTATGTATAATTAAAGTACTTATTATAAATACTGTCACACAACTATTGCCCGTCAAACTTTATTTCAAAATGTATTAAAAGAGTTTACTTGCAAGTACAGCTATGGATGAGCAACGAATTGAATCCAGAGGATTGGGGGTGGATAAAAAAGGATGGCACACTACAACCCCAAAAAATTCAAAAGAAATTGCACCTGAATTCATTTTGAAATTTTTATTGCAAATCTAATTACTCCAGTAAGCCCTGTACTTGCAAATTTAATTTAAAATGCACTGCAGGTTGTAGTTTTTGCCTGGGACAATATTGCAGTAATGTCGCATCAGATGTGTCTTTTGTTGAAGACGATGAGGTTTTTTAGTTAATTTTGTTTGAATTTTAATTCATCTTTTAATGAAAATGTTTTATGTTTTTCTCACTATTTTTATTTTTCTTAGTCTTTATAATGTATAACACGTTAGTAAATTATTCAGTTTTTTTAACATTTTTAACTTTTAACTTATTTATTACTTGGAGATTTGTGTGCAACCGGCAAGATATTCTCAAGCTTAAAATTATTTGTAAAGATGAATATAGCTAATAATAATAATAATAATTCTTTATTAGTCCAAGAGATCATACAAAATGATATGGGACAAGTCAAAAACAAGAGAAAAATGAAAAAAGAGGAGAATTTATGACAATACAAATTCCCTCACAGAATAGTAAGCTTCTTTAAGTAACATATTTTTAATAGTAGATATAAATTATTTCACACTAAGTATATTTTTAGTAATATTATCTAATTTATTATACAGTATGGCACCAATATAATAGGGATTTGCTGTGTACAGTTCCAGCCGGTGTATATTATACTGCAAATCAAAACCGTGACGTGTAGAATATTCATGAGAAACGTTTTGGAAGGTAAAGTCGGAAAGATTTTTTTTGACAAATGTTAGTATCTCTAAGATGTACAAAGACGGCAGAGTTAAGATTTTGTGCTTAATAAATGAAGGTTTGCACGATTCTCGATATCCAAGTCCAAACATAGCACGTATGGCCCTTTTTTGCAGTATAAAAACACGATCAGACATTGTGGAATTTCCCCAAAAAATAACACCGTATCTTAAACGTGACTCAAAATTAGAATAATAGAAATTTTTTACAACATAAGTACTGGCTATTTGACACAACCTTTTCAACGCAAAACAGTTACTAGCACATTTACTACAAAGTGAATTGACGTGAAATTTCCAATCAAGGGAAAGATCAATATATATTCCTAATAATTTAAATTGCTGTACTTGATGTATACTTTTACCATTTAGTTTTAATAAAACGCTAGACAAATAATTCGATGCGATGGGGTGAAATTGCAATGAGAATGTTTTATCTTGATTAAGAACAAGTTTATTTTTCCGAAAATAATTTGCAGCAGCAGATAGATTTTCATTTAGTTTGTTAATGGCTTCGTGCTCATTTCTGGCACTAACAATAATAGAAATGTCATCTGCAAATGCACTGTAAAATGTGGAGAATATACTTTCTATATCATTTATATACAGCAAAAATAATAATGGCCCTAATACACTCCCTTGAGGGACTCCTATATCAATATATCTATAATATTAATACAGACATAATTGCGCATTACATAAATGACGCAGATATGATTAGAATACAATTAAATACAAGTAGCGTTATTGTAGTTTTGTAAAGTATTGGTCAGAACTTGCGAAATCGAAAATTATTTTGCAGAATCTAAATTTTATTTATTATCAAAAGGCTATAGAGGGCTTTGCAATTACTCGAATTTATACTATAAATATACCAATGGATAGGGAATTTTATACTCTAGGAAAAATATATCTTGAAGTTTTGTCGAAAAGTTTAAGGTTTTTGAGAAAATCCCAAAAAAATTAAAAATTGTACATTTAGGGGTGGTATTGGGGTAATTTGGCTCGAGGAATCATTGGGAATTTTTAGCCACATAAAAAGTACCCCTTAGGGAACACAGTCACGCTAAAATCAGCTTGTCCCAAATTTGTTTTAGGTTGCACTTAAAATTCACTTAATTTTATTGGGCTAAAAACACAGTTTTCAATATAGAATTTCAGTTTAGATTTTTCGTAAATGTTTATATTAAGAAAACTAGTACGTCTGTGGCCAGTCTTTAACTGAGTAACTTATTACCCTCTGTCTTTACTAAATATATTACAGAACTTAATTTTACTTGGAATGGTGGAAGCTGGGAATAATAAAAAATTATTAAGCTTCAAAATATTTCACTCTAAACATAGTCAACTCCATCAATCGAAGTATAATTCTCACAGGAATGACTTAATGTATTTAGTTTTATAGATTGTAAACAACTACACACTTAATTGAACCATATATTATTAGCACCGAAATATAAATCTAAGTGCCGTTTCAATTGTGCTTAAAATATGATTTATGAGTTAATCTATTTTAGATGATTTTCTGTTCTTAAGAATTTCGAACTAACCGTTGAAATAAATGACTCGCAATTTCTTATTAATCTTTTCAAGCTACAAAGTATTCTAAATTTAATGATGTTTGAGTTGTTTAAGGACAAGTATTAATGTTTAATATTCAATATTTGTTCAGTATTTCCATTAGCATTTGACTACATGTTAGGTACAATCAGTGCCGTCTTTAGCCTGTTGGGGGCCCTGGGCACATTAGGATATTGGGGCCCCTATGACCTTGACAGAGCGCTATTTTGTTAGAATAGACAAAGAAAGTAGATAAGCAAGGTTCTAGATTTATTTTTATTTCATTACAGTCACATTAAATGAATAGATAATATAATATAATCCACAAAAGTAACTCTTTTAGCATTCACAGGTTAGTGCTTAAAAATCTCTGTTGATTGAAGAGGTACCCTTCTAGATTTAAAATGGGCAAAATCGTTAATCACTTCTTCAAAATCTATGTTTTTGAGCATATCACATTCTATTGACATCAGCGACAAGCTGTTTAATCTCTCTTGAAGCATTGTACTTCTTAATTCATTTTTTATTCTTTTCAATTTGGAGAATGAGCGTTCCCCACTGCAGTTAGTTACCATCATGCTTAAAAAGATTCTCAATGCGATTTCTACATTTGGAAATGTGTCTTCAATTTTGTTTTCTTTCAAAAGATGATATATTTCCAATATACTATTAGTTCCTTAATTTTCACTATGAACAATTTTCAAGTATTCTGTTAAATGCTGTGGAATGTTGTGGAACACAGGGACCAAACTAAGGATGTTCTAAAGAAAGGTGAAGTCAGGTGTACCCGGAACAGGCGAGCATGCATGAGAAGAGTGATGAGTGTGGAGGAAGCGAAAAAGGTATGCCAGGAGCGCACTAAATGGAAATCCGTAGTCCCTGCCTACCCCTGTGGGAAACAGGCGTGACTATTTATGTATGTATGAAAAACATGACGCACATGAGTTTGATTTTTTCGAAGTAAATATGTTTTTTGGTAATAAATATCGGTTATCGTTTGGTGGTCTGGCAGGAACAAGGGGGCCCCTATCGATCGCGGGGCCCTGGGCATGTGCCCAGAGTGCCCAGTGGGGAAGAGGGGCCTGGGTACAATCAATTAAAGATATGCTGATTATAGCTACACTTTTTTTTACATATTTAGAAGAAATTACTATAAAAGTCCTTTTTAGCCTAAAGGCATAACATTCCTACATTCAATAGCCACGTGTATAGTATAATGGATTATTTTAAATAATCATCAAACAAGTATATATAATAATAGGTAAATAAAGTCAATAAGTCGCAATGGGGAGTTATTGTTAATATAAGGAACCATGCCAGGCGCGGATCCAGACCCAAATTAAGGGGGGTGGAGGCATATAAAATATTGAGGGAACATACAAATAGAATACGCTAAAAATGGGACAAAAACCTTATTAAAACAATTTTAGGAAGAATAATATAATATGTAATTTCATTATTGCTTCATAAAATAAAATAAAATTTCTTCTTATTAAAAACATAAAAAAAAATTGGTCATATAGTACCGTACCTACACAAAACATAAACTAATACTAAAGAAACTAAAATATAGATTGTAATTATAGGTGTTATAACATATTAATTTCAATTACAAACCATTTAATTACATTGGTAATTTCAATATTATCAAATACAGCTCGGTGAATATGCGTCAAAGCCAATCCATTTAAATGATCTTTAGATATTCTAGATCTAATCCACGTTTTTAATCGTCTTAGAGTCGAGAAACTCCTTTTTGCTCTATGAAAAAATTACAAAAAAGGCTTAAAACACAAAAGTTCTGTTACAAGGGTAAAACATGAACACCCCCACGTTTTCGAGAGCGCTAAACACGATGGCAACTACCCGTAAACTCGAAAAACCACCTCTATTTCGCGTTTTTTTCCATCGTAGGCAAGCGTATCGGTTTTTTGTGCAGGATTCGGGTAGGCCGTATGAAATTTAACCATTCAACATATTATCTACTCCCGAAAAGAAAAAAGTTGGAACAAGTTTTTTAAATTTCAGTATACATGTAAAAAAACTCTCAATAAGTAATGTCTTACTTATACGGTAATTACTTCAAGAAAATTATAGTATATTGTGGAGAATTGCACTACGTTTATGAAGGAAGTATTTAATTGGTTCACTTTAATACCATAACTAGTAATTATTTTAGCAACATCTTAACTGCGTCAGAGCATTTCTCTTAGTAGAAGGCAAATTGTTATGTTGATCCGCCGACCGTTACTATCTTTCAACAAATCTCAGTAATAACGACCGTTTCTCATGTAGCCGATTTAATTGATATTACTTGGGTGGCATTTGATTTTCGTAGCAGTGGCGCACTAAGGATGAAAGGGGCTCATCCAATACGCGAATAATTAAGGAATGGGAAACATTCAATGCTAAAGCTGCTAGTCGACTTGAATTATGTTTTATTCAAACTCAAGCAGTATATCTAATTTAGCATCGTTACTTGGCATTGGAAGCTTCTTTTTTATCTGCCGTACATGTCCATTTTCGCGTAACTACTGTTCAATTTTGCTAATTGTACCTTGAGATATAGGTGGCAAATCAGGAAAATTTTCTTGAAATGGGCGAGCAAATTTCTCCTGTGATCGCATTCTATCTCCATTATCAACCATCTGTAAATTTATTATTTTGTGCATTTCGTTTAAACAAACCATGTTTTGAAATTACAGTTAGCAAAACTCAAACAGTACGCAAAACACTGACAACAATTTATTGACAACTATGATAACTATTTATTGCTGACGTCAATCTCTACGGCGCGTCGTTTTTAATAAAACTCGCAATGCCAGCTATGCAGAATTTTGATGTTTTTATGTCTTTTTATTAAGTTTTGAATAGAAAATAAAAAGACCTTTCAAATGAGGTAACACAAACCACTGTTTCCTGTTAAAAAATTGGGGGATGCAACTGCCACTCGAAGGGAATTGAATTTATATGGACAATAACTGAGATACTGAATTTACTCCATTTGGCTATTTCACACTGTAATAATAATAATAATTTTATTGACCATTTTGAGATACAAATTATGTATATATGGTAAGTCAGCAGTTAATATTTAAGTAGACAGTGTGTGTATATATATATATATATATATATACACTTAAGTAAATTACATAAATCTATATACACTTAAGTGAATTACAATAAAATAATAAATAATTAATTACAACAAAATAATAAAGTAAAAACAACAATACAATGTTTTTTAATAAATAAACTCGTAAATAAATAATAAAATAATAAATAAATAATAAAAATAGAAAAATAGCATGTCATATACAATACATATAGTCACGCCAAATATACAAACATGTATTTATAATGAATGTAAAGAATGTTTTTTTTACCAATTGTCCTCAAGATATTCTCTTAGAGAGTAATATGATTTTCATAACAGTAGACGTTTTATCGTTGTATTATATTTATGTCCGTTTAGTAATTTGTAACTGTTGGGTAGTTTATTGTACACAGTTACTGCTAGATATTTTGGACTCTTTTCATATATTACTAGATTATGAAAGGGTACTTCTAAGGTTAAACTATTTCTGGTCTCATAGGAGTGATTATTGCTTAAAGTCAGGGCCGCGTTTAACGGGCGGCCATTTCGTGCCATGCACGAAGGCGCACTAGGCCATGGGGCGCCAAAAAGCCAATTTTATAGTATTTATAATAATACAATAGGCCCTTCTTGTACTAACATTTTTTTTTAAACATCGTACCTTTGGCTCCTCCAAAAAAAAGGGCGCTAAAAATGCTCTCGCACGAAGGCCTCTCATAACCTAGAAGCGTCACTGCTTAAAGTATTTAAACTACTTAACTCAGACTTGGCATAAAGTAACAACTGATAAATTAACATGGTAGAGGTAGCACTCTTAATTCTTTAAACATTTCCCGACAACTAGTTCTTTTGCTCACTTCCATGATATACCTAATTGCCTTTTCCTGCAGTCGGAAGACCCTTATACTATCATGAAAAGGACCCCATGCTATTATTCCATAAGATATCACTGAGTGAAAATGCGCAAAATAATACATTAGTAATATCTGTCTGTCAATCACTTTTCGCAGCTGATTTATTACGTAACATGCTGGTGCAACACTTTTACATATTTTCTCAATATGGGAACTCCAAGAACAATTGTCTGATATCTTAATTCCTAAAAATTTTGTGACATTTTCTTGTTTAATAGTCCCACTGTTTGTTTTAATTAACAAGCTATGATCGAATGGCTTTCTGGATAAATTAAATCTTAAAACTAATGATTTTTTGTTGTTCAATATTAACCTATTTTGCCTAAACCAGGTATCAGCTTCTTGAAGTTGTAAATTAGCTTTCTTAGTAAGAGAAATCATATTTCGTTCACTCCTGTATGTATACTCGTACGTTTATTAAAGTAGTGTTCACATAATATCCGCGGTGTGTGCATAAATATATGCATAAAACATCATGGATATCAAATAAATCAATTATGAATATTCATATAATGCACGTATATACGTGCGTAGGTCCGTGTGGCCTATATGTGTATGTACTTAGATATAGTCTAGTATACTTTAACTTAGCGTGTGTATGTATGAGTTAATATTTCCGTACGATTTCATTTTCTCTTGTACACAAAGATCCAGAAATATTGTCCACCTAGACAATGTTTCAGGACTATTGCTTTAACTTTTGTTACGGTCCATTTTATGGCCCCGCAACATAGTTGAAATATATATTACTATTTGATTTCATAGGTATAGTTGGTCATCTAATTTTAACAAGTGAGTATTTTACAGAGAAGCGACGGCTATAGAAATACGTTGAGTCCGGCACAGTGCTGATAAGGTTTTTTTGAATTCCCTGAGTTTTTGTTGGAGTCCCGGCTATTGATAGCGGGGTACGCAGTTTGGGCGATTCGTAAATAGGAGGAAGAGACCTTTGCCTCTGCAGCTATTTTGTGCTTACCCAATTTGGGGATTTATGGTGGAAAGGTTTTTTTTAAGTGGCAACGAACCTAATTTTCTTTGGTGTGTTTGTTTTATTGTTCTTACCGCGGGAGCAGTTTTGCGGGATTTTTCTTCCTTACTTTCGGCCGCCCCGAGCCGCCTCCAGCTGAAGTTTTTGCGACGTCATTTAGATACCTCTCTCGTAGGACGAGAAGGCTACTTTAAGCCGATAAACAACCCCCAAGTAAGCTTATCTTCTGTCTCATATTAAGATTATTTTTATTTCCCAAAATCATCCATTTTCTTTGCGGGGGAGAAATAGTGTCTAAGACTTGTTCTTCTTTGTAGGGCTTTTTAAAACCAGCTTTAGCATTGATTCTTGTCATCAGTTCACACAATCAACCCCTGTCATCAGCTTTATCGCCAACCAATTTTGCTGTGGCTATCTACGAGGGGCAGCTAAGAAGTAGGGCTCGTTTTGCAGTGAGAGCGGAGTTCAGATTGGTGGAGCACCCCTAAGATATCACCAACCGGCAGCCAACTGTAAGCGTATCGTTTTACAATTAATATTTTCATACTGAACCCCGTAGTTGGAGAAATATTTTTAATATTTTCCTCTTATACAAGTAGTTGTCAGTGTCGAATATTTTATATATTAGTTGATTCTATTCACTTGCGCCATTTGCGGACAAACTCTTTTCCTTGTACAGAATTGTTTTTAATAACCTAACATTTTTGCATATTGTTTTTGCCAATTTGTAACAGTGGAGCTTTAAAATATTAGGTATCACTATTTGGGTTACGCAACCGATTTTAGCCCTTGCATTTCTTCGTTATGTATAGTTTTGAAGTTTTTTTTATATTTCTAAGTGTTTAACAAAGTCATTATTACGCTAGGCTAATACGTATAAGTGCCCAGAATTATATGGCACGACAGACGTGATCACGACCGGCGGCAAACCTTATTTTTAGCGTCAACCACCAGTGGTTTTTTTGCATAATATTAGTTAACTCTTTTTACTCTTGCGTTCTATATATATGTATGTGTATACCCATATTTGGATGTTTCATAGTGTAATAAATTTGGCTATTTGTATTTTACTTCGTAGATTTTCCTTATTACCACCCACTACCCTAAATCACCCTCAAAACGAACCACCACCCCCGCAGGAACAGCTAGCCAGTGTACCTGTCTCCACGTAAACTCTCATGGCTCATAGCAGGCACACTATAATAAAATTTTGTGGCCGGTGACTATACAGGGGGGACCACCAAACCTCGAACAAACACTCTAAGTAAAGCATTTTTTTGCACAGCCCTCATTGGCCGGTTACACTTTGTGTACAATATGGGAGAAAATGAAATCGTACGGAAATAGTAACTCATACATACACACGCCAAGTTAAAGTATACTAGACTATAGCCCATGTGTGTACATATATACGTCCCTTGGATATGTTTTCGATCTGTCGGATACAAACGTCTATAGGTCACACACAACTAGCCCAGTTGTCGGAGAGAAATTTTGATGAAAAGTTAGAATTAATTGTTACCTCGCTAATTGTTTCATGAAAGGCTAGTTTTCCTAGTAGAAAATGACTCAAATAAGTTTACCAAAATTTGCCCCCGCAAACCCTCTGAAACGGAAGAATTCAATTTTTTGCTAATATCTCGAAAAATAATGAAAAGAAAACGGATAGCATCACGTGAAAGAGCGGGAAATTTTACAAAAAAATAGTATTTAAGTTTTTTTAATAATTTTTTTCCGTAGTATGAGAAATTATTACTTCGCTCAATATTTTAAGCGCATCGCACTTCGAAAGAGGCATATGTCGACCGCCGCTACATAATAAAGACAATTTGTACCCATTAAAAACGAAAAAAAAAATAGCATTTTAAAGAGGGAGAATTCAGCTTTCCAATGGTATACTTACTTTTAATAATAATTTTATTATTTCTATTTCTTATAAATTGCACGTGAAAGTTAAGCTTTATCTTTATTTTTCACTATATATTAAAACATAAATATTAAATAATATACTATTTTTTTTTTAAAATCCTTGTAGATATAACTTGTTTATACCTTAAACTTCAATCTAGGATTCATTTTTATACTCTAAGGTATACAGAGTAAAAAAAAATTACCCTTAAACTTATCTAAAACGCTCAAAAAAGTCTTGTAGGTAAAAAAAACAATTTCCTAACTCTAAAAAATGGAAAAAATACCAATGATTTAAAAGTTAATTTTTTTGCTCTGGATACTTTAGAACATAAAAATTAATCTTAGATTGAAGTTTAAGATATAAACAAACTATATCTACATGGATTTCTTTTTTACAATAGTATTTTATTTAATTATGTTTTAATATAGAGTGGAAAAAAAGATAAGGTTTAACTTTCACGTGCAATTTATAAGAAATATAAATTATAAAAATTAAAATTAAGTATACCATTGGAAGGTTGAATTCTTCCGCTTTAAAATGCTACCTTTTTTTCGTTTTTGATGGGTGCAAATTTTCTTTATTATATATGTAGCGGCGGTCGAGAAATGCTTCATTTCCCTGTGCGACGCGCTTGAAATATTGAGCGAACTATAATAATGTCTCATGCTAAGGAAAAAATTTATTTATTTTTTTGTAAAATATTCCGCTCTTTCTTTCAATATTTTTCGAGATATTAGCAAAAAACTGAATTTTTCCGTTTCAGAGGTTGTTTATAAGAGTTCGCAGGGGTACATTTTTGTAATAGTAGTTTGTGCAATAAGAGTGGATATGATAGCCATATCGCACGAGAAGGAAGTTTGAGCACGACGCCGTAGGCGGAGTGCCTCATTCTTTCGAGTGCGATATAGATAATCCACTCGATTTGTACAGTATACTTTTTCTACGACCGGATTAAGAAAAAACTACAAATAATAGTTTTAATCAAATTTTAGTATACAAACTTGGCTTCTGCTAAATCTTATGCTCTAGGTGTAAACATTTTATGAAAGCTTCAGTAGCCTATCGGTTATATGCACGCTTCGAAATGCAAGAGATCATAGGTTCAATCCCCCCTCTACGAACGCTGCAACGACATAACCCCGATAGCCGATTACGTCCAGCACATCTCTCAAAACTTCTGTTTGTTCAAGCTGGGCGATAGTCCGCTAACAAGACACATTACACAAATTAGACAGCATAATGCCCCATTTTGGATTAAACACCCCTTGCCTTACCAGACGTTGCCAATCTTCCGGCAGCCACTCTAGCCAAACTTTCACTTACTATACCTTCTCTAATACATCCACCTTTCACTGATATTTCATACCTTTCATCGACTTTAATTCTTGCCTGTCCCCCTCTTCTTTTGTTTCTGTGTATTTTTGTTATTTGTTGATCCTTCGTTTCTGTTAGTACGTTTTTGTTTCTAAATTCACTTTTCCTACGTATCAACCTTGAAACGGAACCGAAAATTTATTAAATCAAAATTTTGTAAAGCCACAGTTTAGGCCAGCCTAGCGCAGCCTCGTTGGAGCAATTTGCGGAAGGCACCTTGTTCGAGTTGTGGTATCAGCGTCTATGCCCAAATTTAACAGTGTTTTATGTTCGCGAGTGTCCTTTTAATTTTTGCGTATTCAGTGTTTAGTTAAGCTTTATTTCTTAAGCCTGTTTGTAACGTTACCACCTAATTTGATTTTGTATTTTAAAAAGAGTTTGGGTTTTTGTTAATTTTAATTTGTTGCTTTCGCCGAACCAGGCCTGTCTCGCCCGACTTCGCGATCCACCACCGCGTCAACGCGGTGGTCGCGGGGTCGGCCCCGGGGCAGATCCTGGGGACGCAGCTTTTTGTACACTTTACCTTTAATAAAGTATTTTTGAATTGAATTGGTTCAATCCCCGCATATAGCTACTTTTTTTGTCATAATATATCTCTAAAATTTTGTCTGTATATAATAATTTCAATAAAATTTTAGGTGGTATACCGTTTATCGATTCTTCACTGGAATCACTCATTTTAAGTTATTTTCTAGCTCAAACTGCGCGAATACACACTGACAATTACTTTGACAGCTTACGCACTAACTTGAATTTTTTAAAACGAATAGTTGCCTATGTACTTAATACACGAACTGTGGTTGGTCGATTTCATATCCATCCTAGAACGTATATGAAATATATCCGTTCAGTTAACTGGAATGGCCCACTTATCCATTCTGCAGACTGTACGGAAAACAGCAAATTTACATAAGGGAGTAGAAAAACTTTTTTGAATCACTTTCTACTAGCAAAAAACTAGCCTTTCATGAAACAATTAGCGTAGTAACAATTTATTCCGAATTAAAACTCCTGGCAACTGGGCTAAATGCTATTTATGTCTGTAAGATGTTCAATATTCACCGTATATGCATAGGATGCGCTTGTGCTACGTGGGTTGTATAATTAAATAACAAGTTGGATACAACTTTTATGATGACAAATTATTAAATGTATACAAAATATCCTGCTGTATCTTGCACTGTTTGTTGTCCTTAAGCCATAGGAAATTTTCAGTGGTTTCAAATGACTTATTCGATACCTGTATAGTAAAGCAAATATACCAATAAAGATAGATTTATTTCTTTATTAATTTGGCACTCCATAAATCTACGTTTTATATAATCTGTTCCCGCCTACGAACCATAGTTGTTCTCATCAAATTCGCCTTAAACGTTTTGTAAAATTTAATTTATTTATTGTTTTTCTCAGGTGATTCATGTCGCTAATATTTGGATGTCAAATGTCAAGATCAGATTCCGTGTCTCGAGACTAATTAAATTTACAGCACAAACAATAGGTATGTGTCCTATTTTGCATCGCTGCATTGTTTGCTTTAATTCCCATCTATCTATCTATCTAGGGAATAGAAGGCCAGAAGGCGCCCGCCGCGCCGCGCCGTGTCTTTCGCAGCAGGAATTCCTTATAAGTCTGTCCTGCTCTATATTTATGGATTACAAACTAATGACCCGTGTAATGCTACAAAAATCGAAATCCCTTTAAAAACACTAAATTACATGATTTATGAGCAAATAAAATTCACCAAAATTGTTTATGGGGTAAAACTCAATTTTTTCTAATGCAACCATCTCGGTACCGTGGTACCATTTATTAGTACTATTAATAAGGAATTTATTCATATGTCGTATTGAAATGTGCGATAAATACAAACAATAACGTTAATATTTCTTGTAATGATTTATAAGGGTGAATGTCAAAATGTGATTTTCTCGAAAACGGTCAATTTCTAAGACTAATGACAAGTATACTTTTTAAAACATAATATTTTTAGTCGCAAACTCCTCTATAAAATCCTTATTTTTCTATAAGGAACGTAACCCGACTGCAACCAACAGCTACTCTCCGGGCTATGTGCCCCGCCAAGCGCTGAATTACAAGTTACAAGTCTGGCGCGTTAAGTGTAATAATTGCATATTACCATCAAAACACTAATGCTTCGATTGCAACAAACACCAGCCGAAAGACTGATTCTACTTAAAGGAGCTCTCGTGCCAGTCGTCCCATACCACTTGCAGACTGCAGTTTCGAGCTGTTGGCTCTCGTTAGTCCAAGGTAGGCATGTGACGAACAACACGAGGATCCCTTGACAATTTGGTACACCTTGGTATCTTTACGATAGCGACATGTAAAATAGTAAGCAGGCGCCATCTAGCGGTCCTGTGTCTGTTGCAATCGAAAAATAAATAGCCTGACTGGGCTTAGCATAGTTCAAATGTGCTTTTAGAGGGCGGAATATTAAAACATAATATTTTTAGTCGCAAACTCCTCTATAAAATCCTTATTTTTCTATAAGGAACCTAACCAGACTGCAACCAACAGCTACTCTCCGGGCTATGTGCTCCTTTAAGTGGGATCAGTCTTTCGGCTGGTGTATGTTGCAATCGAAACATTAGCGTTTTGATGGTAATATACAATTATTACACTTAACGCGCCAGACTTGTAACTTGTAATTCAGCGCTTGGCGGGGCACATAGCCCGGAGAGTAGCTGTTGGTTGCAGTCTGGTTACGTTCGTTATAGAAAAATAAGGATTTTATAGAGGAGTTTGCGACTAAAATTATTATGTTTCAATATTCCGCCCTCTAAAAGCACATTTGAATTAAGTATACTTTTTTTTCGCTAAAATGAGGAGGTTTAGAATTTTTTAATAAGAAAAAGGATAACGTTACGAGTAAAAAAGTTAAGAGTACATTATTTACACCTTAAACAATGCTTATGTGGCGCCCTCTAGGATCTACACAAAAAATGAGAGCAGATTTGAATTTTTCATCTCAAAAAATCCCCATTCACCAATTTTCACAATACCTGAAAAACTTCAAAAGTTATAATGAGAAAATTAAAAATATAATATTGACCTTAACACCCTGCATATCTGTTAATATCAACTTTTGTACTAATGTAAGTTTAATTAAATCGTAATATTTTAATGTCAGAAACCCACTGTTGCTCTATGGACTATTACTTATGGAACACCTTGTATAATATGTTATATAGTCGAGGCAAGAATTCAAGCGATGCACGTCACAGATAGATTCTATAAATAAGACAATACTGCTAAGAATCATGAAGTCCCGTTAAACTGTACCTATGTCTGAAAAAAGCTTAATAACTGGGTGTCAAGAATTACTCTTTTTAACGTAGTTAATGATTAAAAATTATGTTAGTATTAAAATTTCTTTAATGACATCACTCGTGACGTGCATCGCTTGAATTCTTGCCTCGACTTTATGGATGTTTATACACCTGCTATAAATGTATATGGTTTGTATCTATGTAAAAGATCTTACTAAGCTTTTTAGGAAGTAAAAGAAAGATATATAAGACACTGTAATAAACTAGCTTCATATTAATTTATGCTTTGAAACATTCTTATTCCACCGAATTACTTTATAAACAATTTAGTGCTGAATAAAGCTGCAATATAACCAGTTAACTCTACAAGCATATTGTTTACAAGGCTTTAAGAGGACCAGATATGTTAATTAAGTATGTTCGGTTTGCAGATATGTCCTATTATGCATTGTTACGTGTTTACAATCTCCAGTAAACACTACCTAGATTTAATAAATTGCATTAAGAACTTTCATAAACCACTGATTTATTAATCACTTCATTACAATAGTTAAGTCATTATACACATTAGTACACACTAATTATCAGTTCCATCTACTATAGTCTCACTAGTATAACTTAGAACTTATTACTGTTCTTACTCCATCTGTTCACTTGTTCGTCTCATATCAAATTGTTCTCAGTGCGCTTCGATCCACTCTATGTATACCCGCGTCGAATGTAACCGACCATTCTAGAATGCTCCAGTTATCATTCGAGTTCTTTCCAGTCCTTCTAGCATTTTCTGAAGCAGTAGCGTAGGCGGACACATAACAGTATGTATGTATGTTACAAGTATGTCTATACATGGATATTCCGCTGACATGTGTATATCTCAGGGATACAGTGGAGTCAAATTAGCTCAGAAATGCGCCATGTTTCGGAATAATTACGGGAAGCTTGAATTTCCGTTAAACTTTTTTATAGACACTTGAAATAGTTTAAAATAAAAAGTTATACTGTTATATTTGCCCGCTAATTGTTTAATAATTATTTAAACAAAAGATAAACGTTTTTTATGTGAAATTGTAATAACACAATGAATTTCAAAGCATAATGCTGAACGATAAAAAATCAAAATGGCTGATCCAATATAGCCGACTTTATGTAAAATATTGTCTGAAAGTTATTTGTGGCATTCTACGAATATTCTTTTCTATTATTTGGGTTTTCTACTACATGTATTATTATCCTCTTCAAAAACAAATCACCGAATCTACAAAATAATAGAATTATTGGAAAAAAGCCTCTGCGCCCTATTCCTTTGGCGTAAACGTCACGGGCGCAAAGAGAACAATAATACATGTGGTAGAAAATCCAAATAATAGGAAAGAATATTTATGTAAAATATTTCCTAAAAAATGACGTAATTCGAAGAATTTCAAATAAATTTAGCTTAAATTAATATTAAGGGTCGCTGAAAAATAATATGATCTTGAAAATTAGAAAATCAAAATGGCTGATTCAATATGGCCGACTCCTGGTACTATATTCCATAAAAAATGAATTGAACGTAATTTCTTCGATTTTGTGAAAAGTATATGTTTATATACCGGGTGTTCCGAAAATGGTGGGCAATCTCTGGGATTTGGGTAGAACTAGTGAAAATAAGGTCACAAGTTCGTATGTTTTTCTTTCTCCCGAGGTACCCCTACGAAGATATTCGTTCTTGAAGTTGAAGGTTAAAAATCGATTTTTCGCGATAACTTTTTTATTGTTCAATCGATTTTAATCATTTTTGGATCAGTATCATATTATTTCAATCCCGTTAGGTGAGTGTATTAGAACCTTGGATAACATTCTTAGAATATATAATAAAAGAAAATAGACTGAAAGTTTTTTTTCAACTTATTAAGGCAATGGGTGCTGTGCCCCCCCGAGCCTTAATAAGTTGAAAAAAAATTTCAGCCTATTTTCTTTTATTTCTAAGATTATTTTCAAACTTTTGAGCCATTTTTACGTAAATGTTTTATGTCGGTAATATGAACCGTTTTCGAGATAAATGCACATTTTCAATCGCACAAATAATAGCAATTTTTAAAAATTAAATAATCACGAGGATTATGTCTGTCTATGAGGTAGTAAGTATTTACCTAAACTTATAAAAACAAAACATCTTGAACACACAAAACACAAAATTTGAAACCTTACTGTAGAAAACTAATTAGGGGTCATGGAAAAATGAAGATTTATGAAATTTCATAACAAATGCTCAATATGAGCACCTCCTTCTCTAAAGCATGCTTGTCCACGACGAACTGACGATCGCTGGACTCGCCACAACATTCCTTCGTTTTCTCTAATTGCATTTGAATGGTACATAATTCTCTCGTATAATTATTCTCTTGTCTCTGCCGGTGTAGCATACACGAGACTTTTTAAATGCTCCACAGGAAGAAATCAAGGGGATTTAAATCGGGTGATCAGGGAGGCCAAGGAACAGGCCCACCCCGACCTATCCACCGGTTTGCCGGTTTGGATATACTATATTCAAATGACCCCTCACTATAAGACTAATGTGCGGGGACGTCCCTTCATGCATGAACCACATGTTCTCTCGAGATGCAATGTCAACGTCTTCTAAAAGTTGTGGCAACTGCTGTTGGAGAAATTCAAGATAAAGTTGCCCATTCAATCGATTTGGTAACACGAATGGGCCCAACAAGTACCGGCCAATAATTCCGGCCCAAACATTAATATGAAATTGCCTTTCATGGTGCGTTTGAATTGTGGCATGTGGGTTTTCCTCGGTCCAAACGTGTAAGTTGTAGGAGTTAATGACTCCATTTCTTCCAAAACTCTCTTCATCCGTATACAAAACCGGTCGAATGAAGGCATGGTTTTGTTCATATTTCTGTATAAACCACTGCAAAAATTGCACCCTAGCAGGAAAGTCATCTGAGCTAATGGCATGTACTTTCTGTATATGGTACGGATGAAGGCTCTTTCAAAATTCTTCCAACGACCGACTTTTGGGACATTCCTTTGTTATGATAATGATCTGATACTGACAGATGAATTCACAGCGACTGCATCCAATACGTTCTCTTCTACTTCAACAGTACGTATTGTCCGCAATAAAAGTTATAATGATTTATATTAACTCAATTTTCATTAATTTTGGAACATTACTATTTTTTATTTTGCACATTTATATGTGAGAGCATAAATTTAATCTTTAATATATAACGACGCAAAGCGTTTTAAAGAAAACATTTCAAGCTTATTAAAACGCACCTTTAAAGTCCTAATAACATATTTTAAACTGAAGAAATAGATCGTTGAAATTAGTGATAAAAATTAAAATTTGGTACTTTTTCAAATTTTTCAATTTTTCAATTCCTGTATATTAAAAAATAAATTTTTAATATTTTTTTCGCATCATACATCTTTTTGTTTATCACTTTCAGAGTAAACTTTGAACGTTTCAAATCTTTATCTTAAACTTTTAGAAATGGCATAACTTTAACGGATTTTGTAGAAAAAACTCATTATGGTTAAACTTCATATACATACCATACATGTTGATACAATATGTTTCAAGTTTAAATATAAGAATCCAATACCTAGAATCCTCTACTTTCATTTAAATTTTGGATTGTACAATTCCGTGGATTAATTAAAAAGTTATAACGCGCCTGAAGCCGCGCACTTCTCGCGCGCTGCACTTGTATGCCTCCCTGGCATGTATTCGGATATCATTTTTATGTAAAATTTTCTGTTCTTTCGAATGGCAATAATAGTTTTTTTTTAATGAAAAATTGTATTTTAAGAATTTTTTTAAAAATTGGCATTTTGCAACTAATTTGTTAAATAAAAAGTTAAGCAGGCGCTCTTTTGTTGATAACTTTTTATATATTGTTCGTAACATACTCATAAATGTACAGTAAAAAGTTATCGCTTCCCTGAATTTTTCCGAAGTCAAAACCTTCCTTGACTAATAACATTTATACAATTTATTTAAAATTCTCCGATATATCTTTTTATTTTTCGACCATTTAAAGGTTCTTAATTGACTCTTTGATAAATAGTCGATGATAGACTGAAATATTAATGAAACAAACGAACCAATAAAATCAAATGCTAACTAATCTTTACTAATTTTATTTACGTATGTGTCACCAGCCGCCGATTCTGAACAATTAATCAGGAATGTCGCTCCAGTAAAAACAATAAGTCAACTTTAAACTTTATTTTTGCAAATCACGGCACACCTTATACGTGATGATTTATTTCCAAAACTCATTCATATTCTGCAATATATATTTATTTATTTTCTATTCCCACACATATGCTTCGCTAATTTAACAGTGATTTAACCCTATAATTTACACCGATATAACGTAATTTAATCATTGTACACCCAGGCGACAATTGTAACAATTTTTACGATCTTAAAATACAAAACGCTACAATCAATTAGCTAGGATATTTGTGGTACATAATTTAATATGTAGATTTGTGTGGTTTAGATTAATGTATGAGTCATTCAACTATAATGTATGTAAAACTTTAATTCTTGCTTTGTTTACTGTTTACTGAAAACTATCACCTCCTTTAAAGAAATTAACCAGTGATGATTAATGCATGTTCTTGATTTTTAGATATTCTTTCCACATTTGGTCTGCAAAATGAAACAGTTACTCACATAGCAGCTACAGAAAACTTTCCGCTTTCATATGACGTGAAAAACACAGCCATAAACAAACTAAATTCATCGGCAGTAAATACTTCCCATGACCAGAATAAGACTACAGCTGTATTTATTACAGTAAACAATACGATAGACAATGAAATTCCTGCCGCCAAAAAAAGATCAAAAAAGAATCGACGTAGAAGGAATAGAAGAAATGGAAGGAAGCGCAAAGGTAAGTTCGGGTTGAAAATGAGATTAGAATTATAGCAATAAATCATAATAATTATGATCGTATTGGGTTGGACAGATATTAGTAGTACATGTAAAGTATAGCGTATTCGCCTACATAGGCTATTTAAGCCATCTTTGTTTTCTATTAAGCGTGCTTTAGTAAATACGACAGTGTCTCATCCTAATTACAATGAAGGTGTAACACTTACTTTATCTGTTGATTGCTCATATGTATCTATGGGTGCTGTATTAGAACAAAAAAATATTAATCTGGTCACACCTTTAGCCTTTTCTCTAGCAAATTAAATTATGCTTAGACAAGATATTCCTCTTTCGACAAGGAATTGCTGGCATTATACATATCAATTAAATTTTTCAAAGTCGTACATTTATTTGTTATACTGATCATAAACCATTGACAAAAGCATTATTTCGAAATGTAGAAAAATCTTCTCGCCAAATACGACATTTGGAATCTATTTCACAATTTACAAGTGACATACATCATAGTAAAGGTAAAGAAAACGTCATAGCTGGTACTTTACCACGTATACATGATTTTTCCTTGCTTCAGTAACATACTATTTTATGATCTACCTCAATTTCTCCCGTAGATTCCATTAATTTCAATTTACAGTTATTGAAAGGTGCTCAAAGTATTAAAATCACTGATTCGATTGATGAAATTTAGTGCGATGTTTCATTTTCTAAATGTCGCCCTTTTGTACCAATATCTTTACGTCGCGCAGTTTTCGATATATTTTATAATTTAACACATGCTGGTATACGTTCTACCAAAAAACTTATAACTTCTAAATACTTCTGTCCCAAAATGAACACTGATTGCATCTTGTCGACCAAGGCTTGCATAAGTTGTCAGACTTCCAAAATCAATAAGCATTATGAAACTCAAATTGGTAATTTTGATATTCCCAGAGGTCGTTTTAAGCACATTCATGTAGATTTTGTTGGTCCATTACCACCTTCACATGGTTTTTCTTACATACTTATTGTAGTGCAGGTTCACCCGCTGGCCGAAAGTATACTCTATACCAAATATTACTGATGATACTGTTGCTGAAACTTTATTTCGAAATCATATCTGTCGTTTAGGTATTGCACTTCATGTCACTACTGATCAAGGAGTTTAATTTGAATCAGATCTGTTTCACGAATTTTCAAAACTTTTGGTTTTACATCGAATTTGTTCAACTACATACACCCACAGAGCAATGGTATGGTTGAACGTTTTCATGGAATCTTAAAAACTGCATTGCTTGCCCGGTCTAATTCCGTTCATTCCAATTTCATTCCAATAATTTTATTAGACATAAGAGCCAAGCCTAAGGATCATTTACTTTGTTCATTTGCTTTGTTCAACGTAGTAGAATTTATAAATCCTAAACAAAATCTTCTTTCAAACACTTCATTAGTCCAGACATTAAATCTTGTAAATTCATTTTCATACGAAAAGACAGAGACTTTTCCCCTTGCTACCAAGGTCTTTTCAAGTGGTTTCTCGTACAAATAAACTTACTACTGTCTTTAAACATGGGAAAAATCTCACTGTCAGTATTGACCGAGTCAAACCTGCCTATTTCGTTTGTTTCGATATTGATGCTTTGGTGGTTTGATTTTTTTTTTTTTTTTACTAATAATATGTAATATGTAGCGTATTCGCTTACGGCCATTCATCCATCTTTGTTGCCAACTACAAGTAGAAGATAAGCGAATTCAGTAAACTATGATACAAATATATAATTCTTTGTTAGGTTTGCCTTAGTTTTAATTGCCTCCAGATGGTGTTAACATTGTTGACGGAACTCGCGTCGAGTAGAGTATTTGAGTATAATATTCAAGTGTTTTGGTGTTTGCAGAAAATACTTTAAAAGCAATGCTTCACCAAAAGTCCAACCTCTTGCAGGAAATGGGAGGGTGAAGTTATTGTTATATTGCCTATTATTTAAAACTCATTTTAGGTGTGACCGTTACGACAGAGACCCCTTTGACACAGTCAGATGAAAATAAATTAGAAACAACGACGGTAAATGCTACAAAAAGAAAGCGAAAGAAAAAACCGAGAAGAAGAAAGAACCGAAAGAACAGAAGAAAGCAAAAATTAGATAACAGTAACATACTTGAAGTTACCACAGCTAGAGGGATGATATTTCGGACTAATTCAAACTCAAATTCTACCATACATGAACTCATTAGAAAACTGAATGAAAATCCGGAACATAATTTTGAAGAATTCAGGATAAAACATGCCAATAAAACCGTTTATAATACCAGGACTAGTGAACAAAATGTGGCTAATTTGGTAGCTCCTGTACCACCGTTTGCTCAGTATCCGATTCGCTTAAATGATAACAGTAAGATAAGTTGTTTATTATGGTGATAACTCCTAATAGTCCAATTTGAATAATATATCTCCTGCATATCTCACTTAAAATGTAACTTCTTTATAATTTTTTAGTTTTTATGCGATTTGAACCGAATTTTTCTCAAAAATAATTATTATTACCATTTTTGTAAAATAAAAATATAACTTTTACCAGTAGCATACTCTTCATTACCTGCATATATTCGTACATAAAACCAATTACACCGATAATTGATATTTTCAAAGTCAATACAAATCTATAATATATCTATTGCCAAATGCAGTTTAATTTATTCGCACCTTTTCTAGTAACTTTGCATGTAAATGTGGGCAATACTACCAACTATAAATATGGAAAAAGAAATAATAGATGCCGTAAAAATAACGGAGGTTGTGCTCACTTTTGTCGCCCCAAGGGACGAATCAAATGTTCCTGCCTCGAAGGATTTGCTTTAGCGCAAAATCAGAAAAATTGTCTAGGTAAATAAATTCCTCCAATTATTGTTAAAGGGTAAATACAGTTTACTAGAAACAAAAATAGAACAAAAGCAATTTAATTTATTTTGTACATACATATTACTATTTGAATTTAATAGAAACCAATATATTTATAATACAAAACTACTTTGTTAATTGTCCTTTACAAACCGTTATTTAAGTTTTCTTCTTCTTTTAGATATTGACGAGTGCAAAGAGAACAATGGCGGCTGTGAATTGAAGTGCCTAAATACGGTAGGCTCCTTCGAGTGCCTTTGCTCCAAAGGACTGCGGCTTGCAGACGATTTAAAATCCTGCGACGACATCAACGAATGCCGGCTGAGAAACGGCCACGGCCCTTGTCAGAACACCTGCGAGAACTCTTATGGCTCTTACAAATGCAGTTGTGTAGGTTTTAATGGTACTATGCTAGGAGAAGACGGTCATTCATGTGTGGATTTGAATGAATGTTCAATAGACAATGGTGGGTGTTCCCACATATGTATAAACACACTAGGTAGAGCTTTTTGCACGTGTCCCGATGGTATGGAATTGTCTACTGATTGGAAAACTTGTCAAGGTATGATAGAGTGCGAAAGGTATTTGAATATTATTATGCCACTTTTATAACCCAAACGATAAAGTTATTGACATATACAAGAGTCGATCAGATATCAATAATAGGAATTAAGATTTTTTTGTCTCTTACTTTTTTACAAATTACTAATTTATTTATAGATGAGACTCGCAACTTCTACTGTTATTAATTGACCTAGCGCTTTACAAATTACTTAAATCTGAAGTAGATAAGCTATGACAGTTCGGGACCAAAAACCCATGTATTTTCTAATGGAGCTTCATTTTCGGGAGATTCGGGAAATTAGGAACGGTCATTTTAGTTTTATAATGAATAAAAAAGCTGAGCAGGCTGGGGATTGAACAGGCCTCCTCTGGGTTGTAAGACCATTACCATTAAAAAGATCTTTATTAACTTATAAGGGTTGTAAGACGTACGCCATATCATTCGATCATCGTGGTACACTGCTTTATACGACTATACTAGACAACTCACAAATTAGCGAGACATCTAGCCTATACTCTACAACCCATTACTAAACAAGCCCCTTCTTATGTCAAAAACTCCACCCATTTCATTGATCTTCTTCAAAATTACTTCAGTTTCGATATTGTGTCATTATTCACCAATATCCCACTCACTGAAGCCATAAACGTTCTCAAAACTAAACACAATATTTCTCCAAGCACTCTGACCCTTCTAGAACATTGTTTGTCCAACACCTATTTTCTCTTTCAAGGCAACTACTACAAACAAGTGAGAGGAGCTCCAATGGGATCACCTCTGTCCCCCGTCATAGCAAACATCTACATGGACAACTTCGAAACCCAAGCCCTGAAATCATCCGAACTTAAGCCTACCTACTGGCTAAGATACGTAGATGACATCTTCGTTATCTGGCCACATGGTAGAGATTCTTTAAACAACTTCCTGTTTCATATTAATCATATACACCCTCAGATCCAGTTCACTATTGAAATCGAAAACAATTGTTCCCTCCCTTTCCTAGATGTCCTTATTACCAAACAAAACAACAATCAATTCTCCTACTCTGTGTATAGAAAACCAACCCATACTAACAGTTACCTTAATTCAAAATCACACCACCATCCATCACAAATAAGTTCCGTTGTCAACACTCTTGTAACCAGATCTGTCAGACTAACAGACAATCACAACAGACAATCCGACCTACAAACATTAGAGGAAGCACTTCTACAAAACGGTTACGACAAAGGACATATAACGCGATCCATACACAAAGCACAAAATCCTTCCCAAATTCAACAGACAGAAACTCCTCCTCAGTAAAAAGCCTTCCTACCCTACATCAAAGGTGTCACAGATAAAATTTCAAAGGTCCTGAAATCCAATAACATAAAAACCATATTCACAACACACCAAACAATTTCCAATTTAATCAGAACACCATACCTAATGATTCCCACGGTGTATACGAAATACCTTGCTCAAACTGTCCCCAAACCTACATTGGACAAGCCAATAGACGGATTAACAATAGGACATATGAACATCGTCTTGCAGTTAGAAAATCCGATCCCACATCATCACTTGCCCAATACCGCCTCCTAACAGGCCATAATATAAACTTAGATAACACCAAAACCATAGCACCCTCATTTTTCCAGAAACCGCGAATCATTCGCGAAGCAATTGAGATTGAAAAACGTCCCAATTGTCTAAACAAAAGGAATGACGGTTATCGTCTTCCAGTCGCTTGGAAATCATTGATCTCCAGACTAGCCCACAATCGTCATCCACACCTCATAATTCTGATAGCAGCCGTTCTGCTCTGATGCCTCCATCAACAGATCCTCAACTCCCCACCACTGTCCCATCCACAGACAGCTTTAGTATAAATAACACTTTGTCAGATACTGCCAGCGAGTTCGCTCTAAGGAGTAGGCAGATCGAGACCCCGGAATCGAATCAGTTCTACGAACTCCTAGTATTATTTTCTTTAACAATTTTTTCTTGACCCCCCTCTTTTTCTCCAATGACTCCAAAACGGGCGCCGAAACGTCGAGACTTTAACAACCTCAGACGCGGTTCAACCCGAGAATCTAGTATTTTTCATACCAACGACCGCGAAAGCTTCTCGGAATATATATATGCTGTTAATCAATTATTGTATTGTCCTATTTGTATTTTATATTGGTGGAAATAAAACAAAAAATTAACATAATACATTCATTTTAATACATATTCATGATTGCCTATCTAAAGACATTTAAATCTACAATATATTTGTATAGAAAAGGAATATTTGCTAGGCCACAATGACGGCCCGGGTTCAAAACCGGATCACAGCAAGTCGATACGATATAGTGGATAAGCGGATCTCCTCACGTCGCCATCTTTCAAAAGAGATGTAAAACTGTGGGTTCCATGTATCTACGATTTGAGCACGTTAAAGATCCCTACCCCACGACAAACTGTGGGGGTTAGGCAAAATTTCCAGGTTAGGGGTCTCAATGCCTACACAGACACTGATGAGCTTATCCCCTGGCGTCGGTGATTTCCCTTGGTAGCGGAAATAGGCGGACGTCAAAAAATTTATCAAAAAAAAAATTGTAATGGTCGAATGATATGACGTAAGTGAACGCGTGTTCAATCCCCAGCCTGCTCAGCTTTTCATTCATTATAAAACTAAAATGACCGTTCCTAATTTCCCGAATCTCATTAATTCAAATTATTACTAATTATTGTATATTAGATACATATATTCTTTAATGTTAGTCAGAGATTTGTGTAGTTTCCCAGAATTCCGAACCCACGTTCTTATTGTCCCGAACGAAAATTCTGCAAAATGAACCTCCATAAGACAATACATGCATTTTTGGTCCTGAACTGTCATAGCTTTTCTACTACCTAAATCTAATTTTTGCTACAGATATAAACGAATGCGAAGATGAAGCCATAAATCAGACTTGCAAAAACGGATGTGTCAATATGGAGGGATCCTATCGATGTGTGGATATTTCCGAGTATCAAAGCGACCAAGCTCTAACAAACGTAGTTTGCAAACCGTTATTTCCACCGCCGCAAGGATTCATCGATTGCTCTAGAAATGGAGCAACACTTACGTACACAAAAACAGGAAGAAAAAGGACAGTCAACAGTCCTGGAACCATTTGCAAACTGGTTTGTCCAATTGGGTACAGAGTGAACGGCCAGTTCTATCTTACTTGTGGACTGCATGGGAAGTGGGAAGGAAAAAGCGAGGCGAAGTGTATACGTAAGTTTTAATACAATGTTTTTTTAATATTCTCATTGTTACTTGTATGTAAGTGAGAAATATGTACTGTGTGACATTTACATTGCATGAATGAAGTAATAAATAAAAGATTTTTTATTATTCATGAGGGATAAGTCCTATCTTTTCGCTTGGTTTTTAGGTCAGTAAATAGTTGTTTGGCTACTCTACTATTAAATATTTATTTGCGTGCGGTCATCACACTTGTCGCCCGCGAATTGACAATAAAACATTGAAAATTAAATTCTGTGAAAACATGATTAGAAGTCCTACAATTATAGTGGAGTAAAAATAGCTAAAATAAAGCGATAGAGAAAATTTTACATGGAGCAACGCGACAAAGAAAAAAGTTTGTTTTGGTAAAACTAAGAATACTCTTAGTTTTCTGCTTCGAGTAGTTTTTTTCGCGAAAAAGGCGAAAATTGGTGATTTTTAAGAGTGGTTTTTAAATTTTAATTTATTTTGGACCCTTTAAAATGCTAGCGAAGAAACGAGAACGGTACCCTTTTATTGTAAATGTTCAAGGAATCTTCAGTTCAAATTTCGTGTAAATTGGTTCACCGCCTCCCACGATATGTATATAAATATACTGAAGAAACGTAAAAAATTGAATTACGGTTAACTAGGCCAAAATTTAACCGAATTTGATGAAATTTTAGACAAAACTAACCTTTATAATGGAGAAATAGCCTGCCAAATTTTTGCAAAAAATATCCAACAGTTTGATCGCAATTCCATTTTTAGTCCAAATTCCACAAAATATTCAAAACTTTCCTGAACAACAAAATGAAGGTACTCTTGCATACATTCATGTGATAATGAATAATTACACGTATACTTGTGCGCGCATACGTATAATACCGAAAATGACGAGAAATCGCCGCGCGCATATACAGTGTGTTTCACTTCTCGTGAAGACACCCCTGTATCTCCTTTATTTGTGGCCGAATTCATTTCCAATTTTTATCAGATATACAACTCTATAAGGCGACTTTATATGACACATAAATGTCGTCTAGATCTAAAACGCCGGCCTACTGCAATAAAAAGAAAATCGCAATTTTCGAGAAATCATAGTAGGCTTAGAAATTGACAAAAATTTTGTTAATAAAAGTTGTTCAGAATCACGAGATATGCCCCCCTATAAAATTTGGTGAAAATCGGAAAACTTTTAAAAAAAAATGTTTATTTCACTTCTCGTGAAGACACCCCTGTATCTCCTTTATTTGTGGCCGAATTTCAAGACTAATTCATGTAGTTATACAGCTCCATAAAGCGACTTTGTCCAATACATAGAGATAACTTTTTCCAACAAATGAAAGTCACAATGTGCACAATTATTATTAAAATTATTTATTAAATAAAAGATGAAGTAAGTGTTTACAATATGAATGACTATATTATTATATTCGGCCTCTTTCTATTAACCCACCATCAAGTGTAATACGCTTCTCAATCCGCTTTCTGTTATTTATTACAACTCTTCGCAATTCTTCAGCTGCAACTTCTAAACATGCTTGCCTTATCCTCTCACAAAGCTGCTCCACATTTTGAGGTCTGGTCTTATAAACTTTTTTTTTAATATAACCCCAAAAATAAAAATCCTTAGGAGTGAAATCAGGAGATCTGGGTGGCCAATGTATTAGAGGGCTATTTCGTCCTATCCATCTTTGGGGAAAATGTTCATTCATCCATGCTCTTACTACTACGGAATTATGGATAGATGCTCCATCGAATTGGAAATACAATTGTTCCAGGAAAATCGAGTATTGCATTCCACAGATCATTATTTAAAAATTGTCGCAAATGTAACGCATTAATATTTTGAAAAAAGAAGAACGGCTCTATTATTGTTTCGTTTAAAATTCCGCACCACACATTACCTTCTGGGAATATTGCCTTTTACAATTTATTACCCAATCAGGATTTTCTACTGCCCAGTACCTAGAGTTTTGTGATGATACCACCCCGTTGGTGGAGAAAGTTGCTTCATCCGTGGAAATTATTTTCTTCAAGAAGTCTCGATTGTTTAAATAATTACCTTGGATCCATAAACAATATTCCAGTCTTCCCTCTTCATCACCTTCCTCCAAAGTGTGTAAAAATTTTGGTTTAAACGGTTGTAGTTTATGGCGTTTTAAACATCTCCAAATTTTTGACACCGACAAATTCAGGTCACGAGCCCTATTTCTAAGGCTGGTAATGGGATTGGCGTCAAACGCCGCTAATATAACATTATCATCTTCATGCCTTCGATTAAGATGTACTCTCGGTTTAAGCACATTACCAGTTGTATTGAACAAGTGACATATTCTTGCTATGGTACCATGGTGTATTGGTTGTCTTAGAGGATGTCTTAAATTAAATTCTTCTGCTGCTTCTCTTGAAGACCGTACATTTCCACCGACTATCTTTATTATTTCTACTTTTTCATCAGCAGTTAAAAGTATTCTGGCCATTATGAGTAAAAAAATCAAATGAGGAAACTAACAAACTCAACAATAGATAACAACAATCACTTCTGTCATAAAAAAAATAATATTGACAGTTAATTTCACGGCATTCTTAACAGTTAAAACAAAAAAACCGCTCCTAAATCTCTGAGTCGATAAGGAGGAAGGATATGATGGAGCGTTACTTCTCAAGAACAGTGACAACAACAAAAACTGTATTACATTGTTAACTTAATGTGTAATAATAAGAAGTGACTCTTTTAGCGTTTTATTAAATCATGATTTTTGCTCACAACTTTCATTTGTTGGAAAAAGTTATCTCTATGTGTTGGACAAAGTCGCTTTATGGAGCTGTATAACTCCATGAATTAGTCTTGAAATTCGGCCACAAATAAAGGAGATCCAGGGGTGTCTTCACGAGAAGTGAAACAAACATTTTTTTTTTTAAGTTTTCCGATTTTCACCAAATTTTATAGGGGAGCATATCTCGTGATTCTGAACAACTTTTATTAACAAAATTTTTGTCTATTTCTAAGCCTACTATGATTTCTCGAAAATTGCGATTTTCTTTTTATCGCAGTAGGCCGGCGTTTTAGATCTAGACGACATTTAGTGTCATGTAAAGTCGCCTTATAGAGTTTTTTTTTTTTATACATTTATTTAACGTCGGCCTATTTCCGCTACTGAGGCCTAACACCGACCCCTGTAGACGAGCTACCCCCAACCAGGAATTTTGCCGAACCACTTCCCTTAAGAAGAGTAGGGATCTTTTACTTGCCTAACATTTAATAGACAAAGGACCGACGGCTTTATATCCCCTCCGAAGGATGGTATATCTCCTATACAACCCTCGCCTAAGGTTGTATAGCTTCCGCGCATACACTGATATACAAGCCGCTGGAAGATGTGTGAGGCGAGAACGCGGTTTCCGTTGGAATGGTCACCAATCCAAGTACTAACCGCGCCTGTCGTTGCTTTACATCGTATACCGAAGTACTTATAGAGTTGTATATCTGATAAAGATTAGAAATAAATTCGGCTACAAATAAAGGAGATACAGGGGTGTCTCCACGAGAAATTAAAGAAAAGTTATTTTTTAGTTACATCACGTGGAAGTACATAAGAACATCCTCATTTTGGTAAAAAAAAAATTCGTTCGATCATTTGGGCAAATTGGGGAAAGTTGTGAAATTTGGACTAAAAATGGAATTGCAGCCAAACTGTTATATATTTTTTGCAAAAATTTGGCAGGCTATTTCTTGATTACATATGTTAGTTTCTTTTAAAATTTCATCAAATTCGATTTAATTTTGGCCAAGTTAGCCGTAATCATTTTTTTACGTTTCTTCAGTATGTTTATATACATATCATGGAAGGCGGTGAATCGATTCTCACGAAATTTGAACTGAACATGCCTACAATAAAATGGTATCGTTCTAGTTTCTTAACTAGATTTTAAAGCGTACAAACTAAATTAAAACTAAAAAACCACCCTTAAAAATGACCAATTTACCCCTTTTCCCGAAAAAAAAGGGTTCCCCGTCTACTCAAAGTAAAAAACTCAGAGTATTCTTAGTTTCATCCATCCATGTTAAATTTTCTCTATAAATCTAAATTTCCTCCATTATTATACCAGAAAGTGATTCGTCATAAAAAAAATAGTATGAGCAAATCGTGCAGAGCCCACTTGAGCTCAACTCCGTTCTCGTGGGCAATAGACGACTTACCACACTTATTGCACAATATACTATACTTTTGAAAATCTCGTAATCAATGGGTTTAATAAAAACTAATAAGAAACAACGTTTTGGTTCTAAACCATTGACATAACTACTTTTTCCTTCTTCTTTTCGCGTCTGTAGGTAAAATTACGTCCTAAATGTCGAGGTAGTACCATCTGTTCCTGAAAGAATGCGTTAGAATGACATATTTAACTCCCTTATTGTATTAAATTGTGCATGCAAATGCCCATACCAAATGTTTGTAGATCATACTATACTTTTACATTATGTTAGTTCATCGTATTCTTTCTTTTCAGCTGTGGCACCCCCAACCCTCCAGTGCCCACCCACGCAATATTTCACAATAGATAAGACCTCTAAAATGGCTCTGGTCACATTTCCCTCTCCTATTACCAATGTAAGCTGGAAATATGTTAAGTCGTATCCATCTTGGGCCAAAAACTTGACAGGAACTTTGAGCGAAGGCAGGTGCGATATAGAGTTCATTGTACGCGATCCAGCTACCAAATTATCTACTTCGTGCTCTTTTAAAGTTATTGTAAATGTGTGATATTTTAATTTATATTTTTCTTAATCTTAGCATAAATGTTGTCACGTGAAATGTTCGTCATGCTTGGTAGAAATTTAACAAGAAATATAATATTATCTGAAATTCTGTGTTAATTTTATTTTTCCGTGATTTTTCCATGTCAGTTGTATCTACCGACATTGAACTCAGTTGGTACAACTCGATCTTAACCACGTAACCATAATTAATGGGGATATGTTCAGAAAAACAGCAAAATTATACAGTTGACAACTGATGACGTTTACGTATGCATTTATGGATAGTAATTAAATTTTCAGATTCTTGTCAGTATCCGTCAAATACCTAATACAATAAATATGGCAACGGTAAATGGACCAATTTCTTTTGAGGAAGCAAAAACAGCTTTTTCAATGTTACCAGCACAGTTTCCGAATGCGAACGATAAATTGAAAACCAAGCAATTTCTGGCAGCTTCTTCCTCGGTAATCACTTTAGTAGAAAGGTTTGGGAAACTATTTTCGCCAATAACTTACGATATGAATGGAAATATTTTAAAATTAACCACTAAATATGAGGAGGACAAAGAATCATGCGAATACATCGAGAATATGGTTTTAAAAGAACAAGAGGCTGGGGAAGTAATTGCCACAGATGCCTTAATGTGGTTGAGAAGAGCTCTGCATTTCTTTTGCACCTTTTTCCAGGCCGTTATAGATGATACTATGAGTGAGCGGTGTTCCCAAGATTTAACCCCTTTCATCAAAAATGCGTACAGTGACACCTTAGAGGAATATCACGGCTGGTTGGGCACACAACTGTTCAATGTACTCTCTCGATTTGCTCCAAACAGAAGACACCTGCTTTTCATGTTCGCTCTGGAAAGAGCTAGCCGTGACTCAATCGTCATTCGAGACATGCAAGCATATACGGAGAAGATGAAAGCGTGCGTGAGAAGGCTCAGTCAGTTTTACAAAGACCATCATTTAGAATCGTACGCTACCTTGTAATCATCATTTATGATGTCTAGAAAGGAAGGTATGTAAAGAATCTTTTAAATAAAGTATTACGATATTAGAGTCTATACTCGTGCAACTACTCCTATTTGTAAATATTTTGATGTTTATTAAAGTACTCTTGAAAAGATTGGTATACTTTCTTATCCCTAATGCAAGGAAGCAAGAAACTTAAATCCTTCTTTGATGATTGAGCCCTCTAAAACCATGGCTTGCTATTTTTCATTTTCTGAATAGAGATTCCGTAATACATAACGATTCATCAATATTTCAACAAGTTTTACTGCTATAAATAAATCTTTAAAATCACGCTTAGATATAATAATAATAATGCGTCTTAATTGATATTTTAACAATTAAAACAAAAAGATATAACAAGAATGCCGAGGTTCAACACAGTTGCTCTACCACCTAGCCATTCCGTATCAAATACAAAATACAAGAGAAAGGAATGAAAATATACAGAATAATAATTGATACTAGACAGTATACATTCTAATCTGTGACGACTGTAAACACATTATGTGTATATATCTGAGAAATACATCCATCTATCTATGCAACATAAATAGACGAAGAGTGATAAAAATATCATATATTTCTGTCTGAAATAAACGTGATTAAAACTTTTTTAACGCCTTATTTAGATTAACGTCCTGGCGAAGTTTAGCATTAGCTATTCCACCACTCAACCAGGACACAGATAATTATACAACGACCACTCCCTACAACATTGCCATCTACCGCAGCTGAGAACTCAGCAACTGGAACTGCAACTAACCGTGCTGTCTCTCACACAACCTCGTCTAATCCACTGCTACCAACCCATCCATACCATAGCCAGGATTCGAACCCGGGACTCCTTGGTTGCAAGCCTAACACGTGAGCGTTGAGCCACTGAGCCGTCATATTCCTGTTGGCAACAACAAATGACTTGACTTTTTTCTTGAAAGAGTATGTACTGGGAGAAGACTTGATGGAGGAGGGCAGCTTGTTAAAAAATTTAACAGCATTAAGGTAAAAGGTCTCTGGAATTGGGCCCAACAATGTCTGGGAACTGTATACATATCACAATGTCTAGTTGTACGTCCGCGCCTGTCACAACCTTTTTCAAATAGATACTTTGGTGTTTTTAGTTTATTGAGTTGGTAAACTAAACAATCCATGTGGATCACAAAAATCTGTTTCAAATATAACCATTTAGATTCCATAAATTTATTTGTGGTATGACCAAATTTTCTTATATTATAAGAAATTCTTAAACAAGCGTTTTGAAGTTTCTGAAGACTTTCTTTATCCTTATTTAATATAGCCAGCCAATAAACTAAATCACGATAAGCCACATAACTCAGTATTAATGAATCACACATCGGTACTAAGAATATTTTTATGAAAGTATAGTACTTTTAATATGCCAAAAGACTTTTGAATTATATTAAAAATGTGTTTTTGGAGTCGAAGGTTAGTGTCAAGAACAATGCCCAAGTTTTTGCAATACTCACTGAAAGGTAGAATCTTGCCGTTGAGAGTAATAGAAGATGCAGGGTTATTTAAAATTAACTCCCTATGCTTACCGTTCACAAGTACAGTTTTAGTTTCATGTTTTTATCATTGTTTCTAGCTCTAAATAGCGTGCAACAGTGCTGTTGAAGTACTCTAGCTAGCTCGGAAACCAGATTGAGTTGAGGACAGATTGTTATTATTAATCAAAAAGGTAGAGAGTTGCAGATAAACAATTTTTTCCAAAATGTTTGAGATAGTGGGCAGTATGCTGATAGGTCGATCATTGTTTAGAATAGAACAAACTTCCATAAGGTGGGAAAAGACCGGGATGTTAAACATTTGTTTATTATGAAGGTAAGACTACTAAAATGAGGGAGAAGTAAGGATAGCATTTTGAGGACAATTTCATCAATCAATCATCTTCATCATCAATCATTACTTTGGTTTTCGGAAAGGCTTGTCAACGAAAGGTGCTGTTTTATCGCTCTCCAATTACATATTAGACAGATTTGAAAACAAATCTAAATCAAACATAATATTTTTAGTCGCAAACTCCTCTATAAATCCTTATTTTACTATAAGGAAAATACCAGACTGCAACCAAAGTTACAAGTCTGGCGCGTTAAGTGTAATAATTGCATATTACCGTCAAAACACTAAAGCTTCGATTGCAACAAACACCAGCCGAAAGACTGATCCTACTTAAAGGAGCTCTCTTGCCAGTCGTCACACAGCACTTGCAGACTGCAGTTTCGAGCTGTTGGCTCTCGTCAGTGCAAGGTAGGCATGCGACGACCGGCACGAGAATCCTTTGACTACTTAGTACATCCCGCTATTTCTACAACAGCGACATGTAAAATAGCCAGCAGGCGCCATCCAGCGGTCCAGTGTCCGTTGCAATTGAAAAATAAATAGCCTGACTTGGCTTAGCATAGTTCAAATGTGCTTTTAGAGGGCGGAATATTAAACATAATATTTTTAGTCGCAAACTCCTCTATAAATCCTTATTTTACTATAAGGAAAATACCAGACTGCAACCAAAGTTACAAGTCTGGCGCGTTAAGTGTAATAATTGCATATTACCATCAAAACACTAAAGCTTCGATTGCAACAAACACCAGCCGAAAGACTGATCCTACTTAAAGGAGCTCTCTTGCCAGTCGTCACACAGCACTTGCAGACTGCAGTTTCGAGCTGTTGGCTCTCGTCAGTGCAAGGTAGGCATGCGACGACCGGCACGAGAATCCTTTGACTACTTAGTACATCCCGCTATTTCTACAACAGCGACATGTAAAATAGCCAGCAGGCGCCATCCAGCGGTCCAGTGTCCGTTGCAATTGAAAAATAAATAGCCTGACTTGGCTTAGCATAGTTCAAATGTGCTTTTAGAGGGCGGAATATTAAACATAATATTTTTAGTCGCAAACTCCTCTATAAATCCTTATTTTACTATAAGGAACCTAACCAGACTGCAACCAACAGCTACTCTCCGGGCTATGTGCCCCGCCAAGCGCTGAATTACAAGTTACAAGCCTGGCGCGTTAAGTGTAATAATTGCATATTACCATCAAAACGCTAATGCTTCGATTGCAACAAATACCAGCCGAAAGACTGATCCTACTTTAAGGAGCTCTCGTGCCAGTCGTCACACACCACTTGCAGACTGCAGTTTCGAGCTGTTGGCAAGGTAGGCATGTGACGACCGACACGAGGATCACTTGACTATTTAGTACATTTCGGTATCTTTGGGATAGCGACATGTAAAATAGTCAGCAGGCGCCATCTAGCGGTCCAGTGTCTGTTGCAATCGAAAAATAAATAGCCTGACTGGGCTTAGCATAATTCAAATATGCTTTTAGAGGGCGGACTATTTTACATGTCGCTATCCCAAAGATACCGAAATGTACTAAATAGTCAAGTGATCCTCGTATCGGTCGTCACATGCCTACCTTGCACTGACGAGAGCCAACAGCTCGAAACTGCAGTCTGCAAGTGATGTGTGACGACTGGCACGAGAGCTCCTTAAAGTAGGATCAGTCTTTCGGCTGGTATTTGTTGCAATCGAAGCATTAACGTTTTGATGGTAATATGCGATTATTACACTTAACGCGCCAGGCTTGTAACTTGTAATTCAGCGCTCGGCGGGGTACATATCCTGGAGAGTAGCTGTTGGTTGCAGTCTGGTTACATTCCTTATAGCAAAATAAGGATTTTATAGAGGAGTTTGCGACTAAAAATATTATGTTTATATATTCCGCCCTCTAAAAGCACATTTGAATTAGACTTATAGAAGTTATAAATAGAAGTGATGCAACAACGAAATATTAGTAGTTAGTCTCTTGTTATTGAGTTGATATACTTCGTCGCCCACCGTTTATTCTCCACTTTTTTAAATGTTAAACCGATTTTTTGTTAATGTTATAACACATTGCAATAATTTGTCTCATTGACCATCCATCTTCTGCTTTAGCAATAACTCCAGCTTTAATTTCCGCTTTACAATAAAAAATACAATGATACTTATATCTTTTTTATTTCGGCTACACATGACATTCAAATAGAGACAGATTTACAATAGAAAAAAATAGTTGTCCTTTGTCCTATTTTTTCCTGCTTACGACAGTACAACTCGCCCTTAATAATAATTAATGTCATAAAACAAGGGATGCGTTCAGAAAAAACAGCAAAATTATTTAGTTGGCAATTGTTGACGTTTATATATTCATTTATCAGTAGTTAGTAAATAAATTTTCAAAATCTTGTCAGAATCCGTCAGATATCAAATACAATAAACATGTCAACTGTAAATGGACCGACTCTTTTTGAGGACACAGCAACAGCTTTTTCTACCTTATCAGCACAATTTCCGAATACGGACGATAAATTGAAAACCAAGCAATTTCTGGCAGCTTCTTCCTCGGCAATCGCTTTAGTTGAAAGGTTTGGGAAAGTATTTTCACCAATAACTTACGACATGAACGGAAATATTTTAAAATTAACCAGTAAATAATATGAGGAGGACAAACAAGGATACGAGTTCATCGAGAATATGATTTTAAAAGAACAAGAGGTTGGGGAAGTAATTGCCACAAATGCCTTAATGTGGTTGAGAATAGCCCTGAGATTCATTCATACCGTTTTCATGTATATAATACTTGATTCTGATCCTTGGAGTGTTGACGACTGTTCCCAAGACTTAGCTCCTCTAATCAAAGATGCGTACAGTAGCACTTTAGAGGGATATCACGGTTGGTTGGGCACACAATTATTCAATGTACTCTCCCGGTTTGTTCCAAATAGAAAAGACTTGCTTTTCATGTTAGCTCTGGAAAGAGCTAATCTTGATTCAATCGTCATTCGAGACATGTACGCATATACGAACAAGTTGAGAGTGTGCTTGTCAAGGCTTATCAGTTTTACAAAGACCATCATTTAGAATCGTACGCTACCTTGTAAGCATCATTTATGATGTATAGAAAATAAGTTATGTAAAGAATCTTTTAAATAAGGTATTACGGTATAGAATCTAATAATACTGGTAAATATTTCGATGTTTATTAAAGTACTCATGAAAAGACTTGTATATTTTCTTATTTAATGCAAGGAAGAAAGGAACGTAAATTTTTTTCTGATGGTTAAGCCCTCTAATAATTCATTGCTTGCTATTTTTCATTTTCTGAATATATTCCGTAATACATTATGATTCATCAATATTTCAACAAGTATTACTGCTGTTAATAAATCTCCAAAACACACTTAGATATAAAAACAAAATTCAAGCAAATGCTCAAAAAAATAAATTAGTCTTTATTATTTAATAGTAATAAAATACAAAATTAAATGTAATTAAAAGTTCGTAATATTTATAAAATGATTCTAAAAAATTCTATTCTTATGGCAATTTTAAACACTTATTTTAGACTGATTGTTGCATGGTAAAATAAATAAAATAAACTCGTTTAGATTTATCTGTTCCACTTGAAGAACTGCCTTTTGTTGACTCTAGCCTTGAAGGACAGCCTTCAATTTGTCTCATTGGCCATCCATCTTCTACTTTAGCAATAACTCCAACCTTTCCATATCCGCTTTGTATTATGTTATATAATACAAATATAGTATTATTAAATAAGCTCAAATTAATCACTTTATTGTACCAAGTAAGTACAAAGTCATTGACATCTAATCTCTGACATCTCCTCCCTGTCATCCCATTCAGCCTACTCTACATCTCCCCTTCTTGTCCTTATCCCTAGCACAAGCAACTAAAATAAATGTTAAGTTTTCAATGTACATATAAATTAATGCAGAATAAAATCCTTAAATCTAGAAGGCAACTTCTTTTGCCTCTTCTCTCTCTCTTTTCCTCTTTCTGCTCCCTCCTGTTCTTTTTCTTTTTTATCTTGAACTTTTTCTTCTGTTATTTCTTGTCTATCCTGAGCTTGCTCATCACTATTTTCTGGTGGTAGTAATTGTAAATGTCTTCGATTTCTCCGTAATGCACCGTCTCCGGTATCTATATCGTATGATCTAGGCTCTTCCCTTTTGTTGATAATTTTTCCTTCTCTTTCCGCGGTGATAATCCAAACATCTCCTTTCTTAAGTTCCTTCAACGGTTTAGCTCGATACCTCTTGTCATAATGTTCTTTCTGTTTCTTCTTTTCTCTCTTCATATTCTTCCTGATGCTTTCGAGATTTGGTATATTCGGTTTTCTTCTTTTATTGGTAAGCTTTCACGAAGCATTCTACTCATCATTAGTTGAGCTGGAGATGCTCCACTGGATAATGATGTATTTCTATAAGCTAGAAGTCCCAAATATGCGTCGTCACTTTTCTTCAAAATTTTTTTCACTAATTTGACTGCATTTTCTGCTTGTCCATTTGCCTGTGGGTACCGTGGACTACTAGTAATCCATCCATTCAAATTTATACTCCTTTGAAAATTTTCTAAATTCATAATTATCAAATTGTCTTGCATTATCTGATCTTACTGTTTTGGGCACACCAAATCGAGCAAATGTTTCTTTCATATATTTTATTACAGACGAAGTCTTCATATTTTTCAGCTCGAAAATTTCTGGCCAGCGACTATAGTAATCTTGCATTACCATATAAACTTTTCCTCTTAACTCCAGTAGGTCTATTCCAATAGTATTCCAGGGTAGGAAGGGTGTTTCCAAGGCAATCATGGGCTCAAAGGGAGGCTTAGTATGTTTTAAACATTCTTCACAATTTTTTATTTTTTCTTCGATCTGATTTTTAATATTTGGCCACCATATTGTTTCCTTTGCTCTCTGAGAACATCTTACGATCCCAAAGTGTCCCGAATGTATATTTTTAATACAGTTTTTCCTCCACTCTTGAGGAATTACAATCCTATCTTTGTACGTTAGAATATTATTGTGCAAGGATATATCATTCTTATATTTTAAGTATGGTTGAAGTTCATTAGAGCAACTTTTCTTATTTGGCCATCCCTGAATCACAAATTCTTTAATCCTATTAAGGATTTCGCCGTTTTTGTGCATTTTTCATTTCTTCGGTTGAAAAATTTGAAACGCTTTCGATGGAATTAATTGAACTAATTTTTTCTGATAAAATAATGTCTTTATCCTGCTGGCCTGTGCACAATGGTTTCCTTGATAAGGCATCTGGGCAATAGAATTCCTTTCCTGGAACAAACTCTATCTTATAAGAAAATTTCATCAAGCGCATTCTAAATCGCTGCAACCTAGCTGTCAATTGATCTATCGGTTTATCTCCTAATATCCTTAAAAGTGGTTTATGATCTGTTCTCATTATAAACTTTTGTCCAATTAAAAATTGTTCTAGGCGTTCGGCTACCCATGTTAAGGCAAGCGTCTCTTTCTCGATCTGTGCGTATCGTTTCTCAGCATCACTTAACGATTTTGAACAAAAATAGATAGGTCTTCACGTACCATCATCTTGAAGCTGTTCTAATACTCCTCCAATTCCAAACGATCTAGAATCTGCTCCTATTCTGGTTTGACGATTTGTCTGATAATTTGCTAGAACAGGTGCTCTAGAAATCTCTTGTTTTAGATTATCGAAACATATTTGATGACTATCTGTCCATAAAAATTCATTTTTTTCATGAAGCAAATCTCTTGTGATTTAGTTGCAGCATTTTTTCTATAAATTTAGAGAAATATGTGTACATACCAAGAAATTTTCTTACTTCTGTTTTTGAAGTAGGTGCAGGATACTGTAGCACTGATGCAATACCGTCTGGATCAGATCTGATTCCTGCTTGGCTTACGTATACTCCCAAATACTTCAATTCTGTTAATCCAATTTGACATTTATCGAAATTGAGTGTAAGTCCGTATTTATTGAGTGCTGTCAAAACTTTCATCAAATTGTCGTTATGCTCCTTTATATTAGCACGCACCTTTGATAAGTATGTCGTCTGCATGCACTATTACCTCTGATAGACCTTCTTTCCACATTACATTTTTCAACACTTTTTGAAAAACTTCCGGACCACTCGAATCCCAAAGGGCAGTCTTTTATACATAAATCTGCCAAAAGGTGTTACAAATGTTGTATATTTTTGACACTGTTTGTCTAATTTAAGTTGCCAGAAACCCTTTGAACAATCCAATTTTGAAAAATATTTAGCCTTTTGTAATTTCCCACAGGTTTCCTCTACTGTTGGCAATTGGTATATTTCCCTGACTACATATTTATTCAATTCAATGAAGGCTGTGCATATACGTATACCCTTCGGTTTTTGTACTACCACCAATGGTGAGCACCATTCTGTGGCTTTATTCACTTCCAATTACATCCTTAACAGTACCCTTCGAGGTGTTTGCAATGCTACTGGTTCAATATTCTTCTTTAGCTTTATATAGTACTCCTTTAATTCACCTAATCCCTCGAACAGGGCTGGAAATTTGTGCTTAACATCCGCCTTTGTCAGTACTACTGTCACTGTTCGCTGCACTCACCTCACACACCTGTTTTGGCCACTTGATCATGTAGAGGGCTTCTAATGCGTCCCAGTAAATTTTCGTGAGTTTTCACAACAAACAGTTTGACATTCTTCTCTTTCCCTTGCCAAGTCACTGGTAATTTAATTGTTCCTTTTACTTTTAGTTCTGAATGTTTATTATCCCCTGGGCCGACAAGTTTGGTCTTGGTTACCTTTAACTTTATTCGATTATTTTTAGCAAGTTCTTTGAATGTTTTTTTTGTTATTATCGATTCATCTGCACCTGAGTCCACTTTAAATGTCACTTTTGAATTTAGGATATTAACACTGACGATCCATGGTTTACATACACGGCTTATGTTTTTGACTTCCGATACTTCATTGGTTGAAGTCGAATCGCTGCTGTTGCTGCTATCTGTGTCCCCACTTGTAACGTCTACACTGTCCACTATTTGGATCTTGCACATCTTGGCAAAATGTCCCCTTATTTTGCACCTTGAGCATTTTTCCTTTATCGCCGGACAATCTCTGAACCGATGTGTTGGTTTTTTTCCACATCTGAGGCACTGTAACTCTCCATATTTTCGTTGCGTTGTTTCCTTTTCTACTTTCTTATATTTCTTTTTGAACTGTTTCCCAGTTACTTTATCTATTTTTATAATGTTTCCACGTAACTCCTTATTTTGCTCACGAATTGTCTTCTCTGCTTGCGTTACTTTTTCAATTCTTTCCTAACGTGAGTTTCTCATCTAATTGCAACTGCTCTGATAGTTTATGATCCCGGATGCCTACTGCTAGTCTATCTCTCATTAGCTCATCATTTAACTGACCATATTCACATGTTCTTATCAACTTGTTTAAAGCATCTAGATATTCTTTCACAGTTTCGCCTTCCTGTTGATTTCTTAAACTGAATTTGGCCCTCTCATATATTATATTTTTCTTTTCTTTTAGTAATCACTGAATAATTTCTTAGCTTCCTCATAATATATTAGATCTGTTTCCTGTTTCTTCAATTTTTCCAATATTGTATCCACTTTCGGGCCCATATGCAGCAGAAGATTTGTCACTTGCAACTTGTGATCCATCTTATCTAGCTTTGTAATTAGCCTAAAACGTTCGTAATGGGATATCCAAGACACCCAATTATTTTTTCAAAGCTAAATTTCTCGATCGTTGGGATTGAGTGCATGCTGCTGCTGCTTGTGCCTTGCTGCTGTATTTCCGGTGTATGGATTTGTAAGGCTGCTACAGTTTGTCTCAACTCTTGTAGTTCCTTGTTTATTTTTTGTACTGGTTCTGGATCCATTTTAGTTTGGGTTCTGCAAGTTTCCTCCAGCCTTTGCTGAATTTTGTTTATTTCGTCACTCGCCTCTAACCTGACACCATGTATTATGTTATATAATACAAATATAGTATTATTCAATAAGCTCAAATTAATCACTTTATTGTTCCAAGTAAGTACAAAGTCATCTAATCTCTGACATCTCCTACCTGTCATCCCATTCAGCCTACTGAGAAATAGAGCCAGATTTACATTAGAAAAAAAAAAGTTGTCCTATTTTTTTCTGCTCACGACAGTACAATTCGCCCTTAATAATAATTAATGTCATAAAACAAGGGATGCGTTCAAAAACATTGAAATTATACAGTTGGTAATTGTTGACGTTTATATATTCATTTGTCAGTAGTTAGTAAATAAATTTTCAAAATCATGTCAGAATCCGTCAGATACCAAACACAATAAACATGTCAACTATAAATGAATCGATTCTTTTTGAGGACACAAAAACAGTTTTTTCAACGTTACCAGCGCAATTTCCGAATGCGAAGGATAAATTGAAAACCAAGCAATTTCTGGCAGCTTCTTCTTCGGCAATCACTTTAGTTGAAAGATTTGGGAAAGTATTTTCGCCAATAATTTGCGACATGAACGGAAATATTTTAAAATTAACCAGTAAATATGAGGAGGACAAAGAAGGATACGAGTTCATCGAGAATATGATTTTAAAAGAACAGGAGGTTGGGGAAGTAATCGCCACAGATGCCTTAATGTGGTTGAGAAGAGCCTTGAATTTCATTTGCACCTTTTTCCAGGATGTAATAATTGATACTTCGAGAGAGCCTTGTTCCCAAGATTTAACTTTTTTCATCAGAGAAGCGTACAATGACACTTTAGAGGCATATCACGGCTGGTTGGGCACACAATTATTCAATGTACTCTCCCAATTTGCTCCAAATAGAAGGCATCTTCTTTCCATGTTAGCCCTTGAAAGAGCTAGTCGTGACTCAATCGTCATTCGAGACATGCACGCGTATACGAACAAGATGAGAGCGTGTGTGATAAGGCTTAATCAATTTTACGAAGACCATCATTTAGAATCGTACGCTACCTTGTAATCATCATTTATGATGTCTAGAATGGAAGGTATGTAAAGAATCTTTTAAATAAAGCTTTACGATAGTAGAATCTAATAATACTCGTGCAAGTCCCTCATATTTGTAAATGTTTCGATGTTAAATTAAAGTACTCATGAAAATACTTGTATGTTTTCTTATCTAATGTAAGGAAGCAAGGAACGTAAATTCTTTTCTGATGGTTAAGCCCCTAGCAGTCCGTGGCTTGTTATTTTTCATTTTCTGAATAGATATTCCGTAATACGTTGCGATCCATCAGTATTTCAACAAGTTTTACTGCTATAAGTAAATCTCCAAAATCACGCTTAGTAGGCCAGAAGTCAGGTGGATTAACATCGTTTCAAATCGGATAAAAGATTTTATTGTTGGAATCAGTTCATTATAGGCCTCTTTTAGACATGCAACTAAATATCAATTTCGAAATTACAAATGTGTACAATTATCGGTGGTTATTACCATTAGGCGCTCGTTTGCAAACCACCCTACGGTAGAGCATTTGGCGCTTTTTTCTAAGTGATGTTTCGAATAATAGACTTAATCCACTTTTTGTTTATTTGGTTAACTTAATTCTTATTCTTTTAGTCTCTACTGCCAATACATTACATTAGCTTTAATTTTGAAGTTGTAGGTCTAAAACGTTCTCTTGCTTCAATAAAACTGCGAGTGTCGGTTTCATTATCGTCTGCATCGTCTTTATCAAATTCAGCCTCCTGGTGTTTATCCTGTTCCAATAAAGCTAATACCTTATCTTCGGTTTCTTCGGCTTGATCTAAGTCGTCTACATATTTAACATGTTATCCACAACTTCTTTTGGGTATTTAAAAGAGTTCGAATAATAAATTCGTTTGTTCGTTTTCCCCTTACTTGGCTTCATAAAATACATGTTTGAACAACATGCAGATAATCATGTCTTAAGGATTAAAAGGTCAACGTCTTCACCAACTATAATTACTGAATCGTAGGCAGCCTGCTCAACAACGAAAACTATAGTGGTAAGCTTTTTATGTAACAGTGATATAAGCCGATTTTTATTTTGATCGTTTGATAGAAATTTCTCCTGTTGTATTGTTGCTGTCATAGACTCATCAAAATTTACGGTTGCAGAAACATTTCTTTTAGCTCGTCGTTGACGCTCACCAGATTTTGAGCTTTTATCAGATGCATCGATGGGTACCCGTCGAAGGCTATAATACTTCTGAATATAGCCTACATACTTAGCTAGGATAGAAGTGAATATCTCCTGTTGACGCCACACAACTCGATGAAGTAAAAACCCACCATCTACGACGTGTATTTTATTGCGAAAATTAATATTATCAGTTAATATTACCAGTATATATGGAAAATGACATTAGTAAAATGCCTGAATTGTTTACCACGAAACTACAACAAAACATAAATAGCTCCACAAGAAGAAAATTAATGTATAGAAAAAAATTAAAAGAAAAGAATGGATACCATCAGGCTTAGTTAAATCGATAAATAAAAGAAACGAACTTATTATAGGTCACAAATGGAAATTTTGCAAATGAATATAAAATATATAGGAATAAATTGAATGATTTGATAAAAATGACAAAAATAAATTATTATAAAAACCTAATCAATAAAAATAAAGACTCCCCTAGTACTGTCGTGAGCAGAAAAAAATAGGACAACTTTTTTCTAATGTAAATCTGTCTCTATTTGAATATGTAATGAGTAGCCGAAATAAAACAGATCACTTTTAATTTATTTTTTATTTTAATGCTGTAATTATTGCTATAGTAAATGATGGATGGTTAATGCGACAAATTGCACTGCGTTATAACATTAACAAAAATTTGGTGTGTAACATTTTAAGAAAGTGGGGAATAAACGGTACGATTAGTAGAAGTCCTTATTTTACTATAAGGAACGTAACCAGATTGCAACCAACAGCTACTCTCCAGGCTATATGCCCCGCCTAGTGCTGAATTACAAGTTACAAGCCTGGCACATTAAGTGTAATAATCGCATATTACCAACAGAACGCTAATACGGTAATATGCGAGTAAGTGTACGACTCTCCGGCATCTAGGTGGTGTAGGATGCTTCCGTCTACGAGCTGCGCGTCCTCTCCGTAATCCCCACATCGTCCTCTCATTGAGATGGACCAGTGCACATTTGCCCAACCCGAACTGTATACCGACAGCCTGCGTGTACTCCTGTACCACCCTAAGGGACTGTTGGAGATCCCTCTCTCCAGAGACATAAAGTTTAAGGTCATCCATATAAAATAGATGGGTAACCTTATGCCTCCTGTCGCCGGGGGTACCGCAGTTGTAACCGCGGGTTTTCCGGAACGAGACGGATAATGAGTCTTTATTATTACTATTGGAGAAAATAAATCATAAAAACTCGATTTTTTAGTTTCTCGCATTCCAACCATCAAAAAGTGAAAGCCGATAAGGGACCAGTTCAAACTGAAAGTATTGCTGCAAATCTTTATCAGATTTCTTAGCAAGTAAAATTCTTTGAAAGAGTAACGTTGAGTTAACTGGAATGGCATCATCTTGTATTTTAATCATAGAATTAACTGCTCGAAGAGAAAAATAATGCGATACGGTGCTTGACTTCCCCCGCCTGTAATTTCAAGAATATTAACACTACGTAAAAATTTCGATAGAGCATTTACTTATCTTTAACTTTGATAATCATCTTTTTTTCGTAGGACCATTCAAAATCAAGATATTTGCAATAAAATGATTTTTAAGAGATATTGCCCTAACATTGGGGGTGGTCCGGGGGCAGACGAGGGGGAAAAATTAGTATGTCTAAAAGATGCCTATAATGAACTGATTTCAACAGTAAAATCTTTTGTCCGATTTAAAAGGGTATTTACGTATTCCCAACTCCCTGACGACTGGCCTACAGATATAAAAACAAAATTCAATCAAATGCTCAAAAAATAAATGAGTCTTTATTATTTAGTAGTAGTAAAATACAAAATTCAATATAATTAAAAATTGGTAACATTTATAAAATGTTCGTAAAAATCCTAATATTATGGCAGTTTTAAGCACTTAATTTAGACTAATTGTTGCATGGTAAAATAAATAAAATAAACTCGTTTCGATTTATCTGTTCCACTTGAAGAACTCCCTTCTGTTGGCTCTAGCCTTGAAGGGCAACCTACTCTCCGAATATACCCTTGGTACCTTAAAGCTTTGGGGTTGCATCGGCCTTGTGACCCGGATATGCTCCCAATGGCATCCTGCCTGACTTGTTATCATATTCTGAAAATTAAATGAAACCTATTAATTTATTATTGCAGCCCCGATTTTACACCCCCAATTCAATAACTCGCAAAGTTTCCTAAATTTTTACTACAAATTGATGGGCGAAAGTCTTTTTTCTTATGCAAAATCGCATTCTAAACATTTTTTACTCTAGTCATTTTTCATTAAAATTAATAAAGACGACGCAAATCGCGTTTTTATATGAATCCTTAAAAGCGAAAAAAGTGATTCAAGACGTTAAGAGTTGGTCGGATAGTCCAGGGCATTTAGATCAAAATCGCCCGAGTAGCGGAAATTTTTAGGCACAGCAGATATCGAGATGCAGTTTTCTGCATTGTGTTCAGGAAGGTCCCAGGAAACGGCTCTACATAGTCTGGTTTAGCCATTTTTTGTGAAAAATGCCTTCTGGGCCGGAAAATGCATTTTCCAATTGCATCATTACTTGCACCGTTATAGGAACGACTGGAAACTAGGAAAAATTGCTCGGAAATCGTTACTCGGGGGTTTTCGGGGCTGCCGAACTCGATTCTGGCATTGGAATTACCCGGGGGCGGCTCTGCGGGGGTATCCGGGGGCCATTCTGTGGGAGAAATTGCATAATCCATGAAAATCGCTCCAAACTCGTTACTCGGGGGTTTTCGGTGATGCCGAATTCAATCCTAGCATTAGTTTTCCCCGGGGGCGTTCGGGGGTCCCTCTGTAGGGTTGTCTGGGGGTGATTGGGGGGGAAATGGCAGCGTCCATGAAAATCTCTCCAAAATCGATACTCGGGGGCTTTCGGGGATGCCGATTTCAATTCCGGCATTAGACTTCCCCGGGGGTGCTCGGGGGTGGCTCTGTGGGAAATGGTAAAGGAGAAAGTGAAAAATCACAAATTATGAAAATAATGCTTTATTCAAATAACAAATAGGAGTTTTTATTAATGTTGAATTATTCATTATAAACTTCAATTTTTAGCTTAAATACTAAACATCTTGTTCAAACTCTTCTTTTTCTTCCCCTTCTTCATCTTCTCCCTCTTCTTCATCTTCTTCCTCGTCACTATTCTTGGCCCCGTTGGAAGTGCCTTTTTGGTTTGAGCAATTGCCATCGCAATGCTTGCATGCAAGTGAGCACTCCAACCCACTTCGGCGGCACCCGCACCTCGTGCAACAGTCGGTTTGACAAGAACAAGAAATTTTGCTTAAAATTTCCTCGGGACCGGCTTCTTGGGTCATGGTCTCAGGACTGAGCTCTCCATCCACCAATTCCCACCCCTATTCCAACGGATCTAAGGTCTCATCTTGACCTTGTGAACCATACCAAGCCTGTACTTGGAAATAGACACGCTTGATATGCTCGGTTAACGCATTGGCGGAATTATGCGTGCAAGATCGACTTTTTTAGAATTGAAGGCTTCAGCATACCTTTTTGCTCGATAGCTTTGGACGAGCTCAATCGCAGGTTTATTTAATATTCAATCTAAATTTTTATTATTCATACCCCTGGGGAAGTCTAATGCCAGAATTGAATTCGGCATCCCCGAAAACCCCCGAGCGACGAGTTTGGAGCGCTTCCCATGGACTATGCTATTTCCCAGAATGACCCCCAGACAACCCCACAGAGGGACCCCGAGCGCCCCCTGGAAAATCTAATGCTGGAAATGAATTCGGCATCCCCGAAAACCCCCGAGTAACGAGTTTGGAGCAATTTTCATGCACGCTGCCATTTCTCCCCCAATTCACCCCCCGCGCACCCCCGGGTAATTCTAATGCCAGAATCGAGTTCGGCAGCCCCGAAACCCCCCGCGTAACGATTTCCGAGCGATTTTTCCGAGTTTCCAGTCGTTCTTATAATGGTGCAAGTAATGATGCAATTGGAAAATGCATTTTCCGGGCCAGAAGGCATTTTTCAAAAAATGGCTAAACCAGACTATGTAGAGTCGTTTCCTGGGACCTTCCTGAACACAATGCAGAAAACCGCATCTCGATATCTGCTGTGCCTAAAAATTTCCGCTATTTTTCCTAACTTCCCTGGACTAGGAGTGTATTAGTCATCCATGCTTCCAATTTTAATTGTAAATGACTTCACGTCAATAAAATGACGCAGCTGAATGTACGGTGTGCTTGGAGGGCGAGAGATAGAGTGTAGTAGAATATGACATTAGACAAATTTATTATACCTAATCTTTAAATTTCTCTGTGCATTTGAGGACATTAGGGCTAATTTTATTTTAGTTCTACAAAAGGGAAAATGTTTATTTTAATGATACCTATGCGGGACGATAAAAATTATTTTTGCAAATCGATAATAGAAGAAAAAAAAATTATTTTTTTATATATACTTTTTTTTCTCTCATCGTCCCACATTGTAACATGTTTTTAATGTCTTTTAGTGAAAGCCGTTTTTTAAAATAATGATTTATATGAGAGTAATTTGCACCCTCTTTCCGGCTTATATCCGGAGCGCTCTTAAAACGGAAAGGTTAATTGATGGTAGTTCCAAAATTTGTATTCTGATGCAAAATGGCATTTTAATAATTTCTTCTCTTTTCGTGTATAGGGTAAAAATAAATACTAGGAGATATTCGTGTTTTGAAACTGTAATTTTTGGACTACTATGATTACCTACGAGGACAAAACGAGAGAGTTAAGGACTAATATTTTGGAATTATGTATTCTTATGCAAAAACGTATTCTAAACATTTTTTAAATCATCATATTTTTCTTAAAAAGTAATAGAAACAGCGTAAATATCTTTTGTTCTAAAAAAACGTTTATGAGGACACATTTAACCCTTCCACAAAATTGACCGAAAATTAAATAAAATGTTGAAAATTTCCTGACATGCTCAACAGCAATAAAAAAATTACATATAAACGGACCTAAAAAATGATTTTCACCCCTTTGGTAGCCAAAAACACTTTTTCAAAACGAAGTTGTGCGCTTTTCCGCCCCTTAAACACGATTTAAACTATTTTTAAGGGTGTATAAACATTATTACTGATAATTTGATAAATATACACTACTAGTAATATTTCCATATTTTCCCCCATCAGTTTGTAGTAAAAATTTAGGAAAAACTGTGTTTTTCGGGAGTTCACTCAATGTTCACACCCAGTAAAGGATTAAAACGATTAGGATTATTTTTGTTTGTTATTTCAACTTTATTAGTAGCCCAGCAACTTAAGGGTTTCACTACTGAAAATTCCCAGCAAGCTGAATTTTTGCATATACCTTCATTTAAGCGTTATAAATAATGTGTGAAAAGTCCCCATCGATATCGTGTACACTTCAAAAGTTATACGGGGGTCAAAGGTCAAGAAATTGGTTTCACGTTAATACCTCGCTTGCTACTGGTCAGATGATAATTTCTGCAGTTACAAAAGTTGTCGGTAAGGAAATGCTCTATAAAAAAGGTTCTTTACATTTTTCACGTAGGAGCTACCGTTTCCACGTTATACGCCGCACAAAGAGTCAACATGATGAAATAGCGCTGCAATAGTGATGCATTCGTCTCCTCACCACCTTCGAGGTAGAATGCAAGGCGCGCTTTTTTACATGGTTTCCCCAATAGGCCTAATCCATGTTTTTGTCAAAATAGGTGAAAAATCAACACTCCTCTTCTTCATCCTCTTCTACCGGTAGCAATGATTCCTCTTCTTCGTTTGCTTTAGTGTCGCCATCATCAATTTCTTCAAAAAGGTTTGTTCCTTCGTATTAAAAATCTTGCGGGTTGATATCTTTAGACGTATCTGCCGAATCATCACTGGGAGGTGCATTGAGACAGGATTGACCATGGCAATGTCCACAAACAGCAGAACATGGTAAATAAATTTTTCTGCAACCGCAGTTCGTCCCACAATCTTTTGTGCAATTACAGAAGATCATATGGAGGTGTTCATCGGGCGCAAGCGGTAGTAACATCATGACAGGCTCTAAAACATGATCTTTCATGACCAATCCTCACTGTTCAGGATTTAGTTCATTACCCAGCCAAGTTTGTACTTGATAATAAACCTGAAATAGATGCTGTCTTACGGCTTCAGTTGTCGGTGGAAGTGATTGTAGTTTTACAGGTTTATTGAACCTAGTGAATTTAGCGAAACTCAAGTATCGGTAGTGAAACTTCTTTAATTGGAACTCCATATATCGCCAATAAGAAATGTACTCCGTTATTAACAATAACTTCGGAAGAGCAAGTCCCCTGCTGAAACATTTCCGATGAACGATGCAAATCTTGGCGATTTTCAAGTAACTGTAAAGCTTTCTTTTTACCTCGATTGAAAAGTGCGGAAGTTGTATCGCATCCAGTTATAGCACGTAAAAATAAAAGATGTTGTTTGCAATTTGTGTAATGAATATATTTTTGTCTGGTTTTTTAAAAAAAATCGCTGATGTGAAGAAGCACGTGCAATGAGAAGCACTAGCAAATCTACATCTTCTCCCATAACAACAGCTGTATTTGCATGTGGTATTTCAAGTGCTATCTCTATTATCATAACGTCAACATCATCCCGAGCTTGCTTAGCAGCAATGTTCGCAGTAGCTAATTTTTGTAACAGCATCGAAATGAATCTATGTTTATTGACGATTGACTAGGAATTTTTCTTGATTCACTGGTACATGCATCGTTTCATCGAAGACAACATCGGAAGATCCAGAAAGTACATTGGATCATCGAAGCCGTACCATTGCTTTGATATTCTTACTAGAATCGTTATATCCATCGAATACAACTATTATATTGGAACCGATACTTGAGCTTTGCTAAATCCACTAGGTACAATAAATCTGTAAAACTACAATCACTTCCACCGACAACTGGAGCCGCCCGACAGCATCTATTTCGGGTTTATTATCAAGTGCAAACTAGGTTGGGTAATGAACTAAATCCTGAACAGTGGGGATGGGTCATGAAAGTTCATGTTTTAGAGACTGTCATGACGTTACTGCCACCTGCGCCTGATGAACTCGTCCGTATGATCTTCTGCAATAGCACAAAAGTTTGTGGAACGAACTGCGGTTGCAAAAAAATTGGTTTACCATGTTCTGCTGTTTGTGGACACTGCCATGGTCCATCCTGTCTCAATGCACCACCCAGTGATGATTCGGCAGATACATCTGAAGATATCAACCCGCAAGATTTTGAATACGAAGGAACAAGTCTTTTTGAGGAAATTGATGATGGCCACACTAAAGCAAACGAAGAAGGGGAATCATTGCTCCCGGTAGAAGAGGATGAAGAAGAGGAATGTTGATTTTCCACCTATTGTAACTAAGACATGGATTAGGCCTATTGGTGAAATCATGTAAAAAACGAGCCTTGCATTCTACCTCGAAGGTGGTGGGGAGACGAACGCATTACTATTGCAGCACTATTTCATCATGTTGACTCTTTGTGCGGCATATAACGGGGAAACGGTAGCTCCTACGTAGAAAACGTAAAGAACCTTTTTTATAGAGAACTTTTGTAACTGAAAAAATTATCATCTGACCAATAGCAAGCTTGTAGCAACTTATTTCCTCCTTAAATTACTGGGCTATAGTCCAATATTATCAAACTATAATAAAGAAAAGGTTTTTATCGAAATTTTTGCAAAAGAATGGGTAAGGCGTAAGAAGTTTTCCATAAGGGAGAAGCGAAAGGGTTACATAATGTGGTTACCAAAATGGTGTATTCTTATGCAAAATGGCATTCTAAACACTTTTTTATTCTACATATTTCAGTAAAATCAATAGAAACGGCGTAGGAATTAATTCTGCCATTTTAGGTCCGCCATTTTGAATTTTCCAATTTTCACTTCGGATTCGTAATCGGCGACCCCAAAAACATACAAATTTTAGCCGATTTAATTGAAAATTTTGCGAGTTATTCAATTGGGGGTGTAAAATGGGGGCTGCAACCCTCCCGGGGTGAGTGCAGTAATTTTCAAAGCTACGCATTTCATTTCATTAAAGTAGTAACGATTAAGAACTTATACCCTTTTTGCATTCATTTCCTCTAATACTAGAAAAGATACAACTTGAACCTGTTGAGATGTTATACAACTAATTTAAAATCATATTTTTAAGTTAAGAAACAAAATTAATAAATAAAAATAAAATAAAAATAAAAAAGAGTTAAGTCTAGCCAATTTTTGCAAATAACTTACGCTGTAGCTATCGGGAGAATTTGACATGTACTGCACGCCACTGGGACAAATCAAAACTGCCTTGTATCTTCCCGCAGTATGATAGTTGGTATAAGTCGCCCGTTCTTGGATTGAGTTTGACATCTCAGAATCAGGTTCATCTAGAAAGATATTAAGTTTATAAACGCTAAACACTACAAATATGTGAGGTGGATACCTCATTCAAAATTATCAATAGAAAATCGTGCCAGTAGGTGACCGAGAATGCTTCTTGACAGAGGGGGAGTAATAGTTTGAGGACAACATCCAAAGCCTAGTTTTAATATTTTATTTCACAGACTATGTTGAACAAAACAGTAACATTTGGCACAAGAGGTACATTTTCCATAAAGAATCTAAAAAATTTAAAAAACGTGAGGGACCATGGGAATACGAACTCTTAAAGTTTGTGATTTTCTTTTGTTTCGCAATTTTTTGACTTCCTATTTCCATTTTTTAAATAAACCGAAGCGGGAATCTGTCAATGATAAATTTTATATTCTAACTACCAACTACATTTTTGTTAGATTTTTGAGCGTTGTCGCATGAAATTGACAAATAATTATTGAGTATTCAAATCAAGAACTTGCTGGTATCGATCTTCATTTAGGAAATGTCAACGGAAATGCACTGTTAGCGAGTAGAATGTATGCTGAAGATTTCTCAAGTCGGTAACTGCCCCCACGATCAAAATTTCAATATTTATCTCTGATCGAGAGCAACTGATAGTACAAAAGTTAAAAAAGAAAATTGAGGAATAAGAGGACAGCATAATTGCCAATAATTCCAGAATCAATGTTTGAAGGTTGGTTGCTCAAGAGGGCATGATAGAAAACATTATGTAGGAAGTTTTTCATAACAAATACTCCATACCATGTGCACATGATACGGTCCTGAAAATTTAACATTAGATTTTTGTTATTGGTTGGAGGGAAAATGCCACATAAGTAAAGTATTTACCAGGTTACAAATTAAACAAGCTTCGATTGAAATAAGATTATGAATTTTTACAATATATTTATGTCATATTATGAAATAACGCAACATCTGGACGATGACTTCCTTGATAAAATCAAGGTGGATAAGATTTAACCAGCACGCTCCCCGAGTCGTCTGAATCCCTTGTAGCATTTTGTTCCTGTATTTCCAATTCTTCAATTATGCCATGTTCCTGTGTATTACTGTGGTCCGGAATGATGGATAATTATGGCACATAGCATACTATTCGAAATAAATAGGGAGTAGTCTGAATGTAATTACAAAAAATGTTCAGGTTGTATCAGCATGAACATGGATCACATTCGACAGTTTCTAGGAATGGATTACTAATTTTTCGATTAAATATCTTACGTAACTTTGTCCAACGAATCTGATATCAGTGTCATAAATTCGATAAAGTTTGACACAGTTAAATATGACAAACTTTGAGACGACCTTCTTCCATTTGCACGCCCACCATCCCTTACAATGTCTCTTGATATATGCCCGTTGTACCAAATTTTATTGTTTTGCGTAAAACAATTTTTGAAATAAAAAATGAGAACCAGAATTTGAATGCCATGTCCCTACTGTTGCAGCTGTTTTATTGAGAATTTTCGGGCACCTGTTGATTTGAAACTTTATTATTACTTTTGAAAGAAGAATCCACCCCTCAAAAACTGTATAAATCACTGGCAAAGTTTGTCAAAGTAGTTTTAATGCTGAAAAATGAAATCAAATCGAACTTCCTCAAGAAACTGACTTACCGGTAATGTTGATAGTAAAATGACAAAAAGCTCTGTTGCTCGCCTCGTCATTGGCGACGTATGTGATGTGATGCAATCCACGACCAAACTCGCTTCCAGGTTCCTGTTAAAAATATACGTGCCTATATTATTTATAACTACAACTGATAGAAAAATACAAACAATTGATGCAAAATTCGACATCTAATTTTGCAACTGTTGGACAGGCAAATTCTACAAGAAATGAGTGACGTTTATCCATTATATTTAAATCAGCAGAGGATTTTAAAACAGACTGCAGACGGTTTTTAATGTTATCAGCTGCCATCGCTACAGAGGAGGTGGCTGAACTCCATCAGCATGTCAAGCTGACGCTACGTCAGTCAACTTAGAAAAGCCAAACGTCCGCGATTTGTAATTCCTTCTACTGAAATTGTCTCTTGGTAATTTATTATAAAGTTGGACAAAAGACTTGAAATTAGTAAGAAAACAAATATACGTACATAAACTAGAATCAGAGAAGGAAAAATATTTAATTGGACTGAATCTGCAGTAGGTTCTTGACGAAACATATTCAATAGAATAATTATAATACACACTTGGTTTGCTGTTTCATGGGTTTTGTTCAGTTTTATCTGACATATGTTTGGGCCTTGCGACCATTATCAAAGCGTCTTAAAAACTGACCTAAAAGTGACCGTTTACAATACATATATCTCTGAAATACTCTACCTACTTAAAAAGGAATAATAACTTGATTTGCTATTTCTTTACATTTAACAATACAATCTGATACTAGAAACTGCGTTTTAATTTTATTACAGCGTCTATTATAGGGATATTCACAAATTCTATTTGTGTATTTGTAACATTTTTATGGTTTCTTAGAGCCTTCTTAATTTCTAAAATTTCAAGCATGTCTAGGATTTTTCCTTTGTTTACATTATGCAAAAGTTTAACATTACTACCGTTAAAAAACTGATTTTGCTCAATGCAATGTTCGGCGAAACCAGTTGATTTCTTATTGTCTGAAATAGACTTTCTGTATTCCCTTAACCTCACTCATATTTATGCTGCGGCTGAACACGAAAAAGCCCTCACGGTTGGGAAAATAAAAAAGTTTGATGCGGAGCTTCAGTTGAGACCATAGAGGTTTTTGCTTAAAAATATTTGGGCCGCGAAGGCGAAGACTTAAAACTACCCTTTTTAACCAGGTTGCAGCCTGGCAAGCTAGATCTTAACAGCTCGTCACGAAAAGTATGCGGGAACCAAAATAGGAAAGCCTAATTAGACGGTGGACATCTACAACTTAAGTTAAATAGGAACCGAACCGAATTCACTAGTATATTAGCTTAATACACTTAAAATCACTTTTAAAATAACTACTTGGGATATCACTCGCGAAAACTTAACTAGGAGTCACTGTCAATTTCTGAACTTACTTTGGGTCCACGGTGTTCAGGTATTTATATGTTTAGAGACGGTTGCATTTTTCGTGCCCCGCGAGTCTCGTGTCCCGTTTTAAAATCTGGAAAAGGCTGGATATCGCTCCGTGCGGGCGAGATGACTCATCGATTGCGAAATATTGTGCAAGATGTAAAAAAGTTGAAATTTCGATATGAAGCCTATATGATCGTGTTGTGCTTAAAAAGATGAATTTTTTTTATATAGGGTGTATGTCTGAATCGATTTAGATTAAAAAGTTATTGAAGGTTTTTTTTATATCGAGAAATTGAGAACATATCGGATCACCCCGTAATGCAGCGTTAAAGCCACGCACGAACTATTAAAGTGATATACCATCCTTCGGAGGGGATGTAAAGCCGTCGGTCCCTTGTCTATTAAATGTTAGGCAAGTAAAAGATCCCTACTCTTTTTAAGGAAAGAGGTTCGGCAAAAATTCCTGGTTGGGGGTAGCTACAGGCGTCGGTGTTAGGCCTCAGTAGCGGAAATAGGCCGACATTATAAATGTATAAAAAAAACTATTAAAGTGGATACCATTTGCGTACCGATGCCAGCAGGCTGAATGAAGCGAACGCAAACTATGTTTTAATAATTAATAAGGTTACAGATGTTGTATACAGGGGGTGATGATAAAGTAAGGGGCAACCAAATTTATTAATATTTTAGGAAGGCTGCGGATACTGTGCACGAGGACGATAAGAAAGTATGGATAATAAGAATTAATTACGAATGTCGTATACAGGGGCGATGAGAAGTTAACAAAGAATTAGAAAGGTCGCGAATTTTGTATACGGGGGCGATGAGAAAATAAGGATGAGAAGGGTTAATTAAGAATTGAGAAAGGCGATGAATGTCGTATACGGGGGGCGACAAGAAAGTATTGCTTATAAAAATGAAGTGGTGAATGTAATATACGAGAGGCGGTCACTAAGTATTGAAAATTGAAGTAGAAAACAGATTGTAGAAAGTTAACGAAATGAAGTAAAATGTTGTGACTATAGGTACGGATAGTAGTTTTGATCCTGTTGATGACTATAGGCGGGTGGTATTTTTAAGTTGGGTTTTTTGTAATGTTTTGTTTGTAAAATGACTAGGATGAATGTTGAAAGTTTGGTATCGGTGAATTTAGGTTACATTAGAATCATGGGATATTCGTGAATTTTTTCAGATTTTGTTGGCCTTGAATGTAGTTTTTTGATGTTTTTAGTATCTGGATGACTTTTTTCATGGTTTGCCATGGTGGATCAATCGATGTTTTTTTTGTTAATTTTTGAAATTTTTTATTTTTATTTTTTTCGCTTGTATGTGAAACACCCTACAACCGGCATCACAGCCGTCACACTTTATTTCATATACCCCAGTTTTTTTTATATCTTCTGTTTTTTTCTTTATTATTAACCAGTGATTTGTTAACCTTATTTACATAATTTATACTATACCATTTTTATTCTCTATATTTGGTACATTATAAAAATGTTTTTGTAATAATTTTCTTTATTTTTATTAATTTGTCAATAAGTAACTCATCATAGCCATTGTTTTTGCTAATGTTTTAAGAATTCTAACTTTTTTTTCAAAGTTAGCCCTATTTAAATTTAGAGATAGTAGTCTGTGTACATAGCTATATGAAACGGTGATATTTTTATCTTCCAAGATTGATTACAATTTGCATGTGTAAGAGTGTCAGTAAAAATTGGCTTTCTGTGAATATCGAGTTTTAGACCATGTCTTTTACCCATTAGCTGAAATATTCATGGCAAAATTTTAAAACTACTTTTACCACAAACAATAATCTCCTTAAATGCATACGTTTTTAGGTAGATATTTTGACGATTTGTTTTGTATATGGATCGGTACTGAGAGACAATTGTCACATTTAATTCATTTTAATAATTCCCTAAACAACAAAATTCAGTTTACAGCTGAAATGGAGGTTACGCTGACACGTAAACAACATGGTCTAGATCTAGAACTCGATATTTAATTCTTTTGACGTTTAAACAAAAAAATACTTTTTTGTCAGTACTTACTTGGTTGCTGGAAAATCGACCTAAAGTATTTATTACCGCCCTAGCTGTTCAAATAACTGAGATAAACATACCCTAGATTTATAAACGCTAGATATTCCGACATTGTCATAAAAGGTTGGCTCCCTCCAATGAATTATTTGCATGCTTTCGCCTCTGAGCAAAGTCCTTTCGATATCTTCCGGACATCCCATGATGCGTGGCGGTTCCTTATCCAGAACATTTATAACCAAATTGCAGGAAACGGAGCTATTGAAGTTGCCCGGTGTCATGGCACTAAATCGTATTTCTGACCTGCCTACTGGTAACGTAGTTTCTAATCGCATTCCCCAAGAAGGAGAAGAAATTATGTACCTGCCAAAGAAATACAAAATGTTGGAATTATGATTTTGAAACTACATTTATAATACCTGTTGAAATCAACGTTGGACTCAGGTCTGGGAATTCTGACGAACATATGTCGTTGGCCGGTGGGCAGGGTAAAATCGAGCATACCGTTTCCAGGGCATTTAATGAAAGTATTTGGTACTTCTACAACATACGATTTGTTTTGTATTAGAAATATTATCCAAAAGTGTAATAAAAAGCAATCTCAACATATGATAATGTACGTAAAAATACACCAAAATGAATTTCTAATAAATGTCTAGCAAATACCTCTTATGCAAGCGTCTCGTAAACGGTCCGGATCTACAGGGGGATACCACTGCAAATCTTCCCCACACAAGTAGTTGTCAAACTCTGGTTTACGTCTAAATCCTTTTCTACAATAAACTTTACAAGCCTCTGCCAGGTATATTCTGTCGGAATTGCAAATACCAGGTAAATACCAACCGTGTTGGATTGGAGGTAAGCTGGGGCAAGTTGCCACTAAAAAAAGTTTTTAGCAATTATTTTCGTGGTTATTTTAGTTTTCAAATTAGCTCATTTTAGTGAAAGATGTTACAACAACAAACATATAACTTAATAACTTATATAACTTAAGCTTGTTTTACGATTGTCACAAAGTTTATTTCTTTATACATTCTTTCAAATACAGGAATACAATATGACAATTTCAAATGTGCTTCCAGAGGGCGGAATATTAAACATAATATTTTTAGTCGCAAACTCCTCTATAAATCCTTATTTTACTATAAGGAACCTAACCAGACTGCAACCAACAGCTACTCTCCGGGCTATGTGCCCCGCCGAGCGCTGAATTACAAGTTACAAGCCTGGCGCGTTAAGTGTAATAATTGCATATTACCATCAAAACGCTAATGCTTCGATTGCAACAAACACCAGCCGAAAGACTGATCCTACTTAAAGGAGCTCCCTTGCCAGTCGTCACACACCACTTGCAGACTGCAGTTTCGAGCTGTTGGCTCTCGTCAGTGCAAGGTAGGTATGCGACGACCGACATGAGAATCCTTTGACTATAGTACATCCCGGTATTTTTACAATAGCGACATGTAAAACAGCCAGCAGGCGCCATCTAGCGGTCCAGTGTCTGTTGCAATCGAAAAATAAATAGCCTGACTTGGCTTAGCATAGTTCAAATGTGCTTCCAGAGGGCGGAATATTAAACATAATATTTTTAGTCGCAAACTCCTCTATAAATCCTTATTTTACTATAAGGAACCTAACCAGACTGCAACCAACAGCTACTCTCCGGGCTATGTGCCCCGCCGAGCGCTGAATTCCAAGTTACAAGCCTGGCGCGTTAAGTGTAATAATTGCATATTACCATCAAAACGCTAATGCTTCGATTGCAACAAACACCAGCCGAAAGACTGATCCTACTTAAAGGAGCTCCCTTGCCAGTCGTCACACATTAGCGTTTTGATGGTAATATGCAATTATTACACTTAACGCGCCAGGCTTGTAACTTGTAATTCAGCGCTCGGCGGGGCACATAGCCCGGAGGGTAGCTGTTGGTTGCAGTCTGGTTAGGTTCCTTATAGTAAAATAAGGATTTATAGAGGAGTTTGCGACTAAAAATATTATGTTTAATATTCCGCCCTCTGGAAGCACATTTGAACTATGCTAAGCCAAGTCAGGCTATTTATTTTTCGATTGCAACAGACACTGGACCGCTAGATGGCGCCTGCTGGCTGTTTTACATGTCGCTATTGTAAAAATACCGGGATGTACTATAGTCAAAGGATTCTCATGTCGGTCGTCGCATACCTACCTTGCACTGACGAGAGCCAACAGCTCGAAACTGCAGTCTGCAAGTGGTGTGTGACGACTGGCAAGGGAGCTCCTTTAAGTAGGATCAGTCTTTCGGCTGGTGTTTGTTGCAATCGAAGCATTAGCGTTTTGATGGTAATATGCAATTATTACACTTAACGCGCCAGGCTTGTAACTTGTAATTCAGCGCTCGGCGGGGCACATAGCCCGGAGAGTAGCTGTTGGTTGCAGTCTGGTTAGGTTCCTTATAGTAAAATAAGGATTTATAGAGGAGTTTGCGACTAAAAATATTATGTTTAATATTCCGCCCTCTGGAAGCGCATTTGAACTATGCTAAGCCAAGTCAGGCTATTTATTTTTCGATTGCAACAGACACTGGACCGCTAGATGGCGCCTGCTGGCTGTTTTACATGTCGCTATTGTAAAAATACCGGGATGTACTATAGTCAAAGGATTCTCATGTCGGTCGTCGCATACCTACCTTGCACTGACGAGAGCCAACAGCTCGAAACTGCAGTCTGCAAGTGGTGTGTGACGACTGGCAAGGGAGCTCCTTTAAGTAGGATCAGTCTTTCGGCTGGTGTTTGTTGCAATCGAAGCATTAGCGTTTTGATGGTAATATGCAATTATTACACTTAACGCGCCAGGCTTGTAACTTGTAATTCAGCGCTCGGCGGGGCACATAGCCCGGAGAGTAGCTGTTGGTTGCAGTCTGGTTAGGTTCCTTATAGTAAAATAAGGATTTATAGAGGAGTTTGCGACTAAAAATATTATGTTTAATATTCCGCCCTCTGGAAGCACATTTGAACTATGCTAAGCCAAGTCAGGCTATTTATTTTTCGATTGCAACAGACACTGGACCGCTAGATGGCGCCTGCTGGCTGTTTTACATGTCGCTATTGTAAAAATACCGGGATGTACTATAGTCAAAGGATTCTCATGTCGGTCGTCGCATACCTACCTTGCACTGACGAGAGCCAACAGCTCGAAACTGCAGTCTGCAAGTGGTGTGTGACGACTGGCAAGGGAGCTCCTTTAAGTAGGATCAGTCTTTCGGCTGGTGTTTGTTGCAATCGAAGCATTAGCGTTTTGATGGTAATATGCAATTATTACACTTAACGCGCCAGGCTTGTAACTTGTAATTCAGCGCTCGGCGGGGCACATAGCCCGGAGAGTAGCTGTTGGTTGCAGTCTGGTTAGGTTCCTTATAGTAAAATAAGGATTTATAGAGGAGTTTGCGACTAAAAATATTATGTTTAATATTCCGCCCTCTGGAAGCACATTTGAACTATGCTAAGCCAAGTCAGGCTATTTATTTTTCGATTGCAACAGACACTGGACCGCTAGATGGCGCCTGCTGGCTGTTTTACATGTCGCTATTGTAAAAATACCGGGATGTACTATAGTCAAAGGATTCTCATGTCGGTCGTCGCATACCTACCTTGCACTGACGAGAGCCAACAGCTCGAAACTGCAGTCTGCAAGTGGTGTGTGACGACTGGCAAGGGAGCTCCTTTAAGTAGGATCAGTCTTTCGGCTGGTGTTTGTTGCAATCGAAGCATTAGCGTTTTGATGGTAATATGCAATTATTACACTTAACGCGCCAGGCTTGTAACTTGTAATTCAGCGCTCGGCGGGGCACATAGCCCGGAGAGTAGCTGTTGGTTGCAGTCTGGTTAGGTTCCTTATAGTAAAATAAGGATTTATAGAGGAGTTTGCGACTAAAAATATTATGTTTAATATTCCGCCCTCTGGAAGCACATTTGAACTATGCTAAGCCAAGTCAGGCTATTTATTTTTCGATTGCAACAGACACTGGACCGCTAGATGGCGCCTGCTGGCTGTTTTACATGTCGCTATTGTAAAAATACCGGGATGTACTATAGTCAAAGGATTCTCATGTCGGTCGTCGCATACCTACCTTGCACTGACGAGAGCCAACAGCTCGAAACTGCAGTCTGCAAGTGGTGTGTGACGACTGGCAAGGGAGCTCCTTTAAGTAGGATCAGTCTTTCGGCTGGTGTTTGTTGCAATCGAAGCATTAGCGTTTTGATGGTAATATGCAATTATTACACTTAACGCGCCAGGCTTGTAACTTGTAATTCAGCGCTCGGCGGGGCACATAGCCCGGAGAGTAGCTGTTGGTTGCAGTCTGGTTAGGTTCCTTATAGTAAAATAAGGATTTATAGAGGAGTTTGCGACTAAAAATATTATGTTTAATATTCCGCCCTCTGGAAGCACATTTGAACTATGCTAAGCCAAGTCAGGCTATTTATTTTTCGATTGCAACAGACACTGGACCGCTAGATGGCGCCTGCTGGCTGTTTTACATGTCGCTATTGTAAAAATACCGGGATGTACTATAGTCAAAGGATTCTCATGTCGGTCGTCGCATACCTACCTTGCACTGACGAGAGCCAACAGCTCGAAACTGCAGTCTGCAAGTGGTGTGTGACGACTGGCAAGGGAGCTCCTTTAAGTAGGATCAGTCTTTCGGCTGGTGTTTGTTGCAATCGAAGCATTAGCGTTTTGATGGTAATATGCAATTATTACACTTAACGCGCCAGGCTTGTAACTTGTAATTCAGCGCTCGGCGGGGCACATAGCCCGGAGAGTAGCTGTTGGTTGCAGTCTGGTTAGGTTCCTTATAGTAAAATAAGGATTTATAGAGGAGTTTGCGACTAAAAATATTATGTTTAATATGACAATTGTTTTGCGAATACAGTAGCTTCTTCTGGTGTACGTACTAGACTAACATACAATGCAAAACCTTGTTCTGCATTGCAGGGAAATGTTCGCCATTTAGAAAGTCGTTTAAAATTGATTTCATTCATGGGCTCCAAAATGTTAAATATTTTGGGCTGGTATGGTATTGCGATTGAAACATACCTACAAGTTGTGGGCTAGATGCATAGGGATAATGAAAGGGGAACATAGACAAGCTAGCGGGTTATAGCGGTAGACGAAATTAATAATGTTGTCACTACTTCATATTAATTATTACATGTCGCTTGTAATTAAGGTTGGAAATATGAGCAAGACATCATAGGAATCAAGAAGGATGACACAATATTGGTTTATATAAGGTTTGGTTTTTGAGCATATCGCTGAGGAAGGAAAGGAAGCGTTGAAATGAATTAATTTTAGCAACACCTTGGACGGAAATATGAGCGCTTGAAGTTGGAAATCTGTTTAAGATAGATAGATAGACTTTTTGCTATACAAAGACAACACAAGATAATATAGGACTTTACGTTGATATACTAACTAAAACATAGATATACTAACTTAATGTAGATTATTATTTTTATAGATTTTTTTAAATTTGTTGGTAGAGTATCAAATATATTTAGACCTTTACATAATTTAGTTTTATTTAATAATGATGTTTTGGCTGTGTCTATAAAAAGTCATTATTCTGTCTTGTATTAAGTGAATGAATATTATTTATACAGGGTGAGGCAATGGTGCGTCGAACCTCGATATCTCGAATTCTGCGATAGCTACAATTTTTTTTAAATAATTGCAAGTGACCTAGATAAAAAAGTCTATAACTGGAAATTATTTTCGAACATACAGGGCGAGCCAAAATGAGATTAGACGAGGACCAAGTGCCTTTTTTAAAATGGAATGCTATGTATATCAGTACATTTTTTGAAGCCCCTTTCCAGGCTCTATTAATTCCTATATTAGCATTGAATATCTCCCAACCACTTGGATGTAATGAACTTTTTTGTTGAAATAATGCAATCTGCAGATGGAGATTAAAAAAATTACCACAGTCACAATTATGGGTTTTAAGAAAAATTTATGTGAATGCCAGTTACGAGACACCTAATTAATGTTTTTCAATCATTTTCATTGCCTAAAGATGTACTGAGTAGCAAAAAATTATTTTTCAATTAAGAACATTTTAAATTGGCTTTTCTCAATTTTTTCAAATGGAACACCCTGTATATTTTTCGACGATGTGATGTAGAAATGAAAAACGAACATATTTTGTAAGTACTTCGCTAGGGCTAATTGCAGCCAATTTCGTTTTATTGAACAATAATTACAAAATTCAAAAATAAACTTAAAAAAAGAGATTTCTTCAAATAATTCAGTAGAAAAAATTACAATAAATGTTCCACATGTTGCCCATTTTGATTGACACATTTCTACGCGCTTCTGAAATGAAGTTTCCACTATTCCTAAAACTGCCGGTGTGATAGATGTAAAGGCAGTTATTATTATTTCCTTCATATTTTGTACTGTTGTTGGTGTGTCTCTATAAACGATTTCCTTTACGTATCCCCATAAAAAGAAATCCATTTTTGTAAGATCTGGGGATCTAGCAGGCCATTTAGTGGGTCCATTTCTTCCAATCCATTGATTAGGGTAGGTATTATTTAAGTGGTCTCTAACTGCATTTAAATAATGTGGTGGAGCACCATCTTGCTGAAACCACATCCTATTTCGAATTCCACCCCAAACGTTTATAGACCATCTGGGTTGGTTATCAACTTGCATAAAAAAGTGAGGATTTTCCGAAGCATAATAATGGAAATTGTGCCTATTAACAAATCCATTTTTATGAAAAGTTGCCTCATCACTGAATGAAACAGTATTGAAGAAGTTGACATCATGTTGCATTTTTCACTTCTGGTCCAATTACAAAACAGTAGGCGCTTTTGAAAATCGTCATCAAATGAGTCCTGGTGCATTTGAATATGATATGCATGCAACTTATTTGTTTTTAAGATTCGACCCACAGGCCGTCTACTTATTCCTACTAATGAGCTCATTTCTTTTGACTAACATGGGGATTCTCAACCGTTGTCGGCACCATAGAAAACTCATTTTCTTCATGCACAACACGTTTTGTTCTTTCAGTTTTTTTATATTCGACATTTTCAGTTTCTAGACATCTATCAAGAAGGTTTTGGAAGCTGCTAACGTCAGGAATCCTTCTTTCAGGATAACATTGGTGATAAATTCTATTGGCAAGTAAACAATTTCTGTCTGACTCTCCCATAACAAAAGTCATGTCTACAAGTTCCGCTGTATTAAAATTCATATTGAAAAATTCCAAATATTTTAAATTCAATACAAATTGTAACGACCGATAAGTGTGATAAATGCTCCTTTGCACACGACAATTTATATCAAACTGAGGTTTTATTGCTTGTCGAATACCGCAAACAGCAAAAAATGTACAGAAAAACATTACATAAAAGACCGGTTAAATTTACTCATTTCAATGGATTGGAAGAAATGGACCAAAATGGCCTCATTTCAAAATTACATAAAGACGTGTGTCAATAAAAATGGGCAACACGTCGAACACCTATTATAAATAATTTTTCTAATGAATTATTTGAGGGAACCTCTTTTTTTAAGTTTATTCCTGAATTTTACACTTATTTATTTATAAAACGAAAATGGTTGCAATTAGCCATAGGGAAGTACTTACAAAAAATGTTCGCTTTTCATTTCTACATCACATCGTCGAAAAATACACAGGGTGTTCTATTTGAAAAAATTGAAAAAATTTAATTTAAAATGTTCTTAATTGAAAAATAATTTTTGGTCACCCTGTACATTTTTAGGAAATTAAAATGATTAAAAAACATTAATTAGATGCCTCGTAATTGGTATTCACATAAGTTTTTCTTAAAACCTCTAATTGTAACTGTGCATGGTGATATTTTTAATCTCCATCTGCAGATTGCATTATTTCAACAAAAAAATTCATTACATCCAAGTGGTTGAAAGATATTCAATGCTAATATGGGAATGAATAGAGCCTTGTAATGAAGTATACAATACTACAGGAATACTGTATACTTTCATTCCAGTTTAACTTATTTTAATCATGCATGGATCAAGTAGTTCAGTTTTAGATTAGTTCAATACCTGATTAGTTCTTTTTTTTAGCTTTTATTTCTGACTTCACCAGGCCGCAACTTGCGTGCCGTGTGCATTGCGTCCCGTGTGCAAACCACGTGACCGTACTTTTTGGGTATAAAATAGCTAGCCAGAAACCAGTAAATTCAGAGCTTGACTTTCACCTTTCTCGAGTGTATTGAACTGGGATAACCGGAAGATCAAGCTTCTCCGGCGCCGTGGCAGCCGCTGGCCAAGTATCTGTTAGGGAGGATTCGAGTGCGTTGAACTGGACCTCCTCTCAGATTGATTCAGTGTTAAACGTGCCATTATTAAATAATAAAAAATTTACTTAAATTTGTGTAAACACAAAAATAATGAAATGTCACCCAAACTTCAAAGTAATATTGAATTATCATGGCCAACTTATGTTTAAAAGGCAAATGTAGAAATTTAGTCCCACAAAAAATGTACTTTGCTGTTATTTTGTTTATGAATATCATGTAAAAGGTGGGTCAAATTCTAAATGTGATTTTAGAAAACATAAGCAATTGGATATCGGTCAAATTTCGTAAAAGTTGCACATATGGTGTTTATCATTAAAATTGCGAATATTAAATTTATTTAAAAGTAAAATTTTATTTACTTACTACATGAACACCATATATATTATCTTTTTGAAATTCGGTACTGGTGGGTTTTTGATAACGATGATTAAGATTATGATATTGTTTTATAGTTAAAACTTTGCCTAGCATCTTTTTTTGGAAAATTAGGTCCATTTCTCTTCATAACGACGAACGCCACTGGTGTATTTTTAAATATTTTACCGTGGCACAATCTCCTTATGAGTAAGTACCTGCCACCCAAATTTTAATAAAATCGCATGGTTAAAAAAGGAGCTATAATATGGGAGTCATGAAAAGTGAGACATAGTGTATAGTCACAATGTTTTTAAACTTTAAGTCCTCATCTATTATAATACCAAGGTACTTAATTTCTTTAACTTGTTCAAGCTTATAATTATTTATCTCAACACAAAAATTTGTTACATTTAAACTATATAACTATCTTGAAATGAATTCTCACCTAGGCAGCGAGGTTCTTCGCCTTCCCAAAGTCCCGCTTTGTTGCAAACTCTTTGCGATCTTCCCTCCAGTTTGTAACCTTCATTACACCACACGTTGCATTTAGTACCTGCTGGAACCAAACTGCCATAGTCACTTGTATGCTCCACGCATTTCAAAACCCCATATTTTGGCGGCATGGGAATCCGGCACTGCTCTGCAGAGCCTAACTTACAACTTCGCTTATCCTTCTAAAAAACAACCATTGAAGGTATATAACGTTAAAGAAACATACTATAATTTAGAAATAAAAATGACTGTCCCCTTACTGTTAATTTAAAATTAATAAATTACCTGTATAACGTAGCCTTCTGAGCATTCGCACCGGAAACCACCTTTCAAATTTCTGCAGAACGTTTCGCAGTTCCCATTATCTGTCTGGCATTCGTCTATATCTACGCAAGTTTTGTTATTCGCTTGGTCCAATACGAATCCATATGGGCAAGTACATTGATACGATCCAGGAATATTTTTGCAACCATGGGAACATCCTCCACGATTCATCCGGCATTCGTTCACTTCCTTACATACCCGTTTATTAGGCCTGAGGATGTAACCAGACGGACAAGAACAGTCTCTTCTTCCTTCCTTATTCCGACAGTAGTGGGAACAACCACCGTTATTTTTAGCACAAGGGTCCTCATCTGAGCATGTCTTACCACTGAAGAGTTTGTAGCCAGGAGGGCAGGAGCATTTAGCTTGACCTCTGACGTTGGTACAGCCGTGGGAGCATCCCCCGTTGTTAATCATGCAAGGGTTTATCTTGAAACAAGTCTTGTTGATTAGTTCATGATCCGGAGGACATTTGCAGATTACTTGACCATTGATACTCGTGCAAACGTGAGAACAGCCTCCGTTTTTGGTGTCGCAAGGATTAATTAGTTTGCATTTCTTACCTTCAAGTTGATACCCTTCGGGACACAAACAAAATACTTCGTTATTTTCACTTACACATTCGTGTGAACATCCACCGTTATTAATGACGCAAGGGTTCACCTCCAAACACGTCGTTTTGTTTACTAAGTTGTAGTGGTCTGGGCAAGAGCATTTTACTTTATTATTAACGTTTGTACAGACATGAGAACATCTACCATTGTCCTTCTGACAAGGATCTGCCAAAACGCAAGTTTTCGAGTCTTTCAGATCATAATCTTCTGGACAAGAGCATACCGCTTGACCGTCAATATTTTCACAGATATCGGAGCATCCACCATTGCTCTGTTGACAAGGATCTGTTAAGATGCATTTTTTCGAATCTTCCAAAACATAGTGTTCTGGGCAGGAGCATATTGCTTGGTTGTTGATGTTTTCACAGACATGAGAACAACCTCCGTTTTTATCTTGACAGGGGTCTGCCAATATGCAATTTCTTTGATCTTTCAAAATATATTGCTCGGGACAAGAACATTTGGCTTGCCCTATGATATTTTCGCAAATATCAGAGCAGCCGCCATTTTCAATTAAACATGGATTATGCTCTTCACAGTGCGTCTTATTTTTTAATTTAAAGCCTTCAGGGCACGAACAAATAGGGAATTCATTCGATGAGATGCATGTATGTGAACAATTTCCATTATTCTTTAAGCACGGATCAACTGGAACGCACGTCTGTTGGTTTTCTTGCAGCTCAAAATCTTCTGGACAAAGACATTCAACGTTTCCATCGTCATCTGAGAAGCACTCGTGGGAACAGCCACCATTATCTGTTAAGCAAGGATCGATCTTGTAACAAGTTCTTCCTTCCAAATAGAAATTTTCCGGGCAGCTGCAAGTTAAAGTTTGATTTGAGAAGTCGCAGAAATCTGAACAACCACCATTCTCTATCAAACAAGGATTTTTCTCAAAGCAATGAGTTTTATTACTTAATTCGTGAGTTGGTGGACAGGAGCAAGTCAAAGAGTGATTTGCAAATGTGCAAATATGCGAACATCCTCCATTGCGTTCCAGGCATGGGTTAACCTCAGTACAATGTGTTTTGTTCTGTAGAACGTACAAATCGGGACACATGCAGTTAACGTGCCCATCAATGAACTCACAAAAATGAGAACAGTTACCGTTATTAATAGTACACTTATTGATTTCAACGCACGTTGTTTTATTTTCCAATTCGTACCCGTCAGGGCATTCGCAGCGCACGGCTCCATTGGCGTTTACGCATATATTAGAACAACCTCCATTATTCACCACACAGGGGTCGTATATGTAACAGTCCTTGTCTTCCAGAACCTGCCCTTCTGGACATTTGCAAACTGCTACGCCATTATCATTAACACATTCGTGGGAACACCCGCCATTTTCTTCTACACATGGATCAGTAACATCACAAGTAATATTATCTTCGCTTAAGATGTATCCTGTTTTACAGCCACATTGCCGCGAGCCTGGTAGGTTGATACAAGTTTGACTACAATTTCCGTTGTTATCAGAACATTCATCTATGTCCTCGCAAGTGGAATCGTCAGAACCGAGTTTATAGCCAAGATTGCAGTCGCACTCGTACCCTCCCTCGTAATTTACGCAGATCTGACTACATTCGTTCAAGTCTTTCTCCTTTTCGCATTCATTTATATCTACACAAGCATGTTCCTCCTTATGATACTCGTAACCTTCTTCGCAGGAACAATTGAAACTTCCTGGGAGATTCTCACAAAGTTGAGGGCATCCGTGGTTCCCTTTACATTCATCCACATCTACACACTTTTTTTCGTTTTTAAGTTCGAACCCAGCTTCACAACCGCATTCGTAAGATCCGATGCTGTTGTGGCAAAGATGAGAGCAATCGTTATCTAGCTCGCACTCATCCACGTCCTCGCAGGAACGTTGGTCGAAGCCCAAAACAAACCCGGACGGGCAAGTACATTGGACCAAGCCATTGATCTTCGTTTGACCATGGGAACATGTCAAGTTAACACAGGCATTATTTTGAAGAGTTAGATCTGTGGGGCATTGGCAACGATAGGATCCGATTTCGTTTACGCAGCTGTGTGAGCAAGGCTCATCGAGGCACTCGTTGATGTCTTGACAGGAATATGGATCTGATGATGAGATGGTAAATCCAGATGGACAGGTGCAGATGAAACTGCCTATTGTATTTTGACAACCATCAGGACATGGATGGTTGTGGCCTGCACACTCGTCTATATCTAAAAATTGTATAGTATATTTGTTGAAAAGTTCATAGATTATTAACAAGGGGCGCATATGATGATTAACTAAAAATTATTTGTTCGATTCGCAACTAATCGACGTAAAAATTAAAATTAGCCCTAGTTGATGTATATTAAATTTTCACAGCTGTAATTTTCTTAGTAAATCCAGTCCAACGTGAATACAGTCGAATTATTACAGTCTTAGCTGGAGCTGGACGTATTAATGGATGTAACATTAACAAATACAACACATATATTTCTAACTCTATCAATCGCGGAAGAAAGTATATTACTAACATTTTTTTCTAAACGTCTTGAAATTGTGCTTTGGGGTAGAAATACCGTTCAAAGTGGACAGATGTAACTTACTCCAGGAATTAGAGAATTTTACCTGGAAAAATTCATGGTAGTTCTGAAAATTGGTTCACTTTATGTTTTTTGATTCGCTTAATCTAAATTTTTAATTTCTCACCAAAAATTAGGGGGTTTCAAATTTTGAGAAATAAACACAAAAATTGTTTATTGTCGTTTTTTCCGTTTTAGTGAAAAAATACCCAAACATTCAGAAAGTAGACAAAATTTGCAACAAAAAAAGTTCTTTGACATTTTGACGTACGACGAAAGGGAGGGGAGCGAATGGGACCCTTAAACATGCGCCGCACGATTTTTTCCGCAATGTGCAGTCTGATGTTCCTGAAACTCTCAGTATTTTTTTAGAGCGGGTGGTCTTAACTCATAAGAAAGAAAATATGGATAAGTGGAAGACAAAATGCACGGCTTTGGCGCATTGCATAATTGAAGCCGCTAGGCCCAGATCTTTTCTTTACCCCATAAAAATTCTATAAAAAGTTCAGATCGCGGCAATTAATCGATTTTCTCGCATCTCTCGGCTATTGTGCTTCTTACTCCGAGGCGAATACTTTTGAACTGCCTTCTATAATGCGTGACCCCTTGGATATAAGTAGAAATACTTTCGCCCAATTCGCATGTGATAATGCTGATTTTAATACGCAAACAGTTGATGGCTTCCAGACACTCCATGCTATGGGTGGCATCCAGTGCGTTATCCCTAAAACCGCAATTTATCCTGACCAGCGCATTGCCAGATTGACTAAGAAACCTTCTACAGCTTTAGTTGGAAAATTTGGTGCCGTTCTCTTGAGATCATCCGAGAAAAGACAAGAATCAGGTTTATCAAGTGTGAAAATTGTGAATGTCGAAAAATCAAAGACGTATCAAAACTAGCTTTACCATCCAGTTCTGATTTAATGTGGTTACTTGGAAAACACGCTGATATTTCTGGAATACCCCGTTGGAGCGATTTCATGAGAGAAATAACAAATCATCTCCCTTATAACGAAACTTTTGTCAAATATTTGCAATTTATTAATTCGCCTGATACAGTATATACATCTCTCGTTTCTGTAGCTGAAGCAGGGGGTTGTAAGGTCCCATTTTTGGGCTTTTCGGTTATATCTCAGAAACGGTCGCCTCCAGAAAAATTATGTTCTGAATAAAAATGAAAGCTAATTAAATTTCCGATAAAATTTTTTCCATACATATTTGTCGAATTTCCAACGGTTTTCGAGATATACGTTATTGAAAATCGATAATTTTCGAAAAAATCATTTTTACCTAACTCTTTTTGTCAAACATTTACTTCTAGTGCCTCCCACGATGGGTTACATTATGACAGGAAGTGGATTAAAAGAATTATTTAATACGGTATATGCCCTAAATTCCATTGAAAAAATGATAGCAGACCACGCGTATTCCAGAGCACTCCGGGCGCATTTTTGGCGTACCTTTCTCTGGCTGACATCATCATGCCTTCAGAATTTCACCAGAAGTAAAGGCTGAATCAGAAACGTTTTTGTTGAGTCTAGATATAGCAGTGATTTTAAAAGTGGATGAAGAAGTGTTTGATCAAAAATTTGAAGAATGTTTGCTGAATTTGGAACCACCGCAAAATTTCATGATTTGTAAATAATTTTTCTTTTCTTTTTCTAAATAAAATACATACAATAATGTAAACAACAAATGCATCTCTGTTCTCCTTTTTACTCATTTTCAGTTAGAACTATTAAATCATATTGCAACTGACTGTAATATTATTGCACCTATGTATTTTGTTTGTTTTTGCCATAAATTTCAAAATTTCAATCTTTAACTTAGACTGAAAGAATATAAACGACGTGAGTGGCTAAGTAGAGTTGCGTAACTTTCCTAAAGCGAAGGAAAAAAAATACAAGAGGTTGCGGGGGGAACTCTTGGTGGGAAGTTCAAAATTTGGATTCAGCGCTCCAAGAAACGTAAAGTAAGCCTATTTCCAGAACTACCATGAATTTTTTCAGGTAAGGGCCCTATGGTAGCTAATGCCTGAATTAACTGGTGTATATTTAAAATATATGAACGCGCCACAATATATCATCTTCAAAAACGCTATCTCTGAAATTTATCGCTACGATCCGGGCTGTGTTTGCCAGTCATGTCATCAATTTAATACAATCGTACATTTAACTACAATTTTTTGAATTATTTCCTAATAAATACCATAAAAAAATTAATATTTCTTTAGAGACGTGAATATTACCAAAATTATGATAATAACCTCGAAGTCAATAATCATTTATGAAAAGTTATCTGTGTCTTTTTATGCACCTATGAGGTTATTATACTTATAAGTTACTTAGGAATTTATTGCGTGTCAACTTAGAAAAGTGTGTATACTTTGTATGAATTTTACAAGGCTATTAACAGTGTGTCAAGAAACACATTAATTCTAAAATAAAGAAAATTGCAAATATGAAAAAAAGTACATAGTACAGTTACATTATGTACCAAAAACTGCCAGAAACGCCGCATAATTGTATGCACGAAGGTATCCGACCAGACATTATCGTATCCAATGTTTTCAATATTTTCCAATTCTGGAGAAACAACTCAAGAAAGGAATTGATAATAATCGTGTACCTTTTATCGTTGGGTGTGTTGGCTTTTGTGGAAGTGAATCCTATTGCTTCTACTAGAGAAATTGGCCACGAGGCGCAAATTAGTCTTGAGTTAACAAGAAATTTTGCACTATAAGGGGCTTAAATATTTAAAATAACTATTGTTCATTTAGTTCAAATTTAGATCATATAAATAAAACTCAAAATTCATAAAATTTACTTCAATAATCTTTTTTTTTTTGCGAGGAGGGGAAACCCTAATGGGCTCCCAACCTGAGCTGGGTCAGTGTCAGACTCTTACTGACTAAAACCCCATCCTCACAGGGTCGTCTGTAACACTCCGAGGGCACTGCAGCCTCTTGGGCTTATTGTGCACTCCCTGTTCCGATTTACACTGCCCATTTTAATACTCCTGTGCCACTGATGAGGTGATACAGGTCTGATAATGGGCGAGTTCTAACGCCTTGCGGGTCTGTTTGTGTTTGACCGTAAATATTATATCCTCTGCGGGCCAATGCCTCACATTCATATATAATATGGTCTACTGTCTCTGGTACCTTGCCACATAATCTGCAGTCAAGGTCGCCGTCGAACTTGCCAATTCTGTACAGCTGTTTCTTAACAGGAAAATGTCCCGTCAAGAGGCCTGTTACAATTCTCAACTGTAACCTGTTCTTTGAGAGCAGTTCTGCAGTTTGTTTTGGGCATGGTCCTTCAATAAGTGTTTTCCCATGTCGATTACCTGGTATCTTTCTGCAGTAATGATTGTGTCTATAACTGACCCAGTCTTTAATTACCCCTCTAGCTGAGCATTTGGTAATGCCCAGCACGGGCTCTGGGCCATATAATGTATTAGCTGCTCCTTGTCTAGCAAGTTCATCAGCTTTTTCGTTGCCGTCTATTCTGGTGTGTCCCGGCATCAAGAGTAGCTTAACTTTGTTCTGCTCACCCAGAACTTCAAGCTCTTTATGGCAGTCCCACACCAGTCTGGAAGACACTTTATTAGAGGCTAATGCCTTTAGTGCCGCCTGACTGTCAGATGCGATGCAGATTTGCTGGTTCACATATCGTCGTTTGACATTCTCACGTATACACTCAAGTATAGCCAGAATTTCAGTTTGAAATACAATGGCGTGAAGTCCAAGAGAAAGACTTATACTTGCCCTCGGTCTCACTCCATGTATTCCTGCTCCAACTCCTGATTCCATCCTGGACCAGTCAGTATACCAGGCCAGGCCTTTGCTTAGTAACTCAAGAGCTCCTTTTGACCAATCCCCTCCAATAGAGATACTGAAGGGCTTGTTAAATGTGATTTTTGGGACCATGTAGTCTGACCTCATGCTCAATAGAGGATCCACTACAATGTTGATTATCCTCATATATCCTGACTCCCTGTGTGGAGAGCCAAGTCACGTGAGTTTTGTACCCTGTATGCCCCCATTTTTGCCTCTCCCTGAATCACTACGCTGAGTGGGGGGGGGAGGTCCAATAATCTTAAAAATAAGTAAACTAACTTCGATTGCCGCAATTTCCGACAGAACTGGCGCAAGAGGAACTACTGGAAGGAGATTTTGAGGAAACACAAATTTCGCCCGTATACAAGCCAAAGTTTATTAATATGCTTAAAGAACGCGATTTTGATGTTAGATTCTTTTGTTGTATCTGGATACAAGGAGAAATAGAAGAAAATAGATCTTTTGCTACACAGATCCTATTCACAGGTGAAGCAATTTTTTCTTCCAATGGGGCAGCAAGTTCCCAAAATTGCAGGTGGTGGGCTGAAGCAAACCCCGGATTTGTGATTGAATGTAAAGACCAGTACTCTTTTAAAACCAATGTTTGGTGCGGTATGCTTAATGGCAGACTAATTGGCTCTTATATTTTTCGACATAATCTCAATTCGGTAAGATATTTGAACTTTCTTATGAATTATGAATTACTGAAGCAATTGACGACATGTCATTGGAGGAAAGAGGCGTCTTATGGTTTTAACAAGACGGCTTCAATTCAGAGTACTATTAATGTAAAAAAATATCTGGGTAAGAGGCAAATGGATTGGCAGCAAGATCCCCGGACATAACTCTCCTAGATTTTTTTTTATGTTAGTTATTTAAGAGAATATTGTTTGCAAACATGGTTTAATAAATATTATTAAATAAATCCGTATTATTCAGTTTTAAGGTTATTGAAGTAAATTTTAATAGGCATTTTTAGTCTTATTTATGTGATCTAAATTTTATTTAAATGAACAATCTTTTTTTAATATTTAAGCCCATTATCGTGCAAAATTCCATAGTAAGGGTTCAGAATTACTGAAAATAGTTCACGATTGTTCTGTTGTTTTTTGTAAGAAAGTTTTTTTGCTATCATTAAATACATTTAAAAAATAAATGCAACATTTATGTATTTTTTGCATTGAAGTATCTCAAATTAACTCAATTATGAATAAAACACACAAAAAAAGGAAAAACATAGAAGATTTAAATTTTCAAATCAAACTGCACATTTAGATTCTTAATGTAATTATAAACAACTTTTCCTTATGATGCTTATCTGACATTAATATGGACCAAATAGCAAGAAATCTAAGCAGCATCTTTTACGTACACCTAGATATAAACATAATTCAATGCTTGATCTGAATTTTCAGTTGTAGAAAGTAAAATGAAAGTTTTCATGTTAGCAACTCTCTAGATTTTACCCATAACTTATTTTTCATGATTCTAATTTGGCTTTCAGAACTATGCCTTTTCTAAGTTTTCATATTTCCTTACCGGTACATCCTCCATTACTTCCCAAGGTGTATCCCTTCTCGCATTTTTCTACTTCCTTCCCCACCGACATGCTTTCTTCTTTTTTAAGCCCTATATCATCTTCGTCGTCGTAGTTATCGTCATAATCATACTCACTATCCCCGTCATAACTTTTACTTGAATTACCACTCGTGGTTTGTTCCGGCACGGAGTTGGCACTAGTAGTTGTTGTAGTTGGAGTTGTAACTTCTTCATAGTCATCGTCTACATTGTGTGTATTATTTGAAATAATTTGTTGAATATCTGTATTAATTTTTTCAATATCTACCACGGGTATATTAGTATTAATTGGTCTTTCAGCGGTTCTTTCTTTATTTTCTATTGGATTGGGACTTGTAACAGAGAATTTCTTGGTCGTAAGGTCTTCATCATAGTATTCATCATCTTCGTCATATTCTTCATCGTAATTTTCATCCTCGTCGTTCTCTTTATTTAAATATATTTTTGTAGTTACTTCAGTCCGGTGATTCACAAACGAGGTTTCAGTCGGGAGTAAGTTGTTTTCTTTACTACTTTCTTTTTCCCCTGATATATTTTCTTCTTCATAGTCTTTCTTGTAGGTTTTATCTTGCTTATTTTCAATTTCTTCCTTAGGATTTTCATAAATCTGTATATTTTCTGTACTACTAAACGACGTCTCCTTAGTCACTTCCTTATAATCGTCCTCCTCATAAGTATTATTTTTAATGTCTTTATTTCCGCTTGATGTTTCTGTAGCTTCAGTTGTCACCTTGGAAGTTATCTGAGACGAATTATCAAGTATGTCGGTAGATGATTCTTTTTTATTAGATATGTCAAAGTCTACTTTGTCCTTCTCTGCTTCATTCTCTTTAACGACGAATTGATCGGTAGGCGTAGTAAATTTATTCGTTGTTTGAGTTGTTGTTTCATGAGTTCGGTTAATATCTACATTTTCTTTGGTGTTAGTGCCGTTATTTTCTTCATCGTATTCGTCATCGTAATCACCCTCATTGTAATCGTCATCATATTCATCGATTTCCTCATCTTTTTTATCTGTAGGATTTTCCCCGGGAGGAATTACTTGTGGTACAATTGTAGTAGTCGTTATTGTTGCTTGTTGGGAGCTTATGCTATCAACTTCACTAGGTATCTCAGTTTTCTCTCCATAATTTCGATCAAATACCTTATCCGCTTTTCCTTTGTCAATTCTCTCGTTTATTTCTAGAGGATCCACAAGCGTATCATCATCTACATTATTGTTACTAATAGACTCTTTTGGTTCTTTCAACTTTTTCTCTTCCTCTTCTACTGCTTCATTCTCGTCATATTCTTCGTTATCGTCATAATTTTCGTATTCTTCATCTTCATAGTCTCCTTCCTCGTAGTCTTCCTCATCCTGCTTTGAAATTGTTGTATTATCATCTATTGGTTGATCAGCAACTGTACCATCCGAATGATCTGGGCAGTAATAGGATCCGATGAAATTCACGCAGTCAAATTTACAAGCTGATTTTATTTCAGGATCCTCACATTCGTTTATATCTGAAAAAGATCCTGGCATTTTTAACATCCACAAAACATATTTTGTGAAAGCGGTTAATATTGCATATCTATCATTAACAAGTGTCTGGATTTAGTATTTGAAAGTGATATAGAATTATTTTTGGTGCATTGAAACTATAGTGGTTTTAAAGTAGAAGTTTATTAAAAGAATAAAGCAACAAAAGGACAGATTGGTTAAGAACTAGATATGTTATGAAATGGTGAGACTTAGAAAAGGCATATTGGTGGAGAAATTATGAGAAGAAGAAGAAAAGACACTGTATTATATCCAAATGATCTAGGAGGTATTTCAATTAATTATTTGGAAAAAACTGTTTTAAAAGCAGTATATGATTGTACAGTTAAAGCCTCACAACCCCAATTACGTATTAGCCTTATATACTTACCTATGCATGTCTTCCAGTCCGGACCTAATTCTAACCCAGTTGGGCAAGTACAAAAGGCTCTACCATGGGTATTCACACAACTGTGGGAACACCCAGAAATTCCTTCTGTGCATTCGTTGACGTCTGAACAAGTATGTTCGTCAGCGGCCAATCGCGTGCCTTTCAAATTCCAACATCCACATTTGTAGGAACCCACAGTATTCTGGCAAGTATCCTGACATGGGCCGTGGCCGTTTCTCAGGTGGCATTCGTTGATATCTTCGCAAGTTTTACCGTCGGATGATAAGCGGAAACCTTCAAGGCAAGAGCAGGAAAAGGAGCCCAAGTTGTTGGTGCAAATGTGTTGGCAGCCCCCATTTTTTGTTCCACATTCATTGATATCTGGAAATATTTATAATAATACATAATCTACCAAATTATTTGGTGACACAACAGTAGATATACTATGAGAGTTCTGGACCAAAATCTCGTGTTATTTCTTACGGAGGTTCATTCTGGTCATCAAGGACATTCTTGTAGCGTGACGCCATCATCTGTAGCTAAGTTCATGCTGATCTCCACTTTTACAGCCAATCAGAGAGCATCTCTTCTATGGCGGGCAATTCAAAATAAAGCTTCTTCCATCTTCTTTACAGGTACATATACAGTTTTTACGGATCAGGTACAGCTTTCACGGGTGCAGGTGCAGCTTTTAGAGGTATACTGGGTGTAACAGCATCATGGTATACCCCTCTTTTCTCCTTTAGTTTTGAAGATAATCGATTGCAATTTAGGATATATTACATACATAATAAGCGGCAGTTTTTGACATACAATTGATTTTTTTCACTTCCGGTTTAGCCCGAAAGTATTTATTTACTGCAACAAAGTTAACAAAGAAAATGTCTTAACCTAATTTACATAAAGAACAAAAAGTGACACCCGAGGAGACTTCATACTGTGTCAGCACTAACTTTCGATTTTTAAAAGGAACATCCTGTATATTACTGCATTTTTGAATTCTGCATAATTTTTTGAATCCAACGATGCCAAATAAGTGACATTTCAAACATCGATTTTTTTTATAATATAATTTTTAGTTTTCCATTTAAGTGTGCCATGATGGTTCCGATCGATTCTAAATGACCAGTGTAATGCTACAAAAATCGAAATCCCGTTAAAAACACTAAATTGCGTGACTTATGAGCAAATAAACCTCACCAAAATGGTTTTTGGGGCAAAACTCAATTTTTTCAAATAGAACCATATCGGTACCGTGATACGATTTATTAGTACTATTAATAAGGAATTTATTCAAAATTACTGCTAAAAGAAAATAAGAAAATACAATTTTGTTCTAATTAAATGTTAAGAAGTAACTAAGGTGACTTTGAAAACAATGAAATATTTAGCTTGCCAAACATTTGTTGGTTTAACGGTGTTTTTATTGTGTCTTTAAAAATTGTTTAAAATTCTTGTTAATTGTGTTCAAAATGTCGCAAATTTATACAAGAGATGAATAAGTGGATATGTTAATTATCTATGGGGAATGTAAAAGAAATGCAATTGCGGCTACTGACCATTATGCCCAACGATATCTTGATAGGCAATGTCCAGCGAAAAAGTATTTTAAACGTGTTGAAAACCAATTCCGAAGAGAGCCCAACAATGATCCCGTAGAAAACTTCATTATTGACCAAGGAACGGGAATTAATGTTTTGGCTCAAATAGAAGTTGATAAGGCTGTTTCTTTAAGGCATGTTGGGTTTGAATTTGACATCAGTCACCAAACAGTAAGCCGAATATTGCACAAATACCACTATAAATCTTTTAAATACCAATTGCACCAGCATTTATACTAAAGTGATTACGAACATAGGATGGAATATTGCAATTGGATTCTGTATAATAACGTGCAGCCAAACAATGATTTTTTGGGACTGATTTTATTTTCGGACGAGTCTTGGTTTACAAATTTGGGATTATTTAACCGACAAAATACAAAATATTGGTCACTAGACAATCAAAATTTATTACGGGAGGGTAACTTTCAAGTGCAGTTCGGTTTCAATGTTTGGCTTGGAATAATCGGTAGTAGAATCATTGGTCCAATAATATTTGAAGAACCTCTGACTGGTGCCAGATACTTGAGATTCCTAGAAAATGAGATTGCGGACATTTTAGATGAGTTGCATTTAGATTTAGGATAGGGAATGTATTTCCAACAAGATGGCGCTCCTCCCCATAATTCAAGGAGAGTAATTGATTACCTTCAAGGGAGATTCGGAGAAAACGTAATTTCGACGAATGGTCCTGTGAGGTGGCTTCCAAGGTCACCTGATTTAACGCCCCTTGATTTCTTTGTTTGGGGTCATTTAAAATATTGTCTATGGAACCGCCGGCGCTTTACAAACCCTAAAGACCTGGAGCTACGAGTAAGACGAGCAATTAATAGCATAACGGCCCAGCAATTGGCGAACGATCTTCAAGAAACAGCTATGCGAGTTCAGAAGTGTATTGACGTTAATGGACAGCATTTTGAACAACTGTTGTAATGTTTTGTGTTAATTTTTGAATTCAAGGTAATTAGAATAAAATTGTATTTTCTTATTTTCTTCTAGCTGTAATTTTATTTGTTTTTATGGCAACATATGAATGAGTTCCTTATTAATAGTACTAATAAATGGTACCACGGTACCGATATGGTTCCATTTGAAAAAATTCAGTTTTGTCCCAAAAACAATTTTGGTGAATTTTATTTGCTCATAAATCACGTAATTTAGTGTTTTTAACGGGACTTCGATTTTTGTAGCATTACACTGGTCATTTAGAATAAATCGAAACCGTCATGGCACACTTAAATGGAAAATTAAAAATTATATTATTTAAAAAAATTGATGTTTGAAATGTCACTTATTTGACATCGTTGGATTCAGAAAATTATGCAGAATTCAAAAATGCAATAATACACAGGGTGTTCTATTTAAAAATCAAAAGTTAGTGTCACTTTCGGCGAAACGGGATGTGAAAAAAACATCAATTTCATGTCAAAAAGTGCCGCTTATTATGTATGTAGTATATCCTAAATTTCAATCAATTATCTTCAAAAATAAAGGAGAAAAGGGGGTATACCTTGATCCTGTTACACCCGGTATGTACAACTTTTACGGGTACAGGTCCCTATTTTTCATTTTACCCTTATGTATGCTTATTTAACACTAACCTAACCTTATTTTACCCTTAAAGCTGTACCCATATCTGTAAAAGCTGTACCTATACCCGTAAAAGCTGTACCTGACACTGTATATGTAACTGTAAAAAAGATGTAAAAAGCTCTATTTTGAATTGCCCATCATAGAGGAGGAGATGCTCTCTGATTGGCTGTGAAAGTGAAGATTAGCATGAACTTAGCTACAGACGATAACGTCAGGTTACAAGAATGTCCTTGAAAACGAGAATAAACCTCCATAAGGAATAACATGGAATTTTGGCCAGAACTCTCATAGTATGTCTACTCACAATTGAAGAGAGATAAGTAGCTCCGCAGATGGTGTACTATTCTAAGGTATGAGGAAGGTGACTAACAATTTACACTTAATATAATGGCTTCATATACACCTCAATACTTTCGACTCGACTCGTCCTATCTTTCCGGTATAAATTACAGCTTGGTAGTGTAATATCATTCTAATTTAATTTTTCCGTTAGCAACTGAGGGCGAAAATAACGTTATGAAACGTAGAGAGAGGCGATAGTTTATTTAATAGAACTCTTCCTGTCGGTTGTCATAGAATATGGTGTCTATAAGAAACCGATTTTGACTTTATTTACATTAAAATTACACATTTTTTATAGGTGATGTTTTTATTATTCTAGAGATACTCCAGATACATCAGATTTACATGTGTAACATGATTATTTGTGATAAAAAAGCCATTCTGCATAAGAAATGTATGCGTGTTAGAAAGATGAGGATTATAAAGATTCTAATAACGCTGGCTGAGTGAATAGTTGTTTTAAAAATACTTCTGAACAAAGACGATAATTATTTTTAATAAATAAATCATTTAGATATCATGTCAGGCGGTACATACCTGCTCGTTTAATAACAAGCTCCTGATGTAGATAATAGTAATTGAACTTTACTAGAATATTACGAAACCTAGTCATTAAATAATAATTAGCAGGATCGTCGTGAACGTTCAGGCACGGTCAATGGAACTATTTAAGCTAATCTGATCCTTGCAGGAAAACCGATAGCTACAAGTAAATTGAAATAAAGACGATTATACTTTTCATTCAATATTACACTTGCAGTATAATATATTAAAATTCCGTAACGTTACTTTTTGTGTGTTTAATGGAAAATGCAAGGCGGTTTGACAAAGCAGGACATTGCTTTATTTAAAATGTGGAAAGATATATTCCTTTTAGTTTTCCAAAGTTGTACAATACCTTTACATTCCTTCCCGTCTTGCTTAAATCCAGGAAGACATTCACATTTTGGCTGTCCTTGGTATATACGGCACAAATGTTGACATGTTGATTTGTCCTCGGGAGGGCAATCATCTGAGTAAAAAGATAATTCTGGAGGCGGTACATTAGGATCGTCGCCTTGCGGTGTATCTGTAACAAATAACAGTCATTAACATTTCTAGTGGTAGCTATTAGCGTACAATTACCACCAGCAAACTCAGAATAAAATATATTGTACGCCTAATAATAGTGATCGTGAAAATAGTCCAATTCTGCAAAACACGCATTGTGTTCATTCATTAGGCTAATAAACTTACCTAAGTTTAGCTTGTATTTGTCACAAATAGGCTTCTTTCCGACCCATTTTGTCTTACTGCAAAACATTTTTCCAGGATGGGAACTTCTGAATTTATAACCTTCATTGCACTTAAATTCTGCCACCAGGTAATATTTCGATTTTAATTTTCGGTCTTGGACCTTATTCCTCTTAAACCTGACGAATTTGCCATTTTTTATTTCCGGAAGCAAGGTATTTCTGCACGAAGAGTCCAGTCTTCTAAGTAAGTGCTTGGAGAGATTTCTATAGTTCAATTTTTGGTAGGCCACGTGTCCTGGAACAAAAATTCCATTCAATTCTATTCTATCTATTCAACGAAGGTAAAGAACCCCGCACATTTTTTATGGGAAATGGCCCCCGTTGAAACTCGCTGGAATCGATATATGTTATTCCTTTTGAGCTCCTGATCAAAAGCCCTCATGGCCAGGTCGGAAAATATACAGGTTTCCAGATATGGAGGGGAACGTCGATTTTTCGAGATTTTTTCACTAATAGTATGGAGCCTATGGTCCTTTCAATGCGGCTTCGCTAGAGTTCTACTGGGGTTTTTCGAATCTCTGATTTCAAATCCGTCAAAAATAGCATTTGACAACTGTCAGTGGCACTGTCAACTCGCCTTATTTTCCAGAAAAGATTTATCAGAATATATACAAGGGGATTTTTGGGTCGCTGATTTCATATCCGATGTCGAAGGTGGCATTTGACAGTTGGCAGCTGTCCGAAAAATCGACTAACCCCCCCCTCGATATCTGGAAATCTGTACATTTTCCGCCCTTGTGGCCTGAGGACTTTTGACCAAGAGCTCAAGAGGAATAACATATATCGATTCCAGCGAGTTTCACCGGGGGCCATTTCCCATAAGAAATGTGCGGGGTCCTTTACAGTTGTAAACAATGCTAAGATCTTTTACTGAGGTTAAGGGAGTTAAGGCTGTGCTATCTAGCTTATAATAAAGTGAGCTGTTTTTCGTCTCATGAGCGACATAACAGTATATTTAAGAGTAATTAATTTCTGTGGTGTTTATTTATTTAATTTATTTATTACTCATCAGCTTTCAAGTTTTCTGATTGAAACACATCACAATTTCATATATTTTTACGCCATTAGCATAAAATAATGACTCACAGCTCAGTCCCAAATTTTTGGCAGTAATAAAGATATAATAAGAAATAAGAAAAGATCATTTTCGAACCTCAGAGGATGATGTGAATTGAAGCCTACGCAATAAATAGCTAGATAAAAAATGTTATATAATTATTTATAAAAGCTCATTTTTCAATTTGCTCGGAAGCATACTGTCGTGAGCAGAAACATATTGATTTGAGGGCCTTAACTTACAAGATAAAATACTTTATTACAAGTATATAGTTTGTATATACAGTGTGACATGCCATCTTTCACTGGTGTCCTCCGCAAGTTAATAAGTAGATCAATTCACCACTCTATAGTAATGAATTACACTTTCCCTTAGCTGACACTAGCATAAACTTTTCGCCAACAGATGGCTCTCGCTAGGAAACTATATCAATTTATTAAATAGATGTGTATATCTTAGGAAATCTACAATATAAATCATTATTATAATTAGCGTATAAAATTGTCTACAAAATGATAGTTTACGGATGGTTAATGATCGAAAATCCATAAAAATCGATTTACTTTTAACATTTCACAAGTTGGTACCCTGACAGTAGAACTGTCAGGTTAAGTCATTTCCCGTTGTTTTTGTAAGTTACTAAAGGTTATAAAATCACTCAAATTGCTTAAAACTTCCTTTCTAGATCAAGAAATTGAGCTAAAAACTTCGCTGGGGATTAAATTAGTTAAAAGACACGTAGTTGCTAGTAGGTTTAATACCGGATCAAAAACTAGATTTAACCTAATATTTCAATTAATGTTTTGGTTTAATTGAAATTTCGAATTATTCGGATTAATAAGCAAGTTATCGCCTAGAAGTAATATTCTTACGGCCTTACATCCCCCATCCGTAGGATGGTATATCACCTACACAACCCTCGCCTAAGATTGCACAGCTTCCGCGAATACACTGATATACAAGCCGCTGGAAGATATGTGAGGTGAGGACACGGTCTTCTTTGAAACGGTCGCCCATCCAAGTACTAACCGCGCCTAAGCTTGCTTTACATCGCATATCGAAGTATGTACATAGTAAAGACGCATCTACGCTCGCCCTCATTATCAGTTTTAAATACGCATTTGCATAATATTTCACTTTTCCAGTCAAATAATTTTATTTTGTACAGAAAGAAATAAGTTTAAAAAGTCTTAAAAGCAACGTTAGGCTATGCTAGTTCGTTGCATTTCTAAACAGATGTTACAGAAGTTAAGAGCCATAATGAACCTTATTAGTCATGGGAGCCCGTAACTAAAATTTAACAAATGCCATTCTCAAGTAGCCCCGACGATGCGTCTCCAAACACCATTCTTTCTCGTTCGCGCCTTACACGTTTGCATAGGGTAGCGTGCATATAAAAGCAATGAGGAAACCGCGGAATAGGGTAATTTTCCTTGACCTGCCCGGAGTGCTACCACCTAGGAGAAACCAAAGCCCAGCCACCAGAGATTCTACCAGAACGTACAAGAGAATTAAATCCGATCTAATTATTACCGATACTTTCAGTATCGAGGCCTTGTAACTAGATACAAGAGAATTAGATCCGATTTAATTATTACTGACACTTTCCGTGTCGACGCCTTTACTTTGAAGAAGAATATTCACAGCCATGAAGTGTAACTTAATTCCCAGCGAGGTGTGAGACTCTGCCGAAGTTTCTCAAGACGACAACGTGGCTAACGAGAGAGAGAGATTGCAATTTGTCCAGGTGAGGAGGCGCATATGCCCGTCCCGCGGCCTTACCCATTTTTCAAATTAGTTAACTAAATCCCATCTATATTTATCTGGCAATGATATCAGGAATCCCGGGGAGAATCTGTAGACTTATACACATACTGAGCCAAACGTTCACTGGCCGTTCGGCGGCGGTGGTATCTAAAGTTTTTAATTAAGTTTCTTGATTTAATGGAGAAACAATCCAAGTTAGGGAAATTTAAGACATGCTTTTACATTTATTTACTAGTTGAGAACTAGTTCAAGATTCATTTAAGTTGCATCATAATTATTTAATCTTAATTAGCTTACAAACAGTTTCAAAAGTTATGTTAATTTCATTTTTGCATTATTCAATAAACAGACAAATAGTTTCTTGAAATTAGAGTCAAGTTTGTGCAGCTCACAGTCTCATTGTTTTGCTACAGTTAACCGATAATATTGTTCCGCTTTCTCAGTGGGAGTAGAATTTTACCCTACCATTGGTATGCAATGCCCTTTGAATTATGTTACTTGGTCAACGGGACACGACCTTAGTCATCCTACCTATTTACTAATATTCTAAAAGTTTATGGCCATCACGTTCAACAAGGGCCTACAAGGGTGTCTTACTTTATTTATTTGCAGTCAACGCAATGTAAGGACTGTTAAGGCACACTAGAGGAGGTTTTTATACGGAGATTGTTTACTTCTTTTAGCGTTAAGACTTTACAACTATGGAGCATTTTATTCCAATTATGTGGATTACGGCGCGACATCAGATTTGAAGTGGTGGTTGTTACAGATAATTTCCAATCACTTACTTATGCATCGATAATCCTCCAATTTGTTTTTTGTTGCATATAAAACAAATTGTTCCCATAATTTTAAGATAGATTGCAAATTAATCATACATTCTACAGTAATCTTGCTACAACGGACTACCCTACGTCTCTAATTTAATAATACGCATACACTACAAATCTGAAATCTGACCGCCAAAAGTTTAGCGCATGGGTCACGGTACGCGAAGTGTTGGCCTAATTTTACTATATCGGAGATATAGGAAGCTAGCAGTATTTGTTCTTATAAGTATATAATTTAATGCCACATAACACCAGTAAGGTAAGTATTTACAGACAATTTTTACAATTTTGTAAATTTGTTTAGTTTTGAAATGTGCTTTTAGAGGGCGAGATATTAAAACATAATATTTTTAGTCGCAAACTCCTCTATAAAATCCTTATTTTACTATAAGGAAACGTAACCAGACTGAAATCAACAGCTACTTTCCGGGCTATGTGCCCCGCCGAGCGCTGAATTACAAGTTACAAGTCTGGCGCGTTAAGTGTAATAATTGCATATTACCATCAAAACGCTAATGCTTCGATTGCAACAAACACCAGCCGAAAGACTGATCCTACTTAAAGGAGTTCTCTTGCCAATCCTCACACACCACTTGCAGACTGCAGTTTCGAGCTGTTGGCTCTCGTCAGTGCAAGGTAGGCATTTGACGACCGGCATGAGGATCCTTTGACTATTTGGTACATCCCGGTATTTTTACAATAAGGACATGTAAAATAGCCAGCAGGCGCCATCTAGCGGTCCAGACTTGTAACTTGTAATTCAGCGCTCGGCGGGGCACATAGCCCGGAGAGTAGCTGTTGGTTGCAGTCTGGTTACGTTCCTTATAGTAAAATAAGGATTTTATAGAGGAGTTTGCGACTAAAAATATTATGTTTTGTTTAATTTCGTAAAAAAATGTATAAGCTCGACAATGAAACTACTGCAGGTGGCTTACACATTGAAATACTACGCTTTTAGTATGAGCCACCCTGAACAATTTTAGGAAGTGAAAATGTTTCAAAAACATCACGCAGATGTCTCGTAACTCGTATTTACATATTTTCTTCTTATAACCCATAATTCTGCCAGAAGCATTTGATAAAACTACCTTGCATAAAAACGTAATAAGGAGAAGTTAGTTCTGTCGAATTAGGTTACGTAAACAATATTATTTACCGTATTGTTTGAAATCTTGTCTAATAAAATTTGAACTAGCGTTATATTTCTGATTAATTCTCTATTAGGGTACAAAACAAGCAAGAATTCCTGCACTCAAAGTTGGTCAGTTAAAAATTGGGCAATAACACACAATTGTCCGTTACAATTGGAACATTTACAACCAAAAACAGCTTGCAATGATAATTTACAAGTTTCTGCTATTGACCAATCTATTTCAACTGCATGCAAAATACGGTAGAAATAAACACTGTTTACAGTTTTCAGCCCGATGATAATAATATGGACTTGCCTACTTTCTATATATGTTGGTAATAATTCTGGTGATTATTTTTCAAATTATTATTTACTAGTGCGAAATTTCCGTAATGGACATTTAGAAATTATGTGAGGAAATTTGAGAATTTCTAATTTAGGATGTACGTGTATTTTTACGTTCAGCCACTTATCGTAAACCTATTTCCAATTTGCTGGAAAATAAAACAAATGAGGCTGGCGATATTCTGGTTATTACGATCAATAATGTTGCTTGAAAATGGACAAGTAACTACTTGCATCTGTCAAGAAAATGTTAACGTTATTTTTGCAGTATTGTATCTATTTTGGTCCTTTCGATAATGAGAGACAGCCATCTACTACGGCTTTCTTTGTCAGCATAATATACAGGGTATCCCAGAACTTCAGGGCAAGAACGTAAGTGAGGGTGGATGGGATCAGAATTATGCCAAAGTTACATATAATATTTTCTCCGTTACTGAGTAATAGACCACTGTGTTACATATAGATTTCTCAAACGTTTGTATAAGAAAAATATATAACTGGTTTTCAGTAAAAGACAATATAAAGTATAGGACATTAATATTCTTATACAAACTTCACAATAACTTGCTACCAACATATTTGTCAACAAATGTACAACATCGTAACGATATTCATAATTACAACACAAGGCAAAGAAATCATATAAATATTAATCACTCAAATTTAATGAAAACAAAATCCTCCATATACGACAAGGGAGCGGCCGAATAAATATAACAAATTAGCAGAATTTATAAAGTAAGCTAAGAATGTATTTCTGTTTAAAAAATATTTATATAAATTCATGTATAAATAACTTAGGTCTATTTTACTCATTAGGCTTGTAGGTATGTTATAAATTATTAGATTGTACTACAATAAGTAACAAAAAGTGTTATAAATTATTTAAAGGAAATATTTGTAATAAGTATTTTTAAATGTAGGTAAATGTACTGTATTACACATGTATGTTACACCTCTGTAATAGTTGCTTGTGCTAAATAAAGATTTTTTTTTTACAAAAAACCAGTCACCCTACTCTGTGGCTCCGACCATCACAGAGGGGAGCTGGTAATACCAATAGCCACTCCCCACGCCCGTGGGGTGAGTGACTACCGGGTCCGAAAATCGTGTGCCCTGAGTAGACGCAATGAACCGAGGATGATAGCCTTCTGCATTCTGCCGCATAAGATCTCTGCCGAATCTCGGCATGCCGGTATGATCGTTAGTTATGAAAGCAGTGTCTGTCTCATTCCACCGAGGGCTCCTATAATCAGTACCACTATTTTAACAGAATGGTCTGGATAAAGCCTGCGGAGTTCGAAGAGCAAATCTCGATATTTTGTCCGTTTTTCCTCCTCTTTCAAGACAATGTTGCTCTCAGCGGGAGCTGAGAATTCCACGACATACATTGTCTTGAGTTGGTGGTCGAGGAGTACCATGTCAGGCGTGTTGGCTTGTATTTGCCTGACGGTGGGAAACGAGTAGTTCCAATAAATTAGGCACTTCTCATTCCCCACAGGGGACTCAATATCCCCCGGAGCGTAAGGCAGCTCTGGTGTTTCGTCTATCTCATACGAGTGCCTTAGATGATAGTAAAGCACTCGTAATGCTGCGTCGTGTCTATGAATATAGGCCGAGACTGCGTATATCAGGCAAGCCGACAGTAAGTGCATTACAGTCTCCGGCGCCCTGTGGCAGGCCCTGCAGCTGGCATCAGGGATCTCCATACCCATGACATGACGTCGATAGACGAGGGTGTTAAATACACCATCTTGGCAAGCCATTATGAATCCCTTGGTCTCAGACTTCAGCCCCGCTGACCTTAAGAAGGCGAAGGTCAGCCTTTCGGATAAGCCGAGGTCTTCTATATTTTTATAGAAGACTCCGTGCAATGGCTTATCCTTATGAAGCTGCAGAAGGATGTTGTGTTCTGCAGCTCTAATGTGGGCTTTTAGTCGAACGGGTTCCAATGCGGTGACAGAGTCGGGGTTTACCCGCTCGACGTCGAAGATGAGACCAAGTTCATCGACTACTCTCGGTGCTGCCTTAAAGAGAAAAGCCTATGCATTTTCATGGTCTCGGACCATGCAGAGGAGGGGATCCGAACTCCTGATAACCTTACATGCTACATCCAGAACCATCCTGCTATGGAGACTCTCCAAGCTCAAGAGTCCACGGCCTCCCCGATGTCGTGGGAGATATAACCGTGGAACGGACGATTTAGGATGCAAGCTCCTATTGAGATGCATCTTCTTGCGGGTTACTACATCTAGTTGACGCAGCTCTTCTCTAGTCCACTTCACTACTCCCAAAAGAGTAGAGAAGGGTCGGAACGGCAAGCATATTTGTAGCAGACACCTTGTTCTTCCCCGACAGTTCTGAGGACCAGATCTGTCGGAGTAGGTGCTGATACTTGCCGCGGAGAGCGTTTTTCACTACACTCACTTCTTGGGTGGAGCGTTGCTCGACACCCAAGTAAGTGTGCGACTCTCCGGCATCTAGATGGTGTAAGATGCTTCCGTCCACGAGCTGCGCGTCCTCTCCATAGCCACCGCATCGTCCTCTCTTGAGATGGATCAGTGCGCATTTCTCCAACCCGAACTGCATACCAACAGCCTGCGTGTACTCCTGTACCACCCTAAGGGACTGTTGGAGATCCCTCTCTCCAGAGACATAAAGTTTAAGGTCATCCATATAAAATAGATGGGTGACCTTCTGCCTCCTGCCGCCGGGAGTACCGCAGTTGTAGCCACGAGTTTTCCGGAGCGAGACGGATAATGGCAGTAGTGAGATGCAAAACAGAAGGGGGCTGAGGGAATCTCCCTGTTTATTATTATTATTATTATTATTATATATATTTATGAGATAATATAAATTCATGTATAAGTTGATAAAATTCGAATTTTTCCTGTTCATATTTCCACGTGTTTATCCCATTTCAAAACAGGACAATATATAAGCCTACGTATTTGATGTTTTCAGTTGATTCAATATAATCTTCACAACTGTCGCAAGTAATGAGGTTTTTACATTCATGAAATTTTAATTTATCAATATAAGATTTTCCTGCTGAATTTAAAGAAAATGTTAAAAATTTTGTTTTTGTTTTATTAAGAGTTAATAAATTTTTTGTCAACCAAATTTTTACGTTGTGAAGTCAATTTCCGCTTTAAATGTAACTTCCTTCCAGCTGACATCGGAAAATAATAAGACATAGGCATAAGAGATGACTTTCCTTGAAATATCTAAATTAAGCATATCACTTATGTTAAATCTGAAAAAGAATTGGACCTATAACTCTTCCTTGAGGTATTCCATACGTAACTAGTTTTTCTTCACTTTTTTCTATGAGTCTATGCTGACAATCTGTTTACGATTTGTTAAGTAGTTTCTGTGTAAATCATCGCACATACCTATGAAATCATATATATCTAATTTTTTTAGTAGCTTTTGATGAGAAATCGTGTCAAAAGTCTTGCTAGATCTAATAATATTGCCAATGGCTTTTGATTATACACTCCCTAATTTTAATCCATTATTAAGGCGCTTACCACGCCACTTTTCCACACAGCCAAGAAGACATTATCAAGCTGGCCATATTTTATTAAAATTGTAGAAAAAAATGTTGGTAAGTACACACAAATAGGAATAAATAAAATATCTATAATCTATCTATAATAAAACCTCTGTGTAGTGTGCCTCTCAGTTTAGAAGAAATTTTACATAAATTAGATGTTACAATCAAAACTGGACACAGACTTATAAACAATTTAAGTATAGAGATTAAGAGGTCTTAATACCAGTTTATATTATTAGACAAAATGATTAGACAACTAAAAACGAAACATTTATTTCAATCGACTCAACTCCATACCTGTCTTATGACTAAATAAATTCAGACAAAGTAGATTTTAGTATAATCATTAATTATTCATTATCTACTTTAAATTTGATACAGCTTTCGGAAGCGCCTCGACTAATTTGACTGTAAATAATGCACGATGCCGTTAAACCAATCAGTGTAAACGAAAGTGAGTTGACGGGCTCGTATATTACAAATTTTTGTTTATGGAAGTTTTCAATCAGACAATTAAGGTTTGTTCGAGACGTTATCTTATTTTCATTTAATGAAACTTGTAACTAAATATAGCTTTACCTTTTTAAGAGATGTTTACATGATATTAGAAATGACGCAGAATTTTATTGGTTTTATTTGAACCTCATCACTCACCGCTTGGCTTAAAATTGTCTTTCATTTCAATTCAGATAAATATTAAGAATTTAAAATAAACAAATCTTCATTGCTAATTAAAAATAAAACAAATAACAATTTTTTAATTACTTTTCCACCAAGCAGTGCCTTAATTCCAACATCACTGCGTTTCAATGAATGATAATATAACATAACACATAACAGTTACTATTACATTATTTGTAAGCTTAACGTTAGGCCGCGATCCTGCGCCTACCAAGATTTAATGATTTACTCACTGAGCCATTGTGTTTCTGATTATTTAGATACTAAAAGTAGTAACACTGGCTCGGAAAACTCTTTAGTAATACTAACAGTAATAAATAATCGTTATGTGAAATTAATATATTAGATGAAAATTAGAATACAACTTTTTAAATTTAAAATATGAAAGGGTCCTGCAGGTTTTAATTATTACATAATTTATTACTCGACACGAGTTTCGCTAACTATGTCAATATCATCAGGAGATGAGATGAGACTGGTTTTCAGTTTTAATAATAATAATAATTTATTAGTCAGCTACGTTTCTTAGACTAAAGACCATTATCTCTGTTTTGGACTTATTTAAACTAAGTTGATTTGCTACAAACCAGTTCTGAGTTTTCGCCTGTGTATCATTTATGGCAGCAAGTTCTTTATGTGACTGAATGATTATTATATTATCTGCAAACAGGAGGAATTCAGACGAAATGATTTCTGTAAGGTCGTTTATGTATATTAGGAACAAAATTGACCCCAGTATGAAGCCCTGAGGTACCCCGTATTCCACATGTGGCACACTTGATCTATTATTATTATTTTGATATATGACCTACTGACAACTATTAGTAACATAAGATTTTATTCAATTACTACTGTTTACACTGAACTTATAAAAGTTCAATTTACTTATTACGATCACACAGTCAAAAGCCTTGGACAGATCTAGGAATTGAGCATATATATATATATATATATATGCTCAATTCCTAGATCTGTCCAAGGCTTTTGACTGTGTGATCGTAATAAGTAAATTGAACTTTTATAAGTTCAGTGTAAACAGTAGTAATTGAATAAAATCTTATGTTACTAATAGTTGTCAGTAGGTCATATATCAAAATAATAATAATAGATCAAGTGTGCCACATGTGGAATACGGGGTACCTCAGGGCTTCATACTGGGGTCAATTTTGTTCCTAATATACATAAACGACCTTACAGAAATCATTTCGTCTGAATTCCTCCTGTTTGCAGATAATATAATAATCATTCAGTCACATAAAGAACTTGCTGCCATAAATGATACACAGGCGAAAACTCAGAACTGGTTTGTAGCAAATCAACTTAGTTTAAATAAGTCCAAAACAGAGATAATGGTCTTTAGTCTAAGAAACGTAGCTGACTAATAAATTATTATTATTATTAAAACTGAAAACCAGTCTCATCTCATCTCCTGATGATGTTGACATAGTTAGCGAAACTCGTGTCGAGTAATAAATTATGTAATAATTAAAACCTGCAGGACCCTTTCATATTTTAAATTTAAAAAGTTGTATTCTAATTTTCATCTAATATATTAATTTCACATAACGATTATTTATTACTGTTAGTATTACTAAAGAGTTTTCCGAGCCAGTGTTACTACTTTTAGTATCTAAATAATCAGAAACACAATGGCTCAGTGAGTAAATCATTAAATCTTGGTAGGCGCAGGATCGCGGCCTAACGTTAAGCTTACAAATAATGTAATAGTAACTGTTATGTGTTATGTTATATTATCATTCATTGAAACGCAGTGATGTTGGAATTAAGGCACTGCTTGGTGGAAAAGTAATTAAAAAATTGTTATTTGTTTTATTTTTAATTAGCAATGAAGATTTGTTTATTTTAAATTCTTAATATTTATCTGAATTGAAATGAAAGACAATTTTAAGCCAAGCGGTGAGTGATGAGGTTCAAATAAAACCAATAAAATTCTGCGTCATTTCTAATATCATGTAAACATCTCTTAAAAAGGTAAAGCTATATTTAGTTACAAGTTTCATTAAATGAAAATAAGATAACGTCTCGAACAAACCTTAATTGTCTGATTGAAAACTTCCATAAACAAAAATTTGTAATATACGAGCCCGTCAACTCACTTTCGTTTACACTGATTGGTTTAACGGCATCGTGCATTATTTACAGTCAAATTAGTCGAGGCGCTTCCGAAAGCTGTATCAAATTTAAAGTAGATAATGAATAATTAATGATTATACTAAAATCTACTTTGTCTGAATTTATTTAGTCATAAGACAGGTATGGAGTTGAGTCGATTGAAATAAATGTTTCGTTTTTAGTTGTCTAATCATTTTGTCTAATAATATAAACTGGTATTAAGACCTCTTAATCTCTATACTTAAATTGTTTATAAGTCTGTGTCCAGTTTTGATTGTAACATCTAATTTATGTAAAATTTCTTCTAAACTGAGAGGCACACTACACAGAGGTTTTATTATAGATAGATTATAGATATTTTATTTATTCCTATTTGTGTGTACTTACCAACATTTTTTTCTACAATTTTAATAAAATATGGCCAGCTTGATAATGTCTTCTTGGCTGTGTGGAAAAGTGGCGTGGTAAGCGCCTTAATAATGGATTAAAATTAGGGAGTGTATAATCAAAAGCCATTGGCAATATTATTAGATCTAGCAAGACTTTTGACACGATTTCTCATCAAAAGCTACTAAAAAAATTAGATATATATGATTTCATAGGTATGTGCGATGATTTACACAGAAACTACTTAACAAATCGTAAACAGATTGTCAGCATAGACTCATAGAAAAAAGTGAAGAAAAACTAGTTACGTATGGAATACCTCAAGGAAGAGTTATAGGTCCAATTCTTTTTCAGATTTAACATAAGTGATATGCTTAATTTAGATATTTCAAGGAAAGTCATCTCTTATGCCTATGTCTTATTATTTTCCGATGTCAGCTGGAAGGAAGTTACATTTAAAGCGGAAATTGACTTCACAACGTAAAAATTTGGTTGACAAAAAATTTATTAACTCTTAATAAAACAAAAACAAAATTTTTAACATTTTCTTTAAATTCAGCAGGAAAATCTTATATTGATAAATTAAAATTTCATGAATGTAAAAACCTCATTACTTGCGACAGTTGTGAAGATTATATTGAATCAACTGAAAACATCAAATACGTAGGCTTATATATTGTCCTGTTTTGAAATGGGATAAACACGTGGAAATATGAACAGGAAAAATTCGAATTTTATCAACTTATACATGAATTTATATTATCTCATAAATATATATAATAATAATAATAATAATAATAAACAGGGAGATTCCCTCAGCCCCCTTCTGTTTTGCATCTCACTACTGCCATTATCCGTCTCGCTCCGGAAAACTCGTGGCTACAACTGCGGTACTCCCGGCGGCAGGAGGCAGAAGGTCACCCATCTATTTTATATGGATGACCTTAAACTTTATGTCTCTGGAGAGAGGGATCTCCAACAGTCCCTTAGGCACACTTGATCTATTATTATTATTTTGATATATGACCTACTGACAACTATTAGTAACATAAGATTTTATTCAATTACTACTGTTTACACTGAACTTATAAAAGTTCAATTTACTTATTACGATCACACAGTCAAAAGCCTTGGACAGATCTAGGAATTGAGCATATATATATATATATATATATATATATATATATATATATTCACTGTTTTCAAAACCGTTATTTTTATATCCGTTAACTTATTTATGGCTAAAGTAGGAGACAAGTTAGTCCTAAAACCAAACTGAATGGAACTAAGCAGATCCTCGGATTCAAAATAATGTATTATTTGGATTTTTAAGACGCATTCTAGAATTATCTAAAAGAACGGTATGATGGAAATAGGCCTTTAATTTCCAACATCATTTATGCTGTCTTCGTTAAGGATTTTCATATCTAAATAATATGCATCCTTAGACGTAGTCTTCTTGAGATTGTTGATGATATAATTGGCTTCTATATATGTAACGTCTCTAAATGAAAACTGGTTTTCAACATTTCTTGTCTTCATGACCAAGAAATCGTTATGTATGTAATTTGTAGCTGGCAAATCATCTGTCATATTTTTAGCGATATTGGCAAAATGCACATTAAATTCGTTGGGGGATATCTCTGATTTAATTTCTGGGTGGTTTTTGTCGCTATTAATAATTTGCCACATAGCTTTATGGAGGTTATTAGAGCTTGAAATAAATTTGTCATGGGTATCTTTTCTTGCTTTACAAAGTTGTGATCTGTAATAAAGTCTATGAGTTTTCATTAGTCTTTTCAAGTCCTCCGAAGGAGTTCTCTTAATATATTCTCTAAGAAATACAACGTGTCCGTCATGTATTGTAAATCAGCAATCATTTACTAACTTTGATTGTTCATCTCTTGATGTTGCTAACACTCTTAGCGAAACGCGCGTCGAGTAGTGTATATGAGTGTAGTGTTCAAATGTTTTTGCACGTTCGGCTCTTATTTTGAAGCCATTTTCAAGAGAATAGAAGGTAATGAGAAAATTGATCAAGAGAAAAATATTCAAGAATTAAGGACAAAACAGCAGAAGGAAACTGTTTAAATAGGTCTGAGTTCTTACGGCTGGTTCGATTTCGTGACCTCAATCTACCTAGTTCTCAGGTCTCACCGTGGCCCATCTCTAAGACATCAATCTGCCTACTCCCTAAAGAGAACTCAGAACATTTTCTTGATAATTTTTCTCCCGAGCAATGTTCTCATGATCTTCGAATCTACAAATGGCTCCAAAACGGAAGACGAAACGACGAAACTTTCATAATCTCAGATTCGGTTCAACCCGAGAACCATGTATTTTTCATATCTGTCCGATATTTATAAGTCAAACTGCCATCTTCATAAAACATAAAAAATACCAAAAACGATCGAAAAATTCAATGTTGAATATCTTTGCGATAAGGACAAGTAATTTCACCAAAACTGATCAAATGCAATTATACATGTGGCGGAAATACTATTCAAAGTCCACAATTTAAAATAATACATTGATTTTGGCCAATTAGGCGTAGAGCAAAAGCTACTTCTCTGCCCAAGGAGCATTGAAAGGCACATTTTAGGCAATGTGTCGAATGTTTTTGGACACGACACATTTTATTCAGAGTCCACACTGTGTAGGATATATGCCCAAAATGGTGATGAAAATGGTACTAACTTGATTTCAAAATCTGCCCATAACTGTTTCCAAAATATGGCTAAAATGTGTCACATATTTACGAAATGTTACTGTAATGAAGCCAATATATGACTAACATGCTTCTTATTGTTTCCAACATGTTACTGTAATACGACTTACTATGTGTAGTTACAAAATTGACACAAATAAATCTATATTGTGCCGAGAACCACATTTTGGTGTCCGAATATTTTAAAAGTAGACTTAATGCTGACACAATGCGTTATTCTCTAAACATTTGAACAAACGATGGTCATGGACACAGTTGGCATGCGAAGATATTATCTTCTTATAAAAATTACTTTAGACAGAAGGAATAAGCTTTCACATGTGAATAAATAAAATATATGATCCAAAAAAATAAAAATATATTAGGGCCTGCACGCGCGCGTGATACATTTATGAAAACGAGCGCGGCAATTAACCACCCGTGCAGCGGGATGCCGGGGGAGGAGCCTAGCGCTCCCACTTCTCTCCCTTCTCTCTCACAAATACACGTCCCACTCCGCTCATCCGGTTTTATAAATGTAACACGCGCGCGTGCAGGCCCTAATGAAGTTAGAGCGTTCGGGGTAAAAAAAATTCGAAAGATAATTGATTGCCCTTGAAAAGGGGCCCGGCCCGAAATCCCTAACCCTTTCCCTTGCCCTTCTACAGGGTAAAAACATTGTGGGCCCCCTCTCCCCTCCTAATCATCCAACTGTAATCTGGTTGGGCTCGAATCAAAAAAACGTGTCTATAATTCAAATTTATGAAAACATGTGTTGGTGTAGACGCATTTTAGGGATGAAAAAATGTGTGCCTACTAAAATATAAACATGTGGAGATATAAGTGTCCCTCCTGGCCAAATTTCAGCAACATGATAGGTACACGATTTTTAGACACATTTTAAATACGTTTTGACCAAGGGATGTCAACACGACGTATCAAAATTGTGTCTAGTGTTTCCAAATAGGCTGAACATACAAATATTTTGGGCACAAAAATCCAAAATGTTTTAATTTGGACGAAGTGCCTATTTTGACACAGTATTTCATTAATGTGTCGACACATGACCCATAAAATATTACTATTTGGACACAGTGTCCATCCTGACTCAAATTTTAATCTTTGTGTCGACACAGCGCAGACACACAATATAGTGTGCCCTTGTTCAGGCACATTTTGCTCCTTGGATGCTTACTCTTACTTGTGGTTTTAGAATAAAGGTAAAAATGTTTTAACTTACCTTTGACATGATTTGCTTTATTCTTCTTTGTTTTCCCCGGTTTGGCAAGATGTTTTCCCCATACTTCATTTACACCTAAAAGAAAAAATAACTCTGTGTACTTTGAAAATAATTCAAATGAAATTTGTTTAAAAGAAAAACTTGCTAATGGCAAATTTACTCTACTCTACAGTAGCGTTCATCAAAACACTTGAATACTATAACCGACGGATGCTTCGAATATCATGTTTGCATCATCGGGAGATTATTTAGTTTTAATAATGTGGTTTGGCTACTTCATCGTAAGTATAGTCGGGTACGCTCTACTCAGTGGCGGACTACCGCCCAGGCGCATGAGGTGCGTACTTGGGGCCTCAGCAAAGCGGGGGCCTCAGAATCGTTGGGTGCCCCATCCTCAAAAACTAAAATTAAATTTTTATTGTCTGTGAATATGAGAATTATAAAATAAAAATTGTAGGCAAACTTTAATATCTTCTAAAACCTATAAACTTCTACTCGTTTTTTTATTTACACATTTTCTTTATTTTTGCTCACACCCCTTGCTAACATATAGGAAATGATTATGTCAAGATATACATGGCTACGCCACTGGCTGCGTTAGAAAATAATCTCCCGCATGAATTTTTCCTAATCGTCAGGTAATTCTGAGTGGGTGAAGGAACGGAGTGGTTTATATGCAGTCCTAAAATACAAATTCGGTTTATTTTTAATCCCGTAGACTTAATGGGTTACGTGCTCTAAATAACAACAGTAGAGTAGTACACAGGTTATCCTACGTAAACTTGATTAAGCAATTTATCACCCGTTATTTCACAAAATCATTAAGTAACTGACAAATTCATTTTATATGCCAAGTAAATTGTTTATATAGTGTAACGATGGACATTTATGTACTTTGTGACAAAAGTAAAATATCGTTGCGTAGGCTAAATCTCTGTTATTTCATAAAGATACACCAAACACCACTTGGTTGGATATGGCAATATAATTTATAGGTTTTCCTGAAAGGAAGAAGTTTGTCGAGGTGGGTATTATTCTTTCCGGTTTGGAATATGAACCACAATAGCACACCTACTCGTAGTAGTGTTAATTAAACTTTTATACATGGTTGAACAAAATTATTTCACAGTTAATTTCCCACTGACCTAGTGGAATCACTATATTTTTTCAGAATTTGTCGTGGGATGGCTTGCTAAGTAGTACTGCCCCATTCAATGATCCCATATCTTAGCCTCGATTCTATTAATTCATAGTATATTGTTTTTAAAGATTTTATGTCGAGAAAAGTTTTAATAAATTTAAATTTATATAGCAGACCTCTTAAATTACTTACTACGCTAGCTATGTGTGTATCCCAATGTAAATTTGAGTCCAAGTGAACTCCTAGATATTTAATTGGCTTTTTCTATTTCCAATTTGTTTGGATCTTGCGTAATCTGTAGACAGTTAAAAGTCGGTAGGGTATTTTTATACGAAGAGAATGGCAAACATTTCTTTGAAAAATTTATCGTTAAAAGCTTTTTGTCGAAAAAGTTTTTTATGTTTCCCAGAATATTTCAAAACTCGTGCACTCTATCAAAAAAAAACCAAAAGGAAAAAATGTTAGCAGTTCAATTTTCTACTGTAGGAAAAAATGTGATTTATAACTAGACTATAACTCGAAATGCAATCATCTAGAAAAATGATTCATGGCAAGCACATGTGGGGTTACCTTTAAAAACATATAAAGCTGAAAAAAATATTTGTAAAAAAAATATGTCTCTTACATATAAAAATTTAATGTGCGTCGTTAACCATTTCCCACGTCTTTTAACAGGAAGAGAAAATAATAAAAATCTAATACTCTCCTTATTACAACGCCACAAAGAAGCTTTTAAAATTAATGCTCCGACTGAAATAAGAGTTGCAACACTCCCCGTCAGATTTATTTATACATTGTGTTGTCTTATAAAAATAATATTTTATGGCGCGAGAACAAAGCTTAATAATGGCCGTAATTTAAAATAGAGCCTAACATGGAAACTTGGTGCATGTATATTAGGATGTAATAAGTGGCGCCTAATTTTGACAAAAATGTATAGCGACTATACCTACCGGATGTGAACACTCATAGACAGGGATCCGGTACACTAAATCCCCCTTATTTTTATTTTATTTTATCGACTTATTTAGATTACTGTCCTAGCGGACTTTAGCATTAGCTATTCCACCACTCAACCAGAATACAATATACAACGACCATTCGCCACGACATTGCTATCTGCCGCAGCTGAGATTCGAACTCAGAAGTGGTATAGGGATTAGCCGTGTTACTTTTCACACAACCCGGTGTAGTCCACTGTTACTAATTCGGTAACACATTAAAAGCGCTACTAAGCATCTATACCGTAGCCAAGATTCGAACCCGGGACCCCTTGATCTCAAGCCTAACGCATATAACTCGTGAAAGTATAAGTGCCAGTCGTCCCATACCACTTGCAGACTGCAGTTTCGAGCTGTTGGCTCTCATCAGTGCAAGGTTGGCATGTGACGAACAACACGAGGATCCCTTGACCATTTGGTACACCTTGGTATCTTTACGATAGCGACATGTAAAATAGTAAGCTGGCACCATCTAGCGGTCCAGTGTCTGTTGCAATCGAAAAATAAATAGCCTGACTGGGCTTCAAGTGTGCTTCTAGAGGGCAGAGAGCCAACAGCTCAAAACTGCAGTCTGCAAGTGGTATGGGACGACTGGCACGAGAGCTCCTTTAAGTAGGATCAGTTTTTCGGCTGGTGTTTGTTACAATCGAAGCATTAGCGTTTTGATGGTAATATACAATTATTACACTTAACGCGCCAGGCTTGTAACTTGTAATTCAGCGCTCGGCGGGGCATATAGCCCGGAGAGTAGCTGTTGATTGCAGACTGGTTACGTTCCTTATAGTAAAATAGGGATTTTATAGAGGAGCTTGCGACTGAAATATTATATTTGCCCTCTAGAAGCATATATATATGAATTAAATGTGATTGTGGTTGTGACCTCCACCTTACAAAATTTTAACCTTGACCTTTCTCATTGGACTTTGACCGCGAGCTATTTAGCGGTTACCTTGAACGCGGCCTTGTCCTTGAACTTGATCTTCCTCAGGTCATTGCTCTTTGAGGAAGATATAGAAACCCAATATCCATACCACTACCATCCAAGGCTTTTTAACTACTGGGATACATGGTCATCGTCCTTAAGTTAAATATGAACCTTATACATTATTTGGGACGTTTTGAATCCTATACTCATTCATTTGGCCAAAATACGTACCTCATACAAGAGTTGAAATATGATAAACCCAGCTCTTGGTTTTCCATTTTAAACATGACGACAGGAATATAATTTTAACAATTTGCGGAACTCAACTACATGTTTTATTAGCTGAAATATGCCTGGGAGTCTTTATTGGTGCACCCTGTATAAAAATAACATTATAATGTACCGTAGAATCTAGAAATGCAAAAGTATACATGATTTCCGGTATAACCGGAAGTGGTAGAAAAATATAAGCACTTTAGCTGGAAAGAACACCTTGGAATAAAAATCGCATCTATATTCTTAGTAGTTCCGAAAATAGAGATAGTTTAATGTTATGGTCACTCATCCCGTATTATTTGTTTTATTAACATAAGCCCATTAACTTTGCTTTTCTATTAATTTTTCTTAACGTAACTACGCCACTGTATCTTCCGTATAATCCATGCATATCAAAATTGGATCAGATTCAAAAGGACGCGTGCATCTAAAACCTCTTTATACTAAATTACCAATCAAAACGTATTACATGCATGTAATCCTTTCGGTGCAACACATTCCAGCCCACTGATTGATTGCTTAATAATTTAAACGTTCTTTTTTTGTATGTCGGAGTAATAAACAATTTTCTGTTTTGATCTAATCAAGTACAACACATTTCTTATGCAGCAGAAAACAAATTTATGAGTCGCTCCTAAAACAGAAACGCCATTTACATGCTGAAGAAAATGAGGTCAGAATAGAAGACCCGTGATTCAAATTGCATCTTTCAGCCTGGAGGCAAATTTTGGGGAAAACGTTTTTGATTGTAAGTAAACAATTGACGATCCACTTGCTTATAATTGTTCAAAACGAAATATTACTACACTTATTTATAATTAAGCCGGATTAGAAATGGTCTTAGATGTGTTTTTCTTTGATCACAAAGTTACATCTTGTGATGCTGAATTAAAGTGCTGTGATTCTAAACCCACCGTAAAGTAATTTCATAGCTTTAGAAACTTTATTATTGAGTTATTTAATTTGAACGCTTCTGCTGATAATTTATATACTAATATACAGGGTTACTGGTAATTCGATACATTCCTTTGGAGATGTGATGGGGCATGAGCTAAGGAGTAAATCTAGCCCTAACATACATTATGCAAAACTCGATAGTTTTTGAGATATTTAAATTTTTTTGTTTTTCTCAAAAAAGTAGATCTTAATGTCTTAAAAGTTAATTTCCGAAAAATCTACTTTACATTTTTAAAATTTTTTTACTGGATTACTTGTCCAATATTATAGATATCCGTTTGGAGTGAAAAATATCCGGAAACATTTCGATCATGTGAACATTTAAAATAAAAACTTGTAAATTTTTTTTTTAAATCAGTTATGAAATTTACCTATTAGTTTTTCTCAAAAAAATATTAATGTAGCACGCGTACAAATTATTATAAAAACTTCCTTATTTCAATAGCTATCTAACTAGGTAGAAATGTTTAATGTACCCTTGATAGTTCTAATAAAAAATTAGTAAAGATAATGCTGGTGGCGGAATTTATTAAACGACTAATCGTTCATTTTCATTTAAGTCAGTCAGTCCTCGACTTTGACGTTTGTGCATATATGTCATTAACTGACATTCTTATCTCCGTGTACCTTAAGTTTGTTGGTCTTGTTAAATTAGTTATCGAAGATTTTGATTTTGCTCGTAGTTGTTGTTATTAGTTGTTGTTATTGTATTTTCTGTGCCCTGACCGCGTATGCCAACGCAGAATACGCTGATATCTTGTTTGTCTATGGATACTGTGGCGGCAACGCTGCTGAAGCTCGCCGAGGATATGGTCTTTGGTACCCTAACCGCCGCTTACCAAATGCACGTGTATTCAGTACGGCATATCGAAATATCGCTGAAACTGGCTCCGTGAAATGTAGGAGAAGTGACGCTGGTGCTCCTCCCGTTTATGAACCAGATGATGAGGAAGAAATATTGAGGTATTTTGAGGAAGACCCAACTATTTCAACTAATAAAGTCGCAAGACTAACCGGAGCATCACAATGGAAAGTTTGGTCTACGATACGTAGAGTTGGATGTCATCCTTACCACTATACCCCTGTCCAAGGCTTGGAGGAAGGTGACCCTGGAAGGAGAGTGGAATTCTGCCGCTTTATGTTAAATTCAGATGCAGAAAGTGCAAATTTTTTAACAAGTATTTTATGGACGGACGAGTCGAAATTTAATCGCGAGGGTACAACAAATTTCCACAACTTACATTATTGGGCAGAGGAAAAATTCCAAGTTAACACGTCAAACTAGTTTCCAAATAAAGTTTTCTATTAATGTGTGGATGGGAGTCATTGGCCACTATTTAATAGGGCCACACTTTCTTCCTCAAAATGTAAACGGGGAAATCTATGAAAATTTTTTAAGAAATGATCTGGCGGTGATTTTAGAAGATGTTCCTCTCTCCGTCAGACAGCGAATGATGTTTCAGAACGACGGTTGTCCAGCACATTATCGGCTAATAGTACAACAGTTACTTGATCAACGTTTCCCTAACCGTTGGATTGGAAGAGCGGGCCCAATACCTTGGCCAGCGCGAATCCCTGACTTAACACCCCTTGATTATTACGTATGGGGTCATATGAAGGAGATGGTATATGCCACACCAGTCAATACTATAGAAAACCTTAGACAAAGGATAGTCGATGCTGCCCAACACATAAGGCATAATCTGACAACCAGAGTACCAAGGACGGAAATAAGAAGACGCTGCCGTGTCTGTATACGGAATAGGGGCTCCCATTTTGAGCAAGACATATAAAAAATAAAGTACAACTTTGAAATTAATGAAGAATTAAACTCTACTTTTAAAATGTTTTTTACTGTTTATTTAAAAATAAAATTCATACTACTTGTGTTATTTTTACTAGTATCTTCTTAGAACTATCAAGGGTACATTGAACATTTGTACCTTGTTAGATAGCTATTGAAATAAGGCAGTTTATATAATAATTTATACGCGTGTTACGTTAATATTTTTTTGAAAAAACCTAATAGGTAAATTTCATAGCTGATTTAAAAAAAAAAATTAAAAGTTTTTATTTCAGATGTTCACATGATCGAAATGTTTCCAGATATTTTTCATTCCAAACGGATATCTATAATATTGGACAAGTAATCCAGTAAAAAAAAATTTAAAAATGTCAAATAGATTTTTCGAAAATTAACTTTTAGGACATTAAGATCTACTTTTTGAGAAAAACAAAAAAAATTAAATATCTCAAAAACTATTGAGTTTTGCATAATATATGTTAGGGCTAAATTTACTTCTTAGATCATGCCCCATCACATCTCCAAAGGAATGTATCGAATTACCAGTAACCCTGTATAATTTTAATTATCTGGAAGAAAAAGTTGCCTTCCACAACATAAACCTTGTTAAATTTTTTAATCACAATGCTCCTTTAAAAATAGTATTATGTATATACACTCCCTTACACAGAGAGGTCTCTGTAGTTAGTACAGCAATTCATTGAATTCACGCTTGGGGTGTTTACTAAAGGCTGTAAACACGTAACAATTGGTGTCAGAAGAAGAATTGCAACAGAGGATTTCTAGAGTATTAGCGGAAGTCAGAGTGTTCTATTTGAAGACCACCAGAGATAGTGAAGAAAGTGATATATACATTAAATAAGACCTTTTGTGACATTTTGAGGAAATGTCTAGGACACTCTATTCTGAAATTTGCAAAAATATTTGAATTATACCTAATCCAGACTCTAAATAAAACTTGTTAGTTCTGCTTCGAGAACTATTTGATGGAAACAAAAAATATGGCCACTGAAAAATAAATGCAGGACATGTTAACCGAACTGAGAAAAATGATGTTAAATTAGGGAAAAAATATCAAAAGGAAAAGATGCGTCAATAAGAAAAGGAAGAGCAAGGACGACAACGTAAAGAAGATAAAAGTGAAGTAAGAGAAATGATGTTAGATTCGAAAAAGAGGCGCCAAGGAGAAAAAGAAGAGCAAACACGAAAATGTAAAGAAGAAAAAGAAGAACAAGGAGAGAGACGTCGAAAGAAAGAGAAGAACAAGAAAAAGCCAAAGAAAGAAGAAGAGCATCAAGAAGAACTGAGAAAGATGATGGAATATCTGATAAATAAAATAAAATAAAATTTCATGAGGAAAAACAAGAAGAGAGAACACGCCAGGAAGAATTAAGAAAAATCGTAGAGATACAACAGGACACTATCATTTTAGCTACTGAAGGCCCCAAAATGAAATCAAAGAGGATATGCTCAGCGTGAAATTTGAGATTGATCATTATGCTGAAGGACATACATAAAATGGCCACGAAAGTATCTACTTGCCAAATTAAATCCGCAACGGGAGTCCAAACAGGAACCGCAACAGGAGCTGATTCAACAACTAAACAGTGAAAGGCTGGCCAAAGGTATCTCTTGCAATAAATGCGGCAAATTGGGACATGCCAAAAGACACTGCCGACAGAGGAACCCTAAGGGGGTAAAATCTGTGATGTGATAAAACAGTAGGATGTGGCAACAGTGAAGATGGTTAAGATATAGCTTCCGAAGAACTGGACGAAAGAAGCTCTAAGGAAAGAACAACTGAACTATAACTAAATTGGATGTATACTGAAGGCAGAAGAAAGCAATTCATTAAGAATGGAAGGAAGTTTCAGAAGAAAGTGCTGGACTGAAACCTTTATGGGCTCAATGGGATTCGCTTAGGGTTGAAGAGGAGTTATTGAATAGAGCATGGGAGTGCACAGATAGGAAACTATGCGTCTAATCATTCCTAGGTTCCGAGTACCGATAGTACTTCAGGAAATGCACGATGGAATGTTCGAGGCACATTTTGGTATCAATAAGACATTGGCTAGAGGTCACCTACAAGGAGTAATGATCAAATGAAAGCTCGTTATGACCGTAACATCCGTTTATTAGGATTCAAGGTTTGAGATTTGGTTTGGATGTACAATCCACAGCTGAAGAAAGGAGGATCTTCGAAGCTTCACTCACCTTGGGAAGGACCGTATTCTGTCCTCACCCGGATCAATGACATCGTTCATCGGATTCAACAAAGTCGAAGATGAAAATCGTGCATCTGGATAGACTGACGAAGTCTGTTGGAGACATAGAGTTGCCAGACCGGGCCGTTCAGGTTTAAGGAGAGGATTTGTTATATGTATATTTCCATAGTCCCCAGTCGGCCCAGAGATGGGCGAGATGACCATAGAATCATGAACCAGAATGATAAATAAAGATCTGGAATAAAACTAACGGCATATAAATGAAGTGGAACCAAAGCCACTGGAGTAGTTCTAGTTTGACTAGTAAAGTGATCAGATCAAGAGGGAACAAAGTGACCAAACTAATAAAAAGCACAATGACAAGTAGTAAATTATAGTGGTTGAAGATAGTAATTGGTGTTGCAATTATAAGGACTAATTATTGTAAGTTAATTAATTGTATTGCAATTATTGAAATGGTGTAAATAGGTAACAGTAGTTACTTTCAAATGTAACAAGCGTCAAAAATCATAATTTACAGATTTTAGCTTTATATGAATTTTAAAAAATATATTAAAATGCCTCCTTTAAATGTTCTTCCGATGGACAATTCTTTAATATATTTAGAATATATTTTAATTTTTAATGCTGTCTCACATTTCTCTTAACTGCAAGAAATTAACAAGAATTTGTATGCTTAAATATGGCCGGATTGGCAATTGACAAAGGCGGCTCGACAGGCGGTAGCCCACTGAAATTTCCACGATAACTCAATGGCCCAATCCGTGCCTGCAGAGCATCATTGTATATCACTCACCACTATTGATCTCATCTAGGAAGATGAAATTTCCTGCGAACTGTTAATGACTTTAGAGGTTCCTCCCTACCGTCTCTATTTAAAACCCCATGAAACTGATATGTATGCTAAGGTTAACGTACTGTTACTAATCAGATACTTATCCAACAGTAAAAACTAAAATATCTAAGTCCATATTAAGAAATTCCATCAACATAGCTTCCAACATTTTAAGATAGCAAATATGCGTGTTAGCCTAAGGTCGTGAGATTCAGAAAAATATTATATAGATGACAAAATAATTACATTGGCTGATATATGGAATAAATTAAAGTCATTAATCATTTTTATTGTGCTGTGCTAGGTATCTCCGAAGAAACATTATGAAACCACAAAAGCTGTAATTTAATTTAATGTGTTTCTCTTTTCATAAATATCATAACCACACATATGTTTTATTTATTCCTAAGTCATAAAAATTTTGGGGTAATGCATTCATCGACTAGTTTTCTATGCAACTTACACGAACACTTTTAAACAAAAATATTTTTTAAATGTTTAATTTCATTTCGTACCGTCTCTGCTAAAAATTTTAAACAATGAAAAATTCTCGGCTCTACCTCAAACAAAAATCGTGACAGAAAATGAAATGGTCTCCAACAGAGCAGGAAACTTACAACCACAAATAATATATTGTTCTCTTCTTGTTTAGTCATTTATTAAGTTAAATTATTGGACATTTTTACAAAGGACGATAAATTTTTCTAAACATAGAAACGTGCATATTCTGAAATCAAAATAAACTTGTAATTAATGCGCCGCATACAAACTTAACTGGATGAGTGGGTGATATATAAAATAAGTAGTTTATCAGCTGCAGTTTGTAAACTTGTACACTGTAGACAGGTCATTTCATATTTATGTAAATCATCACATCAAAGTACACGTTACTTGTTTGTTCTCGTTGTCACTATATTCATTTTTCAGTATACCGAGTGTTCTATTTAAAACTCAGTAGGTGCTTATATTATCTCTAATGAACATTTTAATTTGATGTTATGATGATGACATTTTAGTTGTCATAACCCATACGCCGCAATACGCTCTGCATTTATCATCTATTGCATTGCCTATGTTCTTGAGATGGTATCTCAAGCGGCAGAGGCCTGTTAGAGGGAATGTAATCAGCCTTCATTCGACTTTTCGAGTTCGAGAAGCGTTATGGAATTCTTTACCGAATAAGTTTTAAACCTTTTCTCTTGTCTTTGGTCTAGAGTATTCCTCCAGTAGGACGTCTTCCGTTCCTTATCCCATTTTTCGATCTCCGTTACGCCCGAAAAATGTTGCTTCAGCTCCTCAAGGCTGTCAGCTAATTCATTTCCTTCTATTCCCTCATGCCCTGGCATCCACATCAAGGTAACCTTGTTGTTATTTGCCAGTTGCTTCAGAGCCTTAATGCTGCCTTGGTTATCTGAAAAAATATAGATCTTTGCCCTTCGAATGCCTTTGTTTAGGCATTCCTAGGCACACAGATCTATAGCGTAAATTTCTGCCTCCTAGAAGATAATTGAGGTATTGCCAAGGTCTCTAGATAGCCCACACCTACACCTTCAGCCATATTAAATCCAACTCTGTACCAGATGAAGGACCTTGTCTCCAACCACAGTGCTTCAATCGGCACATCAAAGGGCAGCCAAAGCCTCGCTTGATTGGCATTGAGTCAGTGGGTTTGGCCATGGACTCAAAAGCTGCAAAATCCTTAAGTAATCAACCAGATCATCTGGTTTGAATTTTAATACTTGATGCAGTTTTAGGGCACTAAGTGCTACTGCCTTCCTCACATTCAAATGCATAGGAAGTAAGTCGAGCATTGTCTTTATAGCTGCTGTGTTCGTTGTTACCTTTGTCCTTAAGTTTTATCATCTGTTTGATATTATCTGTGATATATGGTCTGGAAGGATGACAGTGTGGGTTGTGGTTTTATAGGGAGCATGTATATCAAACAGTGCAATAGGGCAGCTTTATTAAAAAATTAAATTTTCTCGTCGATATTACCGTTTGTAAATATATACTTCCAATCTATAGATACAGTATCTTTGGCAAACTGATATTAAAAAATCAATAATCGCTGTAAGTAGTTTCTCGTGGCTCATTTTATTAATAGTGTAATCTAGATTACAATAAGTTGCCTGTGGTCAGTGATATTAAAAATATCCAGTGTGCGACATACTTAAAATGTTTTCTTAACCGCCTCTCAAGTTACCGAAGTAACCCCCTGGAAGATCTCAAGGATCTTGTGCTAGGCAAAGAGAGATGAGGCCCTACAGTTTAATGTGGACTCCGAACTACTCTTGGGGCAATTTTTTTAGTGAAAAATTGTTTCGCCTTGTGGGAATCGAACCCACTTCGCTAGGTAACACAGTTTGCTAGCCAGTTGCTTTAACACACTGAGCTACCATTCCCTTTATTTTATTACTTTTTCTATTGTTGTGCAAATTATATTAATCAGGGTAGAAATATTGTTACTGACTCGCGTCGCTTGAGTAATTACTAAGTAATGTATTTTACCAATACTCTATCAAGCAATGAAATTTAAGGAAAAGAACTTATAAATGACATTAGTTATGAACTTAAAAATAGCAGTCTGCTGTACCCTGATGGTCGCATGCTGTATTCAGTCATTTGGTTGTGACTGGTCCAATAGTAGTAGTAATAGTAATAATCTTTATATCTTTAGGACTTATGTACATAAGCATAGAAATTGTCAAAACGGTATAACTAAAAGAATCTTAAAGAACTAGTGTATATGTACAAACAGGAAAATGGAACGAAAAACACACGTACCAAATATAAAAATATATATGGCTAAATATAATATGACAGAATCATACACCAATGAACACAGCTGAAGGGTGAGGTTTTCTACAGCTTTCTCGTGCTAAAAATTGCTGTAAATCTGAGGATTGTCCCCATACTCTAATGTAGTGTAAAGATGAAGGCATAATATTATGTTATATGCAAGCCTACGCCACCGCCTCATGGAAAATTAGAGAAGGGCCCCGAAACGTCGCAAATGATACACTGGAACACTTTAGAATAATCGAGTGCATTCGACGCGGGTATATATAAAGTGTATCCAAACTCACTGAGGACAGTCTAATATGAGACGAACAAATGAACATATGAAATATGAACAGTAATAAGTTGTGAATTATAGTTGTGAGGCTATAGTACATGGAACTCCTTGTTGCAATTTATTGAACCTTCATACCGTGTTTACTGGAGGTTGTAAGAAAGTAACAATACCTTTAAAAATGACTCTAATTCTAGGTAGTTTATTAATGAATATATTATATAAAAGCTTTTGCTAAGTTTGTTGCATGCTTGATCTATGTGTTCGGTCCACGTCAGGTCAGTGTCTAGGATAGTGCCTATGAATTTTATTGATTTAGATGACTTTATTATTATGTCATTAAATGTATTGTGATGGTTTGTGACTATTAAATTCTATAAACACTGTTTTACTATGATTTATTATTAACTTATTTTTTGCACATGATTCGCTGAAGTTTTTCATGGTTGCTTCAATTTTTTCATACAGTTGTGTTATGTCTGTATAAGAAAGTTCAATTATTACATCACCGGCATACATTAAGATTCTACCATGAGTAATAAAGTTTACAATGTCTTTAATATATAACAGAAAAATTAAAGGCCCTAAGACACTACCCTGAGGGGTTTCGATGTTTATATTATATTCATTTGAGATGACATCATCTATGGCCCATTTTTATCTTATTTTTATTCTTCTCTCCTTTTCTTTCAGTACTTGTTTTATTATCTTATTTATATTCCGCATTCGTTGTAGTTATCTGGGTTTTTTTAGGCAACTGTCACAAAAAATGAAATTTATTGGATCTGACAGCATTCCTAAAATATCATCTCTCTGCAATCATTGGTCAATCTTATGTTTTTGGCAGCTATTTATTTTTTTGGTCGCTTTTACTTCACGGCCGCATGTATTACTTGATCATCATATTTGAAATATGTCATGGTTTAAACATAATATTTTTAGTCGCAAACTCCTCTATAAATCCTTATTTTACTATAAGGAACCTAACCAGACTGCAACCAACAGCTACTCTCCGGGCTATGTGCCCCGCCGAGCGCTGAATTACAAGTTACAAGCCTGGCGCGTTAAGTGTAATAATTGCATATTACCATCAAAACGCTAATGCTTCGATTGCAACAAACACCAGCCGAAAGACTGATCCTACTTAAAGGAGCTCCCTTGCCAGTCGTCACACACCACTTGCAGACTGCAGTTTCGAGCTGTTGGCTCTCGTCAGTGCAAGGTAGGTATGCGACGACCGACATGAGAATCCTTTGACTATAGTACATCCCGGTATTTTTACAATAGCGACATGTAAAACAGCCAGCAGGCGCCATCCAGCGGTCCAGTGTCTGTTGCAATCGAAAAATAAATAGCCTGACTTGGCTTAGCATAGATCAAATGTGCTTTTAGAGGGCGGAATATTAAACATAATATTTTTAGTCGCAAACTCCTCTATAAATCCTTATTTTACTATAAGGAACCTAACCGGGCTTCGGCTGGTGTTTGTTGCAATCGAAGCATTAGCGTTTTGATGGTAATATGCAATTATTACACTTAACGCGCCAGGCTTGTAACTTGTAATTCAGCGCTCGGCGGGGCGCATAGCCCGGAGAGTAGCTGTTGGTTGCAGTCTGGTTAGGTTCCTTATAGTAAAATAAGGATTTATAGAGGAGTTTGCGACTAAAAATATTATGTTTAATATTCCGCCCTCTAAAAGCACATTTGATCTATGTCATGGTTTGTCAATAAACTATCTGGTGACGTTTTCATTTGTTTTCGTTGACAACTAATTAAAACTGTCAGCTTAGTAGCCTTCTTGCAAAATTTTGTCCATGTCTCCAGTAATTTATAAAAAACAATTTTAAAAATACTTTTATTTTACTTTTTGTAACAGTTGCCTAAAAAATATTGTGTGCAGCTTGGCCAAAGGATCTTTAACGGCCTTGATAAACGAATAACTATTAGTTGTTCTATTTGTTTCCTTTTTTTGTTGGGCTTATAGGCGATATTTTTTATTTTGTAAATGTTTATTGCCACAATTTTTATTTTTAAACTGTCCAGTAGAGTTTTTCTCCTGTCAGCTGTTTTTCTATTTCCTCGAGGTATTTCTTCTTTGAGTAAGTTTAGCAGCAAAGAGTCATTTATGACTTTTTACTATCTTATCCCATCTACTCGTATATGCAACTGAATTATTGAAATGAACTACGAAGACACCTTGTATTATTATCTGTACTTGACGTAACACCAATATAAATCTCATAAAAATCGTGCGTGACAAGTGCAAAACACTTGAGTCGCCAAAACTGCCTTAATTCGTTTACCCTTATAATTTTATTGGCACAAATTAACAATTTAATTCTAAACTAGAATAAATTGTCTCAATGCATTTTCAATTACCGCAAAGAGCAGTTGGCCACTACCAGCAAACAATTGACAAATAATTTATGCTGAACGTAATTTATTTAAAAAAAGGAATACGTAACATATCTTAAAATAGGACGTAAGGAATATTACTCAATTCTTCGGGATTTATTGCTTGCTTAAATTCTGCAAAGTACGTGCAATAAAAACTATTTGCATTACCATAAATGAGAGGAACGTAGGAACTCATTTGATTTTAAAATTAATACAAATTGCCCACACATTATAAAAATAATGTATAGGTCACAAATACCTCGAGACTAATTTAACCATAATCATATGTTGCGGTATATTTTAATCACAAAACGAGAAATACTATTAATATTGTGTTATACATTGAACTATTATTACTAATTTCTTACAGTTTATAGAGAGCAATAATCTCACCTACGTACACATAAGGTGCTCTGTAAAAGCGTTACAGGGTGGGCCATTATGGCATATTATTAATGATCTACTCTGTATAATTTTATTTTTTACTTTTTAGTGTTTTGATATGCTGTAATCCCCAGATATCGATTTTAAGGCTTATCGAATCATAAACGGTAAAGTCGTCCGCCATTTTGAAGCCGCCATCTTGTTTCTTTCTTATATGAAAATGTTAAAGTGTATTGTCACCGGACTTATACTCATGTGCAAAAGTTCAAAGCTCTAGCTTAATTAGAACTAATCGAAAGTTGTTGAAATGTTGAAATTTAAAAAGTCCCGTAGAAAATCAATAAAGTTTAGTGTGGCATTTTTAAAGATAAAATTGTAAGGCCAAATTTTCAATTTGCCATAACATTAGAAACATATTTACAAATAATTCTGTCAGAGGTTTCAGAGCTCTTAGAGAAACACTTTTCTGATGAGGAACTTAACGAACTAATTTGGCAGTAAGACACACAGTGGTTTGGAGATTAAAGAACATTTAAATAGCCAATTTGATATTTGGATTGGTAATTGAGGGACACACTTTGCAGCATTAAAATTATTACCAACTGTTCAAATTCAAAAAGTATTTATTAATAATAAATGATACAGTAGTTGCCTCACTAGAACCTGCTCCGGAACCGATCGTGCAACCACCGCATTAACGCGGTGACGGATTGCAGGATCGGGCGGAACAGATCTGGGTCAGCGAAAACAACAATTCAACAAAACTAAACCTAAACTAATAGGTAATAAAATTAACAGAAATACTTGAAAACAAGCTCAACAAAACTTATAAACTACACTAATTTTTAAAGACACTGGCGCACAAAAAACACTGCTGCGCCGGGCTGGCCTGAACTTTGATTTTGAAAAATTTTGATTTTTTAAAAGGTTAATGGTGTGAAGCAAATTTAGAAACAAAAAGTACAAAAATAAATGAAGAAAAACTAACAAACGCGACAAAAATACACAAACAGAAAGGAAGAGGGGGATAGGAAAGATTTAAAGATAATTAAAAGGTATGAAATACTAGCGAAAGTTGGATAGGATTAGAGAAAGGTATAGTTGTTGAAACTTGGCTATAGTGGTTGCCGAAAAATCGGTAACGTCTGGTATGGTAAGGGGTGTTTGATCCAAAATGGGGCATTGTGCTGTCTAATTTGCATTATGTGTCATATTAGCGGACTATCGCCCAGCTTGAACGAGTAGAAATTTTGAGAGATATGCTGGACGTAGTCCGCTATCGGAGTTATGTCGTTGCAGCGTGCGTATACCAACTGTACCAGATACTTTACGTTGTACAACGTATTAAAAAATGAGAATAAATCTAAAATTGTAGAATCAAAAAGAATTGCGTATGACAATTACATAAACAAGTCTGATAATAAGGTGCATGATACCGAAGGACACTTCCCTGATGTTTTAAAAGTTATCAAAATGTTACCTCTTTTTAAGAAGGGGGGTATTAATGTTATTGACAACTACCGTCCCATTTCTATCACCCTCATTTTTGGAAAAATATGGAAATCATTCTTAAAAAAAGGCTTGTGAATTACTTACCGTAATAAGATTTTAAGTTGTCGTCAGTTTGGTTTTAGGAATAAATGTTTCACCACTATGGATGTTTTTAATTTAGTGGGTGACATAGTTGGAGGCCTTTAAAGGAGAGAGCATGTGGCCATTAGCTTCTGTGCTCTCTTCAAGGCCTTCGACTTTGTTTCACATGAAATTCTTCTGAAAAATATGAGTTTCTATGGTTTTAGAGGTTTACCATTATAACTTTTCCATTGTTATTTGAAGTTGAACAATAGACAACAGTGTGTCTATGTCGATAATATCAACTTCCGGCTAAGCATAGAGTGCCCCAAGGCTCTGTCTTGGGTCCACCACTTTTTATATTATATGTAAATTTCTTTTTCACTTTATGTCACCTAATAACTGTATCGCTTATGCTGATGGTACGTCTATTATTGACTTTAATTTGAACTTTCATAATTTAACTGATGATACCATTAGTTCTATCAAATAATTTAAAATGAAATGAAGACAAAACCCAGAAACTTGTTTTTTCTACAAATAACTTACTAATTAAAGGTAACAGAGTCTAAAATTCTTGGGTGTTTTAGATGACACTCTTAGTTGGTAAAAACATGTTGAGCAACTGTCACATAAATTAGCAAGTTCGATATTCATGCTACGTAAGCTAAAAAATGAACTATGTTCTAAAACCTTAAAAACATGTTTCCTCATTTCACGCTCACATTAATTATGCAATTTTTCTTTGGGGTGGGTCATCTCATGCATTTAAAATCTTTCGTTTGCAGAAGAAAGCAGTCAGATTAATTGTTAATGCTAGGTAGGGAGATCATTGTCTACCAATATTCAAAAGTATGGGTATAATGACGGCTCCTTCCCTGTTACATTAGACAAGAAATTAAGACATAAGACATACTAATATTATAGTCGAGGCAAGAATTCAAGTGATGCACGTCACAGATCGATTTTATAAATTAGACAATACTGCTAAGAATCATGAAGCCCCATTAAACTGTACCTATTTCTGAAAAAGCTTAACAACTGGGTATCAATAATTACTCTTTTTAACGTAATTAATGATTAAAAATTATGTTGGTATTAAAATTTCTTTAACAAGATCACTCGTGACGTGCATCGCTTGAATTCTTGCTTCGACTTTATAAACTCATTTTGTTCAAATTCTGATTTTCATTCCTATAGCATCAGGTCTGCAAATCAACTCAGACAGCCTCGTTTTCGATTAACTAAATCACAAAAGAACTCTCTAAACTTTCAGTTACACAATCACATTTTTAATGACATAAATTTACTTAATTTTAACAGTTTCAAGTACACAATAAAAAAATCACATTTTAATCAATTGTTTCTATTCCATTGAAGAATTTTTAAACACACAAAGTAACATTTAATGTAACTTTTTGTGTGTGTTTTTTATTTTTTACTTACTGTTCCAATTTCTTTGGTGTGCTAGTCGATATATTGTATGAATTTGCTCCGTCCTTTTTGATTTTTTGTGTATTTTGTAGTGTATAGTTTTATATTGGTAATACTACACACTTATGTATTTCAAATAGTTTGTCCAAATAATTTTCAAAATTTTGTGTCTAATATTTTTTTGTTTTATAATGTTTTGTTATACTCCCTATTGGGCTCTAAACTTTCCAAAGACTCTATTGTAACTTTGTCAAATAAATCACCTTATCTTATTTTAATGACGGACCAATTTCATAGCCACCAAGCAACCCTGATTTAACACCTTTGGATGCATTTGTTGACGTTTTTAAAGTACAAGGTAAATTAAAATTTTAATCAAAACGATGTAAATAATTAAAACTAGAATTAGGGAAACCATATAATAACGAAAAGTAGCCTGCAGTCATTTCCGGTTTAAATGAATATAATGCCATTTTTATAAAAATTATTCAAAATCAAAATTTGTACAATTATTTAACTACTTGTAATAATTATTGTAAATGCCGCTCTATGAAATGGGTGTGAGTGTGCGACTGACCTTAAAAAGGGTATATAAGACCAATGGCATTAAATTTTATCGTATTACATGGTTTAGTAATTATATGATGTTGATTCATTCGCATTACATGATGAAATTCACTTGAATGAAACTTAGACGCACTACTAGATATATACGCCCCATACACAAAACAACTTTTGCGTGGAAAATGAACAAAAATATTTTGGTGAGAGGAAGTTAGCATTATTTTTAAAAAGTTTTCTATTGTTCAAATGTGCTTTTAGAGGGCGGAATATTAAACATAATATTTTTAGTCGCAAACTCCTCTATAAAATCCTTATTTTACTATATGGAATGTAACCAGACTGCAACCAACAGCTACTCTCCGGGCTATGTGCCCCACCGAGCGCTGAATTACATGTTACAAGTCTGGCGCTTTAAGTGTAATAATTGCATATTACCATCAAAACGCTAATGCTTCGATTGCAACAAACACCAGCCGAAAGACTGATCCTACTTAAAGGAGCTCTCTTGCCAGTCGTCACACACCACTTGCAGACTGCAGTTTCGAGCTGTTGGCTCTCGCCAGTGCAAGGTAGGCAAGCGACGACAGGCACGAGGATCCTTTGACTATTTGGTACATCCCGGTGTTTTTATAATAGCGACATGTAAAATAGTCAGCAGGCGCCATCTAGCGGTCCAGTGTCTGTTGCAATCGAAAAATAAATAGCCTGACTGGGCTTAGCATAGTTCAGATGTGCTTTTAGAGGGCGGAATATTAAACATAATATTTTTAGTCGCAAACTCCTCTATGAAATCCTTATTTTACTATAAGGAATGTAACCAAACTGCAACCAACAGCTACTCTTCGGGCTATGTGCCCCGCCGAGCGCTGAATTATAAGTTACAAGTCTGGCGTGTTAAGTGTAATAATTGCGTATTACCATCAAAACGCTAATGCTTCGATTGCAACAAACACCAGCCGAAAGACTGATCCTACTTAAATGAGCTCTCTTGCCAGTCGTCACACACCACTTGCAGACTGCCAACAGCTCGAAACTGCAGTCTGCAGCCAGACCTGTAACTTGTAATTCAGCGCTCGGCGGGGCACATAGCCCGGAGAGTAGCTGTTGGTTGCAGTCTGGTTACATTTCTTATAGTAAAATAAAGATTTTATAGAGGAGTTTGCGACTAAAAGTATTATGTTAAGTTTTCTATTGTTTGAAATAGTTATATATACCTTTAAAAATATTTGATTACAAATAGTAAAATACTGCTTTCTGAAACTATGGTTTTATCAAACTTATATTACGCAAATATTGCATATTATTATGGTCCCTGTCTTTCTCAAGAAGATAAGCACCATCGACAACCAATTGAAAACTGCCGTGTACGTTACATGATTTCAAACTAATAAATATGTATGAAAAGGTATTCATACATATTTTCAAAATAGACAAACCTAGTTATTTATTTCATAAAATACAAAGACGAACTGAAATTTATAGCAGAGATCTGAGGCATGTTGAAAACAAAGTTTGTGCTCCTTCCCATAAAAATCCATTTCTTCGATCGTCTTTTTTGTTCATAGCAGCATATATTACTAATAATCTGTCAATTCAATATCATAAGATGCCAGTGGCAATGATCAAACATAAACTAAAAGAAGCCAATCCTATAAAGATTATTATTATATTATATTATTCACTCGATACTTATTTTAATACAGGTGTGTGCGTAACTATATTTACAGGGTGTCTCACCGGGAACTGAATCGATCGATAGAGAAAAGTACGCATCAAAATTTTTTTTAAATTTAGATAATTACTAATGTCGGTGTGGTCAATCCAACTAAAATAATTACAAGCAACTGGCGCTTATATCGGAAGTTGATACCAACTTGCTTATTTCAAATAGAACACCCTATATATTTCAGGGTTTTCGAAAAGAGCATAAAATTCTGAGTAGATAATATGTGGCATTGTCTGAAAGTTATTTGTGGCATTCTACGAATATTCTTTCCTATTATTTGGGTTTTCTACCACATGTACTATTATCCTCTTCAAAACAAATCACCGAATCTACAAAATAATAGAATTATTGGAAAAAAGAGCCTCTGCGCCCGTGACGTTTACGCCAAAGGAAAAGTCAGAGGTTATGTTTTGCAAATAATATAAATCGGAATAAACACAAAAATAATGTATTTTGCTGACGTTTCGGAAAGTAATCTCTTTCCGTTTTCAAAGCTATTTTTTTTTTTTTTTTTTTGAAGAACTCTTATTTTGCTGTGTATGTCAAATACACAGCTTTAAGATTCTGTTTATGTTATTTCCATAGATACTTACTACTTACACAGAACATAGAACTGATGATATTTTTTAGATAATGTTGAGTTTGTTAAGTTCTTCTTTTAACATTGGTAGCCAGGTTGTACAAATATCTACAGAACAATTCGATACGCACTTATCTTCATTTAATAAGATTATTGCTGATTCTTTAATTTTTCTTTTTTTGGTATCTGTTTCTTTTGTTAAAATTTTTGCCGAGTCCCAGTTTATTCTATGTCCGTTTTCCCAAGCATGTTCACAAATCTTTGATTTGATAAATAAATGTTATGTGGGTGAGTCATCCAGACCTTTCAGTGTGAGGTTGGATGAGCACAAGAACTACATTAGAAAGAATGAAATTCAGAAATCAAAGATTTGTGAACATGCTTGGGAAAACGGACATAGAATAAACTGGGACTCGGCAAAAATTTTAACAAAAGAAACAGATACCAAAAAAAGAAAAATTAAAGAATCAGCAATAATCTTATTAAATGAAGATAAGTGCGTATCGAATTGTTCTGTAGATATTTGTACAACCTGGCTACCAATGTTAAAAGAAGAACTTAACAAACTCAACATTATCTAAAAAATATCATCAGTTCTATGTTCTGTGTAAGTAGTAAGTATCTATGGAAATAACATAAACAGAATCTTAAAGCTGTGTATTTGACATACACAGCAAAATAAGAGTTCTTCAAAAAAAAAAAAAAAAAATAGCTTTGAAAACGGAAAGAGATTACTTTCCGAAACGTTAGCAAAATACATTATTTTTGTGTTTATTCCGATTTATATTATTTGCAAAACATAACCTCTGACTTTTCCTTTGGCGTAAACGTCACGGGCGCAGAGGCTCTTTTTTCCAATAATTCTATTATTTTGTAGATTCGGTGATTTGTTTTGAAGAGGATAATAGTACATGTGGTAGAAAACCCAAATAATAGGAAAGAATAATATGTGGCATATCCTATACCTAAACCTAGCCGTTTCAGAGATAATAATAATAATAAATAAATAAATAATGTTTATTTGCATAGAATTACATAGGGTACAAAAATAAGTATTACTAGGCTAATTTAATAGAATGAGAATAGATGTAATTAATGTAAATAAACTGGAGATAGGTCACAAGATGATTTGGAATCATCTGACCGTGACCAGATAGACATACATGGAAGATGTACATATACATGTATATACCTATATGTATACCGTACCTGTGCATAGGTACACTTATATTTATATTATATCTATGATTACAGTCATCATGATGTGCATATAGACAATATAAGTTAGAAGCAAGATTTATGCATCTATACACAAGCGGGTTTATAAAATCCTTTTCAATATAATACAATAATACAATAATGTGATTCAATTAACATCGAGCAAGAAACTTATGGCAGTGTATGTAAGAGACCGCTCACTGTAAGGGGTACACTAACTTAATTAATTGTCGTTATCATAGATCCGATCATACATAATAATATAACACACGAAATATAAAGGATATGTATCTAGACTAAACTAAACTAGAGTAAAATTAAGGAGAGATTATGGATCGTTATACAAGCCGACGTGATATATTTCCAATAATTCCAATAATTAGGTTGCAAATACATGGAGAGGAGTTTTGCAAGAGCGCGACCTCGAGCGAAACCGACATCTCTTTTAATATATTTAACTGGAGTAATATGTTTACAGTATAAGTCTTAGTCACTTATGTCAAATTCTGGTTCTTAAGTCAATTTCGATACTAATTATCTGTCTATTTGACATTACATATTTTTTTATTTCTTTTTGAAATTGTCTTTTTTGGAGAGATTTTGTATGTTCTGGGAGTCCGTTGAAGCATCTTGGGCCCAGGAAAAACCAACTGCGTTGGGCTGCCGAGGTATTTCCTTTTGGCACGTGCATACTTCTTTTGTCTGTTTGCCTGGTCTTATAGGTGGTGCTTACTACTGCATTGTTATCTCGGTACGCTTCAAGAACACATTTTGCAAAGAATAGTTGCCTTACGTCAGCAACATTGCTTTTTTAATCAGAAGTTCCGACGAGTATAATTGGTTTTTGCTTAATAGCACTTTTAAAAAAATTTTCTGCATAATTTCTAGTTTATGTAAGTGACAGTTTAGCGCACCTCCCCATCCCCATCACCATCAGAGATATTTGACATTTTATGGAAAATTTGACAGGTGCAACGGTTTGCAAGAACCGTTATAACTTTCGTGTAAAAGATCCTCATTTGATTCTTGTCACATAAAAAGAACAGAAGGAGAACTACGTTCTACAACTGAAATAAATTCAATAATATCATACCAAGTGTTCCGTTTTTCGCGTTACATTTTGTCAACTTCAAACCGCGAAAACTTGTTTAGGGCAAATAGAACACCCTGTATTTTTTTACGTCAAGTTATGTAAAATTGAATTCCCTTTTTTCTGATATTAGCATTGTGGGGGTTAAAATTACAACTTTTTCAAATATTTGCGATTTTATTAGAAATTCATAAATTGTTGTAAACATTTCATCAAAATAGCCATGATTAGAAACAATCAGTCATTATCTTATGTCAAAAAATGCCAGCACGTTTAAATTACACCACGAAGACTTTTTAAATTTGTTTATTATTTATGGAGAATGTGATACAGTAATATCAAGAACTTGCAGCACATTTGCTACTCGATGTCCAGAAAAACGAAAACCGTCACCAAACAATGTAAAATGCATACTGGAAAATTTTAAAAATTATGACTCTGTCAAGGCAAAAATGCAAAGAAGAAAGCCTATTGTTGATGACGAAAACATTGAAATAGTCATTCTAGGATATTTTCATGCATTTCCAAGGATGTCATTAAGACAAGCTGCTCTGGAATCGGGACTATGCAAGGATTCAATTCACAGAATCTTATTAAAACATAAGTTTCACCCGCTTTCATTCCATATGTTTTAGGGATTTAAAAGAAACAGATTTCCTAAGAAGACAGAATTTTTGTGAGTTTATTCTAATAAGATCTGAGGGTCACGATTCTTATTTGGGAAATATTATATTGACAGATGAAGCAAAATTTATTAAAAATTTACTTTTTAATAGACACAATTCGCATTATTGGAGTGACTCAAATCCTCATATGTTCAGAAAGCGAAATTTTCAGGAAAGTTGGCAGTTCAATGTTTACTGTGCCATAAGAAAATTTAAATGGTAAATTAAATTTTCTCTTCTGCTAATATGAATAGGTAATTTTTTTTTTTTAGGTGAAAGATATCTGAATATCTTACAAAATTTGAATAATAACTATTTATAAAATTTACCTCTCGCCGAACATAGAAACATTTTTTATCAGCACCACGGTGCTCCCCCACATAACGCATATTTAATTAATAATTATTTACAAGAAACTCTTTATGATCAATGGATTGCCAATAATGGACCTTTCTTATGACCTCCTCGCTCGCCCGATTTATCAGTTCTGGATTATTTCATTTGGGGAACTATTAAAAATAAAGATTATGAGAGCCCATTAACAACCATTGAAGATTGTATGCAAAGAGTAAGAAATGCATTTCAAAACATATCGCAGGATTCAATTAGAAGAGCTACCCATGAGGAACTAATCCGAAGGTGCAAAAAATGTGTCGAGGTTCGAGGGCGGAATTTTGAGCAATTATTAAATTAAAATGAAATCATATTTTAAATTGATCTTATCTCTGCTATTTTAGTCCATATCTTTAATTCGATTAATACGCCTGTTACAGTGTTAGTAGTTATTTTGCGTTTTTGTGGATATCGAGTAGCAAATGTGCTGCAAGTTTTTGATATTACTTTATCACATTCTCCATAAATAATAAACAAATTTAAAAAGTTTTCGTTGGTATAATTTAAACGTGCTGGCATTTTTTGACATAAGATAATGACTGATTGTTTCTAATCATGGCCATTTTGATGAAATGATTGCAACAATTCATGAATTTCTAATAAAATCGCAAATATTTCAAAAAGTTGTAACTTTAACCTGCACAATGCTAATATCAGAAAAAAGGGAATTCAATTTTACACAACTTGACGTAAAAGAAATTGTGTTCTATTTGACCTAAACAAATTTTTGTGGTTTGAAGTTGACAAAATGTAACGCGAAAAACGGAACACTTGGTATGATATTATTGAATTTATTTCAGTTGTAAAACGTAGTTCTCTTTGTGTTCTTTTTACGTGACAAGAAGCAAATGAGGATCTTGTACACGAAGAAAGTTATAACGGTTCTTGCAAACCGTTGCACCTGTCAAATTTTCTATAAAATGTCACATATCTCTGAAACGGCTAGATTTAGGTATAGGATATGCTGCATATTTTCGACTCAGAATTTTATGCTCTTTTCGAAAACCCTAAAATATATAGGGTGTTCCATTTAAGCAAATTGGTATCGACTTCCGGTATAAGCGGAAGTGCCTGCTGTTTGTAATTATTTTAGTTGGATTGGCCACACGGACATTAGTAATCATCTAAATTTTCAAAATTTTCTAATGCGTACTTTTCTTTATATCGATCGATTCAGTTCCGGGTGAAACACCCTGTATATGGATGGTTTGTATATATGTTTAGATGCATAAGTGGTTTTATTAGTGTACATATTTCATATTTTGTATTTATGTACAAGCAATTAAAGCAATATTGTTCGCACACTTTTGAAAAAGTTTGTAGTTGTACTGCCTAACTTTTTCAATAAACGTATTGCATTGTATTGTGTTGTATCGTATTGTATTATGTAGGTATTGTAAAGTGGATTTATAAATTAAATTAACAAATCCATCTTATATTGGTTGTACATATTTAGTACCAAAAGTCGACTGTTCTAGTAACAACAATATTTGACGTTGTTGATTCAACGGTTAAGCTAGTTCCGAATTAATTGTCTTTTAAAAAAACAAACACTTAAATTCAGACATGAAATATCGACTGGAAGCTGGGATAAGTTATTTAGTGTCCCAAACTTAGAATTATAACAGGCCATATAACTTGAGACTGTACAGCTGTTTTGGTAATTATTCTTAGTCTCATTGTGGTTCCTCAAACAATTCGAAATGATCCTACTTAACATAAGTTATTTGAGCAACAGTAGTAACACACATCTTATTGACTTATGTGTTTGATGAATTTCTCTTGTTCTTCTCATGACCGTACGCAGAAATTTGTGCAGGATAGACGGTGCAAATGTTTTCAGAGCCTAAATTCATTTTATAGAAAAATTAAATATAGCACACACATTCTCTTCTTATAAAGAACATATTTCTGAAGGTATGTTAAAACTTTAATGGGTATTATAAAATCCAAATAATGTCGACTTCAATCCACTTGTTTTCAAAAAATGTCCTCAGAACTAGATCATCCATTTTAAGTAAATAATTATACTGTGCGTTCTCGCAATGCTTTGAGATATTTGACTTTAACTTGATTTAGGTATATACCACGGAAAACAGTCCAACCCTGTTTTCAAACGATAAAAGAAGATATTTCCGGACCCAATAACTTTTATTTCTGGTGGAACACATTATTTAAGTCTTTTTTATCAGTGCCTCTCAATCCTTAAGCAAGAGTGACCGAATTTTAAACGGTAAGGTGGTATTGTGGCACACCAGTATATATAGATTAATAACCGACATTTTAAATTCAAGCTACTAACTGCGAATTAAAGAAAATCAAAAACATTGGTTACTATGCCCAGTAAATGAATACACTTGCAAAACAGTTTTTTGGGGACCTCCAATTTTTTTGTTTTAAAAATAGAAAAAACTGCGAGCGAATAAACCTGGTTAAAAAGGGTTAGTTTTAAGTCCTCGCCTTAAGTGATCCCTTTTTAATATTAAGTAAATCCTTTCGCCTTAAGTGGCCCCATTTCATTTCGCCTTCGCGGCCCACGCAGTTTTAAATAAAAAGTGAATTGTTTCAGAAGAATAAAGACAGACAATTTAATAAACATTTTTGCTAAATTCCACATGCCGTCGAATAGTTACCCACTAAAAGAAACATTTGTTAAATAAAAACACCATTCGTTTTAAACTCTATTCAGTTAAATTCTTAACTATATTGTTCGTTCCGTTTTAAACCAAGTGTTATTTTTTCAAGAAAACCATATACAGGCTGTAGCCGTTGACCCTGTCAAAACTAAAAAGACTAACCAGTGCTAAATAAAATAAAATTCTAAAACAAAGTGCTACAGCAGCTCCAGACCACATTATACGGGGTGTAGCAATTAACCCTAACTACCACTACCAGAATTCGAACCCAAAGGCTTCTCGCATCAAAATTAAGTGCACAAACGCCTTCTAGGGTCTCAGCTCTCGTTCACCACTGCTCCAATTTTTTTATTTTCCAACGCAGAGAGCTTGATCGTGTTTACAATGAAGATCGCATCCTCGCCTCACACATCTTCCAGCGGCTTGTATATCAGTGTATGCGGGGAAGATATACAACCTTAGGCGAGGATTGTATAGGGGATATACCATGCTTCGGAGGGGATGTAAAGCCGTCGGTCCATTGTCTATTAAATGTTAGAAAGTAAAGATCACTACTCTTCTTAAGGGAAGAGGTTCGGCAAAATTCCTGGTTGGGGGTAGCGTCGGTGTTAGGCCTCAGTAGCGGAAATAGGCCGACGTTAAATAAATGTATTAAGAAACCCGTGAGGTCAATTCAGTAAATACCTGCAAGTAGTTCAATTAGAGATTTCAATATTTCCAAAAATCCACATTCAATTTTCCTTGAACCTCTTGTATGCGATGAAATGTTTACTTTACTAAATAATAAATTGAGAAACAAATATTCTACAGGTCCCGATGAAGTTCCCATGTTTTTATTAAAAAAAAGTAATTGGATGTATCATCTCAGTTGATTGTTCTTTTTTAACCAGGACATTTCCGAAATTTTTAAAAGCAAGAAAAAACTTTGTTCAGTTAAATTCTTAAGTAAATATTTTGTTCGTTCCGTTTTAAACTAAGTGTTATTTTTTCAAGAAAACCATATACAGGGTGTAGCCGTTGACCCTGTCAGAACTAAAAAGACTAACCAGTGCTAAATAAAATAAAATCCTAAAACAAAATGCTACAACAGCTCCAGACCACATTATACAGGGTGTAGCAATCGACCCTAACTACCACTACCAGAATTCGAACCCAAAGGCTTCTCGCATCAAAATTAATTGCAAGAACGCCCTCTAGGGTCTCAGCTCTCATTCACCACTGCTCCAAATTTTTTATTTTCCAACGCAGGGAGCTTGATCGTGTTTACAATGAAGATCGCCTGCCTAAGTTGAACTATGACAAGTGTAGTGATATGAATTTTCACTCAATAATTTCAGTTGTTTGCAAAATCAGTAAATTTAAATTAAAAATTAGTGGCAATCTTCATAATTTGTAGTTTTAAAAAAACTAATTTTGCAAATGACTGCAATTATTGAGTGGAAATTCATATGACTACACCTGTCATAGTTCTACTTAGGTAGGCTTATACTTTTTTAACAATATATGTATTAAAACAAAGTTATGACCAAAAATAAGAAATATTTCCTTATCGGACCACTCTCTCTCTTGGATATGTCCACCTTAAACAACAACATGGTTTTCGGGCTAATACGTCTACACAAACTGCTATATATTCATTTTATGAAAAATTGACTGAATGTATGGAAGTAGGCGAGTGCCCTGTTGGGATATTTTGTGATCTCCGCAGAGCATTCGACTGTGTCAATCATATCGAATTATTGTCCAAACTCCATTCGTATGGTATACGTGCTGTGGCACATGAATGGATAGCTTCTTTTTTGAATAATCATAAACAGTATATAAACATGTTCGGACAGTATTAGTAGTAATATTATTAAATCAGAATTTCTCGATATAACCCACAAGGTTCAGTACTGGGACCAATTTTATTCTTATTATACACAAACGAAATTGATACTTTAACCTCTAACGCATTTTTTGTTATTTACGCAGACGATACATCTCCTAATTTCAGATACTTCAGATGACTGGCTGAAATTTAAATGTTCTACGAGTGTTAAGCGAATGGTCTAAGTCGAATACATTTTATTTTAACTCTGAAAAAGTCCAAGTGCTTAGATTCCATAACAGACAAAAAAATCTGTTCACAGTTAGATATTTCCGTAAATGGTTCAGATATCTTAAATTTTAATCAAGAAATTAGATTCTTAGGGGTTACGATTGACGAGTGCCTCAGCTGGAAAGCTCACTGTTCCCAGTTACTTTCAAAACTAAATTCGATGCGTTATTTAATGAGAAATCTACAAATAGTTTTGACAAATGAGCAACTTATTATGATGTATCATGCATAAGCCACCTTTAGGCTGAGATATGAGGTATGGCGTTTGTTTCTGGGGTGGTTCCACCCAATCGGCGGATGTTTTTATATATCAAAAACACATTATTGGAATTATTACTGAGCTATCCAGTGTGTGTGTGTTAATTTTTGAGCTATGTGTTTTTATTTATAGAAATAAAAGAAATTACATTTTAAACAACGGTATACGCCATATAAATACTAGACAAAACAAGCATTTCCACGTATCATTGTGTCAATATAAGGTGTCTGCAAACTCTACTACCAATCTATGTTTAAATATTTTTAATAGGTTACCGATTGACATTAAGCTTTCATCAAGTTTAGTAACTTTTAAACGCCATTTAAATAGTTAGCTTCTGGATACATCTTTTTATAATTTACGTGAATTTTTTGAAGATAGAGTAAGCTAGATTATAGGTAGTACTTAAGTAATTGACTATTCCTATATAAATGTATTTTATTTGTTTCAAAGGGAAATAAATTATTTTAGAAAATCTAAATACTGTCAGTATACATTTTGATAAATAAAGCTATCTTTGTGTCTATCGTTAAATTAATAATGGGTATTCTGTAACTACGTGTTAAATTTTAAAGTCTGTTACTTTTGTGGCAAATACTATAAAATTTACCTTTAAATATTTTAATTTAGCAACGAGAACAATTTATTTGAGCTAATAACCGACACTGTAGCCAGTCGACTAGAAGGCGTAATGTGGCAAATTCGCTTGGGTCGGGCTCTGCTGTGCTCTAGGTTCGATCCTCGGCACCGACACTGGTAATGCTGGTGGGTAATAGATATTGTCTGCATTTTTTCAAATGTGTAGCGCCCTTCCGGACAGCCATTGGCTTTATATTTGGCAGATGTCTATTATATGTGGTGTGTTTTATAGTGGAATCGATCTGGCACGAAAAAAGTCCCGAAACGACCGCCTTTTTGCGATTTTTTTTTGTGTGTTTATTATGTAGTCGGATTCCCTCTATCATCTGGTCGTGTTTGCGGGCGCGAGGGGGTGGTGGAGGCGGGGAAATTTACATGTAAAGATAGGGAAAAATCAGTTTTTCGGGCATAATTCGCTTAGTTTGATTCGGATTGAAAAAGTGTAAAATGGGTAAAATGAAGGGCTCGCGAAAGCGCGTAAACTCAATTTAAAAACGGAGGACCGGAGTGGGACGTGTATTTGTGAGAGAGAAGGGAGAAGAGAAGTGGGAGCGCTAGGCTACTCCCCCGGCATCTCACTACACGGCTGCTGAATTGCTGCACTAGTTTTTATAAATGTATCATGCGCGCGTGCAGGCCCTAATGAAGTTAGAGCTTCTGGGAAAAAATCTTGAAAGGGAATTGATTGCCCTTGAAAATGAGACCAGCTCGAATTCCCTAACCCTTTCCCTTGCCTTTCTACAGGGCAAAAACTTTGCGGGCCCCTCTCTCCACTCCTAATCATCTGATCACAGTCTGGTCGGGCTCAAATCAAAGAGAAAAAATTCCACATTCGATGACGAAAAAGAAATCTCCCTCACCACTTTCCTTCCTGGCGAAAACTGACTTTTTCTAAAAACAATAACAACAATAAATTGGTTATTTCGCAACCATTTGTTATGGCGAAAATAGAAAGAATATGAGCGGAACTCAAAGTAGGCACATTAGTACACAATCTCACGTTTGCTGTGCTATTTGCGGAAAAAAATGTGGAAGTTACAGCAGTTTTAATTTAATTTACGTTTACCCTTCCCCCTCCACCCATAATCAACCTAGCAACTTGAAAATTGGACACAGTGCTTAGGTCCTGAGTGTCTATGGGGGAAGAAAAAAAAAGTCACCAAGTCACTTTCTTCCCCGAAAAAAACGCGATAACGGCTCTCGGTACGTTCCCGCCGCGGCGAAAAATCCGTATACAAATCTTTACCTTCAAATCGCAATATCTCGAGAACCACTGGACCGATTTCGATGAGTTTACGCGCTTTCGTGAGCTCTTTAATTTATCCATTTTACACTTTTTCGATTCGAATCAAACTAATGTCCGAAATACTGATTATTCCTATCTTTACATGTAAATTTCCCCTTTCTCCACCAGCCCCCTCGCGCCCGCAAACATGACCAGATGACAGGGGGAGTTCGACTACATAATACATACAAAAAAAAATCGAAAAAAACCGTTTCCAAGCCCAGATCGGCCCTTCTATTATGATTTTTTTAATATGACGAAATTAAAATTGATGTTAAAATTCAAATAAAGTTGTTGTAGGTTAGAGTTGCTTTTTTGACGGATTGGAAAATATCCAGAAGGGATAAGTCGGGGCATTTTGCAGACCATTCAAGAATTTCTCCTTCCAATCCACCTTACCTATGTAATTGTAAAGTTTGCACAAGCCATGCATTTTTATGTAATTGAAAATTAGTTTTCCTGTACTATTATTTATTTTTTAGAAGAGGATATACGTGGTAGAGAGACCAAAAAAGGAGAAAAGAATCGTATTTTTAATTGCCTTTTGTTTTTTCCGCGAATTCGGGTTTGTTCGGAAAAATACGTAACTATCGTTATTTTATCGATTATTTTTTCCTTAAAATATAGGTACGTGAAGAAAATATCATACACAGATAAAGATAGTTTCAAATGCATTCAATAATGCTTAGAAGATAATTTCCCCAAACACCAAACACTTGGTTACTATAACTGGATGCGCATTTCGGTAACGAAGTTGGAATCATTAGGAGACGGTTAAAATGAGTTTAAAGTGTCTTCAAAATAATAAAAAATCAACACCCTAACGTACTTTTTTGTCCTACTAATGATATCAAAGTTTTACAATTTGATAGTATTTTTATTGTAAATTATAATAGAAATTTAAGAGTATCAGCAGCGATTTGTGTATCAAAAAATGTTATTAAAGGAAACTCGATAAGAATTATGAAATAATCTTAATCCAGAATTTCGTCGAAAATTACTAATTTATAGTGTGACAAGTTATGTATTTGTATTGTATTTAAAAATCGCATCTTTACTTATGGTATTTTTACTTCTATCTACGGATACTAAGTACAAAACTTACGATCAGATGTTTCCCACCGAACAAAAATTCATTTAATTCAATTAAACAGAAGAAAAACCACTTACATAGTACAAGCAGTCCACATAAACAAAATAATCTGCCAAACTGAGCCAGATTCATGTTCACAAAAAAATCACTTCGAAATTCTGAACCATATGTCTATCAGTCGCGCGCACTTTAAACTTTTTAAATTTTTTGCACAGGCGGCGTGAAGAAGTTCCTCAGGTGCTTGGGAGAATGCTGCGTTCGCAGACGGCACAGTTAAACTAATGCTTGCTAGATCGTGGTTTGGCGGATCAACTAGGAACTCCAATGGAATAGTTATGCGGAGCATTCTGTTGATTCCGAGGCACTTTTGATGGGGAAATGGGAAATATTTTGATACGAAACTTTAATAAATGATAGGCAATAACAATAAAAAACCGTTTCACAATGCACGCATATAGTTCTTTGCAATATTGTGAATGATATAGTAGGCGATCTTGTGAAGCTGATATAAATAACTTTCGTCATTGTACCCAGTGGCAAATAATGACAATCAACTTTGTTTGAAATCGATATATAAATAGGCTGGTGCCAAACCGGATTTTGAATTCTAAAAGAAAAAAAATATATTAACATATAAGCATGATTTTTTTGGAATCTAGAAAATAAATAGTTAAAAAAAAAATCTTCCACGGAAAGCTTTATTGATGTTTTTTTTATTTAAATATTCTATCCGAGCTCATTTTAACCGTTGAAGTGTCTACTTTAAAATGATCTATATACAGGCTGTCCATTTTATCAGGGCCCTCGAGAATATCTCACTTAATATCGGTCTTACAAAAAAAATTATTTTTAAGAAAATTGTGCCGATTTATATAACCTACAAAATGATTTAAAGACATTTGAAATCCAGGGCCTACTTTAATAGTTATGGCGGAAAATATCGAAAATGCGGAAAACATCTGGGCCAAATATCTCCGTTATTTGAAGAGATACAAGAAAAATTCTAAGGCGAAAATTTTTTGCAAAACAAGAGTGTTTCAACGAGGTTTTATTTATTTTGAGATTTACTCTTCAGGCTGTTAAAAAAATTATTTTGAAACGGGCGGGAAATGGCGCCATTAAGTAGAGTATTTTCCTCCGTTTTCAGCGATATATCACATGCCATATTTATCCATTGGTACTACATTAGTACTTATAAAAACTTTTTTTAAAACCAATATTTTTTTTTAACAAGCATTATACTTGCCGTGGAGAAGTATGATTAAATAAAACGATAAAATAATTCAATAAGTTGTTCAAATCTTTGCTATAATAAAACATTAACACAATTAATAAGAATAAAGCAAATTCAGGTAACAAAAACAAATTAATAATATAAAGAATATAGCACACAGAATATTAATATTTATCTAATCCTCAAAATAATTTTTAAGATATCATATCAAGTGTTCAAAGTGTCCACCGTGATTTCTTATGCACAATCGAGCGCGGCGAGGCACTGCATTTAAAATATTACTCAGCATTTCGGGGGTAACTGTAATACATGCCCGTCGAATTCGAGCTTTTAGGTCCTCTACATTTTGCGGTGTCCTCGAAAACACCTTATCTTTAATATACCCCCTTAGAAAAAATCCAATGGGGTTATATCTGGAGAACGAGGGGACCATCGAATAAATCCATTGGTACCTATCCAATGTTGAGGCAAAATTTCGTCTAAATAATCTAGGCAAATCTGGGAATTGTGGGGAGGAGCTCCATCTTATTGAAAATATTGAAAGTTGTGTCGATTCTCTAAAGGTAGCTCATCTAAGAATTCATTAAATTCATTTCTCAAAAAGTTTAGGTACCTTTGACCACTGAGGTGACAATCATAAAAATAAAGACCTATTAAATTGGTGCCTAAAATATCTATCCACACATTTATTGAAAAACGATTTTGAAACCCAGTCGGTCTATGCCAGTGTGTATTTTCAGAAGTCCATTTGTAATGAATATTGCGATTAGAAAAATCTATTATTGGAAAAATTTGCCTCGTCGGACCAAAGTATTTTACTACATATTAATGGATCGGCACGCTTCTTGTCCAACAGCCACCTACAAAAAGTCATCCTCCTTGGTTTGTCCTCCGCTTGTAAATTGTGAACTTTTCTGGTTTTATAACACCGGTAACCATTTTCCTTTAAAATTTTTCTAGCACTTGTTTTATTTATATGACAAGCAATTTGAATTTCTCCTAATGATATTTCCAAATTTTCTGTATTTTTATATCTTACATAATTAATAACTCGGTTTACCTTATTTACATTATCAGTAACACTGTTCAAACTTGTCTTCTTCTTTAAAACTGAACCATTATTTTTCAGTTTCGTAGCTAATTTTCTGAACAGAGTTTTATTCAGCTGTAGTGCTTGTGGAAATCTGTTTCTATATTCTACTTGAGCTAATCCAGAGTTAAAATTGCATTGGCAATATGTAACGAACATATTATAACGATCAATGTGAGTGAAAATCATTTTTGAAAATTCTAAATTCTTAAACGAGTGTGATTGAGTGAGAATTTAAGTATTAACTGAGATGATCTGTCAAAAAATTAAATTGTCAAGTTTGTTCATAGCCAACTATTTTAAAATAATTGAAATAATAGTGAAATCATGAAATTCAAACAAATGGATATTATACTTAAATTAATTGGTAAAGACATTTTAACTTTTTGAGCAAGGAGTGACGCTTTTATGGAGAACATCTATACATTGGCATAACTGCAAATACTCTTGCCATAATTGCTCCATGTTGCGTTCTTGATTATTATTTTGTTTTTGTTACCTGAATTTACTTTATTCTTCTTAATTGTGTTAATGTTTTATTATAGCAAAGATTTGGACAACTTATTGAATTATTTTATCGTTTTATTTAATCATACTTCTTCACGGCAAGTATAATGCTTGTTAAAAAAAATTTTATTGATTTAAAAAAAATGTTTTTATAATTACTAACGTAGTACCAATGAATAAATATGGCATGTGATATATCGTTGAAAAGGAAGGAAAATACACTATTTAACGGCGCCATATCCCGCCCGTTTCAAAATATTTTTTTTAACAGCCTGAGGAGTAAATTTCAAAATACAGCGGTTTTGGAAAAAATTAGATAAAACCTCGTTTTAACACTCTGTTTTGCAGAAGATTTTCGCCTTAGAATTTTTCTCGTATATTTTTCCTAGACGTTTTCCGCATTTTCGATATTTTCCGCCATAACCCTTAAAGTAATCCATGGGATTTCAAACGTCTTTAAACCGTTTTGTAGATTATATAAATCGGCACAATTTTCGTAAAAATAATTTTTTGTACAACCGATATTAAGTGAGATATTCTCGAGTGCCCTGATAAAATAGACAGCCTGTATGTTGATGTTTTATTTTTTATGAAACAGCTTAAAATTGAGAAAAAACAAAAAATGACTTTTCGAATCACGAATTTTGCAATATTTTGTATTATGTTCAAGTTTTTTTATTATTTATGTAAATAATGGATTAAATTTCAATGACAGAATTTACTTAATTGTAATATTACTAAATTTGAATGAATTTAATTGAAGAAAGTGGGGGAAACCATCCTGAAACTTTTAAATAAATAACAAACTAATAAAAAGTCTTTTAAGTTATGCATTATTGAGCAACAAAAATTTATCAAGCCTAGCTAATATATTTTTTAAAGATGCAGATTAAATAACCATTGCAAAAATGAATCTCAACTTATAGCTGGTATTTACAAAAGTAAGAAAATGAATATATGTCATTAAATAAATTAAGATTTGAGCATTACCAACTGGTAGCTTACAAATCTACTTTTAAATTCCCCCAACTGAAGGAGCAGCTGCACAACACTCTTATGGAGTTTATTACCAATTGCAAACTTGGTTTGGTTATTTGGGCAATGAGCCCGATAACAAAAAAGCTAAGTAATGCGGCTGGAACGAACATATAAGTAGACTCGTGCCTAGATTTATCCCATACAGATCAGACTCGAAAAATTATAAAAAGTATTAGCTGTAGCTGTGAAAGTGGTTGTAGCAAACAAAGATGGGGCTGCCGAAAACACGGCTTAAAATGTACCAATTTATGCAGTAATTGTCATGAAAACTGCTCAAATAGAGATAAAGAGATATTTGAAGACTTAAGTGATTCGAAAGAGATTAACTATGAAGAGTCAGCAAAGAGTCTCGATATTGAAAGACGTCGTAATCTCAGAGGTCCTTCGGAATTTGAAAGTTTTATTGATGAAGAAGAAGAACAACCACAATGTAAAAGATCTAAAATTCATTAGAATTTTATAATTTCTCATACATTTTTTATTTTTATAAATAAATGACAAAACAATATTTTTCTGAAGACGAAGCAAGTCAAAATTTGTAAAAGGAGTATCAATAAATTAATTGTTTTACTTAATAATTATTTATTTTATTCAAATATACCTAAAACAGATTACTCGTCGTTATACCATTTATTTTGTAAAAAAAATAGTAAAATATACATCAATAAAAATGCACACTGGGCCAGTGAGTATTAACCATTAACCATTAAAAATTTCTTTATTTTATTTAACTACTGTTAACATTGCATTTTGGTATTTCATGTATCTCATTTATTTCATTTTACAATCATATAAACCCGAATGAATACAAATTTTTTTATAAAAAACGAATTCTTCCGGGCGGCGGATCTTATGCCTGAGGATATACATTCCAAAAAGTTATGTCTTAATCTGGTAAAACATTGCCCTCCTTCACAGATTAGGCGAAATTAAATTAAAAGTATTCCAAAGGTTAATTAAAAATAAAAATAAATGCTGCTAGTGGTGGGTATTATTTACAAATTAGCCAGTGAGTATTAACTCTAACTTACGACTTTCAGTACGGTACAGTGCATCGTCATGAACAACTAGAGTTTCAGAATGATGTCCCCCAGTTTCTTCATTTAAATTCATGCAACTTTAGTAATATTAGATTGTAGTGAATGCTGTTATTGAAATTTAGCCATTATTTACATAAATAATTTAAAGAATTGAAACTAATAAATACTATTGAAAAATTCGTGATTCGAAAAGTGATTTTTTTTTTGTTTTCTCAATTTTAAGTAGTTTCAGAAAAATAAACCTTTTTTTTTTTTTTTCGAAAAATCTATATATTTTCTCGAAAACCACTTGTTCATGCTTACTCGATGCAAAAAGGTATATTTTCACATAATTTCATGCAAATTGAATTATTTTTACGAGAGAAAAAAATTAAAAAACAAAAAATCGGTTTTCCACCGTTTTCCCAGAAAATTTGACTTTATGTTGAAAAATGCCTGATTTGAAAGTTTTATATTTTTTTATTATCTACTTTTTTAAAGAATATTTTCCGCTAGGAGGTCACGTTTTGCCGAAAATCGCAAAAACCCACTGTCAACAATTTAACGGCATCCCCATTTCATAATTTTACTTTATATCGTGTTTAATTCCTATTTTATCTCTTAACCTTAACTAAATTTTCCGGCTGGTTCTTGCCTGTTAATATATTTTTTTTCAATTCAATTCAATTCATCAGCCTGAAATGGTATGATCTGATACAAATTGACAAATAAAATCCAAGGCATGGCATAGCAGATGTATTTTTGTAGCATTTTTTCAGTAATATTGAGAACGAGATGACAAAATTGTGATAAAAGAAATCTATTGGAAGTGTCACTTATAATCTCCCTGGTATCTGATTTATTTCAATTTATGAAAATTACCCCGGGCCTAAAACTAAGAAGTGTTTATTTCTGTTTCGTTGCTTTTTCTTTTAACAATTGAACAATTTACTGAACATAAAGTCTTATATTCTTTAAGAAAAATCAAACCTAAATATACGATGGGCGCTGATAAAATTCCTGCTTTTATTTTACATGCCTGTGCTAGTGTTTTTATAGCTCCTCTTACATTTCTATTTAATTTGGCCAATAAATCAAATCCTTTCCTGATATTTTAAAATGTTCTAAAATAATCCCTATGTATAAAAAAGGAGAAAAAAATAATATTGAGAATTACAGACCTGTAACGATTATCTACAATTTCTCTAAAGCCTTCGAAATATTGTTATATGACTCAACATTTTGTTATGCAAAGAATCGCATTACTGAATATCAGCACGGTTTCTTCAAGGGAAGATCTACTTCAACGAATCTTTTCTGTATCACCCAATATATAGCTGAGGCTATAGACGGTAACTCACAAGTTGGTGTAATTTACACAGACTTCAGTAAAGCATTTGACAGACTTGATCATTGTATTTTATGTTCAAAATTTCAGAAGTTTGGCTTCTCAAGAAATTTGTTGTTTTTTTTTCAAATCATATCTGGAAAATAGACACCACCATATCGAATACTATGGTCAACGGTCTGCTGAATTTGTATCTACTTCAGGCGTACCTCAAGGGTCTGTGTTAGGCCCATTATTCTTTAACATCTTCATTAATGACATTGCGGTTGAATTGGGTGTCGAATGTCTTTTATATGCTGACGATATGAAATTGTATAATAAAATAAATGATGAAAGTGATTGTGTGGCTTTACAAAATGCTCTAGATAAAATCAGTGAATGGTGTAACTTAAACAAATTGCAGTTAAATATACGAAAATGTAATACTCTTACATTTACTAACAAACATCAATATATCGAATTTAATTATAGCTTAGAAAATTTAGTGCTCACACGTCCATCAATATTTCGTGACCTCGGTGTAACATTTGACAGTAATCTATCATTTAATTGTCATATAAATACAATCACAAATGAAAGCTTTAGAACACTCGGATTTATAATGTGTTCCCACGACTTTAATGACATTAACACACTGAAACTACTATATCAATCTTTTGTTCGATCCAAATTGGAATATTCGCCAATTATTTGGTCTCCTCGCTATAACATACATATATAAAACATAGAAAGCATTCAGAGGCGCTTTTTAAAAACATTATGCTATAAGGAAGATGGTGTTTACCCTGCTATACTACACTTTTAAGACAAATATAGATTTTCATTTTCGAGCCTAGCAACACACAGAACTATAGCACAGCAAATTTAAATTTTAAAGTATTACATAATATAACAGATTGCGGCGATATATCGAACTCATTAAATTTTCGAATACCTAGACCCGGTTCTAGGCAAGACTCACTATTCTATCTAACGTTTTGAAATTCTCGCCACTATATAAAATGTGTGAAAATTATGATAATCTTCAAGTCCGGTTTGATATTTTCCACTGCAAGTAGCTGAGATAAAAAGATTAATTAATTTAAAATTAGCTTTGATTTTATTTCTGTTTTTAATTATCTGATATTCCTACATTTCTTTTTCTTATATTTTGTAAACATTTACTTGTAATTGGAATATCTGTTGGGCAGTGTATTGTTAAATAAATTAATTAATAAATAAATATATTATTTCAATTATTTCGCGTTTATCATATGTTTCACAAACTGATTAATCTGAGGTTGTTCGTGAAACGAAGGTTTTTTTATTATTTTTGTTCTGTTAGGTATTTTCATTCTTTTCATTTGTTTGTTCAAAAATATCCTTTTATAGTTTTCATTTCATGTATCTTAAATGAAGCATGCAATTTTAGTACTTAGTAATCTATGCACATTGCACATGCCTACCATAATAGTTCAATATTAAATCTCTTACAATAAAGAAGAAAGTATAATAGATGAATGGGGGAAAATCAGAATAAGGATGCAAATACAATTTAGTATTTACATCGAATAGTGATTAGATTACAATTTTTTGTAGCTTGGAGCGATATTCTCCCTGTATTGAATAATATCGTTCTGAGATGTCTATTATGTCAAAGTGTAGAGACGATAGGACATCGATGTGAATAAAACTTAAGTATAGACAAGACTGAAACAATATTTTCATAATTATAGCGTTTGGATTTGCCCAGAGAGATAAGTAGGTGCTTCATGTATGATATATAAAGTGTATCAGAAATCTCATGCTGTTGAATTAAAAAAAAAATACTATGATTTTTTTATAATAGTTTTATGAGCATGACTACGCCACTGGAACCATAGAAAGTTTGAGAACGGCGCCAGAAAAACCGCGAATGTTATGCCGGAACATTCTGGAATATTCTACTACATTCGACGCGGATATATATAGGGACTCAATCAATCAATCAATCAATACTACTTCATTAATAATTAAAATTTACATCTGCCTCCCCAGAACCCACCCGGGGACCGACCGTGCAACCACAGCGTTGTTCGTGGTGGCGGATTGCAAGATCGGGCGGAATGGGACTGGTTCGGCTTAAAGACAATTAAAAACAGCTTTATCTAAACTCTTTCCATCGCAGATGAATAAAATGAGGTGATAAAATTGTATATATCTAAAACAGACTTAACTGGACTTACAAACTACACATTTTTAAAAACTTTTGCACTAAATACTTTTTTAAAATTTTGATACTGACGCAGACACCTAAATCTAAACGAGGAGCCTTCCGCGAGGTGTGAAAATGCTGGGCTGCGCGTAGGCTGGTCTAAATTTTAGTTTTAAAAAAATTTGATTTCGAAAAATTATGATTATTGAAAAATTTTAATGAAAATGAATTTAGAGACAAAAATGTACAAAAAGAAAACGAAAAACAAACGCGACAAAAAGGTTACAAACAGAAAGGAAGAGGCGGGAAAGATTTAAAGATACAACAGGTATGAAATATCAGTAAAGGTGGATAGGGCAAGCGAAAGTTATAGTTGATGAAGTTTGGCTACAGAGGTTGCTGGAAGATCGGTAACGTCTGGTATGGTACGGTGTGTTTTATCCGAAATGGGGCATCATGCTGTCTAATTTGTGTTATGTTTCTTGTTAGCGGGCTATCGCCCAGCTTGAAAGAGTAGAATTTTTTAGAGATGTCCTGGACGTAGTCCGCTATTGGAATTATGTCGTGGCAAAGTGCATATAGATCTCTAAGGGAGGTGTACCTCCCAGAATTAGAGATGAGGCGCATAAATTTGTGTTCAAGAACTTTTAGTTTTTTCATTGTCGTGACCAGTATGCTGCACCACACCGGCGCCGCGTATGTGATAGACGGCCTAATCACCATTGTGTACAACAATTTTTTATTTTGTCTATTAAGTCCGCTACCTCTGACCATAAGCGCATATAGACTCCTGGACAGGGAGTAGACCGTCCGTACTGTCTCATTAATGTGCGTGTTAAACGTCAGTCGCTGGTCCAGTCTGACCCCCAAGTACTTCACGCACCTCTTGGTTGGAATTTTGTTTTCCCGGATCGAGATTGGTGTTATGATTTTGTTTTCGGTGAAACGGCGCGTGAAGACTATCGCCTCCGACTTCTCAGCGTTTATTCACTGGTCGTAAAAAGCCGTGGCACGAGCCATGTACACCTTGAGTAGCATGTTCGCTGCTTGGGCATTATGTGAATGCGCATACATGGCTGTGTCATTGGCGTACTTGGCCAGTTTCGTATTCGGGAACTCTGGGAAATCGGAGACATACAGGTTGTGTAACCTTGATGATAGGCACGATCCTTGCGGAACCCCCGCGCGAATGTACCGCAGTGTTGAAAGTTTATTATTCACTGGAACCTGCAGGGATCTGCCCGTCAAGAACGAGTGAACGAGTTTGATGAAATAAGTCGGGAAGTTATATAGGGACTGGATCGGCGGACTGGAACAGTTTGATAGGAGTCAAGCAGGTGAACAGATGTAATAAGAACAGTAATAAATTGTGAAATATAGTAGTGAGACTATAGTAGATGGAACTTGTAATTAGTGTGTACTAATGTGTATAAGGACTTAATTATTGTAATTAAGTGAATAATAAATCAGTGGTTTGTGAAGATTGTTGTTGTAATTATTGAACCTACATACAGAGTGTTTACTGGAAATCGTAAATACGTAACAATAGAGAGAAAAAATCTAGGTAGATAAATGTTATATCATGGTCATTGATCCTTCAATATTTCATACCTAATGTGAAATGAAAAAAAAAAACCTAATCCGTATGTTGTTCGTTTCTGGATTTCTGAATTCAGAAAAAGATTAGAAAAAATGTGTATTGGTAAAAGGTCTACATGTAGAATATTGTTCAGCATAGTTGAATAATAGTTATTTGTGTATCAACGCCGTAAAGTTGAACTGTCTCTGACGAATTCCAAACAAACTTCGGATAAAACCGAGAAAGATCATTTGACCGAGGAACACACAACATTTTTTAGGCAACTGTCTGAAAATGAAAAAAAAATATTTTTAAAATTGTTTCGTATAAATTATTGGAGCCATGGACAAAATTTTGCGAGAAAGCTACTAAGCTGACAGTTTTAATTTGTTTTCAAGTTAACAAACAAAAAAAAGAAAACGTCACTGGATAGTTTGTTGACAAGCCTGACATTATTCAAATATTAATGATGATCAGGTAATTAATACATGAGGCCGTGAAGTAAAAGCGGCCAAAAAAATAAAATTGACAAATGAATACAAAGGAATGCTGTCCGATCCGATAAACGTCATTTCTTGTAACAGTTGCTTAAAATAGTTATTTATACAACAAGTGTGTAAAGTTATACTTTTTCACGAATGGGAATGTTGTCCCATGAGTGCAAAAAGGCACTTTACAGACGAATTGCATACACAATTTTTTCTACTACCGCAGTGATTACCAAAAATATAAAAATTGAAATACAAAAATTCTACTTTACGCTCAAAAAATACTACTAAAAAATAAAAATACTTTACTACATAAAACAAAATAACTAATTATTGTAATTTTAAAGTAAGGTATGATTATTACATACGCTCCAATAGGCATTTTCTAACTCGTTACTTTACGCACTAGTGAGTAAAGTTTAACTTTACGCACTACACAGCGTGTGTAAAGAAAGTGAGTACTTTACGCACGGTAGTAGAAAAAAATTACTTTTTCTTATACACACAGTGCCCTTAAAAATATGGACACACTTTGTTTTCTATCTTTCTCGAAGTTTTCTTTAATAATAACATCATTTCTTATTTTCTGACAAAATAAATCAATACATTCAGTTGTACTTTTAACAGACTACTTTAAAAAGAGAAGGAGGTTCTCTATTCGGCCCATATTTATATATGTATGTGTATTTATTTATTCCTGGCAGCGCATAAATTCGTAATGTGCCGATCGATTTGGGAGATTTTTTCTTTGAATGAGGAAGCTTTCCCGGTGGTTGCATACACATTTATATGGCATGCTATCTTGTTTTTATTAGACATTGATTCTACACTATCACTTTAATCAGTACTCACAGAAATGTATGTAGTGTTATGCTAATTTCGAATGGAAATACAATTTTCAGTCTTATTTGATGTCTCGTATGAGTTCTTATTCTATTTTAAAATATTAATACGAATATAATAAAAACTAACAACACATATAATCAAGTACAATAAATATTAAATTGTCATGAAAATATAAAGTCACTGCAGGATCTTCGATAGACATAAAAATTTAACTCGTCATTAATATAAAACTCTAGTTTCTCTTAAAAATGTAACAATAAATACAAAATATTTGAAATTTTAATTTCTATCTAAGAATTTAATTAAATTTTGCTTAAAGCAAATTGTATTTATATTTAATAATAGAATTTTTTTCGCATTGAATAATAATGTCGATGGTATGGAATTTCAAATTAAATTAAAAACTTTAATGATTTCAAAGCGCTTCTTTGAATTTTCTTCTTTTTAATATCGATTCAATGAACAGAACTCTTTTCTAATTTAGAAGAAAAATACAGTTTTTGTTAAGTAAAATTGGGTTTCTAACATATAGTCCAGGATCCAGGAACGGCGTCATCGAAAGAGAGTGATAATTACCTTAAACGAGGTAGTAGATTTTTTTTATCATCTTGTATATATTGTAGGGAGTATGTATATAATTCAAGTTTTACACCTCCAAAATCCTTGGCTAATTTTTGTGTGGCCGAAAAACCACGAATTTTGGCAATTTGTTCAGTTTGTGGCCTATAACTTAAGAATGCATCCAATCGAAAAGTCATCTATTATCAAAATTAAAGAGCATTAAATTTGGCTTTGAATGAGTACCTCAAAGTTGAAATTTCATCAAGAGATATGGGCGTAATTGACGCTCGAATAACAACAATTTTTATCAACTTGTAAAAAATTCACACTGCGTAACTTTTTAAACGTATTCAGCTCTGAAACGGTTAATCCAAATGAAAAAATCCATAGAATGAAAGTTGTAGAGCATGTAATTTCAAGTATAAGCCTGCTTTTTTACCTTTGCCTGGTTTGTGGAAGTACAAGTTCTCGTACTTGTTTCCGGGGCCCGTTAGGAGAACGAAAACGTCAATGTCCTCGCTAACAATTACCACACTGTCGGATTGTGCTACTTGGGAAATAGCTATTTCTACAATTAATAAATCTGCATCTTCTTCTACCTGGTGTGCTTGGAATTTTTGTATAAGCATCGCAATCAAATGGTTATTGTTGCTCTCGTTTGCAAGAAACTCTTCCTGTGACATTGCAGCATTTGTTTCTTCACTGAAAATGATGTCTGCTGAAGAACCTGATGTCTTCAAACGATTTTTTACAAGTTGGTAAAAATTGTTGTTATTCGACTGCCAATTATGCCCATACCTCTTGATGAAATTTCAACTTTGAGGTACTCATTCGAAGCAAAATTTAATTCCTTAATTTTGATAATAGATGACTTTTCGATTGGATGCATTGTTTTAAGTTGTAGGCCACAAACTGAAAAAAGTGCCAAAAATTCCTTGGATTCTGCATACTCTCTACAACATATACAAGATGATAAAAAAAACCTACTACCTCGTTTATTGTAACTATAAAGTGCCCCGTTATTAAACTAATAGAATTTGAAGAGAAAAAGTAAATGTTTACACACAAACAGATATATTCTGTGTAGCATACTTTCCCACAATTAAGCACAGATATATCATAATCATAAAACTAACAAAGGTTATACCTTTAAGGAAAAAATGCCGACAGGCTGGAGGCAGAATGGCCAATTACAATAGCCTGCCGTAAAACCTTAATTTGAAAATTACGCTCATTTACCCATCCCTCGAGAGGTATACGGGAGACTGCCGAAATGCAGTCAAAACAGGTCAGTCTTATTTCTGCTCTCAAACAATTCACTTCGTATATTTAAACTTAAGATTCGTAACCACTTTTTGTTAAGTTTTGTTTAATAAATAATTCCTCTGAAGAACATTTAATTAGTTGTACCCACATAACATGCTGTGTTTTTTTTTTTATAATTTACCAGATAAATATAGATTTCTATTCGTATTTAGAATGCAAATTCAATTTTCTTTAAGGAAAACACTTTCAGTTTTATTAACAACTGTACCTAATTTATACGTGCTGATTAAACTGATAGTTTAGTTTAGAACGGCTTACATTTCCTCCAGATAGTTTAAGTGGACGCGACAAAAAAATAAATAAATTCGAATTATTCGAATATTTGTCGGAGGCGCTGCGATAAATAAAGCCCACTAAAGGCCGGTTTATCAATGCAAAGTTAACTCGTAACCAAAGGATAAATGTTACACAAAACAATAGATACTCATTGTTTCGTTTTACATTTATCCTCTACTTAAATGTTAATTCTGTATTGGTAAACTGGCCCTAAAAGAAGTAAAAAAATACAAAAAATGAATAGCTTTAAAACAATTACTAAAAGTTATTTATGAGATAAAATTTCACAATCATTCGGGTACTTGGACCTTGTTATCTAATATCGATATTGAAAAATGGGTATCGGTTAAAAAATGCTTTCGATTTCATTATTTGTTCGGCGACTGCGATTGTTTTTGAAAAAAGTTCAATTTGCAAAAAATATTCCCTTATGCCCAGATCAGTTTCGCCTTTTCAATTTTTTTACTACACCACCCACTATTTGAGAATTAATTGAAATAGTTGACCATTTGGATAACATTATTTTTGTGTTAATCGTTTGATATTTTGTTTGTTTATTTATCATTTAAAAACTACATACTCACTTTTAGTCGACAATATTGCTATATTAGTAATGAATGACAGACAATTCCGTCATCTTCAGCTGAATTTAATTAGCCAAGATATTTATAAGCTAAGTGTATGCATAAAGCAATATGTGTTTCGGGATATGACACATCTAAACATTTTAAATTATTTTAACAGATTTTCGCGAGCGTTCTAGCACAAATTATAGATAATAAGGCTTTTTCAGTCGCTTTCACACTTTAACTTGTAATGTAATTAGGTATTTTGAAACTAATTTCATTTGGAAGATGTATAGTACAGTAAATTTATGAATTTTCGATTATTGGTGTATATAATAACCGTATAATGTATTTATTTTATATATATTCCACGACATACTTCAACTTCCGGTTATGAAATACTCTTTGACGCATTCGAGTAATTTTATTCTCTTTATGAAAGTAATATATTAATTATTGGTGACTTTAACGTACCTGAATATTTTAATTATTCATCTAGAGGTAGTTCTGACTTAGTTTTAGCAATTCAAAAGTTTCCCAGTTTTTATAATCTTACTCAATATAATTTAGTACGTTCGTGAGCACAAAAAAAATAGGACAAGTCTTATAATGGTATTTTGTTAAAATCTAGTTGTGTACATCTAACTTTAATTTTTGTGACATTGTCAGTTAGTTGTCATAATTTATTGCAAGTGTGCAAAAAACTAATATGCCTCATATAAGCGATTTAGTTAAATCTGGAGTTATTGCTAAAGCAGAAGATGGATGGTCAATGAGACAAATTGCACTGCCTTATAATATTGACAAAAATTCGGTGTGTAACATTTTAAGAAAGTGGAAAATAAACGGTACGATTAGTAGAAATCCTGGATCGAGGCGACGAAGGATATCAACTCAACAACAAGATTTGCAATTGGTAAATGCTTTAGTAGAAAATCCATTTTACTCAGTTATTCAGGCTGCTGAAGAAACGAATTTTCCTGGATCGAGTAGTACTGGTCGCCGGCGAGTAAGAGAATCAGAACTACGCTATCATGCAGCAGCACAGGAATACTTACTTAAAGCTGAACATAAAGAATCCTGAGTAGGATTTGCGCTTGAATTTTTAGCGCATGATGTAAATTTTTGAAACAATAATGTAATCTTTACAGACGAAAGTCAACACACAGCGGTCGTATTCGTGTTTACCGCCCTCCGAATACTCGATTCGATAAGAAATATATATCTAATCATGATAAAAGTCGTAGATTTTCCATCAATATGTGGGCTTGGATATCGGCACGTGGGGCTGGTGTATTGTGGCATATTGAGGAACGATTTTATAGTGAAACTTATGTTTGGATTTTAGACAATATTATGCACCCTTCTGTGTCACAATTATTTCCTAATAATGAGTTCATATTTCAACAAGATCGTTCATACCGCTCATAACGTAACTAACTGGTTTCAAGATAACAACATCAATGTTCTTAACTGGCCCAGTCATAGTCCAGATCTTAACCCTGTGGAAGAAGTGCGGGGACTGCTCGTAAGAAGTATCCAAAAACGAAATGTGAGACCACGGAATGCCGAAGAATTACTGGAAATAGTAAATAATACATGGAAAAATATTATTACTAATGATTATCGTATAAGGTTATTTCATTCTCTGCCAAACAGACTTATAGAAGTTATAAATAGAAATCGTGCAATGACGAAATATTAATGGTTAGTTTTTTGTTAAGTAGGATATCCTTTGTTCTTTGATCCAAGATTTCTACTAATCGTACTGTTTATTCTCCACTTTCTAAAATGTTACACACCAAATTTTTGTTAATGTTATAACGCAGTGCAATTTGTCTCATTAACCATCCATCACTTACCATAGCAATAACTACAGCATTGAAATAAAAAATAAATCAAAAGTGATATCTGTTTTATTTCGGCTACTCATTACATATTCAAAGAGAGACAGATTTACATTAAAAAAAAAAAGTTGTCCTATTTTTTTCTGCTCACGATAGTACATTGCTATTCCGCCCGACCCTGCAACCCGCCACCGCGAGCTACGCGGTGGTTGCATCGTTGGTCCCCGGAATAGGTTCTGGGGCGGCACATGTATTGTTCTCATAATATATAATAAAGAAGTTTTGAATTGAATTGAATAGTACATTGCAACGATTGCAACAATAGAATTTTATTTTTGGTGGGGAAAAAGAATCATATCTCACAAAATTCTTTTTATTGTGTTACCGGTTTCGTGAACAAAAACTTACTTCACATCTTCAGACACAAGACTACAAGGAAACAATTTTAAAAAAGGGAATTAGTGACTGCATACTGCATGTTGTCAATATATAGTTAAAATAAGTTAATAGAAACTTAATAGAAAATCTAAGGTAACAGTACTAAAATCTTATGTATAAAAATTAATATACTTATCTAAAAAAGGGAGAAAGTTATAACAAAAACTAATATCTAAATAAAAAGTAAAGAGTTATTGGTATTGGAATTTTGAAAACTGTATATAAATCAAATTAATAGGTATCGAAAATTATTGGTAGCGTATGACATATCTGACTAGGTATAGTTTAAACATATGATAAAATAGGATACATTTTTTATCATATGTTTAAACTATATCTAGTCAGATATTTCATACGCTACCAATAATTTTCGATACCTATCAATTTGATTTATATACAGTTTTTAAAATTCCAATACCAATAACTCTTTACTTTTTATTTAGATATTAGTTTTTGTTATAACTTTCTCCCTTTTTTAGATATATTAATTTTTATACATAAGATTTTAGTACTGTTACCTTAGATTTTCTATTAAGTTTCTATTAACTTATTTTAACTATATTTTGACAACATGCAGTCACTAATTCCCTTTTTTAAAATTGTTTCCTTGTAGTCTTGTGTCTGAAGATGTGAAGTAAATTTTTGTTCACGAAACCGGTAACACAATAAAAAGAATTTTGTGAGATATGATTCTTTTCCCCACCAAAAATGAATTACTACTCACATGGGATCAATCTACCTCCAATAAAATTTTAGATCTAGTAATGGCCAATCAAGAGTGCGATGTAACTAAGTCTTCTGATACATTTATATCAGAGGATGTCTATCACCCGGCATTAATGGTTAAATTTTACTACAACAATAAATTTAAGGATTTTCCCACGACTAGTCAATCAATCAATACAACTTTATTAAAAATTAAAATTTACACCTGCCTCCCCAGAACCCACCCCGGGACCGACCGTGCAACCAACACGTTGCTCGTGATGGCGGATTGCAATGTCGGGAGGAATGGGCCTGGTTCAGCTAAAGGCAATTAAAAAACAGCTTAAACCTAAACACCTTCCATCGCAGATGGATAAAATTAGGTCATAAAATGGGACATATCTAAAAAATAGACTTAACTAAACTTACAAACTACACACTGTTAAGAAACTTTTGTACTAAACACTTTTTTTAAAATTTTGGTACTGACGCAGACACCTCAGCATAAACGAGGAGCCTTCCGCGAGGTGTGAAAACGCCGGGCTGCGCATAGGCTAGCCTAAACTGTGGTTTTAAAAATTTGGATTTCGAAAAATTTTGATTTTTGAAACTATACGACCTTATTGATAAACACGTTCCAAAAAAGAAACCACCTTCTCGGAAGTACCCAGTTTAGTTCAATGGTCATTTAATTATTCTGCTGAAAAATAAACATAAAGCTTGCAATGCTTACAAAAATGTAAGAACGATGAAAATTATGAAGTGTTCAAAAATCTGCGACCCGAGTTTAAAACTGAAATTGAATTGGCATATCGACAGTACATCCGTAAAATCGTAAATGATATGAATATGAATCCAAACAATTTCTAGTTCTTTTTAAAAGCTAAAAGATCTCTTTCGGGCATACCGTCTAATATGAAATATAACGATATTGATACGATACCGAAATTGTTTCGGCATTTGCCAACTTATTTTCTGAATCTTTTTCAGATACCAAAGTTAACTTTACCCCGTGTAAACTCGATGGCATCACTCCAGATAATATTTTGCGTTTAAGGAAAGTTACCTTGCATCGATTAAAAACGTGGATTAACTGAACTGATAAATTTTGCAAATACCAGTCGTAACCGTTGGTCGGTTGAATATCAGCGAAAAATAACTTCTAACTAGGTAAGCGCATCGAAAATCCCTAGTGGAGAATCTGGGACATAACCTCTTGATTTATTGTTAACCTTAAATTTATAAATTCTTTTTTTTCGAATTAAAGTAATTTATCAAAATGGACAACCTTTCGTCACTAACTGGCGCACAAAAAGATGAACTAATGGATCAAGTTAAGCAACAAATTGCAGTAGCAAATGCCCAAGAACTTCTAACTGTAAGTAGTGAAACACGCCTAGCCTGACTTTAGATACACCACGCTATTTAATTTTAGAAAATGACGGAAAAATGCTTTAAAAAATGTATATCCAAACCAGGTACATCGTTAGATAGCTCTGAACAGGTACGTAGAAATTATGATAGCAATTTTTGACCTAATTTTCATTAAATATTTTGCAGAAATGTATAGCTATGTGCATGGATAGGTATATGGACTCTTGGAATCTCATATCAAAGGCATATAGTTTGAGAATTCAAAAGGAAAGGGGTCGAATGTAGATAATATAAAAGGATTGTACAAAATCATCGATTAGTGATGTAATAGTTTACATGAATAATTTTTTTACGGATGCCGTGATAAGCACTGTACTTCTAGGTACTGGGCATGTTTTACTATTTTCAGTGTAGTACCTGTTATTGTTAATAAAATACGTCCTCAGGATTTGTTTATTTTTTTATCATTCGATAACCATGACTGATCCATAACTATTCAGATTATTACATATGTAAGAGTGTCTCCTAGATCTCAATAAATTCTTTTAAACTATTCGCTGTGTATTGGTAAACCAAATCCCCAACTAATTTGTTCTAATAATTTAAATTTACAATAACTGTTAAGGACATTTTGGCCTCACTACCAGTTTCTGTGTATCATATATTCTAGAAGTTGCAGCTTTCTACAGAATATTATTTATTTTGTTCTTTTTTAGCTAACCTTGCTGTAAGAGGTTTAATAAATTGTCTTTTTACTCGTGTGGCTTCATTTTTACTTTCAGCATTGGTACAAACTAGCAAACTGGATAGGTCTGCTTTCCCACAATCTGCAATTGAAATGAAAGACACGAGGAGTAAAATTATCATATGTCATTTATTAAAAGTAAAGTTACATGAGACAGAAATCACAAATTTAAGGCACAAGTTTTGAACATACAATAAATTAAGTACAAAATATAAATTACAAATAAATTAAAAGCTAATACTATGAGCCTAATCTTAAGTACTCTCAATACACTGAGGAATGTAAAATTTGTAATAGAGCTCACGAGAGCTAGAATAAAATCCTGAACCAGCAATGTCATATCATTAAATTCATTCAGAAATTTATTCTAATTTTCCAAAGTTTTATGGCACTTTTTTCTGCAAATGTAAAAAATTAAATTTCAACATGTAATTCACAGTAAGCTGAGCAATAGTACAGACACAGATAAAATTAATGCTTCACCCTAAATTATAGTTGAGGAAATCACTATAGTAGAATGCGGTCGCAGGGAAGGACCTGGTCCATCCTTTACATTGCTTATATGAAAGTGAGACAGATGATCAATATATTATTGGCGCACCAATAAAAGATTCTCGACCTCCCGTCTCACCGTGAGCGCATACTGCTATACTGTTTGCCACAACAATACCATTATGAGATCAAACAAAAATTCTAAACTGATTTATTTGTTGCTACTAGAAAACATAGTCCGACAAATGGTTTAGAAACAATCAAATTCACAATCATTGTGAATTTTACGTGACGCACTAATTTTGTCCACAAGTATATTTGGTGTTAACCAGTGTATTACATAAATGTAAATGAGCAAATTTCTTCTTTTAAAGCAACAATATTACATATTCCTGTGAGATGCTTGCAAGTAAACGATAAATCTAACCACAAAAGACAAAGTAAGTGCCAAACTTATAAATATTTTAAATGATTTAAAGAATTATCTATTTATTTTTTTATCAATAAGGCACGTAAACATGAACAATTGTGACAATCTACAGAGTTATTTGGAAAATTAAAATCATTAAATTTTTAGGGGACAGTCTTAAATTGGTTAAAAGGAGACAAAAAGTTAAATATGAAGATTATGTGTATCTAACGAATTACACATTAATGCAGGAATACCACAAGGCAGCATACCAGGACCTCTATTATTCTCGCTGTATTCAAACGACAACTCTAATTTTTCAAAATGCTATTATCTACTTGCCAATGATACTGTAATGTATATGTCGCATATTAAGTGAATCAAGTATTTAAAAAAGTGAGTGATTGAATGAAAGTTTGAACATTACAAAAACAAAAGGAATGATACTAGAGAAGAAGTTGTGCAGGAAATTATTTTTCACGAATCAATTAAAATCTAATTTGAGTGGAAAATTTTTTGAAGTAGTTGGGAAAAAATATCTGAGGCTTATAACAATGACTTGAAATATAATAAAAACATTTATTATATATGTAAAAATGTTGTAAAGAAATAAAGGTTTTTAATAGGGTTAGATGGTATTTACCTAAAAAAACTCGTAGTGTATAGAACTTCTACAAAAATTGTAAAATCGAGCAATGCCGATAATATTAGGTTGCAATAATAGGTACACAAGAGTGGGAGGACATGTTGGCTACCTGCTTGGGATAGATAAGTACCTACATGAAATTTTTAGAATGTGTTTGCTTTTATTCATAAAATTAGATTGGGGGAATAGCCCTGCCTACTTATAAAATATATTATTAGAAATATTTCAAAACATCCACGATTACAACACAAGTGAGAGGGAGGAACGTTATATTACCAAAGAATTTATATAATTGATGGGCAAAATCAATTATTTTAAAGGAACTAATAAATATAATAGCCTTAATCATGAATCAAAAGGAACAAAAAAATTCTGAAAAGTTATTTACAATGTGTCGCCACAGATTTCCGTGGTGTTGCACTGGTAGGTCAGTCGTCCAGGAGTTGACAATGCATAAAAAATGTTTGAAATCGGACAAGAGATTTTACTGTTAAAACCAGTTTATTATAGGCCTATAATAAACTGGTTCCAACAGTAAAACCTCTTGTCCTATTTAAAACGATGTCAATCTACCTGACGGCTGACCTATTGAATCAACATTCTTTCCCTAAAAATACAAAGCCACCTACGATACCCAAATAAACAGAAAAAATAAAAAAATTATATTAGGCGTTTTTTTACCAGAAATATTTATTAATAAAAGTGCAGAATTCAATTCAGGAAAAACTTTAAGACCAAAATTTCATGGAAATTAAAAAGTATTGAAATTTTCTTTAAAATAATGTCAAAAGTTCGAAAATATAATTGTAACTTATTTAGAAAAGTGTGCTATATGACAATTTTGTTTTGATTTAAACGCAAGCTGTCAGGTATTTGTCTATTTGTCAAGTAATTACACACCAAAATGATATTTTCAGACACATTATTTTAAACAAAATTTCAATATTTTTTTGCTTTGATGAAATTTTGGACAAGTTTTCAGACAATTCTGAACAACTTTTATCAATAAAATTTTCTGATAAAAAATGCCTAATATGATTTTTTTGATTTTCTCCATTTATTTTCATATTGTAAGTGGCTTTGCATTTGTAGGGGGCGAATGCTCTTTTGGCCATAAGTTTATCCTACTTTGTTCTATATTTGAGCAAAATTTGGTTCAAATTGGAAAAAGCTATAAGGGTGTTAGACTCTTATCTGCGACACACTGTATGTGTTATGGATATGATTGTTTTTTTTTTGTTCTGTAATTAATAGTAAAGTGCTAAATAAAGATTTTAACATTAAAAAAAAAAAAAGAAAAGAAACAGAACTGTACTGCATACTTTGAAAATGTTATATAATATAAACTAATTATATCCAAAAGTTGCAAAGCAATAATAAAATAACCTGAGTTTAAGCGTCTACAGAACGTGCTATTAGATCCAGAATACAACCTATAGTATAGTCATAATAATAATAATAATATTACCACACATGGCAGTCAGTTCAACACAAATTCTTATGGACCGATATAATTCAGCTAGATGTGTTGCTGGGATGACTCTACAGCCCAAAATGATCTCGAAAGAGTCCCCAAGTTGTATTTTCATTAAAACTAGATTACGTAGGTAGGATATTTGACCCTACCGATACGTGCGATGTGCATATTTTTGTAATTTCAAATATCAGCTAGGCCCTAGGGTCGTTTCAGATCACTTTGTGAGGGGCTACCCTGCCTGAATCCAGTTTTAAGATGTTCTGTGAAATATTATTGTCAAAACAGTTGTATGTGATATTTCTGATCTACTAAACTATATTTCTTAAATGGTCCTTACAGACATAAATTATTTAAAATCCCATCTTTTTTACATAGTTATTGCATAAACCTTTATAAATTTTAAACATTCTTATAAATTTAGATTCTAATTCATTAAAATTTAACTACTTAATACTATTTTAAAACTGAGCCAATATTTAACCTAATTACAAATTAGTAAATGAAAAGAAAACAGCAAAATAACATTGTATATTAAATATAGCTAGAATTGGAGAGTCAGCCTTACCAAAACATGCTTTTTTTCTAGTTTCACAAAACCTGCGTGTAGAAGTGCTGCTGTTATGGCTGACCCTTCAAATATATAATTTTAAATAACAAAACTTATATGCCAGACAACCTTACAGACCTTTCCAACAAATGGAATACCATAGTAAACAATTTACTTTAAATACTTCTAATCATCGCCCAACGTAATTTGCCAAATTATTTTTTAACACAATGTGCTATCACAAGTCTTTCCTATTAGTACATGTAAATTAAACACGAAAGCATAGAATAGGAGAAATGATTTATAAAGTTTTTATATTACGTATATATTCCTAATAGTGTTAAGAACAAAATCCAAAAAAATTCCCATCTAATTAGTGTCCGCAACATCCCTTATTTTGGTAAAACCTCCCCCCGGTGATGCATTCTGGCGGTTTTTTAAAATTTTCTCGTAAACCGTTGTTCAAACGTAAAAAACGTATAGGAATAAAAATATTGCCCATTCTACGCAAAAAGGGCAATAATAAGGGCGAAAAGATCGACATCCTGACGAATTACAGCCACGCTATCATCCTGTCTTGATAGATCGATGGCGGTTGTGACGATTAGTAAATCAGCATCGTCTAAAGCAGTAAGCGTATTAATATTTTCAGCATTTAATCTAGCGACCAGTTGAGAAATTAAAGGATCGTTGTTCACTACATTACTTAACAATGTTTTTTGTTGATCGTGTATTGGTGTGTTTTCATTGAATGCAGTTGTAGGCGAAGTTCGCTTCAAAAGTCTTTGTTGACTGGACTTATACAATTTATACATATTTTAAACAGCATGCTAAAAACTACCCTTAACTTTGAACGTATTTGCGAGAATTAAGTAAAGAACAGCTAAAATGTAGATGTAACAGTTTTTGTGTAGAATTTAATGGGAAACATTTTTGGTCCTATACGTTTTTTATGTTTGAACAACGGTTTACGAGAAAATTAAGAAAAACCGCAGAAAGTACCACCGGGAGGTTTTTACCAAAATAAGGGATGATGCGGACACTGATTAGATGGGAACTTTTTTGGGTCTTGTTCCTAACCTTATTAGGAATATATATACAAAAACTTTATAAATTATTTCTTCTAAAAAGTAAGTTCCATTTGCGGGTACTATATGGCATTTTTGTAGAAAAGATCTAAGAGGTCATGCACATCGTACATGATTAATGATTAAAAAAAATCCACCCAAGCCATTTAGAAGTCTCAAAAATTTGAATCTGCTTTTGTAGTTACAATGCACTTAGGTATGCTTATTTAGGAAATTAAAGAATGCGCATAATTGTACTTTAAAAATGGTATAAATGATTGTAGATTGTTTTGTGGGGTCGTTTGGCTTCGAACAGCCTTACTTCACTTCGACCTTAAAGATCTTTTGTGATTTACCCTACATCTAGTTGTTGCCCAGGATTCCAAGATAAATGATTACATTCTATCATGATCTGTTTGCAGAAAGTGTAGCATTGCCAAGATCTACGTTTCAAAAATAATACTGTGGGTTATATGCAGAAAAAGTAGTATGGATAATAGTTGAGGAACTTGAAGTTCACAGTTAGCAAAATTTTTATTCGGTGGTAAATGGTGTTTACGCTAGGTTTTTTTTAAATATTCAGCGCTCTACTTTAGTTGTAATGTTTCAATACGTTTGAATAAGGTACGTGCGGTCTACGTGCAACTATTATTTAACATTTGTCTCTTTTAGTGCAAATTTAAAAATAAAGAATGTAGAGATTTATCATGATGAGGAACTGAGATCATATTTATAAAAAATTGTGTTTTATGATATAAGTACCCGAAATAATCTTAAAATTACTTCCAATAATCAAAGACTGGAATCGAGTAATTAAAAAAGTAAAATGGATAGTTTAAAATTATAGGTGTTGTATAAATATGGCCTTGCCTAGTACCAGATGAAGGTCTCGGTTCAAGATTAAAAAATTTACTTTTTAGCTGAAACTATCATCTCAAATTATTAAGTCGAAAGTTTCCAAATTGAAGTAATCTTATTCCTATTATAAATTTTCTATTATATACCATCAAACTCTTTCCTACCTTCCATATATAAGCTAGAGCTTTATATAACGGTTTTCATAGATTCAATGTCTTTTTCTGTGCGGCACCATTACTGTTTAAATCCAAATTAATCTATTTTTTTTACTAATTATCTGTCACTCTCAGTGGCGGCCCGTGGCTTTTAGCTCTGGGTGGGCAGGATGGGGGATAAAACCGAATAATAATGCATTTCTCCACAGAAATTTAGTGGATGTAAAAATCACGTAAAAAACATTGAATGATGCCTCTGCCATTTCAGATGCCTTGAATAACATTTTTATATTATCTATCCCTGTTGAATTTCACGGATTTTTACTATTTTTACTGAATAACATGCAAGGCCAGCAATAAAGTTTATTTTTTATTTCACTTCCAGAAACCTATCTGATACCCTGTGACGCAAAATTTTCTATTGGACGAATTTGAATTTACATTAATGAGATTTCCCTTAGTGAGGCGAGGTAGCTTTAATTTACTTACAAAAATTTTGTCGTCGTATGTTGGGGACGCAAAACGGTTTTCTAATAAAAAATGTATAATATCAGAATTATCGCTTACCGTTTGTCTTACGTCGGCCATGATAAATATTTTACTATTAATAATTTGTCAGTTTTCCATTCACTACATTTTCTGCTAAATTGGACACTTACTATTTACTAAATGCCAACAAAGATCGCAGATTACAAATTAAAAAACATAAAATTGAGAGAATAAAACATTACACAAACCTAACCAAAAACCAAAATCTTCCAATTCTAAAACAGCAGCAACAATTTCCAACGTTTGAAATTCGCGAATACTGACTTGACTTGATTCTACACGCTCGAAAATGAAACGATTCTCGGCGAAACATTACGACACTCTAAAAGAAAAGAGAAGGGATGAGGGTGGCAGTGTCCACATCCCACCGAGCGCGAAGTCCCATATTTGAATATTATACATTTATTTCATTTACATATTATATTAACTTCACATTTAAAAGTGCTAAAATAAAATTGAACATTATTTTAGTACTTTTTGGATAATATAGAGGCATATGTGTTCTAATACATTATACCTTAAAATGCAAAGAAAAATAAAATTATAGTTATAGGTAACTTAACTATGACACCGCTGATATGTATTTTAACTTATTTTTGTTCCTATTTATCAAATTAGAAATTGCTATCATATTTGATATTCATAAGGGACTGATTAATCAATTTTAACACATTAGTTATTTTTTCTGTTTGATATCTTTTCAATTGTGAACATATTCTATTCAATATTCATATCGTTTATTACAAGTTTTGCTCAGGGATGGCATGCCCACTCAAGGTTGTAAATAGCCTAAGCATGCAAGACATACATCTCGTTTTGATATGCATTACAGGCGTAAGATTGAAGTGAATAACCAACATGCGCGTAGACGTATTATGATTTAATTCACGATTTCTGAGCGATACTTGCCCGCATTGGCTTGGCGCATGATACTTTCGACAGTATTACGCCCGGTTTCTAAACGGATTCATCATAAGTGTACCTATCTGAGGCATATTATTATGTAGTAAAAATAATATTATAAATAAAACTAACTTTTTAATTTTATTATTACAATTAATTAACCGCAAAATTTTACTTGATAATTTAACTACAAAAATATATAAAAATATAAATATACCTTTATAACTAACGCTTGTAATTGGGTGGGCACTGCCTACCCTGCCATCCCTGACGGGCCGCCACTGGTCACTCTGCCAGGAATAAACAAAACGACCAAGAATTTGAGGCAAGCAAATAATTATTATATAGCCAATCACACAGCACAAAATCCGTATTGAACTAATCAGCATTAGCTTTTAGTGTCCAAAAGCGTGCAAATTCGCAATTTATCACCAAAAACAAACAATTTGGCACTGCATATTCAGCATGCACATTATTTTGTGTACCAAATAAATGTAAAAACATAAAAATAAAGTGTTGAATCAAGACATCTTTGTGTCATATAAATATTTTGTTCATACAAAATAAATTCTTTTGAGCTGAAATAAATTCAATTACATTAACTATAAACTTATATCTTTTATATGAACAAAACATTTGTGGATATATCATACAAAGATTTCCTTGATTCAATGCTGGGCCATCCATAGCCAAACAAATCTGGAATGATAGTTTTTGAGATCTATTTCTGTTCATTACAACCTACTTTACTAGCAACTGTATCAAGTTGATCTTGAGTAAACATAGCCAAGTGTTTGTTCCATCAGTCGTTATCACTTAGTTGTGAAAACTAACAACTGTGAAAAAAGTCAGATCTATATTTACAGATTTGGAACCAAACAGCAATCTCTTGAATTCACATTTCAAATAAAAAAATTTTATCAACCTGATTTTGAAATAAAATGAAGAAGTCTTTTACGTTTTCGTTTTAGAAACCTTATATAATGATTTATAAAATAATATAAATATTCTAGAGCTATTATAACTTGGCAAAATTGATAATAAATGTAGTTCCTGGTGAAGTAGTTAGATGAATGTGTCTTCTTTTCTGACTTATGGGCACTTTCCCCAAGTTATATCAATTCGGTGTATTTTCCCAATAGATATGTAATATGCCGTCTACTGCTTAAATATTTGAACTTTAATAACCCTAAGTCGTCGATATTCTGTGAAATACTGAAAATGAGCGCCCTTCTATTACACATATATTTTCGTATACTTCTTGGACCACTATTTTTGAAGTTTCTTTTTAGTAAATCAACTTGAAGTACTCAGATACAGCATGGAACTAATCATGGAATAAAGCGATAACTTTAACCACAAACAAATGCCAAATAAACTCAGTTTATGCATCTGAGCAGCTCAGCCATTGATTTTCTATTTCCTTAATTAGTTTCCACAAGTTGCTATACACTATCGCATTAAAAAAAAAAATGTGTAATACGTTACTACTTGCCAGCTGTCATTTATTTTGGGGGAAAAGTAATATATTTTTTAAATCTTCTTTCTAACTGATTAATATAATATGCCAAGAATCTCAATTATTACAAGACACAAAGTAAAACGGATTGTTTATGACGACCAGCAATGGATAATGAAGCACATAAAAAACCATTACAAAGTTTTGATGTGATCACTACCGAATTTTTTGATAATTTTTTGTTTGTATAAAGTTAATGCCATTTTTTACATTGTCCAAGTATATTGAATATATACTAGGTAAAGCATTGACCTAAAACTTGAACAGGTTTAATATTAGTTGCGAAACTCATGAGATCAGATATAGCATAATTTTTTTTTTCAATATCTGAGGCTCAGATGCAACACCATGAAGAAAAGTCAAAAATGGAGCATATGTTACTAAAATACATAGAATCGTATCCACAATTGCAGTACTTTGGTAAATAAAAAAAAATGTTTGCAGAAAATTTAACCGCTTAAGTTACTAAAAATAGTGAAATAAAATTCCACATTTATCTGATTATTTGTGCCTCCTTAGATAATACGCTTCGCTCATCCAATAAGAACAGCCGAGACACAAAAAATCATTTTTACTCCACATAGAACATGCTTTTTTTTCTTGAAACGTAAAAAAATACTTCTTATTTTAATAAACGACTGTTATTATGAATTAAATGCATTAACATCAAAAATTAATCGTAAACAACTAGCTTGCTTTGCTCAACATCGCTATAGTTGCTATATAAAGACATGAACCTTTTACAATTGTAGGGAAAGATTTCATAAACCTTTACAAAAATACATTCTTTGGGCACTAAAAATATTGATAGACGATATAATAAAGGAAAATGTCAGTCAGTAAAGGGTATTCATAAAATTGGTTCTGTACCTAGAGGGTGTTTGAAACTGAAAAACTTGAAGGAATATACAGGACATTGTTTGAGGTGAACATTGGCTACAATGCTTATCCATGGAGGAGGTGATATTACTTGTGTAAAACTCTACGGAGGGTGAAAATCGAGCAGTGTTGCCGAAGGTTGTGTAGAAGAATCAGTGAGTAATAAAACAGATATTGATTGCTATGAAGGTCATATCGAATAAAAATGTTGAAGCTGAAGCCACTGGAGAAAATGCATGACTATCTTTGGATGAAATTACTAAGGATAGTCGTTCAGAGAAATCCGTTGGAAACGTAAAAAAAAGGCTACATTTGGCTTCAATTTCCCTTCAAAATTTTATTTTTAACATACAATTTACTAACTAAATTAATAATTTTGATTCTGCTAAATTTATTTTATTATTAACGAATTTTTCTTTCGTCTTTTATTGATTCGAAAAAATATTGAAGTGTCAGGGAAGTAGCAATTTAAGTTCACGAAATTTGTCATAAAAGTCATGTTTTTTTAACGTTCAAAGAAAAAAGTATTTACGTATAGGGTGATTCATTTAGAGGTACTTTTTTCAAAAATAACAAAAAATAAAAAGAAACAATTTTATTGGGTAATCTTTCTTATCATATAAAAGAACCATTCTTTACATTAATTTTTTAAAGATTATTTCTTTCAAGTGTTGGCCGTGACTGCGGCTAACATGGTCCATTCTGAAGTTCCAATTTTCGATGACGCGTGGTATTTGGCCAATGACACGAGTAATGTTGGCTTCCAATTCCTCAATCTTAGCTGGCTTATCCATGTAAACTTTGGACTTTACGTAGCCCCAAAGGAAAAAGTCTACAGGTGTGATATCACATGATCTACATGGCCAATTTACTGGTCCGAAGCGTGAAATTAATTGTTCACCGAATTGTTCTCGCAATATAGCCATGGTTTCACGGGCTGTGTGGCAAGTAACGCCATCTTGTTGAAACCAAATATCGTCTAGATTACGAGCTTCAATTTCGGGCAGTAAATAGTCTGTTATCATTGCACGATAACGGGCGCCATTAACAGTTACGTTCCGGCCGGCCTCATTTTTGAAGAAATATGGACCAATGATTCCACCAGCCCATAAACCACACCAAACCGTTGTTTTGTCTGGATGTAATGGCATCTCTTGAACCTCTTCGGGTTGCTCTTCAGCCCAAATATGTCAATTTTGCTTATTGACGTGGCTATTAAGCCAGAAATGGGCCTCATCGCTGAACAAAATTTTGGTCGAAAACATTGGATCTTGTTCAAGCTTTTCAAGAGTCCAAAGACTGAAACGGCGACGATTCGGAAAGTCGGCCAGCTTCAATTCTTGCACAAGTTGAATTTCGTAGGCTTTTAAACCAAGATCCTTGCGTAAAATGTGCCAAGTTGTTGAATACAACAAGCCAAGCTGTTGAGAACGGTGCCAAATCGATTCATTACGGTCATCACGTACACTCTCAGTTACTGCGGCTATATTTTCTTCACTACGTGCTGGATGTGGTCTATTTGGTCGCGTATTAGCCAATAATGAAAATTGGGTTTCAAATTTTTCGATGGTACAGCGAATTGTGTGTTCGGTAGGCCGATTATGTGGACCATAAGTTGCTCTAAGTGCACGAAACACATTCCTTGTAGAACGATGATTTTCATAATACAACTGAACAATTTGTAGACACTGTGCCGGGTTAAGTCTTTCCATGATGAAATGTCAAACAATACTGAACAAAAATATCGTAACAGTTTGACACGACTCACGCTTGATCTGTCATAAAATCCCCATTGAAAAAAGTACCTCTAAATGAATCACCCGTTACTTGTTACCTAAATAACTATTTTGAACATTCTGACAGTACAGTATCTATATAGACACGAAAGAGATGCAAAACTTAGGAATAACTTCATATGTAATGATCATTTTCTTTTATGGGTGATTTTCATAGTAAAATGTATCTTCTTTATTTTCGGTATAGTCCTGATACTTGCTTTTATCGCCAAGGGGTAGGCCGCCCCTACATCGAAAGTTTTAATGTTACAAAATATATTGATTTATTTTTGAAACGCCGTATTTCCACGATCCCAGGGTCACCTCCACGTTCTCTAGCTCACCAAATAAGAAATCAGAGTGAAGAAATTCAAAATGTTGGATGAAATTGGGATTCTTCTAAAGAATTAGAATCCTTCTGATCAGCGAAACGTCAAGTGAAGTTCGACGACCCTGTGTATTACTGCATTTTCGGCATCTTGAGGAATGTTTGTACTATGCAGGTGAGTTTTTACACCAAGTTGGTTTTTTAAATGCCATCAATCACAATCAAAAAAACAAATGATGAGTTTTAAGTTTAATATCAACTGAAGTTTGGGTTTCAGGCCCTGCAATATTGCATTGAAATGATCTGGTCCTGCAGGGTTTGCAGTGCTATTTGAAATAAAACCTACTTTTTAATAAAAAGCTAATTTCAATGTAAGTGAAACGTTTGCACTCTTTGTTGATGGAGAATCAAGTTTGTATTTTTTATATTATTTTTATGAAACTTATTTAAAGTTAATCATAGCAATCTAAATTCTAAACAAAAAGAGGCACTAACGAAGAAGTAAAAACTTTTTTATGTAGAATTTTCTTCTTCTCTTTCATTTATTTGGTATAAACCATCTTTACGTTTTTTGTTGTTTTTTTTTTGTAGATTTTGACATAGAACCTTTTTTAAATCACTATCCCATTTTTTAAACTTCCAGTTATGGCACCTGTCCAAACTTTTAATAACTTTAATGTATGCATGCATTTCTATATATATGTCTAATTTCTGTGGTGTTTATTGATTTATTTATATGTAATCATGTATGGGTTCATGTTTAGGCATGTTTATATAGATAGTTAGGTAGACACCGATAGTATAGTAACCTGCGGATTTACAGTGCAAATAAAAAAGACGACCTCATTATTAACGCCGATGAACCATTCGGTATGGTGTCATCAAACTCGCTAATGTGCATTGAAACCTATAAAGGTAAGTGAAAGCGATTCAATTTGCGGGGAGATAGTACATAGAGTAACAACGGTATTTTAATGAGATTGTGAAATTTCTGTTGCCTTTTTATCTGCCCGGTAAAATTCCAAACGACTATACATATATGTCTTTCTTGCTTCTTTTCAATTTTATATTGATATTGAACAATCTCATTGCTTACAGCCGCATAAAGTATCTATCTATTAAGTATGTATTTGGAATTTCACAATTTCAAAACTACCATAAAATTGTTTATGCTTTACATTTCAAATGAAGAAACTAACGTATCTACACTCATAATGGCCACAAAGATTCATACATTTATTTATCTAGAGCCATGGCAGATCAAAATATTATCTAGAAATTCGGTGGCGCCCACTTTTCAAAAAATACCAAAAATCTTAATCCTTAAGTAGTATATTTCATGGTCGACTTCAATAAATACGAATCTGTATTTTAAACAAGAACAGAAATTGTGCAATACTTTGTTACTTAATCTATATTAAAACAAATGGAGCTGCCACTTGGACTAATTAGTATGTTTTTTGTTTATTTAATCGGACGTGGGCATTTCCAAATTTTCACTAACGGAAGAGTTACTATCATTTTCATTTTTACTCAGGCAATCACTGTTTACTGCATCTTTGTCTTTTTGGCTATTTACAAGCGGTTTGTACGAAGGTTTATTACAATCCGATATAATCCTATTAGGCGATTTATTTTGTTTTAGACCCCTCTTACCCAAAATATCAGCCTTATCAGAACCTGCTGATTTGGTTACGCACTGTAAATCTTCCAGCAGATTTATCTTTGAGTGGTCCGATTTTAAATAATCCGATTTTAACGATAAATCATCACCACTGCAAATAAAATCCTCTTCGTATTCGGCATCCATATCAAACAGCTTATCGAGTTCACGCAGATTTGATTTATCTTTGAATTCTTTGCTATACAATGATGGTAAAATATCATTAACACGAGACTTGTTCATTTGTAAAGGTGGGAGATCAGACAAGGAACTCAAACTACTCTTGGACTTTAATTTCTCAGACTTTGGGGATGAAAATTTTGGTTTCTCCAGAGTTTTTTCTTTTAGAACAGGTTGTAATACTTCAGTCTCATTAACTGTTTCCTCAAACGGTGTTTTCTCTTCCATACCATTGACAGTTATCTCTGGGGCTTTTGCAGTAATATCTAGGTTTATAAGCGCAACACTATCTTCTGCTATGGAACTTGTATCTTCATAGGTATCATCTTCTTTACTACCCTTATTTTCCCTCTTACTGTGAGCGCTATCTACGATTTGCTCTCTTGATTCACTCTGGGCCTCAACTAATCGCTTCTTAGCATCATTTTCGATTTTTTTGTTGATGTTCAAGCTCATCGTTGGGCTGCGTAATTCAAATGTAGCATTTAAGTTGTCTGGACGTATACGATTACTTTCTGTAGTTTCCTTTTCTGTCCCTATGGACTTTTCATTTTCGCTAATAAATGAGTTTGATGATTTTGAGGTCAAATTAACAGATTCAGTCTTCTTCAAATTATTTGTGAGGTCGATATCTTGGCTCGACGACTTATTGTCTTCAGTGCCATTGCTATTCATATTCAGGTTAATTTTTATACTTTTAGTTTTCGCTTGAGCAATTTTAATCAGTTGCAATAAAAGAGGAACTGTAGTGTCTTCGATAAAGTCCAAACCCAAATCTTTAGCTACCTCCTGCCTACCTTCGTACTGATATCCGCTGCCCATATAAGATTCGGGATCAAACACTGACATGGTAAAATGTAAGTTAAAAAACTCTAAAAACTCACGGACAATGCAAAACATCGCTTTGCCCTCTTCAGTCTCCAAATGGGTTTTAATTTTAGTATTCAACAATGGCTGCTGCTTGCTAATCTAAAAAGAACAGCAGTCAACTTGATCACTAAGATGATATATCCTGCTTACCTTTACGTCTTCATCTAAGGCAAGAAAAATACTGGCACGTAACTGAGCCTACAACACACATATGTTACTAAATAACATGTACAACTACCCCTTTAAATTCGTACCCTAATTTTGGCAAGACATCCGTTGGTTTCCAAAGTCTGAGACAACAAATCTCTTAATTCAACTTCTTCTTCAACCGACATTGCGAATTTTTAGGTTAATACAGACAGGTACGACACAAAATTGTTTATCTGCGATGTATATAAGAACACAATAAAATATTTCATTTACAATAAATATAATTTAAAAATATGTGATATTTATTTATACGTATGTTACCCGTTATTAAAGAATTTAAAATATTTTTGCAGGTGGTACACATTTAAAACTACGTTTTACCTGCAAATCAGCGACTACAAAAATTTTTCAAGGTATGGATAGGTACACTGCACAGGTAATGCTAAAGGTGTCCTTGAATGATAAGGAAAGTAAAAAAAAACAATATTGCAGCACGTTCTCAAAATAACTAATGGGTAATTTACACAACGAATTTAATTACAAAGCAATAAATAGGTACACAATAATTTAATAATACATTATTTATTTTTATTTATAATTATCTGTAGGCATAACAAACATGCATCCAACTGTATTCGATATCCAAAGATAAACTTGCACATAATGTCAAAATAAATGAATTTCCACTTTCCCACTAAACATTCAAGTTAATTTCTGTTTTTTAAGGATTTTTGAGACAGCATAGAGGCACGCGATTTTGAATTTCTTGATCGTTTAATCGTCTTTAATAAATTGTAAATCGTATCTGGGTCAACTCCCATATTCAAGAGCTCTATGAGAATCCTGAAAAAAAACATATTTGTTGTCACTGGTGTACTATTAAAATGGTGAACAAAACAAAACCCTACCTGAATACTTTCGGGTCCATGTAAATCCCTGCTAATTCACCCAAATGTTGTAGCTCATCCTGATGCGGTTCTAAATTATTGTCAATTTTCGTAATGGTTTCTGTGGTTTTTGAAGGCATTATTTTAAATGCAGACAAATGACTTTCTGACATTAATAATTCGAACACTGTTGGAGGCGGAGCAACGAAAAATTTTCACTGGATTACTGCAATACGGGTCACTAGTCACTAAATAAATATCGAATGATGATTAAACTTGCAAGCGCCCTCTACGTAATGATTAGGTGCCTAGTGATTGTAACTTATTTATATATTTAATCTTTGTTTATATGTATATCATGCACGTGGCATGTTTTACTCAAATAATAAATATTTATATTCTTCCAATATGATTTTAAAATACTGTTGGCTCGTTATTTGGATTGCATTTGAAAGAGATTTTTGTGTGGAATATTAATGTTTATTTTATGAGGGTTTTGAATCCAGCTTTAAAGTCTTTTCTTTAAAAGCCTTAAGCACTTGTAGACTTTTAACATGTTATTTCTTAGTTATAATACAGAATTTGTTTTTTCTTCAAATATGGTAACGGAACATGGTTTTGGTGACAAATATCTGAAGTTTTAAACTATAATTTCTCATCGGAAATGTTTAAAACTGAAAATCTGTCTTTATCATCCTTGGAGGTTAGAGTAGTGTTCTCATACACTAAACATATTAGTTTGGGCAAAATAGTTCTCATATACCATACAAGAACGTCCCCATCCTGGGTTTCAGCGTAGGAGTGCCTCCTGAAACAGGACTACGGCCGCTATATAAACTTTTCACAACGTCAGTAGATTTTGGTCTACCATATTTGGTGAAATCTGAAAAACAAATTGCAAAATAAACGCCACGGACAATGAATATTAAAAATGAATACTTCAAACATTTGTAAATAGGTGTTTCCCTTTTTTTGTCAGTTTTCTCACAATTGACGTCGTTACTCACTTGTTGGTACGTTTCTTTTAGTTCCTGCAAGTGAGTCTAAAGTCTACTCCCACTTGTAACTCAACTGCACTGTAACGGGAGCAAGCTCACTTTGTACTCAGTTGAAGATTGAGGTTAATGTTTGTTTGTTTTTGAGGTGAATTACAAAAATAATTTATATTTTTGTACAACAGAGTGAGATTATTTTCAAACGGTTCGTAAAAATGAAAAAATCTACAGCAGCTTTCAGTAGAACACAACGATTCTTTTAAAGTTACAAAATATTGCCACCTTTGACAGACATTTAAGTTAATTGTGCAGAAAGCAGAAGATCTTTTCTTTTGTACAATTTGAGCAGTAACATATTCACTGAGATTGGTATATTCACTTCACATTTGAGTCAGACTCAGTTTTGTGCAAAAGGGAAGCATCTAACATTTTCAGTTCAGGAGTGTCCGGCGAAGAGCTACTTTATATCTACAGTGTTCGATATTAATATGTCAATGTCACACCAGATAGCAGCAATTTTTATTTCACGGTGGCATTCCTGTTTAACGAAGCTGTCATGACCGTGTAGATACTTCTTTCACGTTGTTGCCCAAAAAGATCATTTTTTAAAAAAGCAAGTATCATACAAATCTAAATTATGTCATCGTTAAACGACAGCAACGATATTTACACACCAAATTATGAAAACCCGAGTGGGATAACAGGTAATAACGTATTTGTTTGATACGTGACACTTAGCATGAGGATCTTTAACCTCAACAGTCATAAGTAGTTACATAAATATAAAATATTGATTCATAGGTAACTTTAGACCGTTCTCATCACCTTATCTAAATTATGATCCCGGATATATCCCTCAAAGTCAACCCGAATTTATATTTTTGGATGGTGCTAGCAAACAAAGAGGGAGATTTGAACTGGCATTTGGTCAAATTGGTGGATCATGTATGATGGGTGCTGCCCTAGGAGGAGCTACAGGGTTTTATAATGGATTAAAAGCTACAACATTAGCTGGCCAAACAGGGAAACTAAGACGGACACAGTAAGCTCTTTTTATTGTAATATTTCCTTGAATATGTCATTCCTTTGGTAGTTATTGGTGTATAGGTAGCTTTTGCAATTGTAGAATTTCTATGTAACACAAAATTTAAGGAGTTTTCATTAGGCACCGATTTTGTGAATGTACTAAACAATATATATATATATTTAAGGTTATTAAATCACATTATGAAGAAAGGAAGTGCTACGGCAAACACATTTGGATCTGTAGCTGTGATATACTCAGCCTTTGGGGTGTTTTTATCTTGGGTTCGAGGGACTGACGACGATCTTAACACAATTGTTGCTGCTACAGCTACAGGGTGCTTATACAAATCCACAGGTGAGTTTTGAACTGGTTAAGTATTTTTTTTATTTACTTATATAGCCCAATAAAATGGCACGAAATTTATTGATTTGGATGAAATAATTCAGAACGGGCTGAGATCAGGCTTATTTTATAGTACTTTTTAACATATGAAAAGTAGGCGCCAGCGGATGCGAAGGGGGGGAGAAAAAAGTAAAAAAATCGATTTTTCGCAAACAACTCGGAAACTATCAATTTTACTGTAAAATATGTGCACATGAAAATTAAGGTAATAAAAACCCGCACAATTTCGGTTTTTTGTTTAGCTTCATATGACCTATTGGAGCCGAGCTAGATTTTTTTGAAATTTTGATGGTTTTGCGATGCAACGGAAACGCGCGCGTTTTTCGCTAAAATCTCGAAAATGGTCATTCGGATCTCAAAATGTTTGAAATGAAAGTTGTAGAGAATTCGATTACGAACTTCCTTTTATTTTTCATTTCCATTCGATCAATATTGTCAGAGATATGAATTTTTAAACATCTTTATAGCGTGCTATCAGAACACTTGTTTCATGATAAAACCGATAAAAACTCGAAAATAATAGATCATACGCATATATTGTATCTAATGAAAGTTAAAGAGAATCAAATTTTGAATATTTTGATGTGTGTACAAAATCGTTTTGATAACGAGTAAATGGAAACAAAAGGGAAAACATAAAAAAATAATGACACTAAAGGTTTTTTGAAGAGAATTAAATTATCTGTAAAATGAGCTCCAAGTGACATTTATACGATGAATGGTTCACGAGTTACAGCTATTTAAAGCTATGAGCAAAAATTTCTTTTTTATTATAAATTAAGATTTTTCTGCAAGAACTGTGCATAACAGTTTTTTAAAAAATATGGGAAATATGGTCTATAAAGTTGACATTTCTTTACTTAAAAAGATAGTTAAATACGTATTCCATACTGCCATAATTAATCATGTGATATATTATCAGAAATGCTCACATAAAAATTTCTGATACTTCAAAAAGTGAAAAAATATTAAATGTACTTTTTTGTACTTTAGCCCAGTTTCCAAGGGTTTTAAGCCGAAATTAATTGTTACCTCACTAAATTGTTTCATGAAAGGCTAGTTTTTGCTAGTAGAAAGTGACTCAAAAAAGTTTACCAAAATTTACCCCCACAAACCCATATAAAAAACCCTCTGAAATGAAAAAATTGAGTTTTTTGCAATCTCGAAAAATATTTAAAAAAAACACAGGTAGCACCACGTGAAAGAGTGGGAAATTTTACAAAAAAATAGTATATAAGTTTTTTGAAATAAATTTTTCCCTTAACATGAGAAATTATTGCAGTTCGCTCAATATTTCAAACGCGTCACAAGGGAAATGAAGCATGTCTTGATCGCCGCTACATAATAAGACAATTTGTACTCATTAAAAACGAAAAAAAAGGTAGCATTTTAAATAGAATAGAATAGAATTTTATTCATGCTATACTTACATTAGTAATGTTTGCATACGTCATAAAAGTAGTATAAAAGTGTAAATATAAAAACATAAAAAATAAAAAAAATTAAAAGACGCAATAAAATACAATATGCGTAAGTTAAAAAAAATTAATAAATGCACAATAATAAAAAACAAAATAAAACAGTATTACAACTATAGAAAAATAAATATATACACATATACAAATATATATACACACACATGTATACAGACACACATATACATATATATATAAAATTGTCAAAAATCCAACAACAGCTAATACAGAAAGCCACAATATACAAGTTATTAGACAGACGATAAATTAGATAAGGTGTCAAAATATTCAAAATATTCGTCATATGTATAAAACGCATTTTGCAAAAGAATATGTTTTATTTTTTGTTTAAACATGCTTACACTCATATCGACATTTTTTATGTTATTAGGTAACACGTTGAAAAATTTAAATGATTGATATGAGAAAGAGTTTTGCGATTTGCTTAGTCTATATTTTGGTAACCTTGAATTTGTTTTCATTCTAGTATTGTGGTAGTGTATGTCCTCCTGCTTGGTAACTTTGTCGTCACTTTTTAATTTTTTAATATGACACAAACATTCATATATGAAACATGATGGCAGGGTTAAAATATGAAGACTTTTGAAGAGCGGTTTACAATGATCATCATATTTAGCATCCGCCATTATTCTTACGACTTTTTTTTGTAATTTAAATGACATGATGATCCCCATACTATCACTCCATATGCCATTATACCGTGGAAAATTGCAAAATAAGCCACTCTTAAGCAATCTTCGTTGTTTTATTACTAAGTTGCCTTATTACATAAATGGAAGTTGATAGTCGTTTTGACAAGTTTTGAATATGGGATAAAAAATTTAATGATGTATCCAAATACACACCGAGGAGTTTAATAGGTTCAATGTATCCTTCATTATTTTTTGTTGAAAAATGTAAGGTTTTGGTTTTATTATCATTTATAGTAAGATAATTACTTCTCGACCAATGTTTAATTAGATTATCGTATTCTTTACTATTAATACACAAGTTGGAAAAAAGGGTGTCCCTTAGCAAAAATGTGGCATCATCAGCATATATTATTGGTAGTACTTCAGGAGTCAAATTGAATGACAGATCATTAATATAGATGACAAACATCAAAGGCCCTAGGACAGACCCCTGTGGTACCCCGTAATTCACATAAAATTCACACACATAATTCACAATTCACACCAAACCGAGGCACATCGGATTTAATCTTCACACTTAAACAGCTTCAAGAAAAAGCACTCGAACATCAAGGAGAAATTCACATGGCCTTCATTGATTTAACCAAGGCGTTTGACTCGGTGGACAGGGAAGTGCTCTGGAAAATTATGTTCCGCTTAGGTATCCCTAGAAAATTTGTGGAAGTATGTCGCAGTCTACATACAAACAACAACGCCCAGGTTATGTATAATAATGAGGCAACCGAACCTTTCCAAACTCTCACTGGAGTTAGGCAGGGATGTGTCCTGGCACCCCTACTCTTTAATTTGTTTACCACTGCTCTAACAATTATTGTTGACAACAAACTGACAGTCAGAGGAATAGGTCTCAGATACCGTTTTGATGGCGGTCTCTTTAACATAGGGCGCTTTAGAGCTTTCACGAAGACACGCACACGATTCATTTGTGATCTCCAGTATGCGGATGACTGTGCACTTTTAGCCTCTACGCCGGAAGAGCTTCAAGAACTTTTAGATGTGTATGCCCAGAGCTATGATTCCTTGGGACTTAAAATCAACATTGGAAAGACTAAGATTATGTCAACTCCTCATCAAGTGAACCAAATAAACATTACACTTAACGGAAATTCTCTTGAAGTGGTGGATCAGTTCAATTACTTAGGCAACGTTGTTAATGACAAAGCAAACATGGACAGCGAGATTCGCAATAGAATTAACGCTGCATCTAGAGCATTCTGGGGACTTAGAGAGAGAGTATTTGACAACCACGACCTTGCTTTATCAACGAAAATGGCTGTCTACAGAGCAATTGTCATTCCAACACTGCTATATGGATGTGAAAGCTGGGTCACTTACCGTCGTCATGTGAAAGAATTAGAACGTTTTCAGCAAAGACACCTCAGAAGTATGATGAAAATCCGTTGGTTCCATCACATATCAAACGTGGAAGTACTCAGGAGAGCAAACAGCCTTCCAATTGAGGTGCTTATTTCAAGAGCACGCCTAAGATGGGCAGGTCACGTTCATCGTATGCATGATAACCGCCTTCCTAAATGTACACTTTATGGTGAATTGCTAAGCGGTAGAAGAAGGCGTGGCGGTCAACGAAAGAGGTTCAAGGACGCTCTCCATGAAAATCTAAAATCCTGCGGTATTGCAGACGAGCAATGGGAACAACTTGCAGCGGACAGAACCGAATGGCGAAGGGTTGTGGCCAGCTATCAAGGAAATGTTGCTGCAAGAAGGCCGAATCCAAGACCTAACCAGGTCTATGTTTGTCCTGACTGCGGTCGACATGTGCTCTCCCGAATTGGCCTCTATAGCCATAGTCGTGTGCACCGTAGATGAATGGGAATTACAATAGACTACACCTTTTACTTGTTTTTTATTGTACACAATTTATCGACTGTAACATTTTTATACTCGGACTCGAGTAACGGCTAATAATAATTCACATTTGAAAGTTTGGACACTTTACCGTTAAATTTAATACATTGTTGATGGTCTGCAAGATAAGACGTAAATATACTTAAGGCATTTCCTCTGATCCCATAATAATCTAATTTTTGTATCAAAACACTATGGTTTACAGTATCAAACGCCTTGGACATGTCATAAAATTTAGCGGAGCATAATTTTCGCTCTTCAAAAGCTTCTATAATGTTTACATACATTTCGCAGATTGCTTTAACAGTGGATTTCCCTTGTCTATATCCAAATTGAGCACTAGTTAGTAGATTATTTTTTTCAAAATATTCTAGCAGTCTATTTTTTAGAATGATTTCAAATATTTTGGAGATCACAGGTATAATGGAAATAAGCCTATAACTGTCTGTATTATTAAACTGTCCTTTTTTGTGTATAGGAGTAACTTGCGATTTTTAAAAAATTTCTGAATAAATTCCACATTCAATACACATGTTTATTAAATGTGCAATAGGCTTTGCAAGTACATCACCAACTAATTTTAAAACCTCGCTATTAAGATTGTAAATATCTTTAGATTTACTATTTTTTAAGTGTGATATAATAGTTTTGATTTCCAGATCACAAACTGGAAATAGAAAAAAAGATTTGTTTGCCTTGGTGCATTCTTTACAATATCTGAAAACTTTGTGTCATCAACATTATCAAAATTAATCATTAAGTTGTTTATAACATCGAAGAAGTAGTCTGAGAAATCATTAACCGTTAAGTCAGAAGTTATATTGATATTTTTATTTTTTCTATTTTCATTGATAATATCCCATGCTGCTTTCTGTTTGTTATTAGACGTTAGAAAGAGGAAGAATTCAGCTTTCCAATGATATACTTACTTTTAATTTTCATAATTTTTATTTCTTATAAATTGCATGTGAAAGTTAAGCATAATATTTTTTTTCCACTCTATATTAAAACATAAATATTAAGTAAAATACAATTTAAAAAAAAATCCGTGTAGATATAGCTTGTTTATACCTTAAACTTCTATCTAAGATTAATTTTTATGCTAGTATCCAGGGTAAAAAAAATTAACTTTTAAATCATTGGTATTTTTTCCATTTTTTAGGGTTAGGAAATTTTCGCTTGAAAACTTGTCTGAAATATTTTTCCCTTTTATCTCCATTCACTCGTTATCAAAACGATTTTGTACGTATGTTGGTGTATACCAACATATTCAAAATTTGATTCTCTTTAACTTTCTTTAGACACACTATATGAGTAAGATCTATCGTTTTCGAGTTTTTACAGCCCGCTCTAAATCATTTCATCAAAATTTTCCCATTTTGCTGGGCTGATAGTTTAGAAACATATGTCAAATATCATTATTTTATCTTTTAGTCATCATGGGATTTTTTGCAAACAAAGCTAAGATCTGATTAAGGCCTCTTCCCCAAAGGGCGTGATCCGAACACTTGCGATCTCGTGTTATAATTATCACATTTGTACTCAGTATACCCCTTCAAAAGATTCGAAACTGATCGTGACGATCTCGGTGGAACGAAAATGCAGATTGCGCTCTGTGTGAAGGGGATATACTGAGTACAAATGTGATAACTATAACACGAGATTGCAAGCGTTCAGATCGCGCGATCAGATCGTGCCCTGTGGGGAAGAGGCCCAAGACAAATTGTTGATTTTCTGAAAAACTTTTCTTACCTGTTTTTGAATATAAATTTCAAGTAATAAATTGATGGCAACTGGTACTTTTGAAATATGCAACATTTCATATATATCAAAATGAACCTGAAGTTTGAATGAAGTTTTGTCAACAAAATTTTTCTCCTTGCAGATTGTATGCTTGGGACACTTTGGATTGTAATGTCTCAAAAAGTATCAGTTGTCAACTTGTGTGTTGTGCAAAAAAAATAAATAAGTTAAAAGAAAAATGAAATCAAACGTAAAATATACTATTTATTACTTGGTAGTTATTGATTTTTTATCAGAAATGTTAAAGATGTGTAAATAGGACAAAGTAAGTACTTAAATAACAATAAAGTAATGTGTTGGATGCATATTCGTAATTCTTTGCAAAAATGCGCTGCTCCATGTTATAATGACATTGAGTCTATATGTTTAAATTTGTTTATAAAATGATAAAATAGAAACTAACATAACTACTTATGATTAATCATGTTAAGAAATGTTTGTGAATACATTGAACAATAGCAAATATAATTTTAACTTTCCCATGCTCGCAACCATATATTATGATTGAATTTTAAAACAACAGCTCAGTAGATGAAAACCAGTGCATTATTTAAATAAACTAAGTGTTTTATACTGATTATTATTCAAACTGAAATGAAAAGTTAAATCTAGTTCAAAATATATCATGTCATTATCAATATAATTCCTATTTAACTTATCTATAAAGTTGACATTTCTTTACTTAAAAAGATAGTTAAATACCTATTCCATACTGCTATAATTAATCAAGTGATATATTATCAGAAATATTCTCTCGCTAACTGTATTTCAGTGCCAGCTTTCATATACAGGTGCACATAAACTAATGCTTTGTTTATCTAGCCACAGGATTGATAAAAATAATGATTTACAAAGAAACATTAAAAAATTAAATAAATTGTAGTTGTGGAGGTCTCAGAAATGTTCCAGAAATTGACAGAGCTCAAATCGCAGCAATAAATTTCAGACATGTCTTTTACACACTTAAATATATTATAAACACACATCTGATGAAACGAAATTCTCAAACAGTATAATAAAACTCAGAAATTGCTACAGTTCGTGTAACGATTGTTGTATTCAATCTTTGACACTACATTTCCCAATTTCGTAAGGTATAACGACATTTTTAATGTAGTTCAGGTTATCAATGAAATAACACCGCTCTCAGAGCTTTGGATACTGATATTGTCATAAATAAAGAATTATAATAAATTGGAGCGAAATTACAATATTTAGAAGCCTTTGGGATATTTCCATTTTATTGATGTGTTTTTATGTCTTATCCAAAACTTTTGTCAGTATGTCCCATCACATCTTAATAAATGGGACGAGTACGGAATCAGATTGCAAACTATTTGACTGCAACAACTCATTCTTTTTTTTTGACATGGACATCCAAACATAAAGCGCTAAAGTGGTTCAGTGGTTCAGCATGGAGTGCCTCAGGGTTCAGTAATTGAACTACTTCTGTTCATCATCTACATGAATGATCTGCCAGGCAACCTACAGAAGAGTGTTGTGGCCCTCCTCTATTCAGCTCTTACTACTCTAATCTGTAGGGGTGGGAATGGGGAAAATCTAGAAGTGTTGTCTGGGGATGCATTGTTGGAAACTTTGAACTAGTTCGGTGCTAATTGTCTTACTCTCAACTAAAAATAAAAGTAATAAAATGGTTAGGTCGGTAGAAGGGGAGAAATCTCTATGGAGAATGTTAAAGTGAAGCAACTTGACTTTCACTTATACATTGAATAATCTGTTGTCTAGAAGTACATTTGAAATAATATGCTAAGCCCAGTCAGGCTATTTATTTTTCGATTGCAACAGACACTGGACAGCTAGATGACGCCTGCTGACTATTTTGCATGTTGCTATCCTAAGGATAGTAATAATAATAATAATCTTTATTTCCATCAGACTTTTACAAGTATTGGAATTGTCATGTATATAACATAGATAATACACAGAATATATAATACATAAAAAGAAAACGGTCCATACCAAATATATATACATAAATATTTAAAGGAATAAAAAAAACATATACGTATATATAAAACAATACTCCGCAGAGACAAATTGATCATTATTTCATATAAGGACTATTAAGGAAATATTCTGGCTTTTAGTAAAAACTCACCAAAACTGTAGGGACATGTTTCAAGAAGGTAACACTTTAATTTCTTTTTAAATAAAAAAATATTAGAGATAGATTTTATCTCCAGTGGAACTGCATTAAATGCCCGCACTGCTCTGTAGTATACTCCACTTTCGAATGATGATGTTTGATGATGAGGAACTCACAGTGCATTTGAATTTCGAGTTACCATCATCATACCATTGTACATATCCTTGTTTGTTCTAAATTTATCAATATTTTTTTTTACAAATAAAATCAATAGGTATATATATATATATATGGTTATTATACATGATTTGCAGGAAACAACTACTCAGCGGGCAATACCCCGACCTGCATTGAATTATACCTTACAAATCATGAAAAATTGGTAGCCAATGTCATTTGTCAACTCCCTGACCAGACATAGACCGGTTTCGAACTTATTAGTTCTCATCAGTATGCCATAGGTCATGGAGCAGACAAATGACAGTGGCCAACCTACTAGTCTTATACAGACTAATGTAAATGGTGTAGTGGTGAGAGGTAAGTGAAATTCTCTCATGTGGTCTAATGCTACTATACACCAGACAAATGTTGTTGATGAGTTGACAAATGACATTGGCTACCAATTTTTCATGATTTGTAAGGTATAATTCAATGCAGGTCGGGGTATTTGCCCGCTGAGTAGTTGTTTCCTGCAAATTATGTATAATAACAGTATATGGGTTAAGTCCACCAAGGGCTGAAGGTCACCGCTCTCGGTATGGCAAGTCGCTATGCACCATGGAGACATCCATGATGTCTGGTGTATAGTAGCATTAGACCACATGAGAGAATTCACTTACCTCTCACCACTACACCATTTACATTAGTCTGTATAAGACTAGTAGGTTGGCCACTGTCATTTGTCTGCTCCATGACCTATGGCATACTGATGAGAACTAATAAGTTCGAAACCGGTCTATGTCTGGTCAGGGAGTTGACAAATGACATTGGCTACCAATTTTTCATGATTTGTAAGGTATAATTCAATGCAGGTCGGGGTATTTGCCCGCTGAGTAGTTGTTTCCTGCAAATTATGTATAATAACAGTATATGGGTTAAGTCCACCAAGGGCTGAAAGTCACCGCTCTCGGTACTTGCAAAATGGCAAGTCGCTATGCACCATGGAGACATCCATGATGTCTGGTGTATAGTAGCATTAGACCACATGAGAGAATTCACTTACCTCTCACCACTACACCATTTACATTAGTCTGTATAAGACTAGTAGGTTGGCCACTGTCATTTGTCTGCTCCATGACCTATGGCATACTGATGAGAACTAATAAGTTCGAAACCGGTCTATGTCTGGTCAGGGAGTTGACAAATGACATTGGCTACCAATTTTTCATGATTTGTAAGGTATAATTCAATGCAGGTCGGGGTATTTGCCCGCTGAGTAGTTGTTTCCTGCAAATTATGTATAATAACAGTATATGGGTTAAGTCCACCAAGGGCTGAAGGTCACCGCTCTCGGTACTTGCAAAATGGCAAGTCGCTATGCACCATGGAGACATCCATGATGTCTGGTGTATAGTAGCATTAGACCACATGAGAGAATTCACTTACCTCTCACCACTACACCATATATATATATATATATAAAAGGTGGGTAATGTCATTAACTCCAACATTTTGAATAATGGCTTATACCGAGATGTACCAAATAGTCGAGGGATCCTCGTGTCGGTCGTCATATGCCTACCTTGCATTGACAAGAGCCAACAGCTCAAAACTGCAGTCTGCAAGTGGTGTGGGACGACTGGCACGAGAGCTCCTTTAAGTAGGATCAGTCTTTAGGCTGGTATTTGTTGCAATCGAACTATTAGCGTTCTGTTGGTAATATGCATTTATTATACTTAACGTGCCAGGCTTGTAACTTGTAATTCAGCGCTCGGCGGTGCATATAGCCCGGATAGTAGCTGTTGGTTCCAGTCTGGTTACGTTCCTTATAGTAAAATAAGGATTTTATAAAGGAATTATTGTTTTGATAACTAATTAGTCTTTTTTTTCCAGCCGGCCTCAGGAGATGCGGTTTGGGAGGAGCGATAGGTCTAGGAGTGTCTGCATTGTATGCCGTGTGGAACTCTAGGGATAAATTAACAGATCTACGACAATTTAATCCAGCGTAAGATGACGTCTTGCAATTTTTAAACGGATTTGTTAACATAGAATAATAATAACTAGTAATTTATTTCAAAACCATTCTGAGTTTGGAGAATAATTATATTTTAATACAAAGCAAAGTTTAACATTTCACAAATTCCTTACTTTAAACTCAAAGTTTGTCGACAATTCAGTGGTACAAATTATGTACGTTTTAGATGTTTTTAAGCTATTTGTCCTTACTTAGCTAAACGTAGCCATCCGATGGTGTAGAGAAAGCATATGTTTATATTATTTCAAGTTACGCTTTCATCTACCTTATCTTTGGTTGTATATATTTTGTGCTGTGATCGATATTGTTAGATACATTTAATTCCTAGAAACTGTGAATCTGTTTTTTTTTTGTTAATAAAATTGATTTGAAAGCCTCTGACATTTTTTTTGGCTTAACTACTAACAATATGATTAGTCAAGTGATAAATCAGATACAAGTTTTCTGAAACGGTTAATTAAAAAAACCTTTAGGTATCTATTTGTGTCTTATTAAATTTGGGAATAATTTGTTCCTTTTATCACTTGAATTTTTTTTTCTACTTTTGGAAAGTTGATTGCAATTTTTATTTTGACAGGCAAAGGTAGAGTGGTGAGAAAGGAGGCAGGTGACGTTCCATAGGAGTTTAGATTATGACGTTATACGAATATTAAATTAATTCCTACCTGATGTAAATATATTTTTTAAATTAATGTTAAACGATAGAAAATGTACAAGAAAATATTTAATAAATTGTAAGTTATTATTAGAATTTATATTTTAAATGCCTACATAATCAGCTGCCATAATCATTAGGGTTTAAGAGTTAATAATTTAACTCGATTGAGAATAAATCCTAGAACGAACACGTTGAAGGGTAAAACAAGTACAGTACGTCTCCAGTTGTGATAACTAGCTGTGTAACGAAGAATAGGATCCGATTTGAACGAGATTAAAATACCTGGTATAACATAGGGGATAGTTATAAGAATTGCTTTATTGTATTAAAAAGATACATAGACAAATACAATTGGTGGAAGGTATCGCAGAGCGTATTTTAACTAACACCGTAATATCACAATAAACATTCATAGTAGACATTAAAATAAACTTGTTAAACACCCAGACTACATTCGTTTAAAAGTACTCATTCAGGTAACTATATTTCACCTGTATCACAGAGATAAATTAATTTGCACAATATAATCTTTTGTCTTATTTCTACATGTTATAGTGCTTACATTTTCCAGTGTGGATAAACAAATTAGATATATAAATACATGACCCGCCTGGTAACTAAAGGAACATTTGTAAAATTCAGTCTTATGTTTGGGAATAAATAGCGCATCTTTGTGCCTTATATTAACACTGTGTAGGTCTGTACGTCTAACAATTAGTTCTCGTAAATATAAAGGAGTATCTGTTGATATGACTTTGTATATGAGACAACTCGTGTGTATAAAACATCTTTGGCCCATGTTGAGCCACTGGTCCTCTTGCAAGTGTTGGCTGACATGATCCCTACTTTTCAATTTATATATAAATCGTATACAGGAATTTTGTATGCAGTAGTTCTTTGTTAAATTCTGTTAGGTATGGGCCGTAAACACAGTCCATGTACTTAACTTGTGACAGAATTAGCGAATCTGATTGGGTACGTTTTGTATGAACGGGCAATTGACCATGAAATTCAGAGATGCACTTTAACTTAAAGAACGCTTTTTTACAAATGCTATTGATGTGTTCATTAAAATTTAATCTTTGGTCCATAAGTAAGCCTAGATTATTTACTTTGGTCTCCCATTGTATAGTCTTCATCCACCTGTTTAATATATAGCCAATTCAACAGAATAGGAATTTGGGTTAAGTGGTAGGTAGAACTGGATGTCATCAGCATACATGTGCCATGAACAGGATTTGATTGCATATGCTATATTAGTGGTAAGTAACGAAAATAGCAATGGGCCTAGAATGGAACCTTGAGGTACACCAGTAGTGATCGTTAAAAATTCCGATATAGAGGTTCCCTCCATCACTAATTTTTCTGCTTACTGTCTATTTATAAGGTAATCAGGGAACCAGTCAATAGCAGTGAGGTTCAGTTTATAGTAAATTACTTTCGCTTTTAAGAGTTGTATATTCAGATAATCAAATGCTTTGGACATATCTACAAGTACTAATGGTCTACACTTGCCATCATCGAAGCCTTTTGTGATATCGTTTGTTATTTTTAGAAGGACTGTACTACAGTTGAAATTCTTCCAAAATCCGGATTGATAATCTAGCAGTATGTTATTGCTCTAGAAATTTAACCATCTGTGCATTAACAACTTTTTCCAAAATCTTGGATGGCGCTGGCAACACGCTGATGGGCCTTAAATATCTGAGTAAGGGTTTTTTTGTATGGGGGTTACTAGGGCTATTTTCCACAAATCGGGGCATACATTTTGCAAAAAATAATTGTCTGCAAAATAGAATTTTCAGAACCTATAGAGGTTCAAAAAATTGGCTCTGAAAATTCTGTTCTATTTTTCAGGCAAATATATTTTTACAAAATGTATGTCATTAATAGACCTTATGTTAGTTTTCTCTAAAATCATTGAAAAAATACTAGCCAAAAGAATATTAAAGTTATTAGAATCCAACAATCTCTTAGAAAACTACCGGCATGGTTTTAGGAACAACAAATCGACAATGTCAGCCTTACTAAGATTCCTTGATATAATTTATAGGCAACTGGACAACAACAATAAAGTGGTAGCTCTCTTTGTGCACCTCTCTAAAGTTTTCGATTGCGTTGACCATGAAGTTCTGTTGTAAAAGATCGATCTTTATGGTCTACGTGGTACGTATAATAATTTATTAAGATTGTTAAAGAATAAAAAACAGTTTATTAACTATTTCAATGAAAACTCCGATGAATTTACAATAGATGTTGGTGTTCCGCAAGGAAGTGCTTTGGGCCTGTTGCTATTTTTATTGTACTGTAACGATCTGGATAGACATCTCACTAAAGTTCATTGTGAATTTGCAGATGATATGACAATAGTTGGTTTTAATAAAGATCAAAATATTGTTAATCAACAACTTAATACTAATTTGCCAACATGCAATTACCTCAGAAGTATCTGCTTGAAATTTAACCAGGAAAAGACACATATTTTACAATTCCACCCACTTTCTGCAAATTTTACGTGAGTAGTCTTCTAATTAGGCTAAATGGAAAAACCATTGAACTAGTTTCAAACTACTGGGAATACACATGTATCATTGAAAGAACATGTGTGTAAAAAACGTGCTAGTACTTGTCTCGCATTAAAAAGACTTTCCGCCATAATCAATAAAAATATTACAAAGACCTTCTATTATTCAAATTTAAAATCGTCATAAGATATATAATTATCTCGTAGGGATACTCGGCAGCAGCCAGCAGAGTATTCATAACGCAAAAAAGAGCCATATGTTGTACCTATGTTTGGTTAAAAATACAAGGAGTCCTGTAAACAAATTTCTATTGGAGAACAAATTCTCACGTTTCTCTGTATCTAAATATTAGACACTTTAAAATTAGTGAGACAAAATATCTCCAGTTTTAACCTGCAATAACACCCGTTATGGCCAAATTCTGCCATAGAACATACATAGATTAGAACTTACACTACAAATGAAGTCCATACTATAGGAGCCAAATTATACAATAAACTACCCCCTAGCATGAACATTCACTTTCAATGTCAAGACATTATTACTGTCCAATGCCTTTTACTGTGCAAATGAATTTATTTAACGTTTTTAGTTAATTTATTTTACTGTTTTATTCTAGAATAACTATCGACTTACCCTATATCCTGTCATCTGTGATCTTATGGGTTAATAAATTTATTTACTTGTAGTCTAGCCGATAGGCGCGAGGTGAACACAGATAAAAGCGAAAATAATAATTGGTAATTTGTATTTGCCATTTAAAATGTGATAATTTAAGAAGAAAGCATCGATCAAAATTCAAAATAATTATAAATGCTTTCGTATATAGGCAACTGTATTTGCACGCACGTATCATAGGTTATATAAGCAATTCCCTATAATGAACAATGGAACAAGAATTTGCTTTATACAAGGAGTAGTCAAATGAATTAATTACATATTAAAATGTCTTTTCTCATGAATCACTTTCGTCTGGTCTTAAGAATGAATCATTTATTAAATTATTCTGGCCATGTACGATACCATAAAATTCCTTAAATAACGGCTTTTTTTTCTTCAAATGTTTTACCACATGATTGGTATTTTACCTTTCATACCTGTAAGACAGGTGTTTTAACGGATTGGGCGGAGTTGTTCTTCTCGCCACGCGTAAGTAGTTGTTTGTAAACAAAGTTTAAAGTTTTATTTAAATAACATATCTCACTGAAAAGGATATACTCTGTAAATATATGTGTTATTTATTTTAAAGTTTTGATTACATATATTTATCTTCGTTATCGTTATCATCATGGAATGTATCAATTCTGTTATCAATTTTTATCTCTGCACAAAAATTAGTATAAACAATTTTGTTGTAACACTTTCTTGTCCCACTTTTTTCAGTTTATGTATAAAGTTGAACTATATTTTGGCATATAATACATTTATAATAAAGTACATGTACACTGTTTAAGGTAAATATGGACCAGTTGTCAGCAGAGAAAAGACTGACCCTTACGTATTTATTTTGTATAATTGTTGGGGCAGTAACGAGCATAACTACAGGCATAGCATGGGGTCATTGGTACAAAACATTGGACCAGTGTGTGGATCGAAACTGTAGCTGCATAATATATGGAAAACACACTGCAACAGTTTTTCTAGGTAGGTGTGATATCTTTCTGTTTTTCTTATGATAATTCATTAATACACCGCATAAAGTAATAAATCTTTTATTCCTACTGTAAGTTCGATAACTAATGAATGACGAATTATATATCGCTAATAATAATGTGAGAATTGATCAGTTTTTGTAAGAAATTGGACAATTTTATTTTTTCAGACTTCTACAAAACTTTAATTTTTTGTTATATTTTTTTGTTCTTAAAATATAATATGGTTATGGTAATAGTCGAAAATGTGATATAAATTCATTATTTTGGCATATACCTGTAACAATAAGTCGAAAACGATTGAGGGTTTAGTATTTTTATTTTTTAAATTATACATATTTTTGCATAAAATATTTACCTCAACAAAAAATTCATCAAACTTAAGAAAGTGAACAATTTAAAATATATATTAAGCTATCATAAGTAAAATTTGAAGTATTTCATTGATTTGCGTTTTGTCAGAAGTTTTTTAAGTTCTAAAACATGTTTTTAATTTAAGAACATGTTACCTTTCATTGAAAATAATTGTTACTTATTATTTTCTTAATGTCTTAAGATCAAAGGAAATTTTATTGAATAAATTAAAATTTTATAGCTTTAAAGGTGTTGTACGTGATCTAATGTCACCTTACTTATCAAACAGATGTCAATGCATGTGTTATAGGATTCAGCAGCATGTTAGCAGTGGAACACGGTGTTCCGCAGGGCAGTGTATTGGGACCACCGCTTTTCCTAATCTACGTTAACGATTTACCTGATGTTTTTCCAGCATTAATGGTCCTTCTTGCAGATGACACTACTCTTGCGGAACACTTAGTAGATACTGATAGCAGAGCTGCTGATCTGCAGGCAAACATTTTATCCAAATCTACTGATTGGTTTAATGCCAACAAATTGTGTTTAAACACAAAGAAAACTCATTCACTTCTTTTTTCCACCACGAATCATAGCCCCCAGACTGTAAAATTCTTAGGAATAACATTAGATAGTAGATTAAGTTGGCATCTACATATTAGTAGTCTATCAACTATATTACCCAAAAAAGTATATGCCATGAGACAAATAAAAAATAGAGTCAGCCTAGATGTGGCACTTATTGCATATCATGCTTTGTTTCGTAGTGCAATGGTATACAGTTTAATAAACTGGGGTATATCCAATCAAATTCAAAGTATTTTTGTTACGCAAAAAAAAACAATTAGAGCTTTGGCGGGCTTGAGTCAACTTGAAAGCTGTAAATCTTGGTTTATAAAATTCAATATATTTACGTTGCCATGGTTATTTACTGTAATTTAATCCACTAAAGGAGCATTTGAGCAACTATACAACAAATGGCGTCAATCATTGTTACAATACTCAAAATCACAATGATTAACAAACTTCTTCTTTTGGCTCATAACCCTAGGTGGGTTTTGGCTTGTTCAACTATGTTCCTCCATCTGTCTCTATCTACCGCTATTCTCCTCCAGTTTCCTGTTTTTAGATTTTTTAGGTTTTCTTCAACATCGTCTATCAACCTCTTCTTGGGCCGCCTTTTTGGTCTTGTATTTTAGGGTTTCCATTTAAGGATTCTCTTCACTATTCTTTCATCCTCCATCCTCTGCACATGCCCTAGCCACCTTATTCTTTGATTTTTTACATATCTTACTATGTCCTCTGCTTTTATTTAATATTAATATGATATCTAGATGAATTTTTCAAGCACACGATCTCTACTATAAGATTATGTTTGAGAAAAAGAGGAAAATGTATTTAACATGAATATTTCACAATAATTATTTTTAGGTGGTCCTCAGGCCCCCTGCATATGGGTCACATTTGGGCCACTGTTCTATATACTTTTCTGCATTGGATTAACTTGTTTCCATGGTTATCGAGTACTGTTCACAACAAAATCGCCTCGGACTAGGACCACTAGATCTGTCTTGGCCAAAATGGAGTAAGTATTGAATCATTTTATATATGGTAATGTACGACCAGGCAGATATAAGAGATATATAACATTTTTTACTATTACGTTTTATATTTTACAATTTTTTTCAGCCATGGAGAAACAGTCCGTATTCAAGCAGTTACTCAAGAAACAACTAGCCCTCTACCTAGATCATTCTGGATATGTGTGTCTGTACTATCAGTGTTTTTCACGATTTATTCTCTTGTACACTTTGCCATTTTCGTGGATGGTTACTACCAAACTTGCAACCAATATCGTAACACCTTAGAGAAACTTTTAAGTCTGCATGGCTCCGCGTTACCTGTTGTTTATCATCGGCTCTCATGTCAAGGTGTGTTCGACTTCATGGATTACATGCAGCTGGACTCGGGAAATGCATTTCGAAGTGGAATTATTAATACGGGCCTCGATCTAATACTTGGACTAGCCAGTGCTGGGCTCTCCTGGATATTCTTCTTACATTCCAGTATTATAAATATTAAGCTCTCTACAAATAGGGACAATTAAGCGACTAATATTTTTTTTTATATGGCGTTTTAGTTAAGTTTTAATGTTAAGAACATTGAAATGTTTTCTTATGAAAGGTAGTGTAATTAATGTGTTTAGTGAATTAAGTGTTATGTGAATTAGTGTTAATTCTAACTTCACACCGATACCAGATGGAGTGAAATGCATACCTCACTTTCTTCCAAACAATCAACCAAAGCGTTCAGACCGTTTAGAAATTTGTTGACACACTGAAGCATTTTCTAGGAACATAGTCACAAGATTGAAAAGGTAACATTTTTGCATTTGCAAATCATTTAAAATGTAACTGTCAAATTGCATCGATTACCTTTAACATTTACAAAACAGCACCTTCTGTGTTCACTTAAGGTAGACTTGCCATAAATGTTAGAACAGAATAAAACATAAATAAATAACTTTAAGGAATAATAAATGATTTTCTTGGTATATTTACCACAAGCATCACAAAGTGACAAATGATATATACAGGGGCAGGCAATAAATAGTGTGTCAGGCTTCGATAGCTTGGGTTCTACGATAGCTAGAAATTAAAAAAAAATACAAATACAGGACAACTACATAAAAGTCTTAGTTGGAAATCATTTTCGAATATACAAAGTGAACCAAGACAGGACAGTACAGGACCACAAGTGCCATTTTTTAAAATGGAATGCTATAAATATCAGTACAATTTTAGAAACCTTTTTCTAGACTCCTTTCACTCCTATATTATTGAGTATCTGGGATGTAGTGATTTTTTCTTGTTAAAAAAAAGACAATTTGAAGTAAAAAATATTAATATATAGTATATCAAGTTACACATTAAAATAAGATCAATCAGTGATCAATTATTAAAAATATATTCAAATAAACAAACATTAAATTATATCAATAATGCCATCTACAGATGCATATTGAAAAAAAATTCTAAATGCTAGTTAAGAGTTATCTGTCTCATGTTTTTCAATTATTTTCACTTCCTAAACATTTACAGGGTGGCCAAAAATGACTTTCCAATGCAACTTGAATTTTCTCTCACGGAACACCCTCTCTGTATATTTTTTTACCATATGGATGTAATAATGAAAAACCAACATTTTTTGTATGTATACAATCTCTAAGCCATTTGTAACCATTTTCGATTTATTGAGCAATAAGTACAAAATTCAAGAGTAAACTTTAAAGTTAGAGGTTTTTTTCGAATAATCAAACATAAAATATGATAATAAGTGCTTTAAATTTTGCTCATTTTGATCGACACAAATATCTATACCCCTTTGAAATGATTGAAAAACATCACACAGATATATCATAAATTTAATAACAAATCTTGGATTATACCAAAAAATTGATACATTCGCCCGAATAACCAAAGACAGCAGTATGATTATAGACTTACCTACTCATAACTAATGAAAACAATATTAAATTTAATGTTCACTCTACTCCTAAAATAATGGATCACTCAATAATAACAGTAAATTTAGTAGAAGATAATTATAAAAGTCCAGAAAGAAAAAAATATATTAAAGATTTTAATGAAGTGCTGTTTCAATTAGACCTAATGAGTGAGGGATGGATACCAAACTCTACAGATACAGAACCACTTTCAAGAGGGGCGAGCGTAGATGCGTCTTTACTATGTACATACTTTGATATGCGATGTAGAGCAACATTAGGTGCGCGGTTAGTACTTGGATCGGCAACCTTTTCGAGAAGACCGTGTCCTCGCCTCACATATCTTCCAGCAGGTGTAGATAAGTGTATGCGTGGAAGCTATGCAATCTTAGGCGATGGTTGTGTAGGTGATATACCATCCTTCGGAGGGGATGTAAAGCCGCCGGTCCCTTGTCTATTAAATGTTAGGTAAGTAAAAGATCCCTACTCTTCTTAAGGGAAGAGCTTCGGCAAAATTCCTGGTTGGGGGGTAGCTTGTCTACAGGCATCGGTGATAGGCCTCAGTAGTGGAAATAGACCGACGTTAAATAAATGTTAAAAAAACTATTTTCAAGTAAACTAGTTGATAACATTAAATAAACGTGCACCGGAAAAAGAAATAAAAATTAATCAAATTGGAGTACAAAGAAATGGTGGAAATTAAAGAAGAAATAAATAAAAGAGATAACTTATACAAAAGGGCAGCATTAACAAGGCAAGAACAAGACTGGACAGAATATAAACGTAAAAGAAATAAAGTAGTATCTGTAATAAGAGAACAAAAGCAAGAATGCTATGAAAGAAAAATAGATGAGGTAGAAAATAACCCAACAGAGATGTGGAAACCTATAAAAGAGGAAATAAAAAGTTGTATTTAGTGGCAACATAATTACAGAAGATTTACAAATTTCTAATGAATTTAATACATATTTCATAACTAGTATTGAGGAAATTACAAGAAATTTAAATGTTAATAAAAATCATGAAAATATACTAAATGCAATGGACAAACCAAATTGTAAATTACAAAAATTTAAGATGCTGTAATTTAGGCAGTTAAGAAAACTTATAAATGAAATGCAAAATAAAAGAAGCTTGAGGGTATAAATACAGGAATGTTAAAATTGAATCAATTGGAGACAGATTTATTCAAGTTATAAATAATTCTTTACAATCGGGAAAATTTCCTAGCACATGGAAAACATCAACAGTGGTTCCAGTAGAAAAAAAACAACACCAATAATTGTAAAGAATTTAGACCAATTAATATGATGCCTACATAAGGAAAAAATTTAATAACTTGCTGCAAACGAGCAAATTGTCGATTAAATAAAAAGTAATAACATTTTAACAAAACATCAAGCTGGTTTTCGCAAACAACACTCCTGTGAAAGTGCTTTATAATCAATATTGGCTCAATGGAAAAATGCATTTCGTAATAAATTAATGGTAGGGGTATTATTCTTAGATTTTCAGAGAGCATTTGAAACAAAAGACGGAGAACTACTGTCAGGTCCGGCGGAAGAAAAATATATACACCAGGCAAGTACCTATTTTGGCGCCCTCCTCCTAAATCCCTAAGAAAACTGAAGCATGTGGATGAGATAAGAAAGTAAAATCATCTTCTTAAGAAAAAACAACTTTACTTCCGCAAAATTTTCAATTAAAGATTCACAATCAATTTCTCTTAATATGTCATACTCGATAGACATCACCGCTAGCCAAACTAAGAGATATTAATGACCACAAATAATTTTCGATAAAATTTAACTTTGCTTCAATTTGGCAATCTTGTTAAACCCAACGACCGAAGTTGCAAGTTTCTCATATACGTAAACCTTTTTGGTCGTACCTCATTAAATTTTACAGCTTTATACTTCTCAATGGTAGAGTTTCTTTTGTTTTTTATCTGCCTCAATTGTTTGTTCCGAATTTTTACATCATCATTTAAGATTTGCAATATAGCACGCCTATGTCTTCAGTGAACGTGACCATTTTTTTGACATCTTTATTCTTTTGTCTCCAGCAGACTCTGGTTGGGCGGACAATATGCGTAAGTACTGTATTATTATGACATAATGTTTAGACGGCGCAGTGGCAATGGGAAATTTACAAAAATATAGTAGACAACATTTTAAGTCCTAGCTTCAGTAACACAATTATTTGTCATTTTTTAAACTTTGTTTACATTATAGATTTTTTGTGTAAGTTTTTAAGCTCGGAAAATACATAGAGTATTTTTAAGTTATTATTATTATTATTATATTAAAATAAGGGACTCTCAAATGATGTATTAAAATGGATAACTGATTATCTCAAAAATCGAACTCAAAAAACGAAATATAATGGCATCACTTCAGATACAGAAACTACTCAATATGGTGTACCTCAAGGGTCTGTTTTAGGCCTAAGTTTATTTATATTATATATAAATGATATAGTTAAAGATGTGAAAGATTGTAATATCATTATTAACACATTAATATTTATCTACGAAATACTACATAAATTACTTCCAACTTGCAAACTTTCAAAAGACTATGATGCCTAGAACATATCAAAAATTCAATAGAGATCTAATTCACCAATATTTAATTAGGATTATACATATATATGTTGTAATTATTTTGTATTAGTATCCATTTATTTGTATTTACCTGTATATTTGAGTTTACTATTGTGTAGCGTATGCTAATACAGTATTGTTATAACTGGTATTTGCAAATTTTTTTCTTAAAATCCATAATGGCTGTAGTGATTTTTTAAAATGCATCTGCAACTGGCATCAGTTTAACAAACAAAATATAATATAGGAATGAAAGGAGTCTAGAAAGAGGCTTCTAAAAATGCACCAATATTTATAGCATTCCATTTTAAAAAATTGCACTTAGTCCTCTAAAATCGTCTTGGTTCATCCAGTGTATTCAAAAATAATTTACAGTTATAAAGTTTTTATTTTGTTTATCTATATTTTTTTTAATATCTAGCCACTGTAGAACTGGAGCTATCGAATTCAGACCTTGCACCATCCTGTGTAATAACTTAGGGTTATTGTTACTTGCCTTTTAATTCCAACCATTCACACATCTTAACTCAGGATAATTGTTTTAATGTGGGCAGCATATGTAATTTATATAGGATTAAGGATGAGATTTTTTTAATGCAGTAGATGTTTAACCCTTTCGGCAGGACCATATTGTATAACGTATAAATATAGTAGCAAAATCAGTACATAAGTATATGCAAGCCCATTGAACCCACTATTCTTCTGGTTACACAAAAGAATTGCATTACAGGACAATCGTAGTAACTAGTTTAGTAATTATATCTTGTGTACTCCTGTTTATTTGGGCTACCTGGTGGGAAATATTTGTCCTTTAAAAGTACAACTTAGAAGGTAACTAATTAATAAGTTTCTTTAAATAAAACATTGCAATATGCAACAAAATTTATTAAATGCATAATACAAGTTAAAAAAGTGCAATTAAGTATATTAAATACTATAAATAAATAAGGAATGTAACAATGTTTTATAATATAAACAATATTGTATAATAGGTACATTTTTATAACATAATAAATAAATATTTTTTATATGTCTATTCTAGTTATTTCGTAAACAATAAAACCATAAATTTTCACAGTAAAAGCTTCATATAATAATTGACTTTTCTATAATAATTAGGAATTCTTTAGATGGTTTCAGTTAGAGCTTTGGTTTATTATACTTCCTTCTGATAATAGCAATGTTATGTGATTTTCCTACTGTTCGAACAATACTAATTAAAACATATCACAGTCCTACATGTTTTCAATTTCTCGTTTATTATAAATAGCGGTAATAAAACCACAACATTGGTTGTATGCAGTGCGCTCATTTTTATATGTGGAAAACTCAGTCAATACTAATACTGTAATTATAACAAAAATGTGTAGGTATAAGTGATATTTTTCGATTGTTATTTTTGGGATCATATAAAGATTGGTCTATAAGGACCCATTATTCACAAATATTTTCAATGGTACACTTAGAAATGGGCACTCTGCATATTCTACATTACAAACTACAAAAATATAATTAACAACTTTACCAAAACAATGTGGAACTTATCTACTATATAAGAACTATCAAAACTATAACTAATATTTTAAGATAGCATTTTTTTATTCTTATAAAATATTGTGAGATTATTCTAATTAGTTCAAAAATTTGACATGAGTGGATGGATTCTATTTATTACTAGGGAAATTGCTCAATGGGACAATTGTTTTCTATTTACCATGTAACTTGGCTAACCTTACTTAATTTACATCCAGTGATATATCATTAAGAGCCACTTGGCACAGACGTATTGCATGAATAGAAACCATTTTAGACTGAGATCCTAAAAGTATTTTTAAGTATCCATGCTGAAAATTGGCCATAATTTAGCCATAGAAGCGTTATATGATTCGGTAATTCATGGAGGCCGTTCGTTTAGAAGTTTTTCAACTTGCAATTGAATTACAAACTTGGTATACAGCCATAATCGATCATGCCGGTTCTACCTAAAATATTTTCAGTTCTCCAGCTATACAGGGTGTACGAAAAATCGATACTAACTTTCTTATTTGAAATGGAAACCTACATTTTTTTTACATGGTTCGATTGGCCTTCCAGTTCTGAGTTTAGACAATCCAAGTTATGTTAAATTATCTGTTGCAGGTTTTGACAACAAACACTGGATTACACAGAAATTAAAAGACATATCATATGCTCTGTGAACTCGGGCAAGATATAAAGAACTAAGGATTATTTATAATAAAACGATAAAGAATTACTTACAATAATAGACTAGCCAATGCCTCAAATATATCAAAAGAAAGTTGGAGGATCATTAATGAACTAAAAAATGTCTCAACCAAAAATCATCTACAAGAAATCATAACTGTACATAATGAAAAAATCTCAAATAAGCAGCAAATGTGTAACAGTTTCAATGAATTTTTTATGAATCTCGTATGCCCCAACCAAACTATAGCAACATAAATCTACTACCTCATGTCAATAAATCACTTTACTTATACCCAGGAAATAAAGACAATATTATGTAAAAGCGCTATTAAACTTGCACCAGGTATAGATGAAATTGATGGGAAAATATTAGCAGCAACATCTGACATTATTTGTACCCCATTATCTTATTTAATAAATGAATCGTTCAAATCTGGACAATATCCCAATGCTCTAAAACTATCTACGTCTATACCAGTATATAACAATAAAGGATCTATGATGGATATGAGTAATTTTGGGAACATATGCCTACAGAGCCAGCTAGCAAAAATTTTTGATGTTAGCTATTCTAATAGGCTAAGTAACTATCTAGAATTAAACAATCTATTAGCTTTATTTCAAAATGGTTTTAGGAAAAATAAATCAACATCCAGTGCCATAACAGAGTTGTGCAACTTTATTTATGAATCGCTAAATAATAAAACGTATCCAATAACACTATTTTTCGACCTTAGTCGAGCATTTGATACGATTAATCATAGATTGCTTTTAGAAAAGTTATCTAGAATTGTGGTGCGTGGCATTGCAAATGAATGGGCGTCAAAGTATTTAAGCGAGAGAAAGCAAATTGTAGTTAAAGCAACGTTGAATCGGAATCAAAGGATGTAATAGTAGGTGTACCACAAGGTTCCGTCCTAGGTCCTCTATTTTTTATATTTATAAATGATATATCTCACTCATGTACCAGTCCTAATGCAAAAGTACTTTATGCAGATGACAATACCTTTGGAATAACAGCAGAAACTGCTAATCTAGCTATTAAAAAAGCAAATACTTGTGCTGATGAATTTCATAAGTTCTGTGTAAACCATGGTTTGTTAGTTAATATACGTAAAACTGTATATATGCCATTTTTACACAAAAAATATAAATCATGAATATAGTGCCCTCGTAAAAATGAATCATCAATCTATTGAGCAAGGTGGAATGCACAAAGTTCCTAGGAGTGACCTTAGATCAAAAAATGACACATTAGTTTCAAATCTTATAAATTAGGTTCAACCTGTTTTCTGTTAAGACAGTTACATGATACAGTTACAATAGATATATTGAGATTGGCATATTTTAGCCTTGTACAATGAATTTTATCATATGGATTTATATTCTGGGGATCCTCAGCACATTTTGATAAGGTATTCATAATGGAAAAAAAAATTATACGTTGTATAGTTGGAGCACACCCTCAGAACATTGCAGAGAAATATTCAAAAATATCGGTATTCTTATATTTTATACGAGCACAATTGAAACTGGTTAGTGTTATAGCACAGGACCCTGCGCACTGAAGTTGATATTTTGTCCTATATATTTAGCAATGGTATCGAGATTCGAATAGTAGTTAAAACTGTGCAGGCGAGTCCGAGACTGGCAATGTAATCAGCCTGAATGAACCATCTACGACTGCACTTGTTTAAAGATAATAAAACGGACAGGCCTTCTAGCATAAAAGACTCGTAAATCGTTTCTCAGAAGTCTATGAGGTGTGCTGTCAATGTGCCAGTGCAGTGCATAAATACCTATTATAATATCAAGCGTAGGAGTTTAGTTAGTTATTGTTCATATTTAAAAATATTTACTACTATATAAAAGGTAAAATATTTTAATTATTTACTAATTTACCATGGCTTTCTGGAGACCATTTGAAACAGAAGATAATATAATAACGTCCGAAACTCTTTATCATTTGCTTGTGACAAGCATTTCTATTTACCTCCGCCCATGTACAATAAAGAGATGCCGACTATTTTTGCCGGCTTTTAGTTTTTATACGGTTTCAATTAAGTTCGTATACACTTTACCATTCCATTGTTATACATATTCCTATTGGTCTTACATACAAAAAAGCATGTACATCTTAATTAGAAATAGCTCAGTACATACCCACGATACACGCAATAAAAATAATCTATATTTACCATTTTCCAAAGTTTCTATTGAACAAAATTCTAACGTATACCAAGGCATTATTTGTTACAATAAATAATGTGAAGAAATTAGTAATTTTAATAAATTTAAATCAATGCTAAATAACTATTTATTGTACATGGCATTCTACTCCCTTAATGAATATTTGGAGGTGCAATGATATTCATAACGTTTTATTTACTATGTATTTTATAATGTTGTTTTACCAAAGTATTCTATGTCTGTATTATGTTAAATTATTTTTATACTTTTTATCCCTCTGGGATATTAGACTCGTCCAATTAATTTTATACTGTATTGTGTATGAAATTTTATGTGATGGATAAAATAATCTAATTTGATACGTCAATTTCTTTGAAAAAAATTTCCACTGTAGTAGTTTACGAACAAATTTGTATGTCACAAGCCGTTAAAAATTATGAAACAAAATTGATGAAGTAGTTAGCTAGAAGTCCAGGCTAAGACCTGATGTTCCATCGGTGGTCCCATCTAGTACCATATGAATGCAGGCGATTTTCAAATGTCGCAATGAAGAATCGTCAAAAATTCGACTTTTTTCAAATGGCACCTACTGTTTTTTTGACATCATTTGAAAGAAAATTGAATTTTAGGGTAAGTTACTTAAGCATCCCCTATATCACCCCCAATCGAGTTATTCAATAAAAATAAAGAAATACCTTGTCTTGCCGAAATATTGCTTGGTTTTTCAAGTATGCCATGGAAACAAATGACAATTCTAACTGTTTGCTTAAAAACAGTTATGCATATCTTGATTTATTGGCATTTTTTTGAAAGAAATATATTTTTTTTCCTCAAGGGTAGCTGGCTTTGGAAATAACCGTTTCATTTGAATTTTTATTCAAAAATCGTATCGCAATAACAAATAATAACACAATATAACAACTGAAGAGATTAACATATTAATTTATTTCAATACAAATGCTTAATGTGTGCGCCGTTTCCTCACCAACGATCTTCAAAAAGTTCCGTTAATTTGGTGTTTATGACGACAAAGAATTCTTTGCAATGAGGTATAATCCAAGTAAGGACTTCCCGAGACATAAAAAACGCAACAAAAACTTTACGACCTCATTAAAATACGCTCGAGCGGAGGGGAAGTGACGCGTGGTGGGGGGAAGCGCGACCATTTAGCGGAGCTCTGTCTGACTGCGGAAGAAACTTCTCCCACCACGCGTCACTTCCCTTCCGTTCGAGCGCCCGAACGTCCAAATTTCAGAAATAGCCCGATTTTCAAATGCGTTTTTAAGGTACTAAACGAAGCCTTACGAAAATTTCAAGATAATAGGGTTGTAGAGAATTTCATCAGGGACAAACAGTTTTTTGAAAAATTGTTCTATAACCGTTCTTGAGCATTTCTATGCCGCTTTTCGGAAATACCTTTTTTACGTTTTCGCTATTTCCGCTAAAAGTTCTAATTCCCTCTATTTTTCTCCTAATTATCACGTTCACAAAATGCACTGAGGAATTTTTCGAAAAAATGCATTCCCCTTTGCTATATGACCTGGAAATTCAATTTTCTTTCGAATGATGTCAAAAAAAAACAGTAGGTATCATTTGAAAAAATCAACTTTTTGACGATTTTTCATTATAACATTTGAAAATCGCCTGCACCCATATGGTACAAGATGGGACCACCGATGGGACATCAAGTGTTAGCCTGAACTTCCAGCTAACTGCTTCATCAATTTGGTTTCATAATTTTGAACGGTTTGTGATACACAAATTCATTCGTAAACTACTATAGCGGCAATTTTTTCAAAAAAATTGACATGTATCAAAACCTGTAACAGGTGAGTTAACATAACTTGGATTGTCTAAACTCAGAATTGGAAGGCCAATCGAACTATGTAAAAAAAAAATGTAGGTTTCCATTTAAAATAAGAAAGTTGGTACGGACTTTTGGCACATCCTGTCTAGCTGGCGGGTTGAAAATATTTTAGTGAGAATGAGTATGATCGATTATGGTTGCATACCAAGTTTCAAGTTTGTAATTCAACTGGAAGTTGAAAAACTTCCAACGAACAGCCAACATGAACCACCCTGTATATTAATGTCAAATTACCTGCAAAGGATATACTTTTGGATTCGCATTTAAAAAATAAAAAACTGTTATTTTGTAAATTCACCCCTATTTTGTATTCCAAGGGATAACTCAATCTAAAATGGTGCACATTGTCTATGGCATGCGGCATTTTAACGTAAAATCCACAAAAAACCCCATACTATTATCACTTTAGGCATTATTCGTATGTCTCTTGAACAGAAAGAATAACAACTTAGTTTAATTAAGCTATATGGTAAAAGGAAGTCAACCAAGTTTGTGGTAGTAGTTATAAATTACTTCAGCCTCATATTTTTTTTATGATGATGGGGAGCAGAAAATGCTTTATTAAACGTGGTTCATGAAACAGTACAATTTTATCCCTTGATAATAGAATATATATATGTATCGTGATGCTAATTATTTATGTGCCCTTGCATCATTATAAATAACGAATTTCGTGTTTATAATCAGCCACAATTCTCGGATGTAAGAAAAAAATTGCACTATTTTCTTGGTATACGGCACATTCCGTTCCACAATTAGTACTTGCATAGCCAGGATTAAAATGTTACAAGGATCATGATGTACATTCTATGACAAATCTAATACTGATCTACCGACCTCCTTACTTTTCGATATACAATTATAGTAAGAAATTAATAATAAAGTATTGTAAAAGCAAAAAACATGTTCTACATAATTAAACAGCAGCTGCCGCTGTAATTTAAGCAAACAAGTACATTTAAAAGTGTCAGCCTTTATCGAAATACTGCTTTGAATTTGTTGCGAGTAGCAACATTTCTGAATAATCTTTAGTTTAAATAGTTTCTTGAGGATATGTTTGGCAGAGAAGTATGCTTTTTAAATCTAGTTGCAATTAACTGCCTTGTTTGTCCCATATACTTTTCTGTCCGAAACACAATTTTTTCTATTGAACTGCCTGAAAATTAGTTTCCCAATGAGTGCAAAACCGTCATACCAATACCTTTAAGAACGCCACAAAAACACGGATTAACTGAAATTCATATGGGATTGACGCAGAATATTTCCGTTCTATTTCAAATGATGAGGAGATTCTCCTTAGAATCTATGTTTATTAATTATTCCATCAAATGCACTTAAGAAATGAGCTATAAGGATTGAAAATAAAGTACAAACAAAACATTAAATTACAGCTGGTTTAAACAATGGCAATTTGAGCAATGAGAAGGCAGACTCTTTAGTCCACAAACAGTCTGAGGGCACCCTGTATTGCCCAGGACCTACAATGGCACTCTCAGATTTGGTTCACAAGGCTCTGATAAAGAACTACACACTTAAAACCATGTGGACTGGTAGAGCAGCTGTAGATATAGCACGGCTTTGACTGCTCTGAGACGGAAACTAGGCAAACATTGTCTAAAGATGTTCAGGAATAATCTGCGTATGTACGTAGGATTACTAACAGGACACTGCCGACTAAGTAAGCACCCTCATACATACATAAGTGTAGAGGGTGTAATCTAATAGAAGAGATTGCCAAGCATGTGCCCTGTCAAATTTGTTGTGTTATCCATTAATTTATATTTTATCATTATTATTTAAGGAAATTTGAGTGATTTAGCAGCGTGTTATAGCGTCAGGGGTTCCGGGAAAACTTAAATTTGGAGCCCCTATATGTTTGGGGGAAATCCATCCCCCACTAGTATCCACTTAGATTCAACACTGCCCATGCTCACGATATTCTTATACAGTAATGAGTTTATTGGTTTGATGACACCCCATAGGATCATGCCATTGAATGTGTAAGTTACATCAGAAAGCTGATTAGAAAATTAGTTTGTATATTTCAATTAGTCAATGGTGTGTAACTAAGATAAGCTCTTATAGAAATCCAATGTAAAAAGTGCAACTTAATATATATTATTTTCTAAAAAAACATTCTTAGTAAATGAATAATCTATACGTCTCATATTTATATTTTTGAATTGAAAAAACTAGTCGCAGTAAAATTAGTATTGGCAGACATTTGTAAAAATCCTCGTGAACAGCCTGAGATGTTGACATTTATTAATTCAAACATTTACAAACTATATTATTATACTGTTTTAATCTTTGAAAATTTGTATATAAATAATAATTGGGGAACGTTCTCAAATATAATTCACTATTTAACAGTGTCATTTGCCCCTAAATAAAACTAGGCGATTTTTATGCATTGTGTAAAAAGGGCTTATGGTACAGCTGCAAATGATAAGCTTATCCATTTCTCTTCGACACATTACAAATTTTCGGAGAGTACAAAAAAATTATTGTGATATGTATATATAATAAAGTTGTGACATAATGTGCAAAATATACACTCTTTTTATAAGAATACTTCAAAATTGAAACACACTATTGTTTATCCCAATCTCTTTACACGGAGAAGAGCGCTGCAAGGCCTAAAGCCCCTCCCCTAAGGCTCAACGGAGTGGAAGTTACATTTGCCTGGGGAGCAAAATATTTAGGAGTCACTTTTGACCAAAAATTAAAATGGAACTCTCACATCCAAAAAGTCACAGAAAGCCACAATCGCCCTGGGAAGGTGTAGGCAAATGTGTGGGAAAAACTGGGGACTAAATCCCAAAATAAACCTGTGGTTATACACCAGGGTAGTGAGACCCATGATAGCCTATGGATCAGTGGTATCGTGGACTAAGAAGGCGCAGTCGGGAGCAATAAGGCTGTTAAGTGGCGTACAAAGGCTTGCTTGCCTGTGCAGCATGGGGGCTATAAAAACTGCTCCTACGGTTTCACTTGAGGTTCTCCCACACCATTACACATATTCATACAAGGCGAAGCTCGGTCAGTGGTGCACAGGTTAATGCAAGGCCAAACGTCAATTAACCAGCAACACGGGACGGAGTACCAGAAGCTATACTCGGAGATGAGGGCAGATCCCAATCTAGGCATGCCCACGGACATAATGGTCCCAAGGTTTAACTTCAACAAGAACTTTCAGACTGTAATACCAGACAGGGAGGACTGGAAAAACGGTCCTCCCATAACAGCACAAACAGTCTGGTACACTGACGGCTCCAAGACAGAATAAGGAGTTGGAGCCGAGATTTACGGGACAAAGTCAAGAGCCAGTCTAGGGAAATACGCAATGGGGTTTCAGGCTGAAGTGATCGCCATACTGTAAAAAATTAAATAAACTCTCGTTAAAAAATAAACATCTTCATTGTTCTAAAAACAAAAGAAACAACTCTCGATAAGAAAATTAATTAAATAAAAACATTAAAAAATAAATGAAAACTCCGTACAAGAAATTTTTTTACATTAACGGTTCGAATAATCCACCTTCCTGTGCTAGGCAATAACCTAACCTGTCATAAAAATTGCTCCTTATTTGCAAGCATTTCTGGCAAAATTAAGTTGCAGGCATTCCTTAAATTTAACTTTAACTCTTCTAAGTTACTCGCCCTGCCAAATTCAGGGCCATAAACAGAGGATTTCATATGCCCCCCCCCCCAAAAAAAGTCCATTGGAACTAGATCTGGAGATCTAGCTGGCCATTTAATACCCCCTGTTCCACTTATAATACGGTCGTGGAAAGTATTTCTCAAATACCGTGACACGTCATTTGCATTATGAACGGAACAACCTGGAGCCACACTGTATTTAAATTTACCCCTTGAAGATTTTGAATGGCGAGAATCACATTGTCTCTTAAATTCCCTTCTATAAAAAACGGACCAACTACATGATCGCTTAAAATACCAGTCCAAACGTTCAGTTCTTGAGGACATTGGGTGCGACACACAATATTTCTGTGCTGGTTTTCTTGAGACCAATATCGAGAAATAGATGAATTGCGTTTACCATGTAAAGAAAATGAAGACTCATCGATAAAAATAATATTTTTTTTGAAATTTTCATTCTGATTTGCCTTTTCCATAATAATTTCACAAAACTCCATTCTCCGAAATTGGTCCCCTGGATGCAATTCATACCTGAAACATTTAAATCCGTTTTTTTTTTCAGACCGTCACAGTTCTATTGCTAACAACCAACTCCTCGGCAACGCTTCTAGTAGTCCTCGAGCTATCTAACTCGAATGTAGCACAAATCTGTTCATCCCGTCTTTCTCTTTCTTCGATTCTTTCAGGAGGAATCTCTCTTTTTTGGTGGCATTTTTTACACTCTTTCAAACAAAAACAATTTTCAAAACTATTTACAGTGTTGTAAATTGTCTGCATAAAACCATTTAATTATTTGTATCTATTCCTCTGGTGTGTAAACAGACATTATGTACGGGGGATTATTTGAACCGAAAATAACACTCTTGCTTTCACCGTCGCCACTCAAGGAATGAAATAAACAGTGCAATGCAACCCAAGCTGTTCTCAATGCGCCGCGCGCCGGCCTATCGGCCTCGTGCAGAGTTGACACGGGTACAAGACATAAGCGACGTTGCGACTATAGCTAATCGACAAGTAAACGCACTGTATCTATTAGAAAGAAATCCCTATGCTTCGACAGGTTCAGCATAATTCCTAGGTGGGCATGACTGATCATAGTCATGGAAATAAGCTGATGACAAATAAGTGAATAAAAAAACAGCAATTAAAAATAGGCCCATGCAAGAATGCGCAGTTTCAAATAAGATGGAATCTCATATTTGGCATTAAATTTTATATAAAATACACTCCCACTTGTATTTCTTGTCTTCTAATATGGACACAATGACTGATTATTTAGAAAATCAACTATTTTCATTCAGAGGCAGGATAAAAAAACACCTAATTTGTTCTTCAGAGATCCGTAAAATTTTATTTCAGGCCTTTCATCTTTTCGTCTGAATGATAACATATTCAAAATATCTCATCGGCCTTTCTCTAGCTAAATAACATCACTTAAAGAGTCAGGTAAAATAAAGAAAAAAAGTATTTATTTAAATATTCATTTACCACAATAAACCAATAGGAATTAATATTGAATTTATATTTATTAATATCAATTGCATACATTATAAATCTCATGTTAGGTAGCAAATTTAAGTAAAACGTTACCTATATAGCTTCATAACATCTGCACTTTGAAATCACATATTTAAAAAATGACCCGTGGACACTTTACAATTTATAAATATCCATATATTTGCCAATATAATTTAAAATAAGTTTATTTTACACATCATCTTTTATTGTAGCAAATCGCATGGCAAGCTGCTTAAAAGGTATAAAATTATAACAAATATATACTACTATCTAATTTTTATTTTACATTGCTAAAAAAAACTGTTTACACTCCGAAATGTTTCTCTTTGTTTTATTAACAATGACTGAGCGCTAAAAAATTACGCTCATCAGAATGTGCTTTGACCTGTGCTTCACCTGCGTGCACTTTAAATTTCAACATGGAATATAACAATTACAAACACTACTTTGTATTTTTTATATTACTTAATCACAATCTCAAAGTTTTTTATTCAAGACAATTACAAAACAATTAACAACAGCTGAATGGTTATTGACAATTTGGACGTTACGCTGGAAAATTAGTTTAAGCGTATGCCATGAATGATTTTATGTATCGCGCGATACAACCATTCAAAAAATTATATATCACAGTGTAGCTGTAAAAATCGGCAAATATTTCTGAACAATACTGTTTCATTTAATAGTTACTGTAAATGGGAAAGTTTCGTGATTTTTGGTTTTAGAATAAATTAAGTGCATATACTATAGTGGAAGAAAAAGTGAACTACTACGAATTTTAAATTTCTACGATCATTATTGATAATTTCGTCTGTCACTGACAATACACCATGATATTTATTATATAATCATTGGTGTGAAATAGAAAGAAAACATTAATGAAGGCAGAGGACGCAAAGAAATATGTGGGAATTATTTTTTGTTATATTCAAAAGGTCTTTGACTGTATCTTAAGCCATATGCTGATAGAAAAATTAAACCTAAATTGTTGTAAAATATTACATTCCTAACTATAGACAACAATGTACTGTACATCACAGAAACTCCTGGAGATGAAAAGTGGTATGCCACAGGGTTTGTTTTAGGCCCCGTTTTATTTTGGATAAAACTTAATGGCAAACACACCATAACAAAGGTCATTTTCAAGTGGTACCCCATGTAAGTTATTCACTTTTATTACATAACATTCAAATTATGAATAAAACTAAAAGTGGATACCCACAGTTGATATTTTATTCACTTAAAGTGCAACTCACTATCAACACATGCATGACCTCTTTTTAGCATGGAATCATGAACTTTTGGAAACATATTAGTGCTTCAAAATCATTTAAATGTGGCACAATCGACACAAAGGTTAATTATTGATAAAGTACATAAACCTGACATGCATTTTGACCGCACCCATTACAAAACACGATGTAATAGCGCTACTATTTATGTATATGACAATTTAATACTTATAAAAGGCTGATAGAAATAAATATTGTTAATATTTGGTTTGATCGTTAAATGATAAAACAAAAATAATAACGCAAATGTAATGCAGATTCTAAAGATACTTTTAAATGTTACATTTATTAGTGTAACTTGATAGAGGAACAAATAAAATAATGTCACATACTGACGTAATAACGTGAAATTTCTTCCTATCCAGAAATCATAAAACTTCCCCATTAGCAGTTGGACTTGATTTGGCTCTGCCAAACGTAAGCAATATGTCTTTTATGTACTATGATTAAAACAACCTTACTCCAAGCTCGATAAACAATTTACCAAACCCATTGGTCCTTTAGGTAGACAATAAATAACGCAAATTTCTATATAGCTGCGACAACTGAAGTTAATAATTCATCACTTACGTAATTATAATACTTTTAGCTGCATACCCTCAGAAAGTGGACATACCTCAGGAAAACGGATTACCTATTCTCTTCGATCCATATTTTTTCTCCTCTTGGTCGGGGGTTCTTAACACCTCAAACGGCATGATCGAGCTCTCGATTATTTCACGCTCGTCCGAGGGGAAGTCTTCAAAACTCATATTGCTGAAACCTCCGTCAACTTTGATCTTCAACGAGGATTTTTTTGATTTGATACTGCCTTTTTTGTAAGAATTAGTATTTTTAGAAATTTTCACAGGTTTGGCTGAAAAACTAGGACTTTCGTCAGATACGTTGTCCTCTATCAAATGGTACTTTGATTTCTGCTCCTTATCTTTCTTTTTGTCTTTCTTATTTTTCAGCGACAATTCCTGCGAATCCGACCTCACTAACTCACTCGGGAAAGTGAGAGAGATGCTGCCCTTCATAGAATAGTCGTTTGAACTCTTTGGATAATTCAATTTCTGAAGACGGAACTCTTGTGGAGTAACAAGGTCCATGAAATACTCTTCTTTTGCTGGAATGTTGACGTTTTCATAAATGACTTCTTCCTTCGGAGAGGGGTTGGTGAAGTACGGATCTGCATCGGCAAAGTTTGATTCGAACCTCGCATCGCCAAAGAAATCTGTAGACTGATTAGGTATCTCAACATTAATAAAGTTGGAATTTACCGTCACTGTACCATAATGCGCCGTGCTTACATTAGTGTCGGGAAAGTCAGAATTTAAAAAGGGATTCAAACAAATCATGTTGACAGTTTGGACTTGTTCGTTTACAATGCTTATATCATTGCAAGTAGAAAAATCTGCAAATGACTCTACCTCAAACGCTTGAGTCACTACAGGAGATGATTTCTGTTCATTTGTTACATCAAATGTATCCTTAATAATCTCATCATTTTTAGTTTTCGCCTTACCAAACGGTGCTAATGCAAATACGTCGTTGTGATCCTCAAAACTACTGGACGGTGCAATCCATATGTCAGCCTTTTTTCTCTGATCCTTATCAGGCGTCCATTTTTGATTAAATTTAATGTCGCAGTCCGAATCTAATTCGTCGTCCATAAGGAGCGGCTTCTCTCCATACTGATGGCCGACGAATAGCATGTCTTCTGAATGCATAGCAGCCTTTTTAGCCTCCTCTCGTTGTTTGGTTCTAATTATTCTACTGGTACAGTCTTCTTCGTGTGTGGCCATGCTTTCGCATTCTGCATGGTAGGCAGATGAGCCACAAGTCTTAATACTTTCGCTTATTGTTTCACTAATTGCGTCCTCCTTGATGGGGATACCTTCCACTGCATCCTCATCCACTCTTAAATCGCTCGCCGATCCAATTGAATCATCGGAGTCTATATCCACAGAATTGTCTTTCTTGTGCGTCCTCTTTCTGTTCCCCTTATTAGCTTTCTCCTCTGGTTTATTGCGTTCTGATCTAAAACTCTTAATCGGTATTTCCACAGTCTTATAAACGGAGTGAAGTTTCTCGGGAATGTTAATTTTCCTCTTTTTTTTTGTTTTGTCTTGTAATTTGAAATTTTCAATGTCTTCCTCGGAGGTGCTATCTGACGTCACATCATAAATGCCTTGGGTTAATTTTTCATATTTTGACCTGTCTTCCAATGGTGCTTTGACGTAAGGCGGGGACATGGTTGGATCCTCCTCAGATTCTGTTTTGATCAGAGGAGCTTCTCCTTCGGACGATGCCAAATGTTGCTCAGGAGAGTAATCGTACGGCAAGCTTTCCTCAAGTAAGGGCTCTCTTATAGTTTGTTTATAAACTGGAGTGGCTGGAATCGAAATTTATTGTATTAATTACGACACATTGTTTATCAAAGGATGGGTACAAGGACAGTAATTAAACCCTTAAATTATCGATGCCTCCGATTTCAAAAAGCGTTCAGGTTTAGGATATTGATAATAATAATCGTTAATTTATGGGTTTAAATGAAGCAATTTTTAATGTACGAATATTTTTATTAGTGCAGATTATACCTACCGTTATCTTATGATTAATATTCTACACGCTCAAGTGTTTGATTTTCTTACCAGTAGAATTTGTAGCAAGTGTCTCCTACCTTACTTTTATCAAAATGCAGGAGATTCAGCCAATATTATAAAAGCTTTATGCAAAATTTAAGCCATTTGCAAGTTACTCCAGATGTGAATTGTTATATAGATGTTATAACATATACTTAAGCATTTGTTGCGTAAAGAAATTTTTTTAGAGTAATTGGGATAAGGATTACTCCACGCAAGGCAAGCATTAATTCTGTTAGGGCAATTCACCACAATGCAATTGTCAACAATAGAGGTTAATTTATTGGCGAAAAAAAACAGTGGTGTTCCTTTAGATTTGGATAAATTTGACTCCCTAAGTTAAATTCATCCAGTACTGATTTGCGGTTTGCAATTAAAGTTCCAACATGGTAGATTTTAAAGTTGCAACCAATAATATTAAAATTTGTTTAATTGCAACTTGCACAAGAATTTAGCTGTATTGATTATAATAGTTTAATGATTTTTTTCTAAAAAAAAGCCACTGCTGGTTCTCAAACTTTTTGTGTATGGCATAAGTTCACATTATACATTAGTTTAAGCATTAATTTATTGTTGTTTAGGGCCCTATAGTCCAGGCAATGGAGGGTTTTGAGTGGCAAAAGGTCAAACACAAATAAAATTTGGTAGGATGGTATACATAAGCCTCCTAATGGTACACCTAAGTTTGCAACCTCGGAGTGGTGCCGCTCAAGAGGTGGGAGGTGGAAAACTATGCATCGCCGCACTTTTTGAGGAATAGAGCCGTTATTTGGAGTGATATCGAAAAAATGTTCAAATAAAAAAAGTAGATTATAAAATTCTGCATCTCTTTGAGTCTGATGATGCCTCATTTGTAAGGTTTGGTTGCATACAATGAAAGATATGATTTTTTTAATCGCACCGCAACGTACACAAATATGTGAAATTTTTAATTATCCATATCTAAGGTCGATATATGTTTATATATTTTTGTATAATCGACAAATATATTATATTTTTGCATATATGATATAAAATATATTACTTTCAACTCGTTTCCAGCCACCCTTTAGGTATAGTTGATCGGTGCGTTTTTTTATGTGGTTGCAAACCAGACTCGTTTTCATTCTCATCATCTTAAGGCATCAATTCTAAAGTAGGTTCGGCAAAATCGTGCTGATCGAGATCTTCTGCAGCATCGTTTTCGTCATTTTTGTCGTCCAAAAGCTGGTCGGGTACGCAACCCATACCGATTTATTCATATAAAATAATCTATTCATCTGGAATAGATTCCCACCTTGTCACAAGAAACTTTTTTATCAAACAGCTCCAACAAAAGGCGCCTCATTGCATTGCTGAACTTAAAGTTGGAAGAACATAAACACGCGGTTAAGCAGGCAGTTGAAGATGTGGATGCCTTCGCTTAATCAGGGTGAGATCCGGTTTTTCAATATCCTAGCGAAGAACCATAGCTTAAATGACGCAGTTCAGGTATTTGAAGACCCCCCAATGCAGATTTAGCGGAAGTAGTTCCTACTGAAAAATTAATTGTTTTTGTTGAGCCAGTAGGGTGCAGGGAGTAAATATAATTGCTTAGATTTTCTGCGATATAAGAACTTTGTGCGGCCTGTCGAAAAATTCGTTCAACCTCGCCGCGTTGCCATCCACATCAGACGTTTGCCAACAACATTCACTGTGTCCTTATTGTCAAGTACAGAGCTGACAAGGTGTGCAGAAGGCTCCCAAAGAACACGGATGGTTTAGGACAAGCACAGGACTAGACGCAATACGGTTCACAAGACCTGATTCCAGAGGTCCTTCTTAAGAGCATTTTGTGCAGATGCCAGAAAGGACATGGAGCAGCTTATGGATGCCGTAAAGCAGGATTAAAATGTTCGTTACTGTGCTTGCACTGCAATGGGACGTCCTGTGAGAATATTCCCAACCAACTTTTGGACGACAAAAATGGCAAAATCGACAATGCAGAACATCTCGATCGGCACGGTTTTGACGTAATTACTTCATAATTGATGCCTGTAGATGATGAGAATGAAAGCAAGTCTTGTTTGCATCATCGTAAGCATCACAAGCTGAATTAAACCTCGATTTCGGCTGTGGATTAGGCCTATTGGGGATACCACGTAAAAAAAACGCACCGATCAACTATATCTCAAGGGTGGTGTGGAAACGAGTTGAAAGTAGTACATTTTATATCATGTATGCAAGAATTTATTTGTCGATTATACAAAAATCGTACTAACCAGCAATTTTTTTTTTTAAACATTTATTTAACGTCGGCCTATTTCCGTTACTGAGGCCTAACACCGACGCCTGTAGACGAGCAACCCCCAACCAGGAATTTTGCCGAACCTCTTCCTTTAAGAAGAGTAGGGATCTTTTACTTGCCTAACATTTAATAGGCAAGGGACCGACGGCTTTACATCCCCTCCGAAGGATGGTATATCTCCTATACAACCCTCGCCTAATCGCCTAAGGCTGTATAGCTTCCGCGCATACACTGATATACAAGCCGCTGGAAGATGTGTGAGGCGAGAACGCGGTTTCCGTTAGAATGGTCACCTATCCAAGTACTAACTGCGCCTGTCGTTGCTTTACATCACATACCGAAGTATGTACATAGTAAAGACGCACCTACGCTCGCCCCTAACTAACCAGCAATGAAAATGTGATTATATTGAATATTGCAAATCAACCCCAAATTCGGTGCGCTGTATCTCAGTCACCCCCCCCCCCCCCTCGAGCGGCACCCCCGGAGGTCGCAAACTTAGGTGTATCCTTAGTAGGCCTACGTCTACCATCCTAGCAAATTTCATTTCTGTCTGACCTTTTGCAAGTCAACCCCCATTTTTTGTGTCCATTGCGCCTGAATTACTAGTATAGAATTATCTGACAATTTCGAATCTTGCATATTTATCAGAGCTGAGCAAGCTACTTCGGAAAAAATAACTACGTCTACTTAATTTACAATTTAGCTTAACTACTGTTATACTACCTCAATTAAAAAGCAGCTAGGTTAAATGCTACCACTACTACTTTGTGTTAAATATGGCTTACTTTCAGCTACCTTAAAAATAGTTATTTAAAAAAAACTCCTTCCCCACAAAACTTTTAAAACGGCCCAAAATAAACAGAACTTTTAGTAATACCAATAATTACATTTTACACTAAAAGCAACTTTATATCTAAATTAAATCAAACTATGTTACTTTTACTGAAAAATACAGCTTAAACTACTTTAAGTGGTCCATTTTCAAATAACTGTAATATAATTGAGAATATTTTCGACAAGCTTCTAGGAGAAAATTCATTGCTGATTCTTATGTATTTTTACATGATTATAAAAAAATATTTTCTATAAAAACTAACTGGAGCATAAGTAGTATTAGATCTAGTTTCTGGCTTCCCCAACTCAGCTTACCCAGCAGATACATAAAAATATATCAATGTTATAAATATTGTATTGGTAGCTATTGATAAAAGTAGAATTATAAAAATATAGTAAAAAGCACCCCAGGCTTTTTACAATAAAATGATTTTTTTTGTCAATCACTTCATCTTATTTTAAACTTATTAAAAATCATTAATTATATTAAATTAGTGGACTTTCTATCGCTGTTGAACAAATCTTAATATTTAAACATTATTTTTTACTTTTTAGTTCGAGTTGCTATTAAAGCGTGTTTTTTAAAGTTTTTTTATATAATTTTTTTTCTGCTAACTTTTGCTTTTTTTCGCCAATCTCCTCTTTTTTGTGTTGTAGTTTCATTTTCCATTGTTGTTCCCACGAGTAATGGACAATTAAACGGTCAATCCTTTCGGAGGTCCAATAGAAGGGTAAGGCTCTTATACAACAGGGTGTGCACGGTTCCCTGAGGTTGACACTAGCGACATGACATTTTTAGTCACTCTCTTGCCATTCATCCTTCGGAACGTTTTTCAGCAATATATTGGATTGGGTGAATTTTAGAATTAGCATCATGAACACCGATATATATAGAAACCAGCTGATACCTTCCTGCTTTTCGAAACAGCTGAGTGTCCGCTAGTAGTACATAATTAATATTACATCATAATGCATGTATTAAAGTTGGAAGTAGCATTTAATAATAAACTATATATTAATAACAGCGGCGCCTTCGGCAAAATCTTGACAATGATTAGTCATTTTTTATTTTGTCCTGATGATCCTGGTGAGGACATTAGGACAAAGTTGTCAAATTCAAAGATGATCCTTGATAAGTGTGCAAAGTTTCAGTTTAATCTGACGTTTTGAAGTGGGTGAGAATCACGTTCAAAGATTCCGTTACAAACAAACATACATACAGGTGAAGCTAATAAAAGCGCGTTAAAAAGAACAATTGTTGTTTGAATGTTCAGTCTACATCATAAAGAACTATTATCTGAGTCATAAAAACAATTGTTTATGTTAAAATTAACTTTGATTTTCTTGACCTCTTTCACAATAAAATAAAAGATTTCCTCTTACTCTGGCCTTCTCTGTCAACAATAAATTAATTTGAACAAATGTAACATACTCGATTCAAATTAAATATCCAAATATGACTATACAGGGTATAATGAAATTATATAAGCATTTATTCATATACAAAATATTAAAATATGTGTGAAATATGCCTTATATTTTCTACTAATAACTTCACGTCACATTTTATATCATTATACAGGGTTTAACAACATGAAAGATGGTATGACACCAAGGGCTATAGGGCATAACTATAGGATAAATGTCAAACGAAACAATGGGTATCTATTGTTTTGTTTGACAGTTATCCTTTAGTTATGAGTTAACCGGCCCTTATTGTATATTGTTGTACTATTGCCGACCAATCAAATGTCTACTGGGTGAGCAGAGTAGGGGGCAGAAACAGAATATACATTTAACACTAGCACTGGCATCGAAAGTTTTATACACATCCTTGATGTGGCTTCACGAATTTTCTACTTATCTGTGTAATATATTGCGGTAATAAATCAGAATAAGAGAAATACTGGCTTGTTCATAATAAAATTCTTAAAAAATCTAGATCCATTTAATGTTCAGGAAGTTAGAAGACCAAAAATGGTTGAAACATTCAAAATTGAATATCTTTGTGATAAAGGGAAGAAAATCACCAAATTTGGTGAAATTAAAGTGCATCTATGAGCAAATCAAATGGTAAACATATTAATTATTATTAAACTAGGATGCTGTAAGAAAACGGTCAAAAATGGCAGACGAAGTATAATATGGAGTCATTCAAGGAGTCAAAGTTGATTAATGTGTTTTAAGATCATAAAGTCAAACATTATTTTTTCCAACGAAAGTATACTTTTACAATTTTGCATTTTTTTAACCTACTTTATTTTGTCCCTTTTTCATCTAAGCAAAATGCAATTAACTGAAGAATGTTTCAGTCAACAATTAAAAAAAAAAAAAATTGGCCAATTAAGAGGCTGCGTAGATACTTCTGTGTTTGCGACGATGGTAACTAAATATTATCATGAAGTGGAAGTCCCCAGCTTTCATTCCGTGTAATTAAAAAATTATCGCACGAGTACCCAAAGCATGACGAGGTAAAAATAAACAATGGTGTGCTGCGTCCAACTGAATGCAGTCCAAGCCAATTTTTTCGGGCTTCCTTGTGCTCTTGTGTTCCTTAAAATGGTTCAAATTAATCAATATAGCCTCCTAAGAAGTTTTGCAATTTTGCAAAACGTCAAAAAATGCTAATAAAAATCAGCAGTATTAACCCTTAGAAGTCGTCAACGGAAATAGTTTATTCACATCAAATCGACTCTACTACCACTATTACTAACAAGACAAGGAGTTAGCTACTTTTTGATGGAAATGTATAACTAACTTTTCAAAATTTCTAAAGCTACAGTTACTTTTATTTTTGAACTAGTACAGCTACTTTTGGAATAAAAATAGTTAAGTTATTAGTTTAGCTACCAAGAAGCTACATGTTGTCTATTCACAATGTTTTAGCATTCGAATTGATTGCATATTTTTTTATTTCAGATTGGTATTCAAAGGCATCTGGCTGGATACCCAGTTGACTGACAGCCTTTTTAACAGATTCGGCATGTGCTTCGACATTCTCCACGTATTATTCAAAATGGGTTGCTTTCAACATTCTTTTGATTTTTGTGAACATAAAAAAGTCATGTCAAATCTGGCTGATGCTCGAATACAAGCCAATCTGCAAAATAGTTAAATGAAAATAGCATTATGAACTGGAACCTTGTCTTTAGTGTACGGACATTTGTCTGTTCCTGACCAATTCTAATGCAAAAATATGATAAATAAATAATTACCATTTTCAGATTCCTAATTGAAAAAGTATTATTAGAATATCCTCCAACAACATTTAGAATCTTTTTGATTGAAATAATCTTTTAAAGATTAAAACTGATAGATAATTAAAATTAAAAACTAGTACTTTTCTTTCCTTTTTCCTATTTAAATTTGGAATTTTGCAAAGGGACAGCGGAACAGGAAAAAAGTGTTCCTTTAAAATTTAAAAACCAAACACGGTACGTTATTTAAAACAGTTTCAGGCATTTTATACTCTTTCTCCAATACAGAGTGATTCAGAAATTACTTTTAAGTTAATACAGGGCTGTACAACAAACAGCTTCATAAAATGATGAATAAAACAAATAAAAAACGAAAAGTAACTTTCAAAACCATTTAAAAATAAAGAGTTGCAAGCCAATGGTACCTTGTAGGACTATACTGCAAAAAAACAGTATTGAACGGCCCTGATAATGCATCCATAGTAGTAGAACGGGGAATGGTAGCTCAGTGTGTTAAAGCGACTGGCTAGCAAATTGAGTTACCTAGCGAAGTGGGTTCGATTCCCACAAGGCAAAACAATTTTTCATTAAAAAAATTGCCCCAAGAGTGGTTCGGAGTCCACATTAAACTGTAGGGCCTCGTCTCTCTTTGCCTAGCACAAGATCCTTGAGATCTTCCAGGGAGTTACTTCAGTAACTTGAGAGGCGGTTAAGAAAACATTTTAAGAATGTATAGTACACCAAAGATAATAATGAAGTAAAAAATTTGACAAAAAAAGGTGGTGCCATCTTCACAGTTTGCCAAAAGAACTCGCTGTACAGTAACCAATTGTTCATTAAACACATTTAAGTAAATATTTATTTGAAAGCCTACTTATTACTAAAAGCACAATTTTATTAAATACAGTTACTAAGTATTAAATAAATATCCAAGTAAATTTCCACAAGTCACTGGTGTTTTTATTGCTTGTATATTGTAAGAAAAATCCTTCCCCAATCACTTTTATCTCTTTGCTTCCAACTTTCACGTTCTATCATAGAGATAGACTCGCTACATATAATTTTTTAAAAACATTGAATACTTCAATAAAATAGAAATAAAGAACAGAACTATGTTAATATACGCAGTAAAGTTCTATCAATTAGTTTTAATTTCTGTACAATTTCTGACAGTTGCTATGTGAGTGAATTGCACCCGAAACCGTTTTGAATTAAAATGAATCTATATTTCTCTCTCACTCTGCAAAACTCCAACTTTAAGCTATATTATTGGCCTCCGCATGAAGTAAGCAAAAAGATAGCAAGAGGTTAATTTATGACAAGAAAAATAAACAGACATGAAACGTGGTCAATATGAAGAAGTCTTTAATTCAATTATAATTTGGAGCACCATACTGGGGTACCATTTTTTAACTTGCCATTTTCCTCTCACCTGTAGGAACAGATATCTGGCATCATTGAAAGCTTCTCCGCAAATATAAAATGCAACAAAAACTTTACGAGCTCATTATTAACGCTGGCGAACTAATTGATATGGTGTTATCAAACAAGCCGACGCACATTAAAAACCTATAAAGCTAAGTGATTCAATTTGCCTGTGGAATAGTATAGATAGTAACGCCATTTTAATGAGATCGTAAAGTTTTTGTTGCGTTTTTTATTTGCAGGGAAGCTTTGAATGATGCTATATCTATATACTGATGATCATGATTTGCAGGATTATTTGAAGCATTGAACAATGTTATAACAGAGCTAAGACATTTGCGATGAAAATTATTTACAAAAGGGCTGTTTCAAATGAACAGATAGTGGGTAAAAAGTGACAAGCATTAATAATAAATATATATATTAGTAGTACCCCACCACCATTATTCTGGAACAGCCATTTTTAGAGATATCTTAGACAGGGAGTGGTGCTGAAGAAGGTAAAAATTTCCTCGGCAAATTTTTAGCTTCCTCTTGAAAATGAGGTAAATAAATAGAATAATTATAACGTAAAGCAACTTTATTGCTGCATAAAATACAATAATAGCTGTACAAGAATTATGTTATTTTTTTCTCTAGTTAGTAAAGACAATCACAATAACAATTTTCCAATATATTCAATAATATTTATAGTTACAATAATAATAGTAAGTTGTCAAAGAAGAGAATGTGAGTAAAAAGCAAAGTGAGTGATGTGAACAAAAAGACAGAGACAAAAGAAAACAGAGTGGAAGATACACTAAAAGTAACGTCAAAGAAACAGAAATAGGTTAAAATATTTCTAAAAATGCTGTTCCAAAACTATGAGTCTAACTAGAATAAATTAAACTTTAAATTAACGAAATCAATATACAGATTGTTAGTTTATAACCAAAATGATATGCAATTTATATTAATAATAACAAAACAATCACAAAGTTTCGATCACATACGTAAGTATCCTAAATAAACATTACCTATATACTTGTACCTGCATGTAAATTTCTAATAACTTTCAAAAAAGCACAAGGAAAAGTTGAAATAAATTTTGTGCTGACCGACAATTAAAACATTTAAGTGGAAAAGTTGATAGTTATCACAAAATTTCTTTCGAAAGGGTTTTCTCAAGCATGTTTTCTTCAGGATAAAGTTGCAAATGTCGATAAAAGTTGTATCTAATGTACATTAAGATTTATTATAAATATTGCCAAAATGCAAAAAAATTTCATGGCAGAATTAATACCCCCTGGAATTGGTTGGGAGGGTGGTCAATAAAAATTATTGAACCACAGCACTTAGGCCCCATTGGGCCCTTTGTACCCCCTTTTTTATGCAATAAAGCTGTAAATTTCACACTTAACCTTGCTTATACATTTCCTTTTGCAATGTTGCACATTTCTGTATCTCCGAAATATTTGCAGTAGAAGTATCAGTAGATTATCTACAGTACGGAGAAGGCTATTAGCCATATAGGGGAATCCTATACACTTATGTACATGTGCAATATGGGTTAGAATCATGAGATGATATAAAATGGATGGTGAATGCCCACAAGATAGTATCATTTAATTATTTGTATTCTCTCTTCTGTTAATTAAATATCCATTTCAACAGGTTAATATTATTTTGAATGCAATAATACTTCGTAAGGTTACCTATGACCTAAACCGCCAGCCAGCGTACAGTGTATTGGATCGCCCCACCCCAATCGCATTCCATTAGATGACAATCTCACCAGCATTTTACATGTACATAAATGTATAGAATTTCCCTATACTACTAGTAGCTGTCCCCGTGCTGTATAACCAACTGTTGTACTCTACAGAATCGGTACATGGATTCCAGAATCGTATGCCCTAAGTAAACAAAGGGACCCCAGTGTGACTGCCTTTTACATTTAGCCAGCTAATCATTCATTGAATTTTGACAGGCCGGTACTCACATAGTTTTCGATATATGTATATACCTTCAATATATATAGTTAAGTATATGGCACCCATGTTTTTATTGGATCTTGTGAAAACTAGGTTTAGTAAAATCATCAATATTTTCTGAAATGCGCTTGCAAAATAAAATTTAAAAAATAGTTACTGATCACATAAATTTGGAAGATGGCCTAATACGAATTATGTTGTAAAACAAAACTTAAGAGCTCAATTTCCTGACTTTGGTAATAAGGTTAAAAGTTTATATTTTTGTCCAGACCCCTAGAGATGCCCTGATGGTTGGCAATTTAGAATATAAAAATTTGGAGTAAGATTTTTCAAATTGTTTTATTTGGCGCCCAACGTGGGGCACCATGTATTACAAGTCAGTTTTTGTCTAGAATCTAGAACATCATTCTCATACTCTTAGCTAAATGTTGAGGTTTAGATTCTTATTAACATTTGAACTGTTTATAATTAACAAAGAAAAAAAAATGAGTCGTTACAAAGCAAAATCATAATACTTTTTACTTCAATACTCCGTTAATCACTGGGACCATTATTTTCGATTTCTATAATAGTGTTCAATGCTTTACAGCCCATTTATTTGCAGATGAACGTAAATGTAGAAAATAATAAATGTAAAAGTTTCGGAGAATGTTTATAAATTGTCCACTAGTAAGAGAGTGCCTGTTAAAAATTGTATTAAATAAAAGGTTTGTCTTATACATAAAAGTATAGTGCAAGGTTAAAGCTTGAAACTACAGAAAAATGGCTAGAACACAGCAAAAAGTGGAAGAAGAGTGATGAAATTTACAATTTAACAGACTTCCAATCAAAAGTTGTTCACCTTTCCCGCTTACTTTATTTTTTGTAGTTAGTAAAATTTATTTTTACTTTGTCTCTGAACTAAAACATGTTGATAAATCCTTTAGCATTAATATTATGATTTTAGTACCTATCAGCCTATACATCTATTTTGTGTCACCATATAGGCAATAAACGATATTAGCCAGGTGGCAAGAGACGTAATTCTTGATTAGTTGATTCACTACTTAATGCATTATGCTTTAAAATTGTTTTCTTATAGTAGGGTTAAAAAGAGTAGATAGTAGAGCCAAAGGCGTGCGGGTTTGCGAATTTCGCGGATTGTATAACTTGTATTTCCTTAAGTTCGGGAAATTCTGATGGTTTAAAGATGGTTCAAAAAAATTAAAGCTTTCAGATTGTTATTAGCTATGCATGAGCTACCATGCCATAAATTAAAATATTATAATTTGTCTACATGGCAAAAATAAAAATGTTGAACTATTTTCCTTAAATATGGCATCACGATAGTTGATATTTCTTTCCCTCTATGTATAATATGGAGAAGTGCAATCACAGTCAAGAAGATTTTGTACTAGTGTAACATTTACTTACTCAAAATGTTATTTTCATTTATAATTTTTTAAAGACGAGGCATAAAATAGGACGATTTCTAATTTATTTTTAATGCAGTTAAATTACATCCCAAATGTATGATTTATTGCCAATAGTGGTGACACACCAAGACCTCGCGGCTATACTTTGCACATGCAAAGCAATTTGTAATTTATACACTAAACCACACAAATATGCACAAGTGAAATACTACTCATACTCATATATCCTGATAATTGTCAAATCACATGTTATATCATAATTTCACTCTCTTTACAGCAAATTCTAAAGCAAATATATACATAAAAACATCTAATGTGACTAGGTCTATTACTCTTTTTTTGTTTGGAATGCAAAAACCGTCTAATATTTTCATACTTGAATACAACTCACAATGTCATTATTAATACAAGCCTATACATAAAAACATACATTTGTACAACCGGCCTAGTATAAAGCGTTCTACCGGAATAAAATCTCGTAACACTTTAAACATCAATTGAAATAATTATTTTTAATTCAGACAATATCACAGCTAGTTTAAAATGTGAAGAAAATTGTTGTCATGTTAGTAAGTCTTATGCAAAAATCTGTCAGTTTATATGGTTAACATTTTGGTATCAGAACCAGAATTTTAATTACTCATAGAAAATAATACACTTTACACTGTTTCGTTAAATATTTAATTCTAAAATTTAAAAGTATACTGAAAAACATTCAAAGTGCCATAAAAAAGTTTTTGGTACCATTTCAATATTTAAATTAAAAAATTTAAATTGGTATATTTTACAACACAACGGAGAAGTAATATACTTTTATTATTATTATTTACTGTAATGTATTGTGCAACAACTTTGACATGTTCAGAAGCTTCAACTTTGTAATGAACTAAATAAATGATTTGATTAATAGTTAGAGTTAATATACGCTTAGCCAGCAGTTAAAATGAGGCTAATGCCCGACGAATCAATAATCAATCCACTAAACAAAGCATTACATTTCACTGTATCATTTAAAAATGATTTGTACATTTTTATTACATGCATTCATCCGAACTCTAATGTCGAAGACACCATATTCATTAAGGCATCTATATCTACATGTGCCACATATGAACGCCTTGCTGCATTTAGTAAAAATGTTACACAGATTTAATCTCCGTTAAAACACTCTATAATAGTTTCCGGAATATTAGTGTTCCCAGTTTGATATAGAGACAGAAGTATTAGTTGCGTTAACATCCACAAACTGAGTGCCAAAGACATTAAATGTAATGTAATGGTAGGGTATCAAGGTAACAGAAACGTGTATCTCAATTAATATCCACACATGATGGAAACTACTTACTTTTCGGCAGCTTTTTTAAAAAATGCTTTGTTACCTTAACATTTCGTGTCGACTGTGAAGAAGTTAGTTATACCCATCAAAAGAAAATAGGCATTTTTAACTATCGGCTAAAATTAATATCTCCATTTGCCCTTTAAACATTTCAAGAACCAATCCAATTTTTTTAATAAAAAATCATGGCCATTAAATTGTTTAAAATTTTATTCCTATACATTTCTTTCATCTGACTTATAGTTGCTAAATGTGATTATTAAAATTTAGTATATACAGAGTATTAGAAGTACAATGGTCATAGCTTTAACAGGTAATAGATCGAAGGGAACAATAAAGGTTCCACGGTATTAACCTTCTCATTTAAAATTAGCCCTAAACAGTATGGTGTTATTAATAATACAGAGTGTACCAATAAAAATTTTCAAGCAAAATATTTCAGAAAATAATGGATATCCCAGTTCTGTAAAAGCCGATTTCTACCCAATTAGCAAAATAGATTGCTAAAAGAACTGAATAGTTCTATAATCATCGTCTAGTGCTGTTTGAAGAACAATTTTATTTTTTAGGGTGTCTAGTTACGCATATGCCTGTCATTTCTATTGAGACTCCCTTAAGTAGAAGGCAATCAGCTGCTCTCTGGTATTTATTTCTTCTTTATATACTTCAAATTTTAAATAGCCCCACAAAAAATAATGATGGGGTGTGAGATCTGGTGATCTCGGGGGCCTTGCAACGGGACCACCCCGACCACCGCCTATTTGGATATTGCTCAGATAGTTTCCGACTTGTACTGAAAAATGTGGCATAGCCCCATCATGTCGAAACACATTCCTCTTGTCTTTACATTATTTAATAAATTTGGCAGGGTATTTTGTAAAAACTCTAAATAATTCTCACCATTTAAGCTACCTTCAAAAATATGAGGATCTATGAGATTATTATTGAACATCCCACACCACAAGTTTACAGAAAATCTATGTTGGGAATTCTTTTGGAATATTGCATGGGGATTCTCGCGACTCTAAGTATGAAAATTTCAAGTATTATTTATACCATCACAGGTAAATTGGGATTAATCGGTAAACAATACTCTTAACATAGTTCGTCTATGGGATAAAACCCAGTGGCAAAAAGTTCACCTGGCACCAATCATTGGACAGTTTGCATATGATAAAGATGCCTTTAATAGTTCTCCAAACTCTGGTTCGAGGAATATTTAATTATTAACCAACTCTTCTTATGCTGATTTTTGGGTTCTGCTCAACCATACGTAAAATCAAATTTTTTTCTTCCCGGGTCTGCCTAACAGGACGTTCTATTTTCTTGATTGACGGAACGGTTCCAGTTTCAGAAAACTGTCTAAACACTCTATAAAATGTTTTATAATCTGGTACAAGTTGATTTCCAAATCGACGTTTGTATTCCCTTTCAGCAGCTTTTGCATTGCCATTGCAATATCCACAGACAAAAACCAATTCCGTATTCTCTACTCGTGTATGTAAACAGTATGATTTAGAATTATTACAAGACAATTTTGTAACTAGTAAAAACAACAGTGGTGATGTGACACTTTAACATTTTTTTGTAAATATATGTAAGTAGCTTTTTCAATTTTAAGATTTTCTCTGTTTCTTGTATTATATGTACGTTCGTTGTTGTTAAAGAACGACCTATTTTCTAATATGAAAACCACCGCCTCATAAATATACAGTCCTATTATCGTCAGCACCTTATTTGTAACAAATATTTCTTTACAGCTGTCTCTTTGTTTTATTTTGAAGATGTTTCTCATGCAGCGTTTCTGTAGAATTAAAAGTCTTTGTATTTCTGTAGAGTTTCCTCAAATAATTATACCATATTTTATTTTCGTTCAAATGTGCTTTTAGAGGGCATATTTTATTTTCGTCTGTACATACGCATATGCTATTAACACCTCTTTTTGTCCGACATTGTCAGTGATTATTTTAAAGCATAACAGTATCTAGCCCTACCTAGTGCAAGCATCCCAATATGAACTCTCCAGTCCAACCTCTGATCTATATATACTCCCAAAAAAGATACGCTATTTGAAGATTCTAGTTCGCTGTTTTTGATTTGCTAGGTCTATAGCTAAAATTTACTAACCGAGTTTTTTCAATATTCAATAATAGATTGTTGGCTGAAAACCACGTATCCAGACCGTGCATTGCTCTGCTGACACGATACTTCATCTACTTTACTGAAGATCGGTGATGTGTCGTCTGTATACATTACCATACTTTGCTCTACGATCTTAGGTAATTCATTTGTATAGAGAATATACAGCAGCAGTCCCAAAATGCATCCCTGTGGTACATCTTTCATTATATTTATAATATTTGATGTTATTATTTCTCGTTTTTTGTCCATTTCAACAACCCGTTGCTTCCTATTACTCAGATATGATTGTATGGGACTCAATGCCACCCCTCTAATGCCATATAATTCCAGCTTTCTGCAAAGAATTTCATGATCTGCACTGTCAAATGCTTTAGTCAGATCAAGACGCATTGTAATTGTGCTTTTATTGTGATTTAGTGATTCCAATATTTTCACCATTGCCATATATTGTCAAAATACTTTTTAGCATATTCTCTACAAAATATAATTTTCAAATATTCAATAATAAATTAAATAAACTGCAAAACTAAATCGATAAATAAATTCTACATTCTTTCCAAGTTAAAATTTTATCATTCATATTTTATTTCTAAAATATAAATTCGCTATTTAACAAGCATAAAAGGATGTAATGTTTCGTATTTCAATCTCAGCTTGTAATCGGTTGAGATATAAACTTTAAGTCTACCTTTATAGGAATATTACTGAATAAGTATTTGGAAATCATATAAATAGTCCATGATCTTCTTTATGCATGTTACTTCTTCAGTCTTGTCCTATAGAGAGAATGCACACACCTCCATGAGCCATGTTTACCCTTGAGAATGTCGAGATCATCTTGTATCGCTCCAGGTTAATAAACTCTTCCTCTGCCAGTTTTAACCAATGCTCGGTAAGACATATCAGGTTGGGTCTCTTTTCAAGTGTGTTTATATACAGTTCTATTTCGAGAATTTTATTTTTTATACATTGCACGTTTTGATGCATAATTAGTAATTTATCATTCGGTGGTTTGCTATTTTTTTCCAATATTGGTTTAGTCGTCCTACTTGGCAGAGTTAGTTTTTTGAGTTGTCCTGAACCTTTACAATCTTTGGTATTCCATTGAAATATTTTATTCTTAGGTTTGTTTCGCCTTCTTGTGTCTTTTGTATTCCTCAATTTGCTGTCGGGTTCTATCAAAACTTAGCGATAGATTGCCATAAAATGGGTTATTTTCTATTTCTTTTACCTTGCGTATCATACTAATAACATCAGAGGCTGAAGACATCACGAATTTCATGGGTCTAGGCCTATCTGGATTAACACGCCCTACTTTGAACACTTTTATGCCTCTCAAATCCATCTCTTGAGAAGCAGTTTTTATTATTTTTGTCACTGACCTTAATTCTTCTTCACTATCAAGGTCACCCGTTTCATTTGTATTTCCAGCACATCCAAAAATCATTAGATTATTTTTTCAAGCATCACGTTCACTAATTTCTCTAATTGAATCTTGTGTGATAATATTTCCACTATTTCTGGCTATTTCAGTCACTTGTTGTCTAAATATTGTCTGAAAGTTATTTGTGGCATTCTACGAATATTCTTTCCTATTATTTGGGTTTTCTACCACATGTATTATTATCCTCTTCAAAACAAATCACCGAATCTACAAAATAATAGAATTATTGGAAAAAAGAGCCTCTGCGCCCGTGACGTTTACGCCAAAGGAAAAGTCAGAGGTTATGTTTTGCAAATAATATAAATCGGAATAAACACAAAAATAATGTATTTTGCTGACGTTTCGGAAAGTAATCTCTTTCCGTTTTCAAAGCTATTTTTTGAAGAACTCTTATTTTGCTGTGTATGTCAAATACACAGCTTTAAGATTCTGTTTATGTTATTTCCATAGATACTTACTACTTACACAGAACATAGAACTGATGATATTTTTTAGATAATGTTGAGTTTGTTAAGTTCTTCTTTTAACATTGGTAGCCAGGTTGTACAAATATCTACAGAACAATTCGATACGCACTTATCTTCATTTAATAAGATTATTGCTGATTCTTTAATTTTTCTTTTTTTGGTATCCGTTTCTTTTGTTAAAATTTTTGCCGAGTCCCAGTTTATTCTATGTCCGTTTTCCCAAGCATGTTCACAAATCTTTGATTTCTGAATTTCATTCTTTCTAATGTAGTTCTTGTGCTCATCCAACCTCACACTGAAAGGTCTGGATGACTCACCCACATAACATTTATCACATTCGCACGGGATATTGTAAATACAGTTTTTTGAATTCTGCTCCCTGTTTATCGGTTTTGTTTTTGTTAAAATAGATCTTAAAGTGTTCCCCGTTTGAAATATCGTCCTAACATCAAATTTGTCACCTATACGGCGTAGCTTTTCCGATAGTCCGTATACATAAGGAATTATTGCTGTATAATGACGTTCAGGTTTTTGTCGTACCTGATTGTCCCTATTTTCAACATTTATGAAAATTCTATCAACAAAGGCTTCAGGATATTGATTTTGTACTAGAACCTCTTTGATAAATTTTTTCTCGTTATTTAATATTTCATTATTAGATGAAATTATTTTGGCCCTATCGTATAAACATTTTACAACACCCCTTTTAACATTTATTGACTGATTTGAGTTAAAATTTAGATATCTATTAGTATGTGTTGGTTTTCTATAAACGCTTGTTTCAATTGTATTATTTATCCTTCTAATTAAAACATCTAAAAACGGTAGTTCATTCCTACTTTCTACTTCTAATGTGAATTTAATAGACGGTTCCTTACTATTTATATTTTCTAAAAAACTATCTAGTAAATCAACACCATGAGGCCAAATTGCAAAGATGTCGTCAACATATCTCCACCAGACAACCGGTTTGTTTATACAATTTTGAACAGGTTGCTAAATGATAATAATTTGGAAACTAGAACTAAATTAAGTGTAAATAGCATAATGGAACTCTTAACACTGTGTATAAAAACAACCTATTTTCAATTGGACAATGAGTTCTATCAGCAGGATTTTGGTATGGCTATGGGGTCTGCATTATCACCAATTTTAAGCAACATATTTATGGAGAACTTTGAGAACACACATGTTCAAAATTGTATAAACAAACCGGTTGTCTGGTGGAGATATGTTGACGACATCTTTGCAATTTGGCCTCATGGTGTTGATTTACTAGATAGTTTTTTAGAAAATATAAATAGTAAGGAACCGTCTATTAAATTCACATTAGAAGTAGAAAGTAGGAATGAACTACCGTTTTTAGATGTTTTAATTAGAAGGATAAATAATACAATTGAAACAAGCGTTTATAGAAAACCAACACATACTAATAGATATCTAAATTTTAACTCAAATCAGTCAATAAATGTTAAAAGGGGTGTTGTAAAATGTTTATACGATAGGGCCAAAATAATTTCATCTAATAATGAAATATTAAATAACGAGAAAAAATTTATCAAAGAGGTTCTAGTACAAAATCAATATCCTGAAGCCTTTGTTGATAGAATTTTCATAAATGTTGAAAATAGGGACAATCAGGTACGACAAAAACCTGAACGTCATTATACAGCAATAATTCCTTATGTATACGGACTATCGGAAAAGCTACGCCGTATAGGTGACAAATTTGATGTTAGGACGATATTTCAAACGGGGAACACTTTAAGATCTATTTTAACAAAAACAAAACCGATAAACAGGGAGCAGAATTCAAAAAACTGTATTTACAATATCCCGTGCGAATGTGATAAATGTTATGTGGGTGAGTCATCCAGACCTTTCAGTGTGAGGTTGGATGAGCACAAGAACTACATTAGAAAGAATGAAATTCAGAAATCAAAGATTTGTGAACATGCTTGGGAAAACGGACATAGAATAAACTGGGACTCGGCAAAAATTTTAACAAAAGAAACGGATACCAAAAAAAGAAAAATTAAAGAATCAGCAATAATCTTATTAAATGAAGATAAGTGCGTATCGAATTGTTCTGTAGATATTTGTACAACCTGGCTACCAATGTTAAAAGAAGAACTTAACAAACTCAACATTATCTAAAAAATATCATCAGTTCTATGTTCTGTGTAAGTAGTAAGTATCTATGGAAATAACATAAACAGAATCTTAAAGCTGTGTATTTGACATACACAGCAAAATAAGAGTTCTTCAAAAAATAGCTTTGAAAACGGAAAGAGATTACTTTCCGAAACGTCAGCAAAATACATTATTTTTGTGTTTATTCCGATTTATATTATTTGCAAAACATAACCTCTGACTTTTCCTTTGGCGTAAACGTCACGGGCGCAGAGGCTCTTTTTTCCAATAATTCTATTATTTTGTAGATTCGGTGATTTGTTTTGAAGAGGATAATAATACATGTGGTAGAAAACCCAAATAATAGGAAAGAATACTTGTTGTCTAATTGCGGCTATTTCTCCTTTCAGCTCCTCATTTACTTTTAGTTGATTTTCATACTTGTAAACACTCATATTGGGATTCAATTTTTATTAGCTTCTCCATAACATCATTGATAGTATATTTTATTCTTCTTTGTAACTACTTTAGAAGTTTGAGGAGAATCTACCATAACCTCACTCCCTTCACATTTACCACAAGACCACCTTTTTCCATCGGTATTTTGGTATTCTTTTTTATAACTATTTAAGACACTAACTGTCATGTTTATGCACTTGATGTGATACCATTTTTTACAGTTGTTTCACAGCTGTTGCGCGTGTCCGCCATGTTCAATATAGAATATGTAAAATTGTCATATATTTCGTGGATATTCCCGGTAGGTTTCTAAGTAACTCCAGTATGGTTTTTTAATTTTTGTCATAATATCAAACCATAAAAATAAAAGTGCTGTAAATGTCAGCGGTTGCCTTTCCATTCACAGATTCCATGTAGTTCAATCAGTGTAGTAGTCAACAATTTATATCGGATAAAATTCACAAAGTTTTGAAAATTGGGAGAAATGTTATGGATAGCATAAGAATTACTAAACCGAAAAATTCCCACCCCTAAATAATGGCTTCATTCCCTAGGACGTCATTTCCACCCACATTTTGATGTTTTCTAGATTATCTCGGGAACGGTGCACTTTTTGATAAAAATACCTGTATACAAATTTATTCCTTATAAAATTCTATCTGTGAAACGTCTCTACTGTGGGAAATAAGGCGCACACTAAGGGTTGGTTCCAGTTAACACAATAAATTGTAATCTTTACTAAATCTACTTTAAAATTCAATGCTTAACGCTAAAGCAGTAGCTACTAAGATCCACTTAAAATTATAATAAACGTACATTGTACTTGTTTCCACACCACCCCAGAGGTAAAGTACTTGGCGCATATTTTTATGTGGTGTTTTCTGTAGGCCTAATCCACCAATTATCAGAAGATTACCAACGTTAACTAATCTTTGTCGTCTTCCATATGTCCGACATTCATGCATGCTTATCCGTGGCAATGGTAACAAATTGTGGAGCAATGTAAGCCTGGTCTACTGTAACTGTTTTCGCACCCTAATTTGCATGAACAAGAAATTAGTGTTGAAACAAATTCGGGAGCTGTTTCTTTTATTGTCATAGTTGGGGTTAATATCCCACTGACTTTTTTCTATCCTCAATCAATAGCTCCTAGCGTAATGCTTTTCTATGTCTGTCTTTAGTAAAAAGTACGATATAACTGTTGCCAAACAGCAGCAGAAGTTGATGGCAGTTTTGATAACATCATAGTATTGTTTACTTTACCAACAAGTTTGTTAAAATACATGAATCTGTATACTGTGAATCATGTCATAAAACTTTTTCTTTCAAACTCCAATTAAACCAGAAGTGACCTTTCTGTATTTTATTATAAAATATTGATATATGCTGCCCTCTAACAGAGAGGAGAGTGTAATTACTCCCTGGCTAGTAGGGTGGCGCCATCTATGAGCCAATTGACGAACAGTCATCTAGCACATAGTAGAAAACTCTGGAGGATTCTAGAATATTATGGAATAGGATTCTGGTACATTCTATGGGTGAATATAAAGAGGTGAAACCAGCAGATGGGAGTTCAGAACAGTTCAGTTCAGTGAAGTATACAGTACAGTTCTAGTAGACAGACAGAGTTTTTAGGTTAGATAAGAGTTGACAAGTTTAAGAAGAAAAGTAAAGTACAGTTGTGATTTAAAAGCAGTGAATTTATATTAGATTGTTATTATTAGTTGTGTAATTTAAGTGATTAATAAAATAGTAGCTTGTAAAGATTCTTGTTGCAAGTTATTTGAACCTACAGAGTGTTTACTGAAGACTGTAAACACGTAACGATATTGAAACATTTTTTTTTCAATACTTCGTTTGGGAGATTATATTAATACACCTTGTATATTAAAATTATGACCATTATACTTCTAACAGCCTTGCATTTTGCTATATACCAAAGTTACATTTCAGCTAATTTTCTAGTACCAGATCTAAACCTGTCACTTTTTGTTTTCATAATAAAACACGCAAATGTTTACGGGGCAACTGGAAATTAGTTTGTGTTCTTCTGTGAGCATATGCCTGCATAATTCTTTCCTAAAGCGTCATTTAAACATTTTTTTTCAGTTCAATGTATACCACAATATTTAAACCTACCTATTCATTTCTTATTCTAAAAATATTAAAACCGTTTCAAACAGAACTATAAATACAAGCCACTGGGTATATTTATAGAGAAAAATCTATTTTTAAACAGTAAATCTCATTACAACCTCTGTTTATTCTACGACACTGATTGAAGGAATAAGTTGTTCATCGGCTTTGATAATTACTATCATTAAATTGATAACGACAGCACTACCTTCACTAGTGCTATTTTTAGATTATAATTCAAAGGAAGGTACTGCTATTATTTATTACTACTATCGTTACTACTTACAAAAATCCTGTCAGAAGTCTAGAATAACTCGAGATTTTATAAAATTTGCTATAACTATATATCAATTGCTTTTTTACTATTTCAACTAAAATCTCGGAATCCTCTAACTGTTGCTATTACTCGCCTTTGTCTCATGATTCGATAATGGAAAGCATATAATTCTACTGGGTTTGTTAAGACTGATTACCTGAGGAATGTAGTCCGGATTTGCTGGCCCTATCACGGGAACGAATGGGTAGACTAAACGGCGCACTACCGAATGGGTCCTCTGAAACTGACATTACTAGGCTCTCTCGAGACTTCACCCCTTGTATACCTGAAACAGGTAAGCTCCGCTGTTAGGTGCACTGGGAAAGTCCCTTATACCAACGAAAATTTTAGATAATCTTGACCAACGTACAAACTGATACAGATAGAAACAATCATTCCAATTCTGTTGTTTAAAATTTGTATCAGCTCCATGAGAAATTTGGCTTGTTCATTTATTAGTTTTAAGCAATGTTGGACAAATTAAACGTTCAGTTACTATTAGAATTAAGGAGCACATGCCTTTTCAAAAAAATTGTAATTACAAAACGTAAAATACTATAAAAGAGTGTTACAATGAGACAATACAAAGCTTGGTGTTTAAATGATACTTGTATGTGTGTATGTGTGTGTGTGTGCTGACTAGTCTAATAAATCCTATGCATCCTGTGTAAACTTCTAAAGATGAATAAAGTTTCTATCTATTTAAGCAAGTACAATGCGAATACTTACTGCTTTGACTGCCCCTCCTGATTTTATCAAATTCGGCGCCAAAGATATGGTCTTCGGTCAGCTGGCTAAATGGTGCTTCCTCAAATGGGTTCCAATCTGCAACATCAGCAGATAGTGACCTGCTATCCGGAGCCATAGGATGGCTAATATCAGTCGTCGAGGCAGACGTACCCATAGGGGCTAATGTTCTATTTGCATCATCTGAACCAGTTTGGGCTGGTGAATCATTGTTGCGGGGTTTCATTGACGATTCAAAAGGAGCCAAGAATTGTGATGTCTCTGTAGCATAAGCCCTAAAAACAAATATAACCGTTTGGAACATTTACTTTAGGGTCATTCATATTAGGCGAATGTTCAAAGTTAGATGATAAATGTAACCTTGCATTAAAACCAACAGAGCTGTAACTTTACATGCTAGCAGTTTTTAATATCTTAAATAAAATAAAAGAAAATTTGAGTGTTTTCCGGAATTAACTTTTTACCACTACCGCAGATTTAAAATTATACCAGTCTTGAATATCCACAATTTTTATTTAAGAAACTGTTTCAAAGTTCAAACAATGAAGAATATATTTACCGTTCACACCCTATCGACTCGCCCTATATGTGTGAGTCGGGTTTTAAAAATGATACATATTTTTTTTAATCATTATTTTGATTATCGCGGTACTACCCACTTACAAAATTATACAACTATACTATCATATTTTAATTAAAAACGATCGAAACAATGAAAATCTTTCCAGTTGTACATTTTACTAGTCTGTTTTCAATATTGGCAGATTAAACACTGTGCTATAGATTTAGTGAGTTACCTTGAATAAAGTGAACTTAATTTAAATAAAGACGAGTGACAGCAATGCAAATGATGATCTAGTGGAATGGATAAGTAAGAACGCAGGAAGAAAGTGGAAACAGCTCTCAGTTGGAGAAATAAATAATTATTGAATTCCCTCATTTATATGAAATCGGACAACATACAAAAAACTCCAACTGAACAAAAATCAGCACTGATAAAGAAGCGAAGCTAATAAAAAATATACGACCATTTATTTCATTTAAATACAAACCAAAATATTAACAACAGAATCGATCTGGCAGAAATATGGGGCAATGAACATCCCAATTAAAGCCATAATATCTACCAAAAAAGATTTTCTAGTCAAATTCAATTCCCTAAAACTAATTATAACAAGTCATCTTGAAAGACTTTCAGTATATCTGTACCTTCAAAGGAACACAGTCTTAGGTGCCCCTGAAGTACACATCTATTATTATTTTTTTGTTATATATTTAATGCTGTAGAAAAGTATGTCCCCGTAGAGGGACAGATATACTACGAGGCTTGTTTCTTTCTTAGCAAGTGAAACTGAAAGTGTTAAAGCCCGCCAAAAAACTGTTAAACAGTTAGAGACTGTAACAAAACACTTTCCCAAAGCCAAAATAAATCACTATATACACATGAATTACCGCTATTCATAATAAAACTCTTGAAAAAGAATTACTGGTACCAAATTAAAAATATAAGCAAATATAAAACAAATATCAATCATGCCACAACTAGAGGATAATGGGCAAACTTTTTCTACTAATCTGGGCACCAAAAATTTTCTAAAAATCATATGGGAACAGAGAACCAAAAATAGATGAAAATGTGTATTTCAGAATCAAAAACTATGGAAAAGACGCAAGACAATTATGCAACTATGGACTCAATTCATCTGCTGCTAGGTCCTCCAGACTTGCTAAACCTATTGCAATTATCTTAACTTTTTTACAAACTTCTCACTACAATTAACAAACTATCCATTTAACCCTGAACGTTAAGCCTACCATATTCTTAAATTATTACTGTTTTGTTTTTTTCATACATCTACATAATTATATTTTTTATACTTGTTTTGTGTAAGCCTACTTTAGATACTTTCTATTACCTACTGTTCTTTTTCTCTTCACGTTTCTTCATATTTTTTACGCACTATTTTAAATTGCACTTTGGTAATGGGCTCAAACCTGTAAATACATGAATAGACCACGTTCTCTGGAGAATCTGTTTACAAATCTACGATTTTAATCACTAAATCAGTAATAATATTCAAAAAACTGTATTTACAGTATCCTGCGAGAATGTAACAAATATTCTTTTTTTTTGAGTCGTGCAGTCTTTTCGGTGTAAGTCTGTCTGGCAGTGGCGGCTCCAGCTACTTTTGAGAGGGAGTGCATTATTGTGAAAAGTGACACTAAGCTAAATAGGTTGTGTGGGGAGGGGGAAAAGCGCCGCAGGCGAAAATTTTGAATTTTTCAAGGTCAAACGGCCTTAACTAAAAAGTTAGAAATTTGATTTCAAATTATATTGTTTTCAAAAAGTAGGTTTAGTGGGCGCAAGTTTTTTTTAAAACTAAACAATTTTAATAACCCCAAAATCATAATATTTGAACATTTGAACAATTTAACATTTTATAATTAAAATATCATACCATGAATAATAATTTTTTTATTATTTTTCAAAAATTCTAAAATCTGTTATAAATTAATGGTTTCGTCCTGTAACATACATTCCAGTAATTCATTTTGAATTATTTTCGAGGTACCTTTAAATGGTGTCGACTCATTCATTATGTGATTTTTTAATACATTGTCTAACTCGGCACTAAAGTTTATTAGTTCCCGGAATATACCTTTGTTTGTCGAATTATCTTTTTCATCGTGACCTCTCAATGCCAACTCAAAAGCTCTACAAAATCACACACAATTAATTATTAATGTTAAAATGTGCCTATTTTTTGTCACTTCTTCATTATGAGCATGAATTGACCTTAAATATGCCGAACTTAGTTGACTTTGTATATTAGTTTTTCCCAATAAATTTAAACTTAAAATATTTTTTATGTGAAGTTTTTTGATTTTCATGCTTATATGAATTAAATCTTTTACCCCATTTTTGGTCCATGTCGGATCCCCGCCGAATAAAACACAAGGGAAACAAAAAAATGCATTGCGTTTTTCGCACCCACATATCCAATTGTTTTTATTATATGTTTCAACATTAAATTTATGAAGTACTTCTTTTCCTTTATCGGATTCTTTATGAACTAAATTCAAACTCGGCGTTGGCCTCTTAAGATTTTTAATTGTTCCTTTTTCATCATAAGTATGTCGAGAAAATGGATTTTGCAATAAGAAGTCAATTGTATTGGCCATAACAATATTTTACAAAAACGAATAAGAATAAATAAATGCACTAGTTGCAGATAACACCTAATCATTGCATACTGAACAGTACTAAACGTAAACTCTCAGATCTCGCATATACATAATTACATACGAGCATACGACTATGGCCGATCAGTGCCGACTTTAGCGAAGAATGATGCGAGCACTAACTACGTTTTGCTCCAAGCTTTGCTAATTTAAGTGAACAAAATTGCAGTGCGCGCATCGAGGAATATACAATATCTGCGATTGTAAGTGTTAAGTATATGAGCAGCGGTAAAAGTTGCTCTGATTTATTAGACGGGCGGTGCTCGGACTGCTCGGTGCCGATTTAAGTTGCAACTGGGTCTACTGGAGGGCGCAAGAAACAAAGGACAGCGGCAATAAACGTTTGTTGCACCAACACCAAGCTACCAAATTAAATTTTCTAAAGTGTTCATGCTTTTCACCAAGCTACCAAAATTAAGTGCTTAAAATCATTTAAAAAATAACTGAGCCCAGGGAGTACATATGCTCACATGTTCCTTATGTAGAGCCGCCACTGCTGTCTGGATGAACACATTACTTAGAAAGAATGAAATTCAAAAATTGAAAATTATTGATTTATTCCCCCTTATTGAAAAATATCAATATTCTGATTGTTATTGTAAAAGGAACGAATATTATATATAGGTGAGAATTTTAGGACATTAGTCTGAGCTCTAGGCAGGTAAAAAATTTGACTATGATGTGAATTAACTCTAAATAAAAGTTCAATTTGTGAAGTATCTCGCTGCAATCAATTTCATGGTGAATGACTTTCTTCAAAAAGTTGATAGCGAAGTTATTACGTCTATCACTCTTAAGCTGCACGTAGAAAACATGTCAAGCAGGTTTGATTGATGAAAATCAATAGGTGGATATGTATCTAGAGATTTGAAGTAGAGATATTTAAGGAAGTGTCGCTGCACGTTACCTAATTTCGTAACATGGGTATTATAACAGGGCTGCCAAACAGATGCAGATGCATACTATAGCTTAGGTCTCAGAAATAATAAATAATAATAATAAATAACAACACAGGCAATTACGACCCTCCTTTACCCCGGAAGGCTCTTGTGTGGGAGGGGGCTACACATTTAGAGACAAGGGACACCCAATATTCGTGTATAGTGGAAAAATCCCTCTCACAGTGTATTCCACTGCCACGACCGGAAATCGAACCCGGGACTTTTGGGTGAGAGGCAAGTGCGCTTATCTCTCGACCACCAATCATATAAATAAAAAGTAAATAACTTTAAGGTTTAAGTATTAGTGAAATCACGGCCATTAAACTTTTGTTGACGTCACATACAGACGTATCAATATGATCAACAAAAGTTAGTTTTTATTCAAAAGTTACACCAAGGTCTTTAAATGTAAACGGTCACTTTAGTTGTTCGTTGTTCAGCATACTTGTAGGTATACTCAGAATCTCTAGCCATAAATTACATTACATTATGCTTTTGCACATTTAAAGATAGATTGTTTTTAACACACCAGGAATTCAGATTAGAGATATTATTTTGCATTATAATGCAGTTAAGTTTTATGTCATCAGCAGATATTGAGAAGTGCACATCTAAAGTATTGTCTATGTCATTTATAAATATATTGAAAAGCGGTGGCCCAAGAAGAGAGCAATGGGGAACACCTGATGATGAGCCCTAATCATTGGACTTAAACCTATTATAAGTAATATATTGAAGTCTACCAGTTAGATAAGATCTAAAGAAGGTTATGATCAGGTAAGAAATACCAAAGTTGGAAAGTTTTGCAACCAATATATTATGATTAAGCCTATCGAAAGCTTTCATAAAATCAAAGTATATTACATCCGTTTGCATCTCTATGTCAATGGACTCAGAAATAAATTATGTAGCACGTATAAGATTGGTAGTAGTAGAGCGACCTTTCATAAATCTGTGTTGCTGAATGGAAATGATATTTTTAACATTAGGGTAAATAGAGTTATGTAATAATATTTCAAAGGCTTTGCCAAAGTTACAGATTATTCGTTTTTATTTCCCCTTTTATACACCAGACAGACTTTGGAGTATTTCCAAATATCCGGAAAACAGCAACATTTAATAGATGAATTAAATAATATCATGAGTGGTTGAGGAAAGATAGCAGCACAATCTCTCAATAGAAATGAGGGGATCCCATCAGGGCCCATGGTAAGCTAGGTTTTATTTTTTTAGTGCCAATAACAATTCATTTTCTGAAAATAAATATTAATGCTTTTGATATTGTTCACAGAAATCATCTAACGAGATGTTTTCTGGCTCTAAAGTTGAAAATGATTGTTCAAAGAAATTGGCATAGGCATTTACAATATCATTTCGGTCATTCATATACTCCCCCTTGTAAAATATATTTTTGCTGATGTTAGTCCCTCTTTTTTCTATTAATGTAAGCCCAAACTTGTTTGGATCGCTGTTAACATTACTTTCACCCAGATGTAGTTTCTGAACAGTTTTAATGTTTAGCATAATTTTGGAAAAGGGTCTCATAAATTCATTATAAGCAATATCATCTCCAGTTAGCTTGAAAATAAGAAAAATAAGGAAAGACATCCTTATTTCTTATATATCTGATAATTTCAGTATTGAACCAAGGTAGAAATTGTCTATTATTCTTTTTTGCACATACATATTTGGTACACAGGCTGTGAAAACCTCTGTTAATTTTTCATAAAATAAGAAATATGACATAAGCACAATATTTTAACGCAAACAACAAACGAGAACCCTTTTGATAGTTTTGAGGCAAGAAACAGGATTAATTTACAAAATGTCAGCGAAATACTTTACTCTTGTTTGTGTTATTTTATACTGATGGGCAAAAATACCCTTTAATTGTTCCTTTGACACGAATATCACAGGCACAGAGGTTATTTTTTCAATATATCGGCTAATTTTGTTATTTTTGCAGATTCTGTGATAATTCATAATATTTCAAAGCATTCTTAAAATTGTCTCAGTATTTGTTTTTGAAAAATCCAATATTTAAAAATACCAAGTACCAAAGAGTTTTGTCACTTACTTATTGAAAGCAGTTGTGTCGCTCATATTACGCCGGTGCCCTTTGGGGATAGAAAGTGTAGGTGTTGTTGGAGGAGTATTTGTTGTTCCCACAATGCTGCTCGATTCAGTCAGGCCAGACTTCATTTGTGAAGCCAGTCCCTGGTTGACATTTCCAGAACCAAACAGCGGATTTTCCGGTGACATCGGCGAAACTACACTTACAGGACCACCAGCTGGGGATTGATTAGAAAAGTTATCTATTTTGTTCCCATTGCTCACGTCCGTAATGGTAGAGGGCGATGCAGTATCATCTCGGAATGGATCGGGGTAAATGGAAGACTGAAAGAGGGACTCCAAGTGAGGTTGAGGTAATTCAGTGGTGGGAAAGAAGGGCGGTTTCGCATTAAAATCAGGCGCAGGCGAAAAACTTTGCGTGTTAGAATTTATGTTAGATGGGAAAGGTGTTGTGTAGGACATGTTACCTTGGAAAGTTTGCTGCTGTGGTGGTTGAGCCACTGGGCTCTGAGACTTTTTAACTAGAGTTGGACTAGGACTAATGGTAAGAGGAATATTGTTCAGATTTAATGGGGTTGTTGAGCTTCCTTTAGGTCGTTGTCTTGGCATTACACTTGTTCCTTCCACTACAGGCACAACGGGAGCTTTATTAACTACTTTTATTTGAGTCTTTTTCAATTCTGATTCTAATGGCGGTATCGGCAGTTCCTCTACACTTGGAGTTGGGGTTTTCTGAATTAAAAGAGCAACATAATCAGTAACTATTCGCATTGCAATTGCATACATAAGAATTAGCAATAAAATTTTCGCTGTCCAAAAAAATTAATTCACATAAATTTGATTACTAATAATTTTATTAGATCTAGAGCTACAAAATATAATTTCAGATCACCTAATATAGACCTAATGTCAGATATACCGCATTTAAAAAAAAAACTGATGAGTAAAAATCCTTACCATTAAATTCTTCACTGGATTTTCTCTACCGAGCAATTGGAAAGCTACGCTGCTAACTTGGTAAATATCAGGCCTCTGCTCCGGATCAGGTTCCAACATATACCCTAATTGAAAAATAAGATGTAGCACTTAGCCAAGTTATTATAACTCACCACTTACTGATCAGCTGATGTAGACCTTTAGAATAACGAGAATGATCTGGAATGCTAAAATTTCCACTCTGAATAGCTAGAGTGCTTTCGCCAAATGGCAATGTAAAAAAACATAACTTATAAAGCAAGCAACCAAGAGCCTAAAAATAAAGAACATTTTTATTTTTTTTAAGGGCAAGATTTTTGAGTAAATAATCTTCATAAGGTTGATTTTACTTTTTTTTATTTGCCCACTGAAAAGAAAGATTTATAATTCCAATAACAAAGTGGATTAGAAAATTTCAAAGCCCATTTATTTTGTATGCTGATTATCTAAAACTTAACAAAGATACAGTTCAAATCATGAAAATTGTCATTCACATCATCATCGTTTAATTTCTTAATGAAATCGTTTCAAGGTCACACAGAATGGCACAAGTATTTTGTGATGAAAATATCTGAACAATAACATGAATTTTAACACCCGTGGCAGCATTTAATTTTACAATTCACCTCATAGATTCCTTGCAAAGGTAAAAGGGGACATCCGTTATGGTTTCACTGAATAAAGGCACTCGTTTAATTTGACCAGCATATCTCTGGCTACTGCATTCAGTCTTTTATCCACCGCATGCTTCTGAATTGACAGAGAACTGCTCAATGTTGGTTGCGGCTACGACTAATGCTTGTAATATTCATTTGTAAAACGAATCGTACGTTCGGAACTTCTGTCGTAGCCTCAGTAGATTTGACTTTCTGTTATTCACATCCTATCCACTTTATATTTGTAAAGATAAAAAAAATCGCATGTCATTGATAAGTACATAAATTGATGATGTGAACAACAACATTCATGACTTCAATTATATCTAAAAAAACATCTCTAAGAAAGTTTATAAATAAAAAAATGTCTTGAAAATGAAAAGTTTAACAAGGAAAATAGGACAATGTCCTAAACACTTAAGTAATAAAAATAAAGAAAATGTAACAATAGATTTCTGCCAATAAAATAAGGTTAGTTTGTAGATTACTCATATAAAATAGCATATTTAAAAAAATAATATATTGCTCCAGAAGCTCTGACTTTGAGATATATCTACTAGATCAAGATCCTACCATACAAAAAAAACGTATTGTAATCTCTCGCTGAGATATTTTTAAACCTTGATATATTTACGTCCAAGATCAGAAATGCTATCTCACATCCCAAACCTTAACCTTAAAAACTTGATATTCGTTTATCCGGTTCCTTAATTATCACAAAAACAAAGAGCCCTGCTTTCGGTTACGGGGAATGCTTTGAAGATAAAAAGGAAAACAAAAATATCGTACCCAAATATCAGCCTTTGTCGAAATCACTTTACCACTGTACATATCCACCATCTCAGGAGATCTATAACTCAACGTTGTATAACGTTTGATTTCTTCTTCTACAGCAGCAGCTCCTTTTTCAGATGGATTCAACACTCTAGCTGTAGCGGATCCAAAGTCACAAATTACATAGTTACCATTTTCGCCTACCAAAATATTCTCTACCTGCAATTGAAACATCTGGTGCAATAATCAGTTACATGATGGCACATTAGTAAATTTCTCGAGCAAATTTCGAAAATATATAGTTCACCACTTCGATCACCAGATTTGACAACCGTTGAATTCTTAAAGTTTCACAGGTTGGCAAAATTTTGGTAAAACTTCATCAAAGCCCCCAATTTTCGGATATCTTGAATGAATATGAATATAGGCAAAAATCACTCATCAATAGATGGCGCTGCTAATTTCCGAATTGACAAATTGAGTAGTGAATAACAAAGTTTCGACATTAGGCATATAAGTATTTAAAGCATTAAACAAAATAGTTTGTTGAATGAAAGTTGTGTTTTGTGATAGATACATAACTTAAAATATTTAAAAAGATGAACACATGAAATTATACCTAGTATATTTTTAATAAATGGAATTTCTGAGTTTTGTATAGTATGTCGACAGTATCTGAAAAGTAAAAATGTTGATTTCGGATATTTTGATGATCGTATGTAGTACTAATTATGTGAGGCCTATAAACTAAGAAACCGTTTTCAAAGGTAAACATGTAATTTTATTATGTGGCTTAGATGCAATTTAAGGAGTATTAAAGAGCCACACATGCACCAACAAAATAAAAGTTTCCAGACCATTTTTAAGGAGTATTTACTAGATGGGTATATTTTTTTAATAGTTACATTATACATATTCGTAGGTATACATAAACAGTACCCACTTTTTATGAACAGTCCAAAAGAAACCTTTTCCGTATGGGGGACGAGACTGTAGAGAAGTTTTTTAGGAACACAGAAAACATATAAAACAATTATATTGTATGCAAGTTGTACAGGGTTGTTGTCAAGGTTCACGTTATTTGTTTTATAAATTAATAAAAGAAATGAAATTAGCTCTGTTTTATTTTGAAATTTAACCTGTAGTTTTTTCAACATTTAGAGATAATTTAAGATTTTTGAAGTAGACATTTGCTTTTGAATGCGTTTTCTCAGACACGTGTATAAGAGAGCTCATATCATTACTTACTGATAGTAGGGTTGTGTCATCAGCATATCCAATATATCTAGATTCAAGTAACTCTGAAATATCATTTATATAAAGAATTAATAGTATTGGGCCTAAAATTGATCCTTGAGGGACTCCATAATTAAGTGGCTTAAGAGATGACTTCTGACCATTTACTTCTACACATTGATATCTGTTTGATATGTAGTCTTTTATGAAATACAAAGCTCGTCCCCTGACACCATACATCTCTAATTTTAATGTCATTTCAGACACAATCAAAGGCCTTGGATAAATCTATGAATGATGCTACTGACATGTTTCCTTTTTCAAGTTCATTCGTTATCGATATTATTATGGTTGTTAATGCCTCTATAGTCGACTTACCTTTCCTATAACCGTATTGATCTGGATTTATCAAATTTTTTCTTTCAAAGTACTCCATTAATCGGATCTTGTAAGCTAATTCTAGCAATTTAGCTAGTATAGGGATTATAGATATAGGTCTGTAATTTTCGACCAAATTTTTAGTTCCTTTATCGAAAATAATAATAATAGTACTTTATTCTGTAAAAAGAATATTACAGCAAGCGTCAAAATACAGTAATACGAAATCAAATATAAATAACAATACAACTTATTGTATTTTGTCACGACACATACACGCATATAAGTATATATAAACATAAAAAAAATATATATATATATATATATATATATATATATATATAAGTAACAAATGAACAATCACAAACAAACAAAAATATATATATAAGTAACAAATGAGCAATCAGTAAAGTGTCAATGTTCTAGAAACTCTGTCAGAGAGTAAAACACTTCTGTGGTCAACAAGTTTTTTACCCAACTGGAGAACTCCTTAAAATTTTTATTCCTTATCTCGAGAGGAATTTTATTATACAATTTTGGACCCCAGTAGTCCACTCCCTGCTGAGTTATATTCAGTCGGTGATGCGGAATTTGTAGCTGTGCCCTGTTTCTTGTGTTATAGTGGTGATTTTCAAGATTTGGACTAAATTTATCTTTATGTGAATGCACATACTTAAGGCAACTGAGTATATATAAGCTTGGCATAGTGAGAATACCTTGTTCTTTGAAGGCATCTCTGCAGCTCTCTCTATAATTCATGCCACATAATGTTCTGATGGCTTTCTTTTGTAGGATGAAGACTTTCTGAGCGTCAGATGATGTTCCCCATAGTAGTATTCCATATGCTGCGACGCTATGAAAATTTGAGTAATATGCTATTTTTGCGGATTGGTTGGTGGATACGTTTTTTAGTATTCTAATGGTGCAAATAGCTGCGGCAAGTTTTTTGCAGAGCTCTTCAATATGGCCTTTCCAATTTAATTTACTGTCTAATGTTAAGCCTAAGAATTTCAACGATAACCTCTCCGTTTCTCTTTTTGTAGATAAAATTATATTTTGCGTTTTTTCTCTGTTTAAAGCTAATGAGTTCGCCATGAGCCAGATATTTGCTTCGTGCAATATATTTTGTGATAGGGTTGTTAACTGTTTTATTTTTCCCTTTTGTTATGAATGTTGTATCATCGGCATATAAACAAGCCCCATAACTCTTAACATTAGAGAGTAAGTCGTTGATATATATTATGAATAGTACTGGCCCCAACACAGAGCCTTGTGGCACACCTCGGGTTAGTAGCTTTGGGTTCGATCTTTTATCATTCCACCATACTGTTTGATATCGATCTGATAAATAGGATTCGAACAATTTATGTGGAGTTCCTCTCACGCCATAATAGTGTAGTTTACTGAGTAAAACTTTATGGTCAACCGTATCGAAAGCTTTACTTAAGTCACAGCAGATTATTTCTGTTTCTTCTTGTCTGTCGAGAGCCTCTGTTATTTTTTCTACTGCTTCTATCAGGGCAGTGGTAGTTGATTTCCCTTTACGATACCCATGTTGACTGCTATGTAATATATTAAATTTCTCAAAAAATGTTATCAGTCTTTTTTTAAAATAATTTCAAATATTTTTGAAATGACTGGTAGGATAGAGATAAATCATTGGGAAATATTCCCTCTTGAATACACTTATTTATTATTATTGTAATTGGTGTTACCAGAGCATCTCCAATTTTCTTTAAAATGTAAGTTGATATACCATGTATATCTTCTGTTTTTTTTAGTCTTGATGTTCTGTATAACATTTCTAATCTCGTTTTCATCCACTTCTTCCAAATATATAGACCAAGAGTTGGATATTATTTGATTTCTTAATAGCTCAATAGGAGTTACTTTGGATATTTTTAGATTATCAGGATATATTCCATTTTCAAAACAACTATTTATAAAATAAACAATTTGAGTCAGTAGTTCTTCTTTTGCTAATTTCAGTGAGTCACTATTCAATCCATAGTAATCTCTGGATTTTTGACGAACTTAGTAAGTCTATTAGGTGTGTACAGACGACCCTGTGGGGAGGGGTTTTAGTCAGTAAGAGTCTGACACTGACCCAACTCAGGTTGGGAGCCCATGAGGGTTTCCCCTCCTCGTCAAAAAAAAAAAAAAGTCTATTAGGTTTGCGATCTCAGTAACTGGTGATAAGTAGAACGAAAAAGTCACCGGGTTTTTCCGTAATGATTCAAGATATTCCGCATTGTCTTGATTAATATTATTTATAATTTTGTCCGCAATGTTTACAAAAAATATATTTAAGTCTTCAGGTGAGATCTCCGAATCACAATTGTTTTTGGATTTATTCCGATTTATGATAAACCAGGCTGTTTTTTGTTTATTATTTGAGTTTAATGTTTGTCGAGTATTGTGATTTATTGTTTCTAATTTTAATGCCTTTTTGTACTCTTCCTTGTATTTTTTTAAAGGTTCTTTGAAGTTTTGATATTTTTTACTCATACAATAGGACATCTGCACGTTTTTCAAGGTCGTTACTTGGAGGGAAAACAAGTAGCACATAACTTCACTTTAGTTAGTTGACTGCTTGAGGGTAAAACAAATGAAGGATCCTAACTTCAAAATGTTTAGCTCTGGCTTGTAATGTCTGAGATTACATTAAAGTAGGGTTATGTGTTATTTGTTTTCCCTCCATGCACCAACTTGAATAATGTGACATCACATGCCCTGTGTCCACAGCAAAACGGTATTATAAGTGTAAATGACAAAATTTGGAACGTCATATTTTTTTTATTCTCATAAAATTTTTCGATCTCTAGCACAAAAGACAGTTTTCCTAACGGGATTTTTATTTTTAAGCTGTAACAAGCATCCTCTATAAATTCATGAAAGTCAAACATTAGGTTTTGGATGAAGCAACAGAACACAGAAAATTGTGTTTAAATTTTTTTTAAATATGTCGATTACACTTATACTGCTTTGCCATGTAAACAATGTGTAAGTAAATGTGTAAATGTAAATGAAAATCTATGGGAAGGTTCATAAATTACCTGTTAGTAATGATACAAACTAAAACAGAATTTTGCTTGATTTTCTCTTTAATACATAATTTTTAATTTTCAGTGGAATCAAAAGAGATGCTCCTGCTTTGTAAATTCAGCCATCTTGATTTTTTGCTAAGTTTGTGCTGGTCATGCCAGTACAAAACTGTCAGATGTGACTAATCAAAATAAATTTTAATGTCAAATATCCAAATTACATAGTTAACAATTCAAATTATCAACTAAATTTCACCTGTGTAGTGTGACAAAATTATAATGTGAAAATATGTATGATAAAAACACTCAATCCAACGAGAAATATTTCTCAACATGTCCTGGAAAGCAACACCACACCAAGCACAGAGATTGCAAGGAATATCAATGTTTCTGCAACAAGCTCTTCGATTTCGTGCATAGTGAAGGTAACAATCAATATTTAGTGACAAACAAATTTGCTAACAGAAAGACTAAACGGTGATTGATCTAAGCATTATTTTATTAAGGGCAAATCCACTGTGAGGCAAAACCCTTGTGTTACTACTAACAAAGACATTTATTTCAACAGGGTTGGCCATGTCAAAATGTGATGTTCAATGCACCAGTAAGCAGAGAAAAAATTACATTGATTCCGTAGAAAAAGCCACTCAAATGAACAAGAAAGATATTTATGATGGGTGCATTCTAGAAGGTTTACTAAACACAAATACCGATCTTAATAAAACTTATGTTAAAGTAGACAACTCAGAGAGCATAATAAGTAACTACGAATCTCTAACAGATATAAAGAAAATACTGGTTACAACAAATAATAAACTTGATTTGATCCTGAAGAAGTTATCGGAAAGATATAGCCTCAAACATAAAGAGCAAATCAAACAACAAAAATTGAAATCTAACAAATTAAAGTCAAAGACTACTTCGTCATTAATGATACCATCACAAAACGGATTAATTGACTTGCCAAATTTAATGCAAATACAATCGAACTGTGAAAGTACCACACGTATTGCTAAATTAAAGCCAAAACAGTGCCCTAGCGCACATTCATTTTATCTTGCACCGTACAACTCGTGCTGCATGTATGGCACAAATATGAACTGCTTCAAGAAATTCGGAACAAAATGTTTAGAAAAAAGCCCTAGTAATGTTTGGAATCCTTTCATATTCATGGCTACCAATATAGACGCGAGACAAATTAGGCTTGAAAATGGCGGAGACAAAACACCACACAATAATTATGACAGAAGTAGTAGTCTGGAAATGATGGATAAAGTTCCTTTCAATTACCACGCAAGTATAGAGCAACTAATTGGTGATCAGGATTAAGTAAAAATGTTTAGTGGAAAATGCAAGTCCTATTGTTGTTTTGTACATTTTGTACTTTATGTATAGAAAAATAAAAATCTCTATTGACAAACTTTTTTCCACCTCCGGTAGCATGGAAGCACTACTCCCCAATTAAACCATGATGCAAAGAGTAATATACGTGACATAACTCAGGGTATGCTTCAAAGATCTGTTTTAGGTCCTCCGCTATTTAATATAGTTATAGGCCAATGATCTGATAGCATATCTAAGTGAAATACTAAATGTCCATCAAAGAATTAGTAAAAAACTATTACAATTTCTTTTTTAAATGGATAAGAGGAAGTGATGCAGATGCGTCCTTAGATTTGGTCCGTATTTCGTTTTGTCAATATTTAAGATTAGTGTATTTTATCCTATCCTCTAGATTGTCAAAATAAACAGAATAGACTGAATTATTTTAGAGGGTAAAATTAGTTTCAAAAGTCAATAGTTGCCAACCACATTAATTTATTTATTTATTTATTTACATACACAAACCCAACAGAATTTACATTCGATACTGTTCATAGAGTGATTTATATACAATTAAAAAAAATCGGCAGCTACTGGAAGCGACTGGAACCTCCCCACTCGGTGGATCTTTGAAGCCGAAAAGAGCATTAAATTGTGTGACAAAACGGCACTAAACTGGGGCACTAAAAAAACCCTCAACTTAATGAATTTACAATCATCTATGCGAGTTATTACCTACATTATCGCACGTTGAATAATATACTATTAGGATATTAACAACTTTAACATCACTTGAACGTCTAAGAAAGTCTAGTTATCTTAAATACTACAGATTTGTAAAGCAACAATTTGAAAATTGGTAAAGTGATAATCTATAATAAATTCACCAACGAAGGTACAGAAAGCATATGATATTGTTATATCTACCTTTAAAGTTTGTGACAATCCACTAAAAGTTACAAATATGCCGAAGTTTTATTAACATGACATGACACCAACGTTATCGGATGACAAACGATGACAATGACAATCGTCAAAATTTGCTCATTGCAATCCGATCGCTCGCGGCTGTCTTTGTTAAATGAAACATTAGCATTTCAGTAATTTTACTAGTATCATGCGAAATGTGATCTATGCCATATTTGCTTTGTTTTTAATTTTTTTCACGGAAACCAAATCGAAAGGGTGGAAGTGTGATATATCGTTGAAATCAGAATTTTAACTGCTTTTCAATGGCTCCATTGCAAATTGAAAGTAATTATAAAATAAACAACTTGTTGCGTCAAAATGGCACTTAACGTAATCCGATCTCAACCAAAACCTTTTCAGATCTTCTGGGGCACTAAAGAAACGCACACGCAAAGTATGATTCAAATCCGTTCAGTAGTTTCGGCGCTATCGTGCTAACACACATACACACATACACACACACACACATTTTTCAAAAATCACTTTTTTGGGTTCCTAGGACCTCAAAACGTAAAGATTTGATGTTATCTCAATTTTCGTTTTTGTACCAATTTTAGTAACCTCTCACAATTTTATTGTGGAGAGGTTAATAATACTGAACATTTTCGAACATAATTAAATGGCCCGAAGGAAATAAACTCAACTTGAACAAAAATAATGTTATTCGCTTTGCAAAGAAATAGAAATTTGTCTCGCCGGCAGTGATATATCTAAATCGGTTCAAGTCCTAAGATTTACCTTCGACAGGCATTTACAACGGAAAGTTTTATTAACTATGTATTAAATTATCACAATGTTTGATAAAGTTTATGTCTGTGCATTATAGCAAGGAGGTTCTTTTGAGTCTCACTATACAAATTTTCACTACCATCTGAGATACAATGTGTCCACGGCAAAGCAGTATTATAGGCATAAATTGTAAATGACAATTTTTTTTGGATTACAAACACAATTTATTTTTGTATTCTGCTCTTGCTTCACCCAAAAAACTATTTTTAGTATATTAGACTATAAAAAATTTATAGAGAGAGCTGGTAAACGGCTTAAAAATAAAAATCGCATCAAGTGAAGTGCATTTTCTGCGCAAAATATTGAAAAATTTAATTATAAAAACTTGCTCAGGATTAAAAACTACGACGTAGCAAATTAGAGAACTAAATATATAATACCGCTTTGCCGTGGACACATTGTATGACATCATAAACCAGGAAAATTGTTTGCATATAAATTGCATATCCATACTACAAAAGTGTGCCTTAAAAATTATTTCTGGACTAGGCTTTCATAAGTTACTGCAGTACATTTAAAAATTTCAAATAATTTGTATATTTCTACAGTTTGCATAATACAGATTCGGCACAAGTAGATTTATATATTTTGAAGTAAATGAGTGCGAGAAAGAAAACAAAAATCGCTTACGTGAAAGCGAGACAGATGACTGCTATATTAGTGGGGCACAAATGAAACTTTCTTGACCTCCTACCCCACCATGATCGCATTCACTATACCATTTGCTACGACAATACCCATGCCCTGCATTCATACACGACAAGGTGTTAACAATAATTCATGAATTGTGAAGCACAGAGTGCTGGGAGAAATATATCTGACTTTCTGTTCCTAATTTATGGTGTTTTCGTCCTCGCACTCGTTTACTTCAGAACTACTTTTGCCGAATCTGTATGTTTACAATAATAAGAACAAATTTCTTGTTAATCAAACGTAATTTCTACCAAACTAGATTAAGATATTCCTATCAACTTCATTGGAGAGCACTTAATTCGATTAAAAAATAATCAATTTACATAAACATACATACTTATTCACTTTCATGATTATGAGTAACTTCAGGCACAAATTACGAAAATAAACTTCTCCACAAATGATAATTTTCTAGCACATGATTACAAACACCTTATTCTCGAACACATTTTGAAGATATACTTAAAATTTAGTACCGATTATGTCACAACACGTGTTTGACTTTCATCAATTTAATATAAGACGTATAATTCTAATAATCTCTGTTATAAAAAATGTTATAACCCTAAACTAATAAACTGGAAATTTCGTAAATTTATTCTAAAAAAAGTTTTATAGGACCTGCTAATTTTAATACTCTTAATAAAATAAAAGTAGCAGGCTTGTAAATATTATTTTTTGCTTTTCCAGAAGAGTATATGCATTTATCAGGCATTTTCCTGAAATGTTTGTAAATCTGTCTGTCTGTCTATCTATATGTCCAGCCATCACAGGGTGTCTAGCAAATCTTAACCTAGAAATTCCCGTATATTTCCCGCATATTCCCGGTAGTTTCTAGAAAATTCCCGTAATTTTTTTTCATCACAATATTAAAATATATTGAAAAATCCTTCACGAGTCAAGCATTACAAAACTTTTTTCTCTACTGATTTTTCCAGAAGAAGCATACCTGTGAGGTTTTCCAGAACAGCACATAAAAATAGCAAAAACCGAAAAAGAAAATCACTAAAAAATGTTTTCCTAAAAAATCTGAAAAAAAAAAGATAATAATAGAGAACACTGGATTGTAAACAATTTCCATCTCTATTATTTTTTTTTAATTCATATTTTTCGAGATACGAGCGGTTCTTGATGAAAAAAAATTATAATTATTTCACGCACAAATGCTCATATCTAGGAAAATATGCATTTTTAAAAAAAATTACTACAGACGAAAATTGTTTCAAATTAAGTGTTAAGTACTATTGTGAATTTATGCAGATTTTTAAGAAAATGTCTTTCAGTGATTTTCTTTATCAAAGTTGTTACTATTTTATAGGGTTTTCTGGGAAAATTTTGCAGGTATGCCTTCTATAGAAAAACCGATAATGAAAAAAAGTTTTGTATTTTAAAAATATACTTATAGTCCAAGTAAGGACTTCTCTACACTCAAAAAACGCAACAAAAACTTTAAGACATAATAATATCGCCGCGGGCCATGGCGCCAAGCCTGTCATCAAACGAACTGACGCACATTAAAAACCTTAAATATAATAATAATAATAACATAATATAACCGGTATTTTAATGAGGTCATAAAGTTTTTGTTGCGTTTTTTATTGGCCAGGAACTGTTTACTTCAACTATATATGAATTTTTTCTAATTTTTTATATAATATTATGGTTTCCCCTCTCCCTCTTTTGGAAATTTAAGATCAATATATCTCCGAAACTACACTTTTTTCCAAAAATTTAACAAGAGTAAAAAGTCATTAGTTTTTATCAAAAAACACGGAAATTTTATTATTTTATTTTGCTCGTCTTTTGAAAGTTAACAAATCAACAACATAATAATTGTTTATAACAATTTCTTAACAAGAGTGGCAAAATTGAAGTTAGTGACTTTTTTCTAAACAATAACACAAACACAATACAGAAAGTTTCATGAAAAACCAACAACTTATCCAAAGTTCCAAGTGAAATGCTAATTCAAGTGTACCTTCTAATGTGTACCGTCACATTAATCGCACAATTCTTAGTAAAAAAGTGATAAGGTTTAGGTTGTATGTGCCTAAAATTGATATTTTGTGAGAAAGTTTTAAATTTTTATTTATTTTACACGTTTTTATTTCAATAACACAGGAATACAAAAAGCTAAACAATACCAAAAATGTTATTGCCTATTTTCTTCCAAATATTTCAAAAGTTTTAACAATTTAATAATAGGTTTTTTGAAAAATTAAATTTTTCGATTTTAAATTTATTATTTGGAAAAAATAACGTCATTTCCGTGCAAACTGGAAGTGATATTTAAAATTTTATATGTATGTTTTTACTTCCCTTTTATAGCCAATTAAAATTACGCAAACGGGCAAATTCTGAATTATTTTTAATAATCTTTTTCAGCCATAACATTTATTATTGTCTATTTCTAAACAGGATTGGATTTCTCAGAAAAAACTAAGTCAGACTGGATTTCCAACCAAAAATTTATATAAAAAATTACAGACAATATCAAGCGTAACACATAAACTGGAACACACTGTATATTTGTTTACTGTTTAGCGCGTATTGTCGGCAAAATATAATATTGCATTTTTATTCTTTGATTTTATCTATCTATCTATATCTTCAGTTTACTATGCTATGCAAGTTACTAACCCTCGCTTTGTAAAAAATCAAAAAGTTCTATTTACAACTTACTTTTAATTAAACTGCCCCCATTTATGGAAGCGGCAGATCTATAATCGACATTATCAATTAAAAATTATGACTACTTACCAAGTACACTTTTGAGAAAAACTCTTAATAAGGCACACTTTCGATTCTAGTTTATTCAAAAACGAAAAAAAAGAAATTGTGGTTGCATTTATACTATTATAAGATTTTTTTATTGATTTTCTACAATGCCAAAAATAAAAATATCGTGTATTATTGTCAGCCTAGCCAGAGTCCTTTGGGACAAAACGGAGCAGTCATAAAAATGATGATTTTTTTTTTTAAGTACATGTTTGCTGAAAGCATCAGTGTCCTACCTCTGAAATTTAAAATGTTCTTATATTTATCAATACATCAGACAAATACTACACAAAATACTCTCACTGTCCCCTTATAAAATTATAGAATTTAATGAGACGCTACTGTGAAGTTTATGGCATTAGAGTGCACCCTGAAAATATTCACAGACTATATAAACCATTTTAATAAATATATAAATATAACACCACAGGTAATTACGACCCCCTTTATCCCGGAAGGCTCTAGAAGAGCCTTGTGTGGGAGGGGGCTACACATTTAGAGACAAGGGGGACACACCCAATATCCGTGTATAGTGGAAAAAATCCCTCTCACAGTATTTTCCACTGCCACGACCAGGGATCGAACCCGGAAATTTTGGGTGAGAGGCAAGTGCGCTCACCTCTCGACCACCAGTCGTAATTCCGTAATTAGGGACAATAAGACCAATTGTGAGTTCCAAATCACTTGAACACATAAGGTTGATGCGGATAGGTAACTAACTGCCTAACGTTTTAAAATTTCATCGCAGCAATTTTTTTAACGGTTTCATTTACAGAATCGGATGTAAGTACTCTTTTTTCTGTGGTTTTTAAGGAGGTGGAGATTATTAATGCAAATTTATATCTCCAAAATTTCGTGTTTTTTTCAAGGGTAGAGCCCAAATTTCCCGCATTTTGAAGGGCACTATAAAAATCCCGTATAATTCCCGGTTTTCCCTACATCAGACACGTTTCTTATAAGCATAACAGAAGAAGCAAAAATTCGGTTTTATTGAAATTTGGACAGTAAGTTAATGTTAGCTACAGGAAGAATATTATTTTTGAAAAAACTGTCAGTAAATCTAAATCTGGAAAAAGCAAAATTAAAAAAAAATAGACATTTAAAGTGTTGGGTACTTGAGACAAAATTATTGCTGTGTACCATTGGGTTTCGTCAATATCCTATAGATAGAATATCCTCCTGGTTTGACAGTGAGTTGAAACAAAATGCTATAAATAAGCCTGCAGCTCATGGGCAATGTAAAATCATTAGAAATGTAGATAATTATATATTTTAGTTACTTGCAATAGCAATTTGTAAAGAACAAGCATCCATCTGCTACAGAAACTATATTAATGAAGTATAAAATAGTGTATTAAATGACTCAAGAGCTTTTTGGGACTATGTACGTGATAGAAATAAGAGAGATTTTTTTTCTAATAACACCACATAGGTAATACTCTGCATTATCTCGTTGAAATAGCCGAAGATGTAAAATTTATAGCTAATTCATTTGCAATGCACATTGCGTCAGTTTACAATGATTTCCAAAATGTAAAAAGAAATGGTGATATTGATATTCAGGATATTGCTCATAATGTTAATATCAATAGTTTATATATAGGAATAACTGAGGTTGTAAACAAATTGATTAACATTAACTCTAAAAAGGGTCCAGAACCTGATAACATTTCAACTCGTTTTTTATTGTCTTGTGCTTTTATTTAATAAATCCCTATCAGTGGGATTATTTCCAAATATCTGGAAAAAAATGATATATTGTTCCTAATTACAAAAAGGCTGGTGACAGGGGAATGATTATCAATTATCGGCCTATTACTAGAATTTCACATATACCTAAAATATTTGAATCACTTGTGAACGATTTCACAAGTGATTCAACATGGATTCTTTCAAGGCAGATCGTTAACAACAAATCTGTTAATATATGAAAATTTTATCATCAATTCTTTGGAGAAGGGCTATTGTGTGGATTCAATTTACACAGACTTCTCCAAGGCATTTGATAAAGTAGATCAGACATTGCTTTTACATGAATTGGCGAAATGCATTCATGGCAGCCCTTTTTTATGGTTAAAATCATATTCAAATTGTTGTTTGAACAGTAAAAATCAATAACTATTACTCTAATGAAATTCAGGTCAGATCAGGTGTTCCTCAAGGGGCGCACCTGGCTCCTTTGCTGTTCAATATCTTTTACTAACGATGTAGTAGAATGGTCTTTACACAGTCAAATACTAATGTACGCAGATGACCTCAAAAATTAAAGATCCCAGTTCTACGGTTGAACTACAAAATGATATTACTAGATTTGAGAATTGGTGGAAGCATAAAAAGTTTATGGTTAATATTACAAAATGTAAATATATTTAGTTCAGTAAAATGATATCTCTAAACTCTTATGAATGATATACTAATTGAAAATGTTGGAGTAATACGTGATCTAGGGATATATTTTGATGTCAAGTTGATGTTCATACATCATATCGATTTAATAAGTACTAAATCACTAAAGGTTCTTGGTTTTATTAAAATACACAGGTACTAAAGAATCCAATAACATAGCTGCCATAAAATCATTATATATTTCATTAGTTAGATTCCATTTAAAAAATAGTTCAGTTATATGGTCTCCATACTGGGTGTTAGAAAAGTATGGGAACGGTGGAAAATCTCGAACAGTTTGCATCAAATCGAAAAATAAAAAAATACGTGTCAAAAATTTTTCAAAAAACTATCTACTGATACCAAAATGACCTCCCCACCCACCACCTGTGGATGGGGCGAGGGGAAACTTTAAAATTTCAAATGGAAACCCCTATTTTTTATTGCGGAATCGGATTCTACGGCAAAAAATACGTAAATTTTATTCCGGACATTTTTTTCGATTCTTGCATGGTGTCGCTGTAATCACAAAAAATGAAAAGAAAACATTACTGTTTCAAGAGTAGCGTCTTGTGCCCATAAAAAACCTCCAATTCAAAAACTGAAAAACACGTATTTGCTATTTTTACGAAATCTATCCAATGACATTGGATTCGACTCTCCCACCCCTAACCCAGTGGGTGGGGCGGGGGTAACTATGAAATTTGTAATGAAAATCCCTATTTTTTATAGAGGATTTGGATTCTACGGCCAAAAATACGTGAATTTTATATCGGGCATTTTCTTCGATTCTCGCAAGGTGTCGCTGCAATCGCAAAAAATTGAATGGAAACATGAAAGTTTTGAACGCATATTTAAAAAAATACGAAAAGTAAAACTACTGATCTCAAAGTGAATGATTTCCCGAGCTGTCTTGAGAACAGTGATTTTACACGGTCGTGCGGAAATTACAACAACTATTAACATTCTGTAAATTTATTAGCAGCTAGTAATTTTCAATTTGCATTTTTTACAGGGCAATAAAAAACTCACAGTGATTTTACCTCTTAATTCAGCCACTTCAGACAAGTTCTTGATCCTAGCCAGTGAAGGCAAGGAGGTAACTCAGCCATTTAAGGCAAGGTGAGGATTTCGGCCAGTTGAGGCAATTAGTTTCCAGCTTAACTGTTACACTAGCAGGTTTTAATTTCAAGATTATAGCAGGTGTTCAAAATTGTGCCCATTGACTTCTTGGCATTGTCCGAGACGAACGTAAAAATTTTCAATAGCACTTCTTATCATTTGAAGTGGTATTTCTGCAAAAATGTTTATTATGCGTTGTCTCAGCTCTTCCAAATTACGAGGTTTAGTGAAATAAACCTTACCCTTCATGTAGCCCCAAACAAAATAAATAATCAAGTGGCGCGAGGTCGGGAGATCTTGCTGGCCATTCAATAGTTCCTCTTCGGCCTATCCATCGATTTTCGAAAGTACCATTCAAATAGTCCCTAACAATATCCTGATAGTGTGGAGGAGCCCCATCTTGCTGGAACCAAACATTATCGAACTCATCACCAGCAATCTCTTGTATTGCGGGAACTATTTGATTTGTCAACATTTCCAGGTATTTTTCTCCATTCAAATTTCCATCTATGAATAACGGTGCTATGATTCGATCCCTGAAAACTCCTGCCCACACATTTAATTTTTGTGGATACTCCTTGTGTGTTTCAAGCATCCAGTGAGGGTTTTCGTCACTCCAATATCTGAAATTATGGCGATTAACTTTTCCACTGAGTTCGAAAGTTGCTTCATCTGAGAAGACAAGTAGAGATGACAAAAAATTTGGGTTTTGGTTACTCCTTTCCATCATTAATTCACTATATTCAAGTCGCCGATCAAAATCATCTTCATTTAACTCTCTTGGTGAAGGTGAATTTTGTAAGGATGAAATTTCAAAAGTTTCAAATTCTTATGAACTGAAAATGCACTCGTGTCAAGCTGTTGACTGGCTTTTCTGATTGATAACCTTCGATTTTCAACAAATGCCTGGGCCACTTCCATTTGTCGAGCTTCCGATGTTTCAGATTTTGGTCTTCCAGATTTTGGGCGATTTTTATTTGTCCTTGTGTCTAGGAATCGTTTGATGGTACGGGACACAGTAGATTTCGAAATTCCCACTTGATCTACATGGAAAGTTTCGGTGAATAAAATCACAACTTCATCATAGGACCTTTCTTTATCGCCCCACTCTCGCATCATTAAAAGATAAACTCTCTCTTCCTGTTAAAGTAGTCATTATGCAGAAGAAAACGCGAGAACTAATGAAAAATGAAATAACTTTTCCCGTACAAAAGTGCGCTCCTGCCTCTACAATAGTTGGAAGGAACCGAACGTTCTCGTAGAAATTTCACAAAACAAATACTGTTATTAAGAACATTTTAAAAAAACATTCATAAAAACCAAGATATCACAGATATTGTTTTTTAAACTGAATGTTTTTTTGTCAACACGAGTAGCTAGAGTTTGAAAATATTTACAAACTTATGGACGCTTAAGGTTTATTTCAATTTTGTGCGATTGCAGCGACACCTTGCGAGAATCGAAAAAAATGCCCGATATAAAATTCACGTATTTTTGGCCGTAGAATCCGAATCCGCTATAAAAAATAGGGATTTTCAGTACAAATTTCAAAGTTGCCCCCCGCCCCACCCACTGGGTTAGGGGTGGGAGAGTCGAATCCAATATCATTGGATAGATTTTGTTAAAATAACAAATACGTGTTTTTCAGTTTTTGAATTGGACGTTTTTTTATGGGCACAAGACGCTACTCTGGAAACAGTAATGTTTTCTTTTCAATTTTTGCGATTACAGCGACACCATGCAAGAATCGAAAAAAATGTCCGGAATAAAATTTACGTATTTTTTGCCATAGAATCCGGTTCCGCAATAAAAAATAGGGATTTCCATTTGAAATTTTAAAGTTTCCCCTCGCCCCACCCACAGGGTGGTGGGTGGGGAGGTAATTTTGGTATCAGTAGATAGTTTTTTGAAAAATTTTTGACACGTATTTTTTAATTTTTCGATTTGATGCAAATTGTTCGAAATTTTCCACCGTTCCATACTTTTCTAACACCCGGTATAATACCATATATATCTTGATAAGATCATCACACTAGTTTTCTAATTATTGGTAAGTAAAATTTAAAATGTAGCAATAGTCTCCCTCCTATGTAATACAGCAGAGTAAAAATACAAATAGATGTAGATGCGCAAATATGTATTTTATTGATTTGTCTCTAATATCCCTAAAAGACAATTAGAATCCCGGAAACTCCTACAAATGATACTTTATTAAAATCTATGATGCATTCTTACCTTTAAATCACGATGAATAATTGGAGTCTTACAATGGTGTAATCGGGAAACTGCTTCGCATATATCACAGAATATAGTTAAAACTTCTACTTCGGTAAAATTTGCTTTACCTCGAGCCTTCATTAATCCAAATACATTTTCTGGGCAATAAGGCATCAACAATAAGACTTCATAAACTCCTCCACCCGTCGCTGTTAAGCTCGAGTCCACATAACCAATTATATTTTTATGACCACTTAGACTACTCTAAAACAGGATATTAACATTGGACAATCAACGGTAGCACTATGAGCCCTATAATGACTTACAGCAATTTGAATTTCACGTTTGGCAACATTAAGGTCTTGTTCATTGTTGACATACATTCGCTTAAGAGCATAGCGACTGCCATTATTTGCCCGTACTAAATACACTATTGCAAAACCACCTGCAGAAAAAAGAAATCACTTTCATTGTGAAAGAATTAACAATTACTATTACCAGTTAATTGCATATCTGAATGTGCTACCTTAAAGTAAATATGGAGTGATGCAGTTAGATAAAGTGTACCACCCCCTTTCACTGACAAAATAAATTAAAAGTCTTACCTTCTGCTAAAATATCCTCAACTGTAACTGTTTGTCGCCCAACGGTAAACGCTTTTCCTATGTAATTATTTCCTTCCCTTGATGTATTGTCGATTTTAGTTTCAATTTTAGAAAACAATTTTTTCATTGTGGTCGTCTGGTTAGTGGAAAGTTGTGACACATTGAGTTATTGCAGTTTGATTGTTAACACCGTAATTTATTAATAAAATCGAACATTCTATTTTAAATGGGACTCGATTATTTTAACAGCAAATTAACTATTCTCAATTAAATAATATTTGTCTGCATATTAGTGACGTTTAATACGGTTTAATAGGTGAAGAAAAAGACAGCAAAATGACAACTGACAGAGGTAAAAAATTGCCAATACTCTTTTAAAATTAATTTCGACTACTGCTGTATAATATAGTTAGAAAACTATGTATTATTTGAAAAAGTAGTGTTACCTATTTACTGCTTACTATTCATTCACTCAAAAATACATAAAAATGAAAAATTATTCCAAAAAGTGGAATACTTGCGCCATCTTTTAGTGCTAAATTGAAACAACTATAAAGGTCTATTTTGACTATTTTTGACAGGTCAATAAAGACTACATAATTTTTTGCCAACTCAAATATGCCCTTTCAGTTTAATAATCAGGGTTTAGGTGAGTTTAAAGTAGTTTGTGGTAAATAATTCTCACAAAATCATATTTAAGGAAGCGGTATAGTTCCTAGTGCGTCGCCCGCTTTTCTTGGAACAGGAGCTAGAGATCCAAGTGAATTCACTTTGTTTAGTGGAGCTATGAATGATTCCCCGTTAGAATTTAATAAAAATAAAACCTCATCTAGGTCAGCTGAAGATAAAGATGATGCCAGTCAGAGTCCTTCAGACAAACGAACCAGAACAAGTATCCGTAGCAATAGAGACAGAAGAGATACAGAGAAATCTCATGATTCAGATTCAAGTATGTCCAATTCACAAGATGTGGTTCCAATTCCGAATGGCCCCGGTCTAGGACCAGCAAATATGTGGGCTCAACCGATATGTGGTTTGTACTTTAATCTCGATATATGTTTGAATTTAATTTTCACATACCCTTGCAGGTATGGGGTATCCTATGGTAGGAATGAACATGATCATGGATCCAAACATGATGTCGATGAACAATTATGGCATGATGCCTCCAATGATAGCCCCAGATCCCAATATGATGACTCCAGATCCAGCCATGATGATAAATCCAGTGAAAGAAATAATCCACTGCAAATCCTGCACACTCTTTCCTCCAAATCCAAATGCACCCATGCCAACGACACGTGAGAGACCTCCGGGATGCCGGACAGTTTTTGTAGGAGGCTTACCAGAAAACATGACTGAAGATATAATTACTGAAATTTTTGAGAGATGTGGGGAAATTACAACTTTACGGTTGAGCAAAAAAAACTTCTGCCATATCAGATTTGTATATGAGGCGTCAGTTGATGCAGCGATATTTCTCTCTGGTTACAGAGTTAGGATAGGCTCAAATGCTGACACTGCAAACACTGGCCGACTTCATGTGGATTATGCTCAAGTAAGCAAGTACTCACAATATTCGATTATAAGGTGTACTACATGCATTTTTTAGGCTAGGGATGACCAATATGAATGGGAGTGTAGGCAGCGACAGCTACAAAGGGAACAACGCCACCGTGAAAGAATGGAAGAGGAGAGACTGCGGCCTCCGTCACCACCTCCAGTTGTACATTATACAGATCATGAAGCAGCGGCTGTATCTGAGAAGATCAAACAGGATGACTCGTTCACAAAAGCTGTCCAGGTAAAAACTGTTTGATATAGTTTGATAGATTTATCGTTTTCTTTCATGAATTTACGGTGTTGTACTTTATTTCAAATATTTTCATGTTGTAAGCTTAAAATTGTGTCATGGTGTTTTAATCAAAAACTTTTCGTTGTATTGCTGGTTATGCCAAAAGAAAAGTAAAACAACAAATTCCCTATCATCAAATAATCCTTTCTTCGAGTCTTCTGAAGTAAAATGACATTACTAACGATGAAGACAAATAAAACTTCACGCATGTGAAGCGTTCAGAACACGTCCATGGATGAACACCGTTACACAGCCACAATAGTTGTTACATAGTTAAAAAGCCTTGCATTTCATATATACCTATACCAAAATAGTCAAAGGATCCTCATGTCGTTTGTCACATGCCTACTTTGCACTGACGAGAGCCAACAGCTCGAAAATGCAGTCTGCAAGTGGTGTGGGACAACTGGCACGAGAGTTTATTGGCTGGTGTTTGCTGCAATCGAAGCATTAGCGTTTTGTTGGTAATACACAGTTATTACACTTGCATTGTAACTTGTAATTCAGCGCTCGGTGGGGTACATAGCCTGGAGAGTAGCTGTTGGTTGCAGTCTGGTTCCTTAGTAAAATAAGGAAATATTATGTTTTAATATTCTGCCCTCTAAAAGCACATTTGAATCATTTTATGTCGACTTTCAAGTTCTCACAATTGTACCTAATATTATTTTAGTGTTGTTTTTTCTTTAGATTGTAATAACTTGGCTTGAAAGAGGCGATTGTAACAAAAGAAATGCGAATAACTTTTATTCGATGATCCAATCTACAAATTCTCATGTGAGACGGTTGCTCAATGAAAAAACCCAATACGAGGAGGAGCTGAAGAAAGCTAAAGATATAATGAAAGGAAGAATGCAAGGGATATTGTTGCAATGTAAGTACATTTCATTCGTATTTCCTATATGTCAGCAGGTTTTAGTAAGTATTTTCAATTTATTTGGTTTTAGAAATTGATTGGTGTTTGGCTAAAAATAAATATGTCTACAAATGAGCTGATAATATTGTTCTACATGTAGTATTCGCTAGCACAAGTATACGGTGTCAATAATAGTAATTATTTCGGTGTTACGTAAGATATAATTGTTACTTTGTTAGTTATTTTTAACATTGGTGAAAATTTTACTATTACAAAGTGTTTTTGTTAATTATCTTATTTACAGACGTGAATGGGATTTGTTGTGTATATATCATTATCTGAAATGACTTACGCCTTATCGTAAAAGACAACAGTAAAAAATATATTTATCAGCTCGCCAGCACAGAAGAATGCAGCAAACTCAAATTGGCTAATTTCTGTTATCTAACAAGTCCATAAATATGTTTATTATTCATTGTGATTTAGCACACCTGCTGGCTATAAAGTTTAAATGAGGAATTATCATTTTGCTTCATACAACATGTGATAAAAAACATTTAGCATGCAAATTTGGGTGTTATTCCAAGTTAGATTGACTTTTTGATTATCTGTCTCTTAATACCTAATACTTATACTAAAATAATTTCCACACATTCAAAAACAGTGAATATTATGTGTCGTCAACCAAGTTAGCCACCATCAGGATAGATTTTTTAAAATTATTGACAACTGTCATAGTAATAATTTATTGGTGCCAAAATACATGATAATGCTATTACACAAGTCAAAACATGAGTGAAAAGTACAAGATGATAAAATTAAAATTAAACACCTGTAGATATGCACAAGGCAGTAAGAACAATCAATATAAAATATTAAAATAAACCGATAAAAACAAATACATGTAAAGGATAAAAATGAATGGTTATAATAAATAATGAATTGCATACAGTGCCTCCATATTATTAAGTTTAATCAGAGAAATCATTCTCATAAAACTTATCAAAACAGTAGAAGGCTTTAGTTTTTAAGTAGCCTTTGATTTTATTTTTAAATTTCAAAAAGTTTAGGTTTTTTATTGAATGAGGTAGAGTATTATAAAATTGGACAGAATAATAACCTGTTCTGTTTTTTGATCTTGTAAGTCGAAAATAGTTAACATTAATCAAATCTCTACATCTTGTGATATATTCATGAATTTCGCTGAGTTATATATTGTTCATTTTGTTTAAGAGATAGTAAACACTCGAGAATATAAGCACAAAGCATAGTTAATATTTTTAGTTTAATAAAGTGGTCTTTACAATTGTCTCTGTATTTAAGACGTGATAGTATGCGAATGCATCTACGTTGTAAGCCGAAAATGCTGGAAGCATGGGCCGAATGGCTCCAGTTTAAAATTCCATGCAACACATTAGCATGAAAAGTATCACAATAAACTGTGAGTAGGTAGTTAAGGGAAACTGTGTTAACGAGATTACGAAGGAGAAAAATATTTTTGATAGTTTTGTCGATAACTTAATTATGTGTTCTTCCCAAGACAACACAGCGTCTAGATGAACACCTAGTAAGTTTATAGATGTATCGCTTTGTTCAACTGGAACTCGGTTACGTAGCAAGAAAATTAGTGATTGGGTCTTATTGCCAATTTTAATTTTAGCCTATTAATTAAAAACCATTCATCAATATAACTGTTAGTTTCTGTGATCCTTAGTTTTAGTTCCTCATAAGAGAAATTGGTATTTAGTGCAGTGGTATCATCTGCAAACAGTATAAAGTTGGCATTATTAGAATAAGGAAGGTCATTGATGAATATTATGAATAGAATAGGGCGTAATACAGAGCCTTGGGGAACGCCGTGAGTAACTCTTTGTTTTAGGGAAGTACACAGGTTGTAAGTAACATATTGAAATCTATCGGACAAATAGGAATTGATAAGTGCCATATGCTATCAGGATGAAAATTATATAATAATAATTTGTCTATAAAAATTTAATGTGTTGGACAATCAAAATTCTTAGATAGGTCAAAAAACTAGCAGTTGTGTATCTAAGATAATTTGAATAGCATTATTTATGGCAAGAATCGTGAATCGCTTATTCTTAAAGCCGTGCTGACAGTGATTAAAAAGGCTATTAAGTTCAAAGTAATCATTAATATGATTTTTTAATGCTGTTTCACAAATTTTGGCTAATATTGGTACCAGAGAAATTGGCTTATATTTGTTAAAGTCTTTGTATGAACCCTTCTTGTGAATGGGAATAACTCTAAAGAGTTACAGAACATTCAGAAATATATTGTTTCTGATGCACATATTTATCAAGTTTGTTAGAGGGTTTATAATCAAATTCTTTATGCTTTTAATAAGTTTCACGTTGATGTCATATGCATCCCGACTATTACTGTTTTTAAAGTTATTGATTATGTTACGAATTTTAATGTAAGTAATTTTCCTGAATTTAAAGTTTTCAGCACCATTGATCTTTTTAAAACATTCCCGGTGATTCAGATTCGTTTTTGGGAGTTCGCTTAAGATATCATTAGCAATCTCGGTAAAATATGTATTGAAATCATTAGCAGTTAAAGACTCACTATGGTGATGGGTGTTATAACTTTTTATAAAATCCAGAAAGTTGACTGAAAATTGTATGAATTTTTTATATAATTGTCATAGGCATTTTTCTTACCTTTACCGAGTTCAGAGCGATAAAGTGTCTTATACGAGTTGAGCTGATATGTTTGCTATACACTTGAAATCAGCTATGTCAATTACATAAACTATAAATGAGACTGGCCCTAGGATGGATCCCTGAGGAACACCATAACAAAGCTGTCGTAAAGAAGGTATATTGCCATCAACGTAAACATTCTGATACTTTTCAGTAACATCCATACGTCTCTAATTTAATTAGTAATAGGTCATGAGAAGCACAATTAAAAGCATATTGATTGCCGATTGTTGGAGTCTATATGTTGCCCACCTAGCTTCTCTCTCTAAGTAAATATATAGAGGTGGTAAGTCTAGGAGGATTTCCAAAGCAGCCGACGGTGTGGTGCTACCAGTTATTACCAGGCATGCTTGTCTCTGTAAGCCAGAGAGTTTGGCTTTGGCCCACTATTGTAGCCCTTTCGATCACCAAACTATGGAGCCATACGCTATCATTAGTCTAATGACCGTAACGTATATCCAGTATATTTGTTGGGGACCCATACCCCAGGATTTTCCATAAATTCTACGGCATGCCCACAGGGACAGCCTTGCTTTGTGGGTTACCATTTCCAGGTGGGAATTCCAGTTGAGTGATCTATCTAGTAGGGAAGGTGGTTCTAAGTTATCCAGCTTCCTTTTCCTGGTGAAGGGTACTATTACAGTTTTTTTCGGGAGGTTGACAGACATCTGTTCCCTCTCACACCAGATGTGCACTGTATCTAGTAACTTTTGAAGGGTATGAGAGAGTACCTCTTCAGATTTTCCTTTGACCATGATAACTAGGTCGTCTGCATATGCCAGAATTTCGGCTTCCCACAGAGATAAAATGGCCAGCAGATCATCCACAAGTAGTGACCACATAAGGACAGAACCCCACCTTGTGGGCACCCTCTCGCGGCCCTGAAGCTGACCGTTTTCCCCCTGTAAGGTTGTAGTTATGATTCTGTTTTCTAGCATAGCTCGAATCCAGTCAGTTATGGTTAGCTCAATTCCTCTAAGAGCTGCTGCTGTGTATAAGGAATCGGGTAGTGTATTATTGAATGCTCTTCAGTGTCGAGAAAAGCAGCCACTGCAATCTCTTTTTCCTGAAGGGATTGAGTGATTTTCCCCGACTAGGTTATTAAGTGCTAGTTCTGTTGATTTGCCTGGCTGGTAAGCGTACTGGTGAGCATTAAGGGGATGAGTGCTCAGGATGTTTCCCCTGATGTATCCATCCAGCACTTTTTCCAGGCCTTTCAACAGAAATGATGTCAGGTTAGTGGGTCTTAGCGATTTAGGGTCCGGTTCTGTCCGACCCATTTCTGGTATATATACCACTTTAACCGCCGCCCAGCTGTACGGTATATAATTCCACACCAGACTAGCTTTGTAAAGTCTGATGAGGAATGGTAGTAATATCTCCAGTCCATTTTGCAACAGCGCTGGAAAAATACCGTCCTCACTAGGCGATTTGAGTGGTTGGAACACTAACTGGCTATTGATCTTATAGGGAGCACTTAAACTTATTGAATGTATGAATTTGATTGCCTCATTATTTAATCCGTAGTAGTCTCTAGACTTAGAGAAGCTTTATTATGCCAGGCAAAAGACGAAATGCAGTATCCAGAGACATGGTGGTGAAATATGAGTGCTTCATATAAGAAAAACGAATTGGAGGTCCCTTTTTATCTTTGCAGGTAGTCCACGAATTAAAGGATAGTAATGCAAATGACATCATTCGCGATTTGAACTAGATTAATCACTGAAGTGCTTTTTGGCATGTCAACATTTCAACATTATGAGGTGGCATCACTATTCATGACCGGCATTACTGTTGATGACAGAACTTTCTATTGCATTTAAATTCTCAATTAAAGTGAATAGTTTTCATCTATCCATGATATAGAAAAAATTAATCATCTTTTTTAAAAAAAACTTATTCACTGTAATTAAAACGCATATTCCGTTTTTTTTTTTTTTATAAATTTATTTAACGTCGGCCTATTTCCGCTACTGAGGCCTAACACCGACGCCTGTAGACGAGCTACCCCCAACCAAGAATTTTGCCGAACCTCTTCCCTTAAGAAGAGTAGGGATCTTTTACTTGCCTAACATTTAATAGACAAGGGACCGACGGCTTTACATCCCCTCCGAAGGATGGTATATCTCCTATACAACCCTCGCCTAAGGTTGTATAGCTTCCACGCATACACTGATACAAGCCGCTGGAAGATGTGTGAGGCGAGAACGCGATTTCCGTTGGAATGGTCACCCATCCAAGTACTAACTGCGCCTGTCATTGCTTTACATCGCATACCGAAGTATGTACATAGTAAAGACGCACCTACGCTCGCCCCTCTTATTCCGTTTGAAAAATCATTTAGACAAGCTGTAACAGCTTTGATTTTTGAGATATCGTTGCAAAAAATAGCATGTGGGTAAGTCGGAACTACCAGAAAAAGCAGTTGCTCCTCTGTAAAAATTAAGCTATCGGTTAATCGAATAACTACTATGATATTATAGAAAAATAGAATAATAATTATTACAGATTGGACTTGACTTTTACGTGGGATTCAAGGGTGGGGCAATGGCATATATAGTCTACCTCATTGTTTAAATTGAAATATAGAAATTACATATAATTTTGATCATTTGAGATTCACACCGAAATCAAACACACTTGAAGTGGAGTACATTCGTTGCCACTAAGAGCCATGAGAAGACCACATGTGCCGCTGTCAAATCTTTATGTTGCAAATGAAGGTGAGTAATGTATAGTTAGTTTTGGGTTAAACAACTCGTTTGTAGACATATATATTAGCTCAAAATTCAAAATTGCTTAGAAAGAGAAAATATGTAGGTACAATTACATATTTTACACGATCTTTCAAAATTGTTAAGTAAAAGTATAATGGTCATAGCCAACGTATACTGTACCCCTGGCAAGGAGCTTTAACGATTTGAGGAAAAGCAATCAACAAGTCAGAGTTAGTTTGATTTAATGAAACCTTTAATTACTATTAATTATGCTGCTCCCTCATATCGTCAAGCTTTTTTCCACCAAGCATCTAGGATGGTCCCAGTAGTCTTTAATGGTAAACAAAGCACTGCAAACTAGTTTGTGCTGCTTTCCGAACAAGGATACAGTATAATTGACAATTGTTATGGTTATAATGGTGGTTTAATTGAATATTTGCGTGTGCCTGTTAGTCAGTCAAATTGAGCGATTATTCTTGGCGGCGTGCCACAAGAAGGTTTGGGACCATTTCACCAAGGCTCAGAGAAAGAACATAGAGACTTGGAAAAAGCAGTCATTGGTATGTACCACCTCGGACTATCAAAATGTTTATAGGTTTCTAAACGTTGCAATTAACATTTAAATTCCTGATCATTACTAAAGAGACAGATGTCAGCTGTGAGAATTTTTTTTTTTTCGCCTTATACTTACTATAAGGCCAGGCAAATTGGACTTGAAACTGTTTTTAATGGGTGAGAACCTCCATGAATCTAATATTAATGGCTCGCAATGTTGGACAGAAATGTCCTGCTGATAACTAATGCCAAACATAGAAAAAAAAATTATGAGTTTGTTGAATGGATTTCTGTATAAAAAATTTTTTTCTGTTAGTACTTTTATAACTATTAAAGAGTGGTGAAGGGCTGGGCGTTAATTCTTGAATCTCTACTGAAATTGTCGAGTATGACATTTGTCACACATATTTGTCGCAAAATTTTTAAAATCCGTATTCTGGAGCAGTCGTAGACACTGCCGTCGTACTTCTATAAATTTGTCGAGTGACAAAACATGGCAACGGCGGTACCATTTAGAGTAGTTTCAAAACCTCATGAGCTTTGACCTTCATATGTGCAGAGACATAATTTCGGCCGTCGGGTGAATTACACCACTTCCTAAAAACATTAGATTTATTGCTCATAGTGTGTCTCGAGCTCTCGCTGAAATGTTTTCACTACATACTTATATCGCAGAATTTGCTCAGTGGGTAATATTATTGAGGTTATATTATTTGTTGTTTTAAATATTTCAACATATATTAAAAATGTTAAATCCATTGTTTTGCGCATTTGCTTCCTTTTGAACAAATACGGACAAGAAGAAATCATGTTGCAGTCAGCAGCAAAAGGAAAAACTGATAGACTTTGTAATAAAGAATAAACAACTTTCTCCTGGAAGTTTACCGATAGCATAAAACAAAAGTTTAAAGCAACTAAGACCTAAGAAATAATTACTATATAGGTATCAGTTATAGTGTGATCTTGATATAGGTATACTTTTTCTCACTTAATGCTGAAGCACAAGATTGTCTTTCAATGAAAGGGGTACCCCCCCCTCCCTCTCTCTCTCTCTCTCTCACACACAAAATTTTCTTCGGGATCACTGTTGGGCTTTCTTCGGAATTGATTTTCAACACGATTAAAATAATTTCTCTCAGGACATTGGCTATCATAATATTATTGAGCATAAAGGTCGGCAATCTCAACTGCATTTTTGTCCATTAACATGTCCACTTTTTCATCTCTTGTATAAATTTGTGACATTTTGAACAAAATTAACAGGAATTAACGAGCTAAATATTTCTTTGCTTTCAAACCCACCTTAGTTCTTTTTACCAGTAGTTTCGGACTCATTTTTATCTTTATGGTTTCTTTTTTTTTTATTATCTTTGTTGTCCAATTATCTGTTACCACTTCCATCTTTTCGTAAGGTCCATCACTTTCACTTGATATTTTAGTTTAAATGAATAGTATTATTTTAGCAGTAGCTAAAAATTCTGACTGTTCCCTATCACTGCTGTTCTAAGATTGAACAATAGATAAGTAGTAGTATAAGTAGTAAGTATAATGAAAACAATTTTTTTCTGCTTCTCCGTGTTTGTGATATTCATAAGTAAAGTGAGAACCCGATATATTTAAATCATATAGCATGCAGAAAACGCTGGAAAATGGCTAATATTTTGTTGCAGGACAAATACTGCTGATTTTGTCATACAGCGTTTCTTCAAATTACATGACCATTGAATCTCCATAGAGAAGCTCTGTCTGACATTAGAGGTCATTAACTATAGATTCATAAAGGTTTAAGGGCCGGTTTATCAATAACACTTAACTAGACAAATGTCAAACGAAACAATGAGTATCTATTGTTTTGTTTGACAGTTATCTTTTGGTTACGAGTTAACGCATTGATAAACCGGCCCTAAATCTATCAAACATGTTTTCACTTTACCTATCCAATCTGTCATAGAATACAATAATTTTAGTTTCGTTGTAATTTCCCTGTTTTATTTTTCTTTGGGTTAAGTTTTTGATTTATTTTTTATTTACATGAGAACAAGAATTTAAATACAATTAAGATTTGTGAGCCAAGATGAAATTAGTAACCACAATTATGCTTAAAACTCTTTCACAACGATCTTACATTATTTATCTCAGGACTCTGAGTATGAAATAGTAATTCTGTAATTGCAGTTCCTATAATATAGCCAATAATACAACTATTGTTCATTATAATGATAGTAATGATAATATAATAGAAATAAGTGTTATTTTGCCAATTTTTTTTTCCGGAATTGTTAATAAAATGATGTAAAAAAGGCTATTAACTCTGATTGACAGATCTTGCCTTAAAATGTTAAAATTATAATAAATTATATGCCTCCAGAAATATGGCACACAAAATAAAATCTTACTATTTCATTGCTGCAGTTGTGTTAAGTATTGTCAAATAATTCTTCAAGCAACTTCTTAAAAATAGCCAACATTCTTTATTTCCTGCCAAAAGATTATCTGACAACAAATGTCCTCAAACATTGAACCAAGTAAACCGAATAAAAACGTGGATGACATACCACGAGCATGTATCTGGGTTTCAAGATTCTGTTCACACCAAATATCTAGTTCACATTTATTGTAAATATTAAGATCACTTGATTACAATCTAATTTTTATTCTTTCTTGTGTGGTGCTAAAAAACTTACACACATGAAACATTGTAAATTTTAAAATCGAATTTCCAGAGCATTAAATTATCACCCAAGTAATATCAGTAGATTTTGTCTTGGCTCAATCAATCTAGGTGTTGTAAGTGGGTATTTCTCCGCATTTTGAAAGTCCAGGGTTTTTGCATGTTTAGTATTAGTCATCGAGTTAACATGTAATAAGTAGGTTATTTACATAATATCATGTATCGTTAAAATGGTACATTTACATAAAAATCACAAGCTGTTTCATGTTCATATTTTGTTATTATTTGAAAAGGTAAGCAAAGGTAAGTTAGGCACTTACAGTCAGGCAACCTGAAGATGGATTAGAACTGCAAGAGGGACAAATGATTTATTTTCACACCAACAAAGGAAAAACTAATACAAATGTCGTTAAATTTTATACAGTACATTTCATACTAATTAATTAGATGAAGATCTAAAGGTCAAAGCAAAGAATATTAGAAACGGGCTTGATTTACAGTTTCTTACTTTCCTCTGCTAGTTATATTTGTTGTAACTTACATTATTTGAAAAGGAGAATTTAATCTTTTTTTTTAATGCCTTATTTGTATTAACGTCCTGGCAGAGTTTAGCTACAGCTACTCTACCACTCAACGAGGATTGTGAAATAAGATGCCGGTAATACATGTCTATGAAATTTTTACAACATATATGAATTTTGTCACAAAGTGTAGATTGTTAAGGAATTTACACTGATTTTTCTTTTTTCTAAATATTTAATATTCATTTACACCATTAATATTCTAAGACCTTAAGTATTTAATTTTAAAAAAAAATTGTTTGGGAAACACGTGTCTATGAGCCTTTCCTTAAAAAGCCCCATCCGTTTTGGGGACTTGCTGTATTGTTGTAGCTTTTGTGACGGTTTCTTTAGGTTGATAAGTGTTTTAGTTATAATGTCCTCGGAAATTAAGTTCGCGGACATCTGGGCCTGTTTGAGTTTCGAGCAAAGCCGGCTGTTGAGTGGTGGGAGGCCTTGGTACCTCAAGTGGTTCTTTCGAAATTTACTCCTATGGGAGTTGGAGCCCATTTTTAATCGAAACCGGCCAGAAAATAGCAGGTTAACTTTAACAACTTACGATATGTCTCAGGCTAGATTTATCATATATATTTCTTATCTATAATCTAGTTCTATACCTTGTTATAAAACATGCATTATAGATGTGGGTACCAAATTTCAAGTCAATATTTTAAACCGTTCCAAAGTAATCATGTGGATAAAAAAGTTACACAGACGAGAGACAGAATTTTGTTTGCTTTTTTGTTTGAACAAAAAAAAATCCGATTGAACAAAACTATACACATAGTTCTATCGACAAATTATTATAGACTACATGGAGGGAGGCAAAATTTTTGACCTCGGGTATGGGTTTGAGGTAGTTCGGAGGTAAACGTCCTAAAATTCCCCGACTCTAGGAGGTGAGCCTTGCAGGGGAGGGCTTCTGGAAGGTCCTAAATTTTGATTTTTTTTTGGCTTCTCGCTAATAACTCAAAAAGTATTGGTCCTAGTGGAAAAATTATTCTTACCTTTTTCAAAGCTGACAAAATTTCCTACACTTTTTAATTTTCTCGAAAAGTTTCTATCTTTAACCTTTATCGAGTTACCCGCTTCTGAAAATTGCCGATGTCCGGAAAATGCTGTTTCGAATCACATTTTTCATCATACTCTGCTCCTAACACCTCAAATCTTCTTTGTAACATAAAATACAACTAAATTAAGTGAAGTGGATTAAATTGACTTAAAAATTGTATATGCTACATATAATTAATGGCTGAGATGATGGATTTCAGGATTATTTGCTGTAATGTGATATTCGATAACGGTTGAAGATAGAAACTTTTCGCTGAAATTTAAAAATGTAGGAAATTTGATCAGCTTTCAAAAAGATAAGAACAATTTTTCCTCTAGGGCTAATAGTTTTCGAGTTACTAGCGGAAAAACCATAAAAACAATCAAAATTTAAGGCCTTCCCCCGCAAGGCTCATCTCCTAGGGTCGGGACTTGTAGGACATTTACCTCTTAACTACCCCAAAGCCAGCCCTGAAGTCAAAAATGTTACCGCCCTCCATGTGATCTACGCCCCATATTGAAAAATTCATTGACTGGGCTAACTGTTAATTTAAGGTATATTAAAAATTAATAGTTTTTAATCTTGTACATTGTAAAAGTGAATGTAATAATGTCAATGATAAGCAATCAATCAATTCAAGATTTTATTAAGCATAAATACAAGGAAATAGAACAATGATTGCCCTCCCATCAGCTCGACCTTGCCATTGCGATGTTGTTTGCCAACCACACTACTGAGCAATATCGGGTATCTACTTCAGCTACTCTGGAACACATGACGCATCGATTTGCATTATCTAAATGTAATTAAATTCTAATTTAGGATGAAAATGCATTGTGTGGATTTGCATTGTCGGAATGTATTTAAATTCTAATTTGGAATGTAAATACATATTATACAGAGTGATTTACCTAAACATGCGGAAAATTATTCAGTGGGTTGTCCCCACCAAAAGGAGTTAAAAAAATTAAGAAATAAAAAAATAAATCATCGAAGTATTTTAACGATTACTAATAGTTGCATTTTCTATGTCACAAACTCCAACCATTCCCAAGCTGCCAATACCTCAAATGTGTTTAACAAACAAATATGATGAAATTACTAACAAGCGAATTTTTTATCACCTTCATCTGTACATTTTTATGCTGCATGTTTCGACAACAGTAACATTAATTGTTCATATCACATCATTTAGTGCACTGTAATAAATTACAGTTTGCACTGTCCACAGTGTCAATAAACGATGTTGAAATTGCCAAAGTTACCGTAAGCCTGAAGGTTAAAGGTAGGTGCACTAAATTTTACTATGGGAAACTTTATTAATATGGTCAGTTTTCTACAAGGGATAATTCTTCGGCCGCAAAGTTATTTGAGCAGTACAATTGTAGAAAGGTAATAAATTATCATTATATCTTAATTAAACTTTCAGGAATATCAGGAGAAATCTCCGAATGAATATAACGTAAGCTAGGTACAGTCTTTTTATTTATATTTTTTCATACAACCTAATGGTTATACAAAACATTCTCGAAAATCTTTTGAAAATTAACAAAGTACATGAAGGTGGGTGTTTTACAAACTATTTATTTAAATCTTTAGCTTTTCGTTTAGTCACACATTAATGTATTCGAAATTGAGTACATTTTCAATCCATTATGATACGATCACACGATTAATTATTATGAACATGTACTGTATATAAATTATTTATTGTTTGACAGTGGATGTAGTTTGAAAAAAATCGCTTTTTAAAAGGCATCCCCATTAAAATTGCTTTGGTATTTATAGGAAATAAAAAATATTCAGTTGGAAGAATCTGGGAATGAGAAAGATGACGACGAAATGGATGTGTCAGACGATGATGAGCCTTTGAAAAAGAAGCACAGGACTGAGGCGGCAACTGAAGAGAAAAATAATCTCAAAGAGGAAAATGACAGTTTACGGTGTCAGATGGAGGCTTACAAAAACGAGGTGATGTATTTTGTCGAACGCTATTGCAGATTTTAACAATAACAATCTAATGGTTTTCTTTCTTATCCAGGTAGAGGTCCTTAAAATGGACTATAAGAAGGACATGGAAGAAAAAGATAAGCAATTTAAAATGTTACAGCAAACATTGCACGGTATGCAACAACAATTAATCGATGCCAAAAGGAAGCAAACCGAGGAAGAATCTAAAGTTAAGGAACTTCAAACTAAATTAAAGTCTGATAATAAGGGAAAACATTTGAATGATAAAGACGTTATCACTCTGGACGATAGCGAAAATGAACAGAGTGACTCAGTTAGCATGACAGAGAGCTCCACTGAAACCATTCAACATTTTAATGAGTGTGATGCAAAGCTGATAGGCGTCATTTCGGCATTTTTAAACGTACATCCATTCGGTGCAGGTTTAGATTATATATGGTCTTATGTTAGTAAAATAGAATCTAGTCTCAGGCCCTCAGAAATTGAATCTCTTATGAATAGGTTTCCAACCGTTTTTAAGCAAGAACTGGTTGGTATCGGAGCCAATATCGAACGGAAATGGATATTTAATGCGTTCAATTCGACGTCTAGTACTAGTCATTAAGAAATTGTTTTCTACGGTTATATAAAATAAATAAGGGTTATTTTAATGTGTAGTTAAGTTTTGACTGTGTATATTTTATTTAAATTATAATTAATGTAAGTAATATAAAAGTTGTTGAATATAGAGTGAGAAATGAACTTATGAGATGAAGATATTTTTCTGTGTATTGATTTCCAACTTTTCTCTTTCAAACTGAACACTTTGGGTCATATTTGTCCCGTCTCGGTTACTCCAATTTAACTGTTGTCGATTTGACCATCAAAATCTGCAAGTGATGTGTGATGACTGGCACGAGAGCTCCTTTAAGTAAGATCAGTCTTTCGGCTGGTGTTTGTTGCAATCGAAGCATTAGCGTTTTGTTGGTAATATGCAATTATTACACTTAACGCGCCAGGCTTGTAACTTGTAATTCAGCGCTCGGCGGGGCACATAGCCCGGAGAGTAGCTGTTGGTTGCAGTCTGGTTACTGGTTACGTTCCTTATAGTAAAATAAGGATTTTATAGAGGAGTTTGCGACTAAAACTATTATGTTTTAATATGATATAATCATATGATATCATTTAATGTGATATTAATTATGATACATAATCTTTGTATGGTTCCTCAACCTGTATGGATACAAGTTGCTTAGGTACAGTCACTTTCAGTATATATTCCTACTGGGTCTACATGGAAATGGGTAGGAATTGCATTTCGATTAAGGGCATAATCGGTATCATTTGAATATGATTCTGATGTGAAGTGCTTATTATAAATCCTAAGATGATGAACAGTATTTTTTGACACTTTCATTCTCGTTTAGTCCTGCCACATTTGCGATCTGAAAATGATAACATTTATTTATTTGAAGTAAGTACTATGGTAAAGCAGAGTAATAATTGAAAGAAAGTAGTCTTATGAGGTTTACAAATATATATTGCACTGTGCAGAAACTGAAAACATAGACTGGATCAAATGCACACTGAATGTTCCTGGAGAAATAGTGCAATTTCTGCGCATCAACTTCTTTAGGTCCACAAACAATGCAGAAAGCAGAAGACATTTTGAGAAATAAGCCGACGGATAATAAAAATATTCTCTTACTGTGATCCACTGTACATTTGCACAATAACATTCACCTACCTCCTCTTTTGAGGGAACTAAAAACTAAGTAATCTACATATTTAAATATAAAAATATTTTGGACTTTGTCGCCCAGTGATTTTGACTTTAAAAATGCACTGTTAACTAGTATCTTTTCCATAAGGCCAGTTTTGCCGAGACCTCTAGCACAGCCTACTTTAGTATCTAACTAATCTCACCTCTTAAGCCTAGGAGATTTAGATGTTTCTGAGAAAGGAGACGGGGCCCTACAATTTATAATGGGATCCGAACCATTTCACTAGGTATGCTCAGAGAGAAATCTAGACGCGCTAACCACTAAACCACCGTCCCCATTCACACTATTTTTACCTTGTAAAATCTAAGCCTTCTTGCAAGTGGATACAATCATCAATAGTGTTGATAATAATAATAATTTGTTTATTTAGCTAATAAAAACTATACAATTCCACATACATCATTCTTACGTCTTAGTATAGATACAGTAGATACGTAAACAAAATAGATAAAATATAATAAAGTAGATGAAATTCGTGATGGAAAACAAACAAATAGAAAATATGAATTAGTAAGAAGTGGCAAAACCTTAGTGCCATTTACGTAGAATATAATAAAGTACTTCTTGATCTTGGAATAAAGTTTCAAATCATCAGCATACATTACGTAGTTAATATTATCAAGTCATCCGCCATATCATTAATAATTATAATAAAAAACAATGGTTCCAGGACAGACTCTTGTGGTGATCCAGAAGTAGCCACATATTAAGCAGACTGAAAACCCAGGGTGTCTACTAAATCTTAATCACAAAATTTTCCAGGTGATATTTCATTAAATTCCAAATTTATAATTTTCCTCTTTCGAAGATATAAAAAGTATATTACCTCAAAGAAAATATAAAAGTAAAAACATACTGTAAAGTACTTTAATACTCTTCGAAAAACTTAAAATAAATACCTTTCAATATTAACAAAAATAAATATAAATCAGGATTTAAAACAAAAACATTGTGTACATTTAAAAAGAGATTACTACATTAGATATTTTTTTAAAGATTTTATTTCATCGTTTATGGAATCAAGGCCGGATTAAGGCGCAGACGAAGCAGGCGGTCGCCTAGGGCGTCAAAATTGAAAGGTTGGAAAAACAAAAAGAGCAAACAAATTAAAAGAGTAAAAAATTGAGGGAAAAAAATGAAAAGGCGACAAAATCGAAAAAGCAACATAATTCAACATTGGGGAAATATATGACTCTGCATTTGATGAGAAATGGATGCATTCACACGAAATACTGCAAGGATAATGCAAAAAATATATGTACAGTTCAAGTAGGAACAACTGAAATAGAAAAAACAACAAAAACTTTACGACCTCATTAAAATACCATTACCCTTTGTGCTACCTCGACCGCAAAGCATCTCGTTCGTTTTTAATGTGCGTCAAGTCGTTTGATAGTTTGATGTTAGGCATGCCGCCGGTGGCCCGCGGCGATAATAATGATGTCGTAAAGTTTTTGTTTAATTTTTTTTGTCTCAGGAAGTCCTTACTTGGACTATAACTTTAAATTTCTTTGCAGTCTCATAACCTGGCACTCAATTCTTTCTAAAATTAACATGGTCGGCAAAAAGCTGCAAAATATCAGTTGATTTAAAAAGTGCTATAGAACTTTTCAAAAGCGTCAAAAGTTTTTTGTTAAGAGTTCTAATCAGAAGATGGTCTTAACCGTGTTTTAACTGATGCAAAAGAATTAGCAAGTCAACTTGGTTCTAAATCCGAATTCGAGAATAAAACAACTCTTCGTTCAAGAAAAACAAAGAAGCAGAAGCAATTTGATTACGATGAACCTATCGCATCAGGAATAACATATTTATTTGTTTATTTATTTATATATATAATCACTTAAGCTGCTACAATGCAGATGTGAACGTCAACAAGAAAAATACAGTACATGATAAGTTTTTACCTGAGATATTATAAAATATAAAATACAATAATTGCAACACAAGTTAAAATTCATTATAAGAATAAAAACATTTACCAATTAAAAACTTTAACTTTAAATAGATGAGTGTTGTTTTTAATATATTTCAACAAGGAGAAAATATATATAGATGGTACTGTTAATATTCCATGATTTTTGAAAGTGTTTTTACAAAATGTAGTAAAATTGAGATTAAAAATTAATCTAATTATACGCTTTTGGCAGACAAAAACCCGCTGGAGATTAGTGGCTCGCCCCCACAATATAATATTATAGGCGATGTGACAATAAGCCATAGAATAGTACACTTGTAGTAAGGCTGCAGTGTCTAAGGAATTTTTAAGCTTGCGTATGCAGTAGTACGCTTTGTTAAGTTTTTTGCATACTTCATCAATTTGCATGTCCCAGTTTAATTTTGTGTCAATTGAAATGCCTAGGAATTTTGTGCTTGAGCTAAATGATAGAATCATGTTGTTAAATTTTAACTGGATATTATTAGGTATTCTTTGTGAGAAATACATACATACAGTTTTCTCAATGTTTAATATTAGATTATTCAAGCTACAGTATTCCCCAAATTGCGTCAGAACCTCCTTAGCACTATCAAGAAGCTCCGTAAGGCTCGGTGCAGATATGCCAAATGAGTTGTCGTCGGCAAATATGGTGATATTGCCTTTTGGCATGTATGACGGTAAGTCATTTACAAAAAGCAAGAAAATCAAAGGTCCCAGTACCGAGCCCTGCGGGACTCCAAGGCTCAGTTCGTGGTCATCTGAAGTCACTTGATTGATTTTTACATGAAGAGACCTGCCCGTTAGATAAGACATGATCCACTTTAAAAAAATTCCTCGAATGCCTACCTTGAACAATTTTTCTTCAATAAAAGCCAAATTGAGTGAATCAAAGGCTTGTGATAAGTCAAAGAATAATCCTATGATGAGGTTACCTGTGTCCATTTCTTTATAAACAAATTGCAAGAACTGTCTGATGGCTGTGTCAGTAGAATGGTTTTTACGAAATCCGTGTTGGCGATCCGTCAGGATTTTGAAAGAATTTAAAAATGCCATTATTCGATTAAATGCTATTCTTTCAATTATTTTGGAGGGTACACTTAAGATGGATATTGGTCTGTAATTTTCAGATTCAAGTGGATCATTTTTTTTATAGATAGAAATAATGGTAGCTATTTTTAAGATAGATGGAAAGACACCTGACTGAAAGGATTCATTAATCAAAAAACACAATGGTTCAATGATGAAATCACATGTATATTTGACAAACTTAGTGGACAAACCATCAGGGCCGAAAGCTTGTTTATTTTTTAATTCAGATATAACCTGCCTTATTTCATCGGGTGTAACTGGATAGATAAAAATGGATTGTTCGCTGACTTCACAGGAAGTGCACGTGTGTGATAGGTTAACGCCAAACTGATTTTTTACTTTGTCTACAGTGGTTGAAGAGAAATAGTTTGCCAAATGTTCCGCTACATCTTTAGGATTATCTGTGACTTTATCATTTATGTTTAGCTTGACACTGACCGGGGAAGAATTATTATTATGGAGTTCAGATTTAATGGGCCTCCATACTTCCTTTGTTGGGTTTAGGGCATTTAAAATTCTGTTGGAAGCATATTCATGCTTGGCGTTTTTTATAGTTAGTATAGTTAGAGTTTGTAATATTATTATAGTTGTTAGTGATTTTTTTTAGTTACCAGAGGAAACGAACCATCTAATTTCTCCATCAGAATTTCCAAACATTTATTAAAGACTACATCAACATTTATTGGATCAGTAGTGTAAATAATATCCCAATCTGTTTTATGTAAAAGGTATTGAAATTTGGCTATGTTATCCTCGGTAATAATACGAGTACTAACAGTTTGTTTAGTAAATTGATTTGAATAAGGCAGACAGTCTTTAACACACATTATTTGGGCGTAGTGGTCCGCAATGCAGGGATAGCTCATATATACATCGATCATAGTGGTTGGGAGATCAGTAACCATGTAATCGATGGCAGATTCAGACACCATACCGTGTTTATTACTTACTACACGAGTGGGTTCATTGAGATATGTGGAGATATTAAATGATTAAAAAATATCAGAAAGTAATTGTTTTTTGAATGAATTTTAATGAAAATCAACATTAAGATCCCCACAAAGGATTAAGTGGTCATAGAATTTGCTAACAGAGATTAAACATTCTTGTAATTTAGCCAAGAAGATGTTGAAGTCTCCACAAGGAGGCCTATAAATGACTATCAGCAAGATTTTCATTTAAGACACAAAACTAAGCCGCAAAGCTCAATATCCATCTCAGAGTTAAAGTTACTCAGTAATGTAACAGTTTTAGTTTTTGATTTAACAATATTGTCTACATAAATTGCAACTCCACCATGACGTCTATTGACTCTACAATAGCTAGCTACCAGGTTTAAATTTGATAAAGACAAGTTCTCAATTTCATCGGAAGTAGCCCGATGCTCTGAAATACATAAAATGTTTATATTCTCCATGTGATTAAAAACATCAACAACGTTTAACTTATTACTTAAACATTGAACATTGACATGAGCGATTTTAAAGCACAAATTTGAAGTATAGGAACGATGCAAATCATCTGGAGTACTCGGCTTTTGATCTGACAAAAAAGGGATGAATTAATACCTCTTCCGGCTAATTGTCAGCTTTTAATAGCTCCTCCATAGACCGTTTAGAACTGCCGACTTTAAAGCACTTCTTGCGACCCTTAGACTTTAGGTCGTAGCATACAACCGACGTGTCCGACCACTTAAGTGAGATGTATTCTTTCAAATGCTCCAGGGTGACAGTTTCTTTCAGTCCACCTACCCAGATCCATGTTGACTTTGGCAAGGTAGTTTAGGTTTTTTCCCTCTTTTAGGTGAGACTGAAGTGAAGTTTTCATTTTCTACGGTAGATAATGGGGGTAGAGTTAGCGATTTCAGCTGACCTTAATGAATCATTCATGAGACTTCTCTGTTTACTTTCTAGCTCTTTTAGAACTGATTGACCAGGTTTTTGTTTGAGGGTCACTGGTAAGTTTATGTTGTGATGAGTTTTTGTTTCATGAGGTGTATGGGTTTTTTTATGTTTACTTTTTCAGATGTATGTCCTGCTTTGTTTATTACTGTAATTTATTTATTTTAATTTTTATTTGAGTCAGGTCTTCAAGCACAGTAGACAATCTCATTTCAACTTCATCTGCAATGAGTCCCTGTAATTCCGTATTTCTGAATAAATTCTCTGAGGAACTGTGGTCATGTGATTTTTTTGGATTTACAATGTTTGCTTTAGATAAGTTTTTTATTTTATCTTCCAACTGGAGTATTTGTTGTTTTAGTTTGGCGTTTTCAGTTTTCAGATTATTATTTTCAGCTTTTAATTCCTCATTTGACATTGTCAATGAAAGTAATTCATCATGTTTTACCTTTGCAGAGGCTGTTTCCTCACTAATATTTTTTGTTTGAGGTACTTGGTCACTAAGGTTTATTTCACAACATACTATCCTGGAAGAGCAGCTGTTGTGGTAAATTTTGTCGCACTTTGTACATTTAATCTTTTTAATCACTGGTTTTTTGCAGTAATTGCACAGCTCTTTTACTAGCACATCTTTACTTTCCGTCATTTTGATTCCTTATTTCAAGGTGAATTTCTTTTACGTCATTCTGGACATCCGGATCGAATCCCTAGATGATAGATTCGAACAACTTGACAATCACAGCCAAAATTTCGGTTTTTTTGAATGATATCCACAATTTGGCAGACTACAATAAGAAAGATCCTCGTGACAAGTGTTCCAACCTGCCAATATCTCACTCATGAAAATGAGCGTGACATTGACAGCCAAGAAATAAATCAAGAACTTTTAATTTTATCACCCATGTTGTCATCTGGAAGTTCTCCAGCAAATGCTTTGAGTTACATAACCAAAAATAAGATGATGGACATCTTTCCCAATACTTTTATATCTCTGCGCATAATACTAACTTTACCAATGAGTGAGGGGAGAAGTTTTTCCAATTAAAACTTATAAAGATATAGGTACTGACAATCTACACTTTCTCAAGAACGTTTAGATGGATTAGCTATCACCTCTATAGAAAAAAATTTTCTCAAACCACTGAGCACTACCAGTATTATAAAAAATGTTGCGACGATGAAAGCTATCTGTGAAGAATTATTAAAATTAAAATGCTCTATTGATAAATACTGATGTATCATAATACTACAAACATGTAAATTAGTATAAAACAATTTAAATGACTATTGTGAAATATATTAGAAAAATTAACAAATTCTGAAAAAAATTTTACATTTATTTTTTTTCCGAGTATTTTCTCAATCTAAATTATGCGGTAAGGAGGGGAGGGGGCGCCAAACATATTTTTGCCTGCAAGCAAAATTCACCTTGATCCGGCCCTGTATGGAATTAATTATTGCTCCAGTTTGTTGAGTCAATTCATTTCTTGTTTAAATCTTTCAGTCTTGTGCAGAGTCTTTTTCTATATAGAGAATTTTCATCTTCACATTTTCTTTTCCTCAATGCTTCTTTCCATTTACTATTAGAGTTTATTCTTACAGAAATATTATAATGATCAAATCATAAATTCTTCTAATAAAACTAAAAAAATATGGAGTATAATAAATAATAACTTGGGGCGTAACAATAGAAATAATAATATTCCTATAGTTTTAAATTATAATAGTGATGTCGTTACGAATAAATCGGAAATAGTCAATATTTTTGGTAATTTTTTTTCCACAGCTGCCTCGGATAAAATTCGTGAACATTTTGGTTCTAATTTATCTTTACCTTGCACCTTATCGGAATATAATACGCAGTCGATGTATTTGCTCCTGTTACTATTGAAGAAGTGAATGACGTAATAATAGCTCTTAAAAATAAAAATTCTGCAACATTTGATGGTCTTGCATCTAATATTATAAAACATATTAAAGATAGCCTATTAACTCATTTAGTATATTTAATAAATAAGTCGATTGAACATGGGCAGTTCCCTAACGTATTAAAATTAGCTTCTGTTATACCTCTATTTAAAAAAGGTTGTCCTGAAGATGTAGAGAATTACAGACAAATCTCTGTACTAAGTATATTTTCCAAAATGATTGAAAAAGTTGTTCATAATAGAATTTGTAATTACATTGAACATAAAAATATTTTAACGGGATCCCAGCATGGGTTTAGGTCTGGAAAATCTATTGAAACGGCTAGTTTGCATCTTTTGGAATATGTATATACACATATGGATCAGGGTCATTATGTAGTATCACTGTTCTTCGACTTATCCAAAGCTTTTGATACCTTGACAAAAATATGCTTAAAGAAAAACTGTCCTACTTAGGAATTAGAGGACATATCCAATCCTGGTTAATTTCCTTTATGAGCGACAGATCTATGATGATTAAACTGCAGGAGACAAATTCGGAGATCTTTGACATATTACTGGGTGTTCCGCAGGGGTCTGTTTTGGGCCCTCTACTATTCATGTTGTATGTCAATGAACTGCCGAACCACATTAGCCACGGCAAAGTAACTATGTTTGCCGACGACACTACCATCACTGTAGCCTCTAAAAACTTGGATGAGCTGCAACATAATGTGTCAACCATAATTATCGAATTAAACTCTTGGTGTCAGAGAAACAGATTGATTCTCAATAATAACAAAACGGTATGTTTAAATTTTAATATACAAAAATCAATACCTCCCACTTTAAGGCTGAATGACAACCTGACTATTTCTGGTTCGGCTAAATTTCTTGGTACTCACCTCGATCCACAACTGACATGGTCATTGCATACTGGGCATGTCTGCAATAAATTAAATTCTGCATATTTTGCGATTTTACAAATGAAAAGTTCACTGGATGTAAATGGTTTACTTAATATATATTACGCGTTGGCTTACAGCCATATGTCATTTAATATATTATCTTGGGGTAGTACCAGAGATATTGAAAGAATTTTTATTATTCAAAAAAGATTAGTTAGGCTAATGTTCAACATGAATTTTAGAGAAAGTTGTAGAGACATTTTTAAGAAAAAACAGATTTTAACACTTCCGTGTATATATATCATGAAATGTTTAATATATGTCAAAACTAAACTTGAGTAGTTTTCAGAAGTGTAACGAGACTCATGTATATAACACTAGACATGGAGACCTCTTATGTATCCCTAAGCATCGTACAACTACATTTAAACTTTCTCCAATTTATAACTGCATAGTATTATATAATGCTCTGCCCAATGAAATAAAGTCTGCTTACACACATGTAAAGTATAAAAAAGCTGTGAAAAAATTATTATTGGAAAAAGCATTTTACACAGTCACTGAGTTTTTAAACAGAGGAGCATAAACTAACAGTTATAACTAGAGTCTTATACTTATTTATGTATTCATATCTTGATTATGACTGCTTGTTTATATATATATTTTGTTAATTGTTTTTGTTATATACACATGCATGTTAATTATTCTATTTTAATTTTAGTTTTATAATGACCTGCCATATATACTGTATGTATCTCAAATGGTAAATATATATTATTATTATTATTATACATACTCAATAACAGTATTATTCATGTTGAATTGGTATATATCCCCGATATTTATGACACTGTCGTATATTAACCTTTGAACTGTCAAAGTCTTCTGTTAAATTTTCAACCAGGCACACTTTGTTTAGTGAAAATCCTCGTTCAACAAAAGTATTACCGTGGGATAATATTAGGATCATTTAAATAGAAAAATTTCCCATTCGTAAATTTGAACCAAATTTCATCTAACCTATTGTTATGTGCTGCCCTCTAACAGAGAGGAGAGTTGTAATTACTCCCTGGCCAGAAGGGTGGCGCCATCTGTGGGCCAACTGGCGAACCACCATTTAGTAGGGCCTAAGAAAATTCTAGAGAATTCCAGTATATTTGTGGAAAGTTCTACAATGATATTCTGGACATTCCAAGTGGGTATATAAAGAGGTGAAGCCAGCAGATGGGGGAACAGTACAGTACAGTTTAGTGAAGGATAAACAGTTCAGTTTAGTATCCAGTACAGTTCTGGGTAATCTGTGGTTCTGGTTACAGAAACAGTTTGTAGAAGAACAGTTCAGTTGAGTGAAGTAAACAGACAAGAGAGTTTTTAGGTTAAACAAGAGTTGACAAGTTTGAGAAGAACAGTAAAGTGCTTAGTGTTTTAAAAGTAGTGAAATTATATTAGATTAAGTTATTATTAGTTGTGTGATTTTTAAGTATTTGCTAGTGTAATTTTAGTGATTAATAAAATCAGTGGTTAGTGAAAATTCTTGTTGCAAGTTATTCGAATCCACAAAGTGTTTACTGAAAATTGTAAGCACGTAACAATTGGTGTCGGAAGCGGAATTGCAACAGAATTTCTGAAGAATTCGACGAAGTTCCATAGTGTTCTATTTGGAAACCACTGGAGATAGTGAAGTGAGTCGAACTGGAAAGTAATATAGACATTAGACAAGACTAATTTGTGCCATATAGTGTGAGAAAATTTATAGAACATTCTACTTGTACCTGGCATAGACTTTAAATAAAACTTGTTAGTGTTGTTTGTTAGTTTTTGAATGGAAACAAGAAGCATGGCCGCTGAAAAACAAATGCAAGACATGTTAGCTGCATTTAGCAAAATGATGCTAGAAGAACAAGAGAAACGACGTCAAGAAGATAAAGAAGAACAAGAGAAACGACGTCAAGAAGATAAAGAAGAACAAGAGAAACGACGTCAAGAAGATAAAGAAGAACAAGAAAAACGACGTCTAGAAGAGAAAGAAGAACAGGCGAGACGTGAAGAAGAAAAAGAAAGAAGACGTCAAGAAGAAAGGGAAGAACAAGAAAGAAAACGACAAGAAGAAAAGGAAGAATTGAGAAAAATTATACAGGTGCAACAAGATGCTATCCTGTCAGCCACTAATGAAGTCAAGGAAAAAATAGATAAAGTTGAACAAAAAGTTGGTAACGTCGAAGGAGAAATTAGTGACATTAAGGGAAAAGTTACCGACGTTGAAGAAAAAGTTACTGGTGTCGAAGAAAAAGTTACTGGTGTCGAAGAAAAAGTTACTGGCGTTGAAGTAAAAGTTACTAAGGTTGAAGAGGAAGTAACTGAAGTCAAAGGAAAATTTCGTGCAGTTGAAGGAGAAGTAGAGCGACTTAAGCGACTGTTAAGAGAACAAGGAGGCCAGCTGGTATTATCATCATCAGGTCCTCGATTACAACCGCCTTCCTTTGATGGTCAAACTTCTTGGTCAACCTATAAAAGACAATTTGAGGCAGCGGCATACGCAAACAATTGGAGTAACGAAGACAAAGCTATGGCATTGGTGCTAGCATTAAGAGGTCAAGCCTCAGAGTTGCTTCAGAGTATTCCAGTGACGCAGCAACGGGATTTTAAAGTTTTGGAAGCTGCACTAGATCTAAGATATGGCGACCAACACCTCGCCCAAGTATACAGGACTCAGCTCAAATCACGCACACAAAAGACTGGGGAAAGTTTACAAGATTTTGAAGCAGCTGTTGAGCGACTGACATACCTGGCTTACCCGGATGCACCCAAAGAATTCCAAGAACAATTAATAGTTGGTACTTTCATCGATGGCATAAGAGATGAGGAGATCAGGCGAGTCCTTAGATTAACTCGAGCTAAGACTGGTAGCGAAGCCTTGATCCATGCCCTCGAAGTTGAGGCCGCTTATGAAGAGACTCTACATCCAAGAGTACGAGCCATGAAAGTAGAAGAAGAGAACCATTTAGAAAAGTCAAATATGGAATCTTTGATGGCTGACCTGCACAAAATGATCAGCCAGTTGATGAACAAACCAGATGCTCCAAGGAAGCAGGAAAGAGAACAGAGCGAAGGACAGCCAAGGAAGGTGATTCGGTGTTATCAGTGCAGCAAACCAGGACATATGATGCGGCAGTGTCGAGAACGGAATCCTGGGGAAGTAAACACTGCAAAGAAAGAGGAAGGTCGCTCTGATAAGATGAGATTGATTGTTATGTTAACAGACATACAGAAAATGGTCGCACAATTACTAAACGAATTAAGTTCGCGACCGGAGCTGAAACAGGAACCGCAACCGCCGAAACAGGAGCCGAAGCAGCAGCGAAGTGCTGGAGGTCCGATAAAAGTAATCCGCTGTTATAATTGCGGCAAATTGGGGCATGTCAAGAGGTACTGTCGCCAGAGGAGCCCTAAGGAAGTGAATGCCGAGAATGTAAAAACGCAGCAGGATAGCAGAAGTGAAGGCAGTTAAGATAGAGGTTCCGAAGGACTGGTCAAAGAAAGTTCTAAGAGAGGAACAACTGAACGACGATGAAATTGGACCAATGTTGAAGGCGAAAGAAAAAGGAATCCGCCCGGAATGGAAGGACGTTTCCAGTACAAGTGTTGGACTGAAGGCTTTATGGGCGCAATGGGATTCACTTAGGGTTATAGATGGCCTATTACGGAGAGCATGGGAGAGCCCGGATGGGAAAGAAGTTACCATGCGGTTGCTGATACCCAGGTGCCGAGTACCAAAAGTACTTCGGGAAGTGCACGAGGGAATATCCAGAGAGCACTTTAGCAGAAATAAGACTTTGGCTAGAGTACGGGAGCGATTTTACTGGGTAAATAGCTGTCAGGATGTAGAGGCTTGGTGTCGCAGTTGCAAGGTTTGTGCAAATGTGGCTGCCAAGAGGTCACCTACAGGGAGTGGTGATCGAATGAAGGCTAGATATGACCGCAATGCCAGTTCAGCAGGATTCAAGGTGGGGGACTCGGTTTGGCTGTATAACCCACAGCGGAGTGAAGAAGGATTCTCGAAGCCTCGCTCACCTTGGGAAGGACCGTATTCTGTCATCACTCGGATCAACGACGTTGTTTATAGGATTCAACGTAGAAAGAAGTCCAAGATGAAGATCGTGCACCTGGACAGGTTGGCAAAGTATACTGGGGTATCTGAAATGCCTGACCGGGACGTTCAGGCTTAAGGAGGGGGCAGTGTTATGTGCTGCCCTCTAACAGAGAGGAGAGTTGTAATTACTCCCTGGCCAGAAGGGTGGCGCCATCTGTGGGCCAACTGGCGAACCACCATTTAGTAGGGCCTAAGAAAATTCTAGAGAATTCCAGTATATTTGTGGAAAGTTCTACAATGATATTCTGGACATTCCAAGTGGGTATATAAAGAGGTGAAGCCAGCAGATGGGGGAACAGTACAGTACAGTTTAGTGAAGGATAAACAGTTCAGTTTAGTATCCAGTACAGTTCTGGGTAATCTGTGGTTCTGGTTACAGAAACAGTTTGTAGAAGAACAGTTCAGTTGAGTGAAGTAAACAGACAAGAGAGTTTTTAGGTTAAACAAGAGTTGACAAGTTTGAGAAGAACAGTAAAGTGCTTAGTGTTTTAAAAGTAGTGAAATTATATTAGATTAAGTTATTATTAGTTGTGTGATTTTTAAGTATTTGCTAGTGTAATTTTAGTGATTAATAAAATCAGTGGTTAGTGAAAATTCTTGTTGCAAGTTATTCGAATCCACAAAGTGTTTACTGAAAATTGTAAGCACGTAACACTATCTTGTTTTGTTGCAGTCTTCATTTTTTCCATGAAAAAGTCAGTCTTGAATAATATCTTGTATTCTCCACTAATTTCGAATGTCGAAAAAACACTGACAAGTTAAATCCAACAAAACTAATTCTTTCATCTACGGCGCTTGGAATGTTCGTACTTTGAACGACAGCACTCGCACCGATCGGCCTGAGAGGAGAACTGCTCTAATAGATAGAGAACTTCACCAACTCAATGTTGACGTTGCAGCTCTCAGCGAAACTCGATTTTTGGAGGAAGGTTCTCTCACAGAAAAGTACTACACCTTCTATTGGAAAGGTCTTCCCACCAATTCAAGAAGATAACATGGAGTAGGATTTGCCGTTCCGAATCAACTTGTATCCAACTTAACACAAGTACCACAAGGCATATCCGAGCGTCTAATGCTGCTACGCTATGAGCTATCAGATGGCAACGCGGTAAATCTAATAAGCGCCTACGCTCCCACTCTGGATGCAAGTCACGAAACCAAGGAAAGCTTCTATCAACAGCTGGAAGAAACCCTCTGTAGAATACCTAAAACGGAACGACTCGTTATTCTTGGCGATTTTAACGCTAGAGTAGGGAGAGATGCAGACACCTGGTCAGGCATCATAGGCAAGAACGGTTTGGGCAACATGAACGCTAACGGTCAATTACTCCTAACTAAATGCGCCGAACATGATCTAGTTATAACAAACACCATTTTCCGACAAAAGGATAAATTTAAGGGCACCTGGCGTCACCCCAGATCAGGTCACTGGCATCTACTGGACTATGTTATCATACGTAGGAAGCATCTCAAGGACGTCCAAATTACAAAGGCGCGCTTTGATAGCGAATGTTGGACCGATCATCGTCCTGTTGTCTCTAAAATGAAAATTGTTATGAGATCCAAACACCGAAGAACTCAAGTAAAACGTAGACTCCGTCTCTGTATTAGTAAATTGCGTGACCAACAAACCGTCGAACAGCTAAAGCAAAAAGTTCAAGAGAATCTGAGTGCACTAGAAGAAACCAATTCTGTAGATGTCGCTGCTACCTGGACACAAATTAAAGACAGTTTAAAAAGTGCGAGTGAGAAAATTCTTGGCACTGCAGCAAGTAAAAAACAGGAGGACTGGTTCAATGATAATGAAGCTTTTATACAAGAACTTCTTGACCGCAAACATATTGCCTTCCAAAACACTATCAACCACCCCAACGACTCATCAAAAGCAGAAGCTTTTACCCAATCTAAGTATGAAACGCAACGCGAAATCAAGAATAAAGAACGAGTGGTGGGCAAGCAAGGCCAGAGAAATTCAAAGGTACGCCGATTCACACGACTACAGGAATTTCTTTCAAGGAGTAAAAGCAGTATACGGCCCCAGTCGGAAAAATATGTGCCCTATTAAAGATTTAAATAGGGAAATAAGAGCCCGATGGAAAGAACACTACTCTAACATTCTTAACCAGCAAAGTCAAGCCGATCACGATATTATAAATCTTATCCCTCAATATGACACCTTCGAAGACTTAGATAAACCACTAACAACGGAAGAGATCTTAACCGACATTGGGCAGCTAAAAAATAACAAATCTCCCGGCGCCGACCCACTCCCAACTGAGATCTTTAAAGCTGTGTCGTCAGAGCTCATACCCTACCTCAAAAAACTGTTTGATGTCATGTGGGAAAGTGGTCAAGCTCCGCAGGAGTTTCGTGATACACATTTAGTCAACCTCTTCAAAAACAAAGGGAGCGCTGCGGACTGTGGAAATTACAGGGGTATAGCTCTCCTGGCTGTTGGAGGGAAGATACTCACTAAAGCAATGGCAAATAGGCTAACACCTGTTATGGAAAAGCTACTTCCTGAAACACAGAGTGGCTTTAGACCAAACCGAGGCACATCGGATTTAATCTTCACACTTAAACAGCTTCAAGAAAAAGCACTCGAACATCAAGGAGAAATTCACATGGCCTTCATTGATTTAACCAAGGCGTTTGACTCGGTGGACAGGGAAGTGCTCTGGAAAATTATGTTCCGCTTAGGTATCCCTAGAAAATTTGTGGAAGTATGTCGCAGTCTACATACAAACAACAACGCCCAGGTTATGTATAATAATGAGGCAATCGAACCTTTCCAAACCCTCACTGGAGTTAGGCAGGGATGTGTCCTGGCACCCCTACTTTTTAATTTGTTTACCACTGCTCTAACAATTATTGTTGACAACAAACTGACAGTCAGAGGAATAGGTCTCAGATACCGTTTTGATGGCGGTCTCTTTAACATAGGGCACTTTAGAGCTTTCACGAAGACACGCACACGATTCATTTGTGATCTCCAGTATGCGGATGACTGTGTACTTTTAGCCTCTACGCCGGAAGAGCTTCAAGAACTTTTAGATGTGTATGCCCAGAGCTATGATTCCTTGGGACTTAAAATTAACATTGGAAAGACTAAGATTATGTCAACTCCTCATCAAGTGAACCAAATAGACATTACACTTAACGGAAATTCTCTTGAAGTGGTGGATCAGTTCAATTACTTACGAAAATGGCTGTCTACAGAGCAGTTGCCATTCCAACACTGCTATATGGATGTGAAAGCTGGGTCACTTACCGTCGTCATGTGAAAGAATTAGAACGTTTTCAGCAAAGACACCTCAGAAGTATGATGAAAATCCGTTGGTTCCATCACGTATCAAACGTGGAAGTACTCAGGAGAGCAAACAGCCTTCCAATTGAGGTGCTTATTTCAAGAGCACGCCGAAGATGGGCAGGTCACGTTCATCGTATGCATGATAACCGCCTTCCTAAATGTACACTTTATGGTGAATTGCTAAGCGGTAGAAGAAGGAGTGGCGGTCAACGAAAGAGGTTCAAAGACGCTCTCCATGAAAATCTAAAATCCTGCGGTGTTGCAGACGAGCAATGGGAACAACTTGCAGCGGACAGAACCGAATGGCGAGGGGTTGTGGCCAGCTATCAAGGAAATGTTGCTGCAAGAAGGCCCAATCCAAGACCTAACCAGGTCTATGTTTGTCCTGACTGCGGTCGACATGTGCTCTCCCGAATTGGCCTCTATAGCCATAGTCGTGTGCACCGTAGATGAATGGGAATTATAATAGACTACACCTTTTACTTGTTTTTTATTGCACAATTTATCGACTGTAACATTTTTATACTCGGACTCGAGTAACGGCTAATAATAATAATAATGAGAAGTAAAGAAAATCAAATCCATCACACTAAACAAAGGTTAAGTTTTAACATTTTATTTGTACTATTAGAAAATGGCATATTATGTATGTAACAGTAGGTATTGGCTCTAGGAATATTTGCGAATTTAAAAATATATAAAATAAAGATCAGAATAAAAATGTTACACAGGCTAGGGTAAACTGTAAACAAAGTAAATATGTAGAGTTAAAATATTCCTCAAAGTGATTTCACTAACCATGTTAATACAATCAGGGAATAATAGTTTTAATCATCTCCCGATGACGCTAACATAGTGAGCGAACAGCACTAGATATTTTTAAACTCCTTTTAAAGGGTAGAATTTTTTTTAGCCAAAACTGCTAGAAAAACATATTCTTAGTGTCATCGAGTAAAATTAAATAAATATCACATTAATTCTACAATAAAATATATTTAACTATATACATGCAACTTTTTATAGGCCCGAACCTATTTTTTCTTTTTCTTCTTGTCGGCTGCAGCTGCTTGTGGTTCTGGCTCTGGTTCCGGCGGCGGCGGCGGCGCTGCTGGCTCTAGTTCTTCCTCGGGAAATTCAAACTCTGTTTCTTCAGCTTCCAGCTCTTCCTCAACCGGTTTATTCTTAGCAATTTCCTTTTCAACTGTGGAATAGAATTCAGCTTCTGCTTGTCGAACATAACTGTTCATAAATCCTTCTTCAAGTTCAACCTCAACGTTCTCCCCTGACTGTTCATCTTCATCGCCCTCTGTGGCCTTCGTCTGTCTCAATTTCAGGCGCAGCTCCCTATTACGTGCCTCTAATATTTTCTCTCTGCGGCCTTCTCTCTCAAACATCTACAAGCAAAGCAAAAATTTATCACTGGAAGTATATTTCCAAAAACGTAAAAATCTGGGAGGGTGATTTTTCACAATTACAATATATTATCTGAAAGTTATTTGTGGCATTCTATGAATATTCTTTCCTTTTATTTGGGGTTTCTACTAATGTACTCTTCAACAACAAATATCGAGTCTACAAAATAATAGAATTAAAAGCGCTCCGAATATAAGCTGGAAAGACGGTGCAATTTACTCTCATATAAATCATTATTTAAAAAAACTGCTTTCACTAAAAGACATTAAAAACATGTTACAATATGGGACGATGAGAGAAAAAAAAGTATATATAAAAAAATATTTTTTTTACCTTCTATTTTCGATTTGCAAAAATAATTCTTATCATCCCACACAGGTATTATTAAAATAAACATTTTCCCTTTTGTAGAACTAAAATAAAATTAGCCCTAATGTCCTCAAGTGCACCGAGAAATTTAAAGATTAAGTATAATAAATTTGTCCAATGTCATATTCTATTACATCTCTATCACTCTCTTTCCAAGCACACCGTACATTAGGCTGCGTCATTTTATTGACGTGAAGTCATTTACACTCCGAACAACTCTTAAATACATGCGTATCGAATTGTTCTGTAGATATTTATACAACCTGGCTACCAAAAAAAGCTTTGAAAATGGAAAGAGACTACTTCCCGAAACGTCAGCAAAATATATTATTTCTGTGTTTGTTCCGATTTATAACCTCTTAACTGTTCCTTTGACGTAAACGTCACAGGTGCAGAGGTTTTTTTCCAATAATTCTATTATTTTGTAGGCTCGGTGATCTGTTTTTGAAGAGGATAATACATGTGGTAGAAAACCCAAATAAAAGGATAGAAAATTACAATATTTCTTTCAGTAGGCGAGAAGTAAAATGAATAGACATCATTTGTAGTAAATTTCAAGACCTCTTTGAACGTTCCTGTTTAAAATAAAATAAATTTAAGTCAGTATGTAAATGCATATATATGTCTTCTTGATTAATGTTTGAATAGCATTTAAAACTTCTTAAAATGAAATTAGAAAATATAACTATGTCAGTACAAAATTCGTTAGATAATTTAAAAGAACATGTTTCAATGTTGAATGATCGTTATTTTGGTGTTATACACTGATTTGTTTACTTATAAGGTATAAAACGGACATTACTTTGAATTTAAGTTGTTTTGACGTTTTTTCCCGCTAGATTTTCCGAAACATGTCATTTTGGCGGCATATAAAAAATTTATAGATACTGTTATTTTTCCAAGTAAAATAGCTTAAAAACGTGAATTGAAACGTGAAAAAATAATTGTGGGTCATTGGGCGTGTCCTCTATCTCGAACATGTCGGAAAAATGACTATAAGAAAATTTATTAATAACCAGCTGATTTTCGCTGTATTAATTTATTAAAACATACAAAAACAAGTTTTCGTATTGTCTGAAAAAAATTATTTTCCGATTTCCCAGTCTGACGCGTCAAAGTTGTCGGTTTCATGACAGCAAAAAATTTATTCATAACATTTTTTTTACAATTTTTTTTTATTTTTAAATAAAATTTATAATACAATTAAGAAATTGTCTGACGGCGAAATAAAGCCTTTTAGCTGGAAATGTTAAATAAAAGGTTTTTCTATGTGGTTGTCAAGCTACGTTTGGATGTTACATTCATATGTATATATTGAGGCTATATTGATAAGTAACAAGCTGATTTTTTCAATATAGCTTAATAAAAATAAATCAAATCCAATTTTTTAACTGTCTGACAAAAGATGTTTTTCAGTCTGGCGCCTGGAAAATACAATTTTTTTATGTTGTAATTTCCTTCAAATTGTCATGATTATCTCATACTAATCATTGAAAAATCATTTTTACAGTGTAAAAAATCATTAAAAAATTGCTTGAACTTCGCGCTTGAAAATATATCGTTTTATACAAGTTCACCTGTGTACATCTGTTTAGTACGCAGGCTCTATAATAGAACATAGGAGTGTGGAACGTCTTTCTACACTCCGTATTGTATTCTATAGTAGTAGTATAGTACACGTGTAGTAGTAAAGAATTGTAACGGTTTATCTGATGCACGTGGTATATAATTTTTATAATTTTATTTATTCCCTGCATACTTCATATATTTTTTATGCAAAATTGCACACTTAAATTGAATTCATATATTTACCGAAAATGGATTAATTGTTTTTTCGTTTATAAAATGTACTTTGTTATAACTAATATTGTAAAGTGTTATCTTATAGCTTGTTTCAAGACCTTTAATTTGGGCCCTGGATGAAAATTTTCGGACTAGTAGTACCGGGGATATAGTGATTTTAAACATACTAAAAGACAATTTTTCGCTACTTTTTTCTACAAAAAGTTTTATGTATTTCTCAATATTATCGAACTTAAAACTTGGGTAAGTCGAATTCAGATAGTCTAAAAGAGGTCAAAAAATTCAAAATAAAGATTATAAAATAAGTAAGTTGAAATACCGTATCTTTTTTAACCGTCTTCTCGACTAAACGAAATTTCATTTTTTTATCGCCCTAACTTCGACGGCCGCTATTGGAAAATTATGTTTTTTAGTCAGACTCTCGTTATGCCCCACTGTATTTGCCAAGCACTTATACCACAAATTAAATACCTATTTTCTGCATATAATTTTCCAATGTCTGAAGGTTATGAATAAATTTTTTGCTGTCATGAAACCGATAACTTTGACGCGTCAGACTGGGAAATCGGAAAATAATTTTCATCAGACAATACGAAAACTTGTTTTTATATGTTTTAATAAATTAATACAGCGAAAATCAGCTGGTTATTAATAAATTTTCTTATAGTCGTTTTTCCGACATGTTCGAGATAGCGGACACGCCCAATGACCAACATTTATTGTCAGACAATTATTTTTTCACGTTTCAATTCACGTTTTTAAGCTATTCTACTTGGAAAAATAACAGTATCTATACATTTTTTATATGCCGTCAAAATGACATGTTTCGGTAAATCTAGCGGGAAAACGCCCCAAAAACAAAAAAAATGATAAGAGGAAAATGCTGTCAGACTAGGTCCAATGAAGCCATACACGAAGTTTGGAGAGAGTATGTATCAGCAAAATTTTTCCCGACGGGCTCCTTAACCAATATCTAACCTTGACAAAATATGCCGAATTGTAAAAAAAATCAATTTTGAATTTTTAAGGACTTTCCCAACAAAAAAGATTTTCTTAGGATTATCTTGAAAATGTATACATATATTTTTATTAATGTTCTGTATACGTGGGGAAAATTTTAGTAGCTGTTGTGATACTAAATAAATGTAAATATTTGCACTTAAAATTCCCATTTTAACATACTAATGTCTTATAAATCCCATATTCACTTACGTTTTTAGTTACAATGATAATTTTCTTACGATTTTCTTCAAAATCTGAGAGCTATTAGGACAGAAGAATGTTTCTCTAAAAAAAATTACTGCATGTGGCATCCGTTTCTCTGTAAAATATGTTGAAAATTCGCGACTTTCGGTTGCTCTCGGCTGGCCTCAGATAAGTTGGTGGACAGGGGTTGCGACTTGGCAACGTTGCAATTACGCGGGGTAATATTTAAAATGCCATCAGCACACAGTTTATGTCAATAAATGCGAGTACTTTACAGATATTAAGAAAATATGGGTTTTCGTAAGAATAAAAGTTGATATTAATGGCAAATCTACCATTTTTGTTTTCGAGCACATCTTTTATATTTTCTTAAAAACCACAAATATATTCTGAATCTCACAAAATACGATAATCCACTCTAAACCAAAGCAACAACTCACGTTGTGATGAGTATAAAGACGAGGCATTGCCAGATTGAGTCAAGCGACGCAGTAAGTTATTTCTGTGCTTATGCGCAGAGGGAGTGAAGCGAAAAGTGCAGTGCTTGTCAACAAGTTCTTATTCTCATCCGGAGCCATTATATTTAGGTAAAATGTGAAGACACTGGGGTATTTTTCTTTTTTTATTGGTGTAAATTGTTACATAAGGGAGATCCTTTTGTAGATTGAGAACGACTGCCTTTTGGAAACATCCTCAAAACACCTAGAAATAGTCAAAGACGTCAAAAATTAACGAAAATCGCATATTAGGTCATAGACCATGATGCCGTTGCAAAAATGTCTCCTACTAGCTTTTTCCTGGCAGAGAGCACCAGGTTTCATTTTTCCTTGAATTAATCTCAGATAAACTCCTCAACTAGAATTAATAACCAAAATAGCATGACTTGCTATTATCATCTCGGCAGTCTCTTTCTTTACAGAACAAAATAGCAACTTAATTAAAGAGTCACACAACACTGGTCTTCTGGCACTTTCAATTGTTCTCTTGTCCTGCTAAAAAAGTTCATGGTACACAATGCATTCCATTTCAACTACCATCAAAAAACACAGGACTCATCCCCAATATAGAATAACTGATAAGTTTTCTCTGCCTTGTATTGTTCGAGGATATAATAACCATAAAATAGATATTAACAAATTAATACATAATAAAGGCGGATGTATTATTACTTACCGCTGTCAGCAACATTTTGTCATTTTTATTCAACATTGACAGGTTTTCGCTAAACTCAACTAGATAAATGGTGCCTTTCTGATTGCCGAGAGCTACCAATCGACCCATTTCGTGCGTCCTAAGACACCTCAAAGGCTCGTCACATACTTTAACTCCTAAACAAGCCTGTTTCTGTTGTTGCAAGATATCCCAGACATCCAAAGTACCATCGGATCTTGTCGTAAAAAATACAGACAATCTAAAACAGATACTTAGCAAATCACAAAATCGATTTCCACCGTGTTTTACTACCTCGTAGGGCTCCAAGCCCCATCCGTCAGCATAGCTTTGTGAAAATTTGTCCACATTATGGCACTCTCCCGGCAATCCTCGGACCATATTTTGGCAGACCAGTCACCTATGGTCAAGAAATTTTTAACAAATCCCGGATTTCTTTGAAGCGCTAAAACAGGTCCGTAATGAGCCGCAAACCTAATTGTCATTTTCTCCATTGCCGTTTTTCCTTTTCTGTTGCATGATATCACTACTCCTTGTTCGGTACCGACCATAAAGCGTGTTGGGATTGTATATTCGTACTCTAAACAAGAACCGCCCAAAGCGTTCGCCAGTTTTTGATCGTCATCCTTGACGTAATCAAGAATTAGGACTTCAGTGGGTTGGTTCATTTTTCTTATGTCCCACCTAAAAAGCGATTTTTTTTTATTCGCACTGTTACAGAAACACAGGTGACAAGAGTTGTGTGGGCGCCATCTACAACCATTTTATGTTACCTTTAAGAGATGAGACTGTCGTCTATCTCATTTGTGGTCTTGAAATATACATTGAGTTGTGATTAATATACAGTGTCCCACAAGAAGACCATAAAATTCATAGCTCTTCTTCTGTATTCCGTTCACAAAAATACAAAAACACGTCAAATAGTAGTATCAGGTTGTCTATACACGCTCTGATTTAAGATAACCTCATGAGAAAAATCCAATGGGGTTAGATCAGGCGAACGTGGCAGCCGCTAAAAAAAATTTTAATCATACAAATAAAGCACTCTGATATTGCTAATTAACATGGTTTTGTATTTTTTGTAAACGCAAAACGGAAGAAAAAAATTATGCATTTTTGAGGTATTTGCTTGAATTGAGGCCGCTTATGCCGCACTGACACTCACCATTTGACTTGTCCATCTGTTGAGCAACTAAAAAAGTCAGTTCCAGTTTTGGAATGTATCCACAATACACTATGTACAGGATCTCTAAAACTGACTTCCATAGTGCTCAATTCGACAGGTTCATAACCCTTCCTGGTGTCCCATACTGCAACTTGACCATTTAATTGCCCACTTACCAATAAATGTGGATCTTTTTGATTGTATTCTAAACTTACTATTTGATGCTCAGGTTTTAAAGTAATTAATGGGCGGTTCGGATTTTCTGCAATTTAAAGAAAAATTAATGACGAGAAGTATTTATTCTCAAAATGGCTATATTTTTAACGGTTCTACACGAACCGACATGTACTCATTAACAATTAGTGGAATTGGAGCAACACGCTTTATTCTCTAAAAAAATGCATGTCGAATTTTTTGCAAATAACACCCTGGCACCCAAACATACCCATTAGAAAAAGAACTTATTTTCTGCAGCACACACATGTAAAAATCAGTCAATACGAGCTATATTTGGAGTAAAAAGGATAACGTGAATTTTTAAATATATTTTTTTCTATTTGCCTGTTCTTGATTTGACTGTGTATAATAAAAGTCTTAATTTATTTATTATTCTACGAAATACTGACACAACTTACCAACTTCCCAAATATAGGAATAAGGAGTTTCTCTAGGCTCTTTATGTTGAAATATCATGTTACAATACGATGCTGCAAGTTTCGTTTGATTGTCGGGAGACCATGACATGTGAGTAATAGGTCTAGTGGGGGAAGATTGGTCTTGGAAGACATTAACCGTCCTTGCTGAACTTCTTTCTACTAACGGAGTTGGTTCAACATCGGAAAAGTATTGTTGGTATATATTTATGGCATTGTTTTGTAAAATACAATTTTCCATGCTCTAAAATACGATTTGTTCAATTTAAAGGTAATTCTAAAGATATTATTCACGTTTATTGAAATTTAAAAGTTTTTATATGTATTATCCTTAATTATATTCTTTTGCTCGCTACTCAACTATATTTTACTACTGTATACTGAAATGTCTCTATACCCCAACCGCCTCCCCTCCCCAATTACTGAAGCGTGAAGCAATCAAGAACATACTAAATCCTACCCAGTAATTATTTATCTCGATTTTATGCCAAGATAAATAAACAAATTGGCTATTTACGTGTTTGTCTAGTTTTACACAGTTAGGACTCAAATTACGTTGTGTTGGTAGTATCCCTTTATATTTACCCCATCCTCTTTTATGCAAAGTTTGGTATTACTTGTTTCTATCTGATACTATTTACCTTAGAAAATTAATTATTTTTTAATTTAAGTATCTTGTAAATTTGAGCACACTGTTTATGAATTGAGAAACCTCGTTAATCATTTATGTTATTTAGTTGTTGTTTTATTACTCAAGATTTAACTGGGGATTTATGTGTAAAATTTGTTTTGGTGTTCAGTTGATTGAAGTTAACCCATTATCATATATTCAGTTTATTACTTGTATTACCAGGAAGGTAAGTTTTTATACATATATTCAGATGTTGGTAACAAATTGTCAAACTCGGAGGAAATGAAATAGTACTCTCAAGGTACATTCAATGCTCCTTGAAGTATGCTCATAAAAAACCAATTTATGGCTTCACGACGTTCGTAATTACATGCCACTTGGTATGAACCAGTGGTATGAACCCTACGATTGATGCGAGGATTATTTCCTCTAATTTGAGAAACACAATGGCGTGTACTAAATTTACGGTGGCAGCCACTACAATCACTGTCGAAGAGATATCGTAGAGTGTATGAAATACATAACAAACTGTACGGCAATGTATTTAATCCTAGAGGGTAATAAGAGTGTATGAAATACATGACCAACTGTAGAGAAATGCATTCAATTTTAGAGTGTCATAACTACATAATCCACTGTAGGAAACTTTATTTAATCCTAGAGAGTAGTAAGAGTGTATGAAATACATGACCAACTGTAGGGAAATGCATTTAATTTTAGAGTGTCACAAATACATAACCAACTGTAATAAAAGTGTTTGCCATCACGGCAAATCTGAGGTTGTGGCGTAATCCGTATAATTAGAATAAAATGACCCATAGTTGTAAAGTCTTAATGCCAGAAGAAATAAACAATCTCCGTACAAAAACCCCCTGTAGCGTGCTTTTACAGTACTTACATTATGTTGACCGCAAATGAATAGAGTAAACCACCCTCGCACAAGGCCCTTGCTGAACGAGATGGTCATAAACTTTTACAATATTGTTAGATAGTTAAGATGACTTTGGTCGTTGTCCCGTTGACCCAATAGTATAATTTAAAGAGCATTTATGAGCAACCATAGAGTAAAATTCAACCCCCGCTGAGGAAGCGGAACAATATTATCTGTTAACTGTAGCAAAACAAAGGAGACTGTGATCTGAACTAACCTGGCTCTAACTTGAAAAGAAAACTATTTGTCTGTTTATTGAACAAAGCAAAAATTAAATGAATATAACTTTTTAAATTGTTTGTAAACTAATTACGATAAAATAAATTATGATGCAACTTAAATGAATCCTGAAACAAAAAAAGTTCTTAAACTAGTAAATAAAATGGATAAATTTCCCTAGCTCTGATTATTTGTCACCTAAATAGAGAAACTGTAGATAAAACCGCGGCCGAACGGCTAGTGAACATTAGGCTCAGTATGTATAAGTCTACAGATTCTCCCCCGGATTCCTTATATTGGCCAGATAAATTTAGAATGGCCCGTAATAATGATAAAATTTAGTTAACTGATTTGAAAAAATGGGTAAGGCCGCGGGACGGGCATTTGAGCCTCACGTGGACAAATTGCAATCTCTCTCTCGGTAGCCACGTCGTCGTCTTAAGGAACTTCGTCAGACCCCCCGCACCTCGCTGGGAATTAGGTTACACTTCATGGCTGGGAGTCTGCTGCTATTTCTTCAAAGTACAAGGCCTCGATAAGGAATAATTAGATTGGATGTAATTCTCTTGTACGTCCTGATAAAATCTCTGGTGGCTGGGCTTGGTTTCACCTAGTTGGTAGCTTCCCTGGGTAGGTCAAAGGAAAATGACCCTATTTCGCGGTTTCTTCATCGCTTTTATATGCACGCCTTCCTATGCAAAGCATGTATGACGCGAACGAGAGAAAGAGTGACGCTTGAAGACACATGGTCGGCCGAAAATGGCATTCATTAAATTTTGGTTGCGGGCTGCAATGACTAATAAGGTTCATTATGGCTCTTAACCTCTGTACCATCTGTTTAGAAATGTAATGAGCTAGCATAGCCTACACGTTGCTTTTAGGACATTTTAAACTTATTCATTTCTGTATAAAATAAAATTATTTGACTTGAAAACTGAAATATTATGCAAATGCATATTTAAAATTGATAATGACTCTTAAGTTCAATTCCTTGTGACTATGTCATAAGAAAAAAATGATTATTGATAAATTAAATAAAAGTAATTGAATTTTGATAAGAAAGTAAGAAAATAATTTGAAAACGGCTGGCCCTATCAGGGCGGTTTACTTAACATACTTCGAGGACATTGAACGTATCTTGAGAGTACTATTTTATGCCCTCTAAATTTGACGACATCTGAATGAATATATGTATAAAAACGATTTCCGTCTTTTTTTTCAACTTACCTTCCTGGAAATACAAGTAATAAACTATATGATAATGGGTTAACTTCAATCAACTAAACACCAAAACAAACCTTACACATAAATCCCCAGTTCAATCTTGAGTAATAAAACAACAACTAAATAACATAAATGATTAACGAGGTTCCTCAATTCATAAACAGTGTGTTCAAACTTACAAGGTACTTAAATTAAAAAGTGATTAATTTTTTAAGGTAAATAGTATCAGATAGAAACAAGTAATACCAAACTTTGCATAAAAGAACATGGGATAAATATAAAGGGTTACTACCAACACAACGTAATTCAGGTCCTAACTTTGTAAAATTAGACGATCACGTAAATGGCCAATTTGTTTATTTATCTTGACATAAAATCGAGATAAATAATTACTGGGTGCGGATTTAGTATGTTCCTGATTGCTTCACGATTAAGGATTTTTGTTAGTAAGTAATTGGGGGGGGGGGGGGGGGAGGTATAGAGATGCATGTATTCAGATCTACGAATAGTCTTCCTGATCCACACCAACGTATTTATTTACCACAATAAAATAATAAAATCAGAAAAATAAATTTTGCAGCAAAAAATTATCCAGTATGCACCTGAGTAGAGTATTAAGGTGCCTTATATCTGATCATGACCTCATTCTGTATATTAATATGCGCATTTCCAGGAATACAACACGCACACACCTTAACAGTAGTAGTCTATTGGTGCACTTTTACCAATAGTGCATTTTCCAAGTGGACAAATATTGTGCTTTGTTATGGCAACGGTCTCTTGCATATACCCGATGAATTTACTTTTGTGTTGACTATATGCATCATTTAAAGGACTGTAGACTGTTGATGTCTTTAAAGGTATTGTGATTCTGTGCGAGTGTTTTTCAGTTTTATTTATAACTTGGTCATTTTATTTTTTCTTTTTTTGAATTTTCAAATTTGAAAAGTGACATAGGTCTTCACATTGCATAATGGCTCACAGAATATATGCATATATTTTCAAAACATCCTCAACAAAATTATTTTCTTTTCGCAAAGAAAATGCCAAAAATAGAAAAAAGTCAACACTTTTTCATTAACCTGATCTTAAATATTTTTTTCATATACATGAAAACAGATTAGATTAGACTTTAAGGTCACAGTACATTACAAGCCACAGCCTGTTGGTATCGTTACTCGATTGTCGATCTTTGTATGGTCCACTTAAAAATGGTTGCATTAAAGCAATGAAAATGTAGGCTTAACATAAAAACAGCCAAAAAAATAATAATAATATGATATCAATGTGGTCCACCCGGCAACCCCATTCATGTAGATAACCCTTAAGAAATCTCCAGAGAACACGAACTTGAAAATGCTCAAAGGGTGGTGAAAGAGTACACAGATTACACATGCATGATTGACATGGAATTTGGGTTTAAAAAATGGGCAGCTAAAAGAAGGCAATGAGGGGAGTTTTCTGAAGACATTCAACAAAAAAATGCGACAAATAAAGGAATCTCTCCACGGCAATACAAACCCACTCTGAGAGATTTATTTATACAAAATTTTAGAAAAAAACGATGTCCATTACTAATTCTACTCTATCTCTTCAGAAGCATTAGAGAAGACCTGATTACGAACACATTGAACTAGAATTTCCTCAGGTTATCATGTACTTCAAATCAATTTTACAGATATTAATCTGGTCTGGCGTCTGGTCGATAGCCGAGTGGGTTAAGGTGCGAGGTGGCAATTGCGGTTAATCACACGGACATCGCACCACCGGGTTCGAATCCTGGCTCCAGCACTGTCGGAGGAAATGGTTGTATGTCGGCGTTTCTTCAATGTGTAACCCTCTTCTGCACAAGCCCCTGACTTCTGGAATTGGGGGTTGTCTAATTTCTGTGGTGTTTATTTATTATTAATACATAATATGTAGAGTCCATTTAATTTTGTAGAGAGTCTTAAAATGAAAATTCAGTAAGTCGGAATATACAAGAATCCTTACGTACTGAAAATTTTAAAAGCCTTTATCTGCCTATACCTACAGGTTCCAATAAAATTACAATCGTTAAATGTACCTACTTTAAACAACTGCATCATGGTGGGGTTGAACGCGTCATCCTTCTCCACTTTTCTTCTGTATCTTTTGGTTTGTTCCTCATCGGCAGTGTTTACATCTCTAGGCCACCCCCCTTCAATGTGGTTCATGCCGGTATTGCTGAATTCTGCTCTCGTAGTGTTTAAATAATGTTCTGCTATTATTGGGGCGCATTGTTGACTTCTGTGTACTGGATCTCTGTAAAGCATAAGCATTACACACAAATATGTAAATAATCATGTATTCTTCTTACTTTAGAATGAAACGCTTATATAGTTTTTTGTCCGAAGCATAATTGTCGATTAAATCAGGACCTTTATCTGAAAATAAACATTGTCTTCCAAATTCTGCCCTTTTCTTTTGATACACATACTGAATATCCATTTTTTTATGACAGACTTATGATTCTGTAGTGACTGAAGATTGATCAATATTAAGTAACCATAGAGATACAGAATAGGGTAGTTGTTAGGGATGTGTACTAGGAACTATCATTCGTATTTTCAAAAGATTCTCTTGATAATGTTTCATTCTAAAATTTTAAATCATATTAGTCATTGTGAAAAGTGCATTTATCTTAAGACTGACATGATCAAGAAAGAAGAGTCCAACGGAAAGAAAATTTTTGTAATTAGTGATCACTCTACATAAAACTACCACATAAATACAATTATGTTACTTATAAAATTTTCAGACTACTATTATTGAATTGAAATTCATAAACACTCCTCTTATTATATCTAGTTCTGTTTAGATTATCTATTATAAAAAATTGATAAAAAATTAAAAACATATTTCCATTAGACATGGATTGAATAATGGCAACCTTAAAATGATGTGAAAAAATCATAAAATTAAATTGTGTCACTTTATTACCTGGGCTTCCAACAGGCTTAAGAACTCAGTAGCATATTTATTATGAGCTTGCGACACACTGTTTTTATAACTTTCAAACTGATGTATCTTGTTTTGCAATATTACAAAGCAATTTTTGTTATCGGGCGTCGGGGCGCGCTGACACCTTTTCAAATTAATACAAGGCTCAGAACAATTTGGCTTTATTTTATGAGTGGAATTGTTTTTAACGAGGTTTTGACATGAATTTGTCGCTGTGTCCTGAGGTTTCTTCTCACCAGACTGAGAAAATAAACCATCTTTGTTTTGCAAATAATCTTTTTTAATTAAAATACTTTCCAGTTCATTATAAATTTGTCTGCTTTTGTTGCATGAAACTTCGCTCTCTACAAATTCTTCTAATAGCAAGTTCATTTCTATACTAAAACTAAAACATAATATAATTAGTACCTATATACTTTATTAATTTTATACTTCTTACTTCATATTTAATTTCTTTTTATTTTTTCTGTTTATTACTTTAGGACAAAATTATTTAATGCTCCTTTGATTTGTGTATATTTAAAGCACAGATCAGATAGATTGATTTAAAGGTTAAGCGGGGTTCGATGTTCGATGGAACTGAAGCTAGAGGCTCTGGGTCTACAAAATTGGTACAAACAGTCTACTTAACTGTTACTTAAAACCCGATTGCAAATTAAATGTGGCTTCGCTGGGCTGGTAGATCTACATTTTTTAATTCTTTTATTTAATGAAAACACGAATGAACAATAAATGAATATGTAACGTTGCCAATTCTCAGATAATTAGAAGGAATACAGTTACTAATCGTCAATGGACCAAAACATGTCCATTGTAACCTCTTCAATTTTAAACAAGGAATAGCCTTTCGATTAATCGCAATTAGTTTAGGTAATCTTTTCATTGGAAATTCAAGAATATTCCCGCTACTAACATCTCAAATTTCAAAAACAACTAGAAGTGTTTCACCAGGAGATAAACAGCTACGGAATGAAGTGTTTGTAATTTTTTATCTAGCTAAAAATGGTTTGCCTACTCAGTTGAGAGGGATTGACAAAACTAGTCTACCGAGGTAGGTATCAAACAAAATACGTCTTTTTGTATTTTGATTATGTTGAATAAGTCCAATCCAGTATTATAATTCATGCGCTTAATAGTAAATTAGTAAATTGCAAAGGCTGGAATTTACAGTGTATGTGAATATATAATATATTTTAGAATTAAATCAAACTGACCAAAATAAATATAAAGAAAAATATACGATATATTTTATCTACAAATGTAAAATTTACTTTCGCAATCTTTTTGGCACATACAGCCGACGACTGTAGATCAGCTACCCCCAACCAGAAATTTTTCCAAATCGCACCTCTGTCAAAGAGTGGGGACCCTTTCTAACTTGCCCAACACTTTTTAATAGACAAGGGACCGACAGCTTTACATCCCCTCCTAAAGATGGTTATATATATCCACTACGCAATCCTCGCCTAAGATTGTATAGCTTCTGTGTATACATTAGTATACAAGCCGCTAGAGCATGAAGCAAGAACACTTTATTTCCATGACACGGGAAACCCATCCAAGTACTAGTCGCGCCTAATGTTTTAAAATATTTAAGCTTTGCTGTTGCTATAAAAAATAAATCTGACAACTCTGTTCTTAGTGACAGTTTGCCATTTTGAGGTTAGGATGTACTGACTACCGCTACAGCTTTGGTTTGGTGTAGATTTCAAGATTTCTTCAGTTAGACACTCATAATTTCTGAAGGAAGTTACAATTACTTGAAAATATTTCTTTATTAATTCGTGTTGACTGACCAGAGTCCGCGAATTGGATTTTAAGGTAATTATTTGTGTAAGTAATGAATTGGTTATCTGATGACACACCCACTTATCTTTTTCAGATGACTGAACAGCATAGATTTGGAAATAATGTAAGCCCTATAACTTGTCATGCCTGGAATAAAGATAAAACTCGTAAGTGAAAATAATAATTTTAATCAATGCATTATCGGTGGTGCGTGGTGTTATAAAGGGGGTCGTAATTACATGTTAGTTAGATGTTGCGACAACTCATTCTTTACCCAATGACTAACAGTGCGGCAAAATAGCTTCTCCGCCTTCCACATATTCGTTTTTGAAAAAGCCAAAAATTATGCACAATATTTTTGTTTTTTACGTGTACAAAACTTAATTTAACGCCTTTGATGTTATCTATAGGTATATATTTTTAGAAATTGCTCTTTCACCTAACAACCACGAAGTGCAGATATATAAACGATTTGGAACAGACTGGAAGCTGTTGGATACATTAAACCAGCATGACCTGCGTGTCATGGGAATTGATTGGGCTCCTAACACCAATCGTATCGTAACTTGTGCCGCAGACCGTAATGCTTATGTCTGGACTCAAGATAAGGATCAGAAATGGAAGCCAACATTAGTTTTGTTGAGAATCAACCGAGCCGCAACTTGTGTTAAATGGTCTCCTGATGAAAATAAGTTTGCCGTTGGATCCGGGGCTCGTTTAATTTCTGTCTGTTACTTTGAATCTGAAAACGATTGGTGGGTTTCAAAGCACATTAAGAAACCGATTAGGTCAACTGTAACTTCCCTTGATTGGCATCCGAATAATGTACTGCTCGCCGCAGGATCTTCAGATTTTAATGTTAGAATTTTCTCTGCGTATATAAAGGATATAGAAAAAACCCCGGAACCCACCCCTTGGGGTACTAAAATGCCACTCGGGCAATTGATGGCTGAATTCGTTAATTCTAATGCTGGTGGGGGTTGGGTACATAGCGTTAGCTTTTCACCAGATGGAAATAAAGTTTGCTGGGTAAGTTTGTTTATTTTTTCAGCAAATTAAATCTAGAGCCGCAAAATTAAGAAAACTAAAATATTATTATTATTATAAAACAATTTTATTTTATTGAGCCATGTGTTCAATAGTATTTGCTTGCTAATGTTCAAACTTTTAGGTATCCCACGACTCGTCTATAAATGTTGCCGATGCCACAAAGGGTAATGCAGTGTGCAAGCTGCGCACAGAGTTCTTGCCGTTTCTCAGCTGCACGTGGATTACAAATAGGTCGATTGTGGCGGCAGGTCATAGCTGTATCCCAATTCTATACGGTATTAATGAAAACAGCCAGATATATTTCGTTGCAAAATTGGATGCTTCTCAGAAGAAAGAGACCGGAGGGTTGTCTGCTATGCGCATGTTTCATTCTCTAGATAAGCAAGCTAGAACCGAAACATCCGATACCAATTTGGATTCTATTCACCAAAATGCCATTACATGCGTCTGCATTTATATGGGCACTAAAGAAAAAACTACAAAGATTTCTACCTCTGGATCGGATGGCCAGATGGTTATCTGGGATTTGAACTCTTTGGAAAGGTCTATGCAGAATTTGAAGATTGAATAAATGAATATTTTTAATTTTATAATTGTGAACAATAAATTTCAAACCAAACGTTTGTTTCCTTGTTTTAAAACATAATTAATTACTTTAGTGTAACTTTCATCCTAAATTATTTTTCGAGAGGTTCGCGCTTTAAGGAGAAAACACCGAAATTCGACAAACTTCAGATTTGATAGAAATTGAGTTAAACCATATTTAAACAGCAATTCTACAGGGGCTACTGAACTTAAGGGTGGCACTAGAATTTTGTTTCCCACCATTATTACAATATATACAATTAATTATGGTATAAACTTAATTTATAATATAATAATAAAGAAACTTACCTAAAGGTGCAGCGAAAGACATAGTTTTGGTAACAGTAAAGATACGCTGATGAGAATAATCCTTAATAATATTTAGTTATAGCTATATAATATATTTAGATGTGCATACATATATATTGATATATACACATGAAGTGTTATTGTAATTCCGGGTGCTCTCCCGCGTCGATGGTCGACTCCTCCAGGAGTCACGGTTATCTAAACGACGTTTCGGCAGAATATCATCTGCCATCTTCAGGTTCTCACTGAAAGCTGCCTACTGCTGCTCTTCGTAGTTCAGTTCGAACAACTTCATTTAATACACGCGAAAACCAAAAAAACAAGATATACACATGTATCCACATACACATATATACTCCTCTATACATACATACACAAACATAAACAGACATGATACATGTTTAAATCACTTTTAACATATTGATTAGAAAACAATAAATTTTAAAAATCGATGGTGATCTCTTCCAATTTTAAAGTGGAGCTGTAAAATATCCATTTAAGCTGTATGCAAAAATATTTTTATTTTGTGTTTAAAAGCTTTTGCAGTTCAATGATTTTAGGTGTGCAGGGAGTTTATTGTATATTCCATTTCTAATTCTGGTGTAATTATATTTTGGTACCAAATAATCTTGATGTCTTGTCAGGTAATTATGAATGTTACTTCGTGTATTATAGAGAATCTTTGTTTTTGTGAATTAAAATACAGTCTGTAAATATATAAATTTGTTAAGGTAAATTTTTTACTTTTCTAAATAATGTCTACAAGCTTCTCTAGGGGATAATAATAATAATATTTATTGGCCATTTCAGATACATTCAGCATATATGGCAGGTCAATAATAAACATAAGTAGTAAAAACAAGATAATGTGAATAAGATAAAAAGTGAAAATATAAATCACATAATACTCTAATTGCTTTTTTGTACCAAAAATAGCTGCTCGGAGTTGTTAGCCCCACCCCAAAATTATTGTAGCAACCTCTGAAAGTAGGTGAATTACACTATTTTTGCTAAGGTCAAAATCAACATTTTTTTTTATAGTTAATATGGCATGCATAGCTTTGTTCAATTTCACTTTCAAGTTAGTACCCACCAAGTCAGTAGTGAGTCAATGTAGATTCCGAGGAATTTAGAAGAGCTAGCCGGTTGTATTTCTTCATTATTCAAGTCACTCAATATTAATAAACAAATTATCTACTATGGTGTGGAGAAAAACAGTATAGCATTAATTGGTAGTTATCTATCTGAAAGAAAACAAAAAATTTATTTTAGGAAATCAATCTCTGAATGGGAAGATATAAAGCATGAAGTCCCCCAGGGCTCTATACTACGGCCTTTATTGTTCCTAATATATATAAACGATATAAATATTGGGGTACCTCTTTGCGGATGATACAACTTTGGCAAACTCAAATCTAAATTATGACATACTGAATGAAGTCATGGAAGTAAATACAACAAATTTAAATAACTGGTTTCTTGCTAATAAATTGTCACTAAATGAATCTAAACCGGTCAACATAACTTTTAGTCTTAGACAAATCACGAATGAAGATAATCCTAATGAAACCAAATTTTTGGGGATTTTTCTTGATCCGACATTTAAATTTGACAACCAAGTTGCCCATCTGGCAAATAGACTCTAAAAATATCTTCTTAATAAAAAATTTCTCAAAAATTTTGCCGCATAATATACTTCTCCAAACATTCCATGCAATATTTCAGTCACTATGCTGCTATGGCATTTTGGCTTGGGGTAATTCCTGTCATGTGGAGCGTACTTTTGCTTTACAAAGAAGGGCGTCATGGCTAACATTAATTATAGAGGTCATGTAAAAAATGTATTTACTCAACTAAGAGTTCCAACCATACCCTGCCGATTTTTATATGAATGTCTAGTATTTGCTCATACCAATCAAAGGACTTACAACAGAAATAACAACTTTCATCAGTATTTGACCAGAGAAAGGCGGTGATATTAGGATAGATTACTTCAGACTAGGCAAATCACGATTGCCAACTAATTATTACAGCCCCCTATTTTATAACAAGCTACCAAATCAGTATAAAGGTTTAACTATAAATAAATTCAAGGCAAAAGTAAAAGAATCTTTGATTGGTAAAGCCTTCTGATACAACTGAATTTCTGCAATACAATTCATGGACATAATGTTCTTCTCTCTTTTTTTTTTCATCTCTTATGTATTTAGGTGACTTACACGTTTAGTTACAAATTTTATATTATTGTATAACGAAACCGTGTTGTAGTTTTATCTTCATCTTTCTGATGTATCTTTCTTTTAAATTTATTAATTGTGTTTTTAAATACTTCTGCAGTAAAGTTAGCTCTAAATTTTTTTGACGAAAGATTTGAATCAATCAAGTAACATAATAAAGTATTGAATAATATCTGTTTCGCCCTGTAACTGGAAACTTACGTTACTTGCTTTACTGCAATTTAGTGCAAGTTTATTTGCAAGAAACCAATCTGATATGGACTTTATTTATTAAATTATTTTTTTATTTGTCATGTATTATAATTCTCTATCATGTATTATACTTTGCAGTATTCAAGATACTGTATTGTTGGATTTCATATCTTCAATTATACTTCAGTTTACAATTACTCCATAGGGTCCATTAATGTTAGTACTAAATCATTTTTACATTTCAAGGTCAATGGTGAAAAAAAAACCTAAGTTTCCTTTGAAAAATGTGTAAAATATATTCGATGCTTTGCTAAAAACTGTACTATTTTTAAAGCTTCATGGCATAGCCGCGTTGGTTAAGGCGTGAGGTGGCAATCGTGATTAGTCACACGGGTATCGCACTACCGGGTTCCAATCCCGGCTCCAAACACTGTTGGAGGAAATGGTTGTATGTCCGCGTTTTTTCAATGTGTAACCCCCTTCCGCACAAGCCTCTGACTTCTGGAATTGGGGGTTGTCTAATTTCTGTGGTATTTATTCATTCATAGAAAGATGGGAATTTCAAACAAAATATAGTGAAACTGCGTGTACGAGAGATATATAATTCTTACAAAGCACTCTGACATCGAGTGAAACTTCAATCTAGGGCAGGAAAATTGAATACGACAATATGTAAACAATTTTTATTTACGTAATATAAAAATTAAAAAACGACAAAATATGCCACAAAATTATACAATTATCTATCTATAAAAATGGGTAAATATAAAATTGGACTAGGGACATTTTCCACAGCATTGCTTTAATATATCAGCCTCAGCACCAGGTTGGTGGTTAGGAGTCCACGGTCCCAGGCTTGCATTGGCATAAAAATCCATCGGGTAACTAGAGTCATCTTTGTGCCATTCCGCTTCGCCAGTAACGATAGCAGCCTCATATGGAGTTAAAAATGGCTTTGAAAATGCAGCCCCCCAATCGATAGACAGTCGGGGACAAGCTATTTGCACAAAAGCATCTATTTTTGTGAAGAGGTCTAATTTACTAGGAAATATCTCCGAAAGCAATATAACTACTGCTTTTTTACCTACACCTTCCAGTTGCGTCCTTAAGTGTTCGACAACTTTAGGACTTCCTTGTCTGCCTAGTATTCCCATGATTACACCAAAAGTACTAGCATTCTTTGCCTCTGAAATACTCCTTTTTCTTATCTTCGCCATTTCATCATGGTCATAGTTTTCCCTAGTAAATTTTTTATGATAAGGATCATATTTATATGCTGGTATACGTGGATTGGCTATCATAGCTGCCTCTAAATGGAATTGCCCATCGCCTAAGTAAATCAGTACATCTGCGCATTTTAACACAGGTGCTGTACAGCCAAGTATTTCTCCACGCGATAAAGGTTTCAGCTGGGGGAGTAAAACATCATAACCCATATTTCTTAAAGTAGCTGCAACTGCATGTAATGTAGTAACAAACTGGATTGTACTTACTAGGCCTATTTTGGTCTTCACATCAAAATTATGTGTAATCGTATCTTGAATATGTAATGGATCAATCTTAATATCTACAAACACATAAAGCACTTTGATCCCACTCGTCTGATCCACAGGAATTAAACAACTATGTCCATAATGTACCAACAGTTCGACTCCTAAAGCTTTCGCAGTTAGATCATCTATACAACAGGCTCCGTAAGTTACATCGCCCATGATTACCGAGTCCGCACCAGTAAAATCCTTTATAATATCAGCTATCGTAGTCGAGAAAATTAACAGTCCCTCGGGCATCTGCAGAGCAACAGTCTTTGCTTTTAATTCCTGAATTCTCCATATCGTTTTAGGAATTTCGAAATTATAGTTTTTTGGCAGAGCTGCAATCGCTGCTTTTAATTTCTCATTTTGTAGTATGTCATTTGGTATCTTCGTTAATTTGGTTGCTTTAAACACTTTCCTTTCTGGTTTTGCTTTAATTACAACAGTCGACTCTGCCATTCTAACCAATGCATGCAAACTATAAAACAAGCTGGGTGTATAATAATTATAACGTTAGTCACTTTTTTAAACAGCTACGACAAAAATTGAAAACATATTTTTTAAAGGTTAATGCTTTTTATTGGACAAAACGTAAAACATACGTGAGTAGTTCATTTAAACAATGGCACGTAATTTTTGAAATACCGCTCGTCGTCATTGGATATAATTCTTATTTTCTATAATATGCCTCTGATAGAATGTTTGAAAGAAGGCACAAATCTTAGTTCCTGGGACAAAAAAATGGAAATAATAACATAACCATAGACTTCAAGAATTGAAGATTACAGTGACGGTTCTATGGGGGGAGCATTTCGAAGACAATATATTATTTTAAATAAAACTTCTAACTTTTAATTTAAGGTCGTTTGACTTTGAAAAATCTGAAATTTTCGCCTGTGGCGCATTTTTAGGCCCTACAACCTCACCTTTGATGAAAAGCTACTTTCATCATTGTACTTCTTTTTCTGAAAAAAATATGGTCATTCTAATTATAATGCAACGTCGGTAGGCATAACAATTTCATCAACACTAATATTCAACATTAATAATCCTAAAGATCTTGCATTATTACTATTAAACCTTGAAGAAGTGTGCGCCAAATACACGAAACGTCGACAAAATAGTTTTTTTTATTGTCGTGTCTCCCACTATTTAAGCGTTAATCATTAAATCCCCTTGCAGCTGACACTACGTGTACAGCTGTACACATCAGTTGTACTGCCCATCTTCGATGGACCCCCCCAATGTCAAAATTCTGGAACCGCCACTGGAAGGTAATAATTGTTGCGGCCAAACTAGTCATAAATTCTCGCTTTTTCTCTTATAATCATTGTGTAATCATTTCTTAATTTTCTTTGGTAGTGTATGCTCAAACCAAATGATATTGATTTGATGTCATCAAAGCTTATTTTCTAACCCCTAAGTGCATCGCAAATGCAAATAATAACAATTTTCTAATTATTTCGCAGTAATAACCAATCACAGACAGCTGATAGAGGCTAAATATACTAGATAACAATGACAATGAAGTAAATAATTTTTTAACAATGCTTGTGACAAATGGTTTTTTACCCTATATAAATCAACCTACAAGAACCCATAATAATACGTCTTATTGTTTGTTTAGACCACATATACATATAAAAATCGGCAGCTACTGGAAGCGACTAGAATCTCTCCACTCGGTGGATCTTTAAAGCCGAAAAGAGCATTAAATTGTGTGACAAAACGGCACTAAACGTAATCCGATCTCATCCAAAACCTTTTCAGATCTTCTGGGGCACTAAAAAAGAATTTACAATCATCTATGCGAGTTATTACCTACATCATCGCTCGTTGAATAATATACTATTAGGATATTAACAACTTTAACATCACTTGAACGACTAAGAAAGTCTAGTTATCCTAAATACTACAGATTTGTAAAGCAACAAACTGAAAATCGGTAAAGTGATAATCTATAATAAATTCACCAACGAAGGTACAGAAAGCATATGATATTGATATTGTTACATCTACCTTTAAAGTTTGTGACAATCCACTAAAAGTTACAAATATGCCGAAATCTTATTAACATGACATGACACTAACGTTATCGGATGACAAACGATGACAATGACAATCGTCAAAATTTGCTCATTGCAATCCGATCGCTCGCGCCTGTCTTTGTTAAACGAAACATTAGCATTTCAGTAATTTTCCTAGATTTTACAGGAATATTTGTAGTTTAATTCTTCGATTTGTCTGTATATATATTTAAAAACGACACTAAACGTAATCCGCTCTACTTCTAGAGCAGTGAAGAAACCCTCACACGTGAAACGACACGTGATGTGACGAGTTTCACGACGTAACGGCTACGCGCATCGATCATGTCTTGCGAAATGCGATCTATGCCACATTTGCTTTGTTTTTAATTTTTTTCACGGAAACCAAATCGAAAGGGTGGAAGTGTGATATATCGTTGAAATCATAATTTTAACTGCTTTTCAATGGTTCCATTGCAAATTGAAAGTAATTATAAAATAAACAACTTGTTGCATCAAAATGGCACTAAATGTAATCCAATCTCAACCAAAACAGATCTTCTGGGGCATTAAAGAAACGCACACGCAAAGTTTCATTCAAATCCGTTCAGTAGTTTCGGCGCTATCGTGCTAACACACATACACATACACAGACATTTTTCAAAAAACACTTTTTTGGGTTCCTAGGACCTCAAAACGTAACGATTTGATGTTATCTCAATTTTCGTTTTTGAACCAATTTTAGTAAACCTCTCACAATTTTATTGTGGAGAGGTTAAAAGCCCATGAGATATGAAAATCTACAGTTTAAATGTTTTATTATAAACAATGACATAACCGATCATTTTCCTATGATATTAAATATTCAACAGAAAACAAAAAACAAATGGATAACAATAACCCTGACAATACATATACAAAATTGAATTATAAGAAGATAAAACAATCAGCTGTTGACACAAATTGGGGGGAAATACTAAACAATGAAGATCCAGAAGAGGCTATAAATAATCTAACAAATAAAATATCAGAAATAATAAGATTATCAACAACTAAACTATTTGGCAATAAAAAATATAAAAAAATCAAGCCATGGATCACAATGAAAAAACAAGTGCAAAAAAACTACAATGCAGAAAATCAGAGGCAATACAAAAACGACCGAAACAACAACAAAAACGAAAAACGATTATTATAAAAACAAAATAGACAACGCAAACTCAGACATGAAAAAAATATATAAAATTATAACAGACGCAACAAATGGACATGCGAATATAAATAATAAAAATATTCTGATATTTAATGAGATAAATGTACCATTTGATAATAAAAAAATATGGTCGATTACCTACAGTAATAAATTCTTTGCGAATATTGGTTTAAACATGTCTAATAATATATCGAATTCTACAAAACCTGAAAATATTTCAACAAATACTTGTATCTCATCTATGTATTTAAAACCAGTCACACAAAATGAGTTAATAGAACATATTAAATAATTTGAAAAATAACACCAGTCCAGGCGAAGACGGAATTTCAACCGAAGTAATTAAACATGTACATGAATACATCCTTTCACTTTAGAACATATTATTAACATAATTTTTAAGTCCGGTAAAGTACCCAAACAATTTAAATCGTCAGTTATAATTCCCATCCATAAATCAGGCAGCAAAAACGACATAAAAAATTACACACCAATAAGTTTAATAAATAACTGCAAAAATATTCGAAAAATGTTTAAAAAAACGCTTAATGAATTTTTTTGAGCAACATAATATATTATCTCAAAAGCAATATGGTTTTAAAAAAGATCATAGTACAACTGACGCAATGTGTGAACTTACTGGAACAATAACAACATTTTTAGATAATAACAAAAAATGTGTAGCTGTATTTTTAAATCTAGCGAAAGCATTCGACACGGTGCCTCATAATAGACTCCTAGAAGTTTTATGGCACTACGGAATAAGAGGTCCAGCGTGGAATGTCTTAAACAGACAATACTGTAAATAACTCAGAGAATGTCAAAATAGGAGTCCCGCAAGGTACCGTTCTTGGGCCGGTACTCTTCAATACTTATATAAATGAGCTCACAAATATAAAAATAAAAGGAAAAGTCATATCTTACGCAGATGACACTGTTATTATATTTAGTGGTGACAGTTGGCAAATGGCACAAAAACAGGTTCAAGAAGCTATGCAAAAGGCTGAAAACTTGTTAGACACCTTTAAGCTATCACTAAACATAACAAAAACAAAGTATATAGCCTTCTCAATAACTATGGCAAAATTTCAATACGATAAAAATAAAAAACCCAAGTGAAGAAATAAAAGAAACTGATTGCATTAAATATCTAGGCATATTAGTGGATAAACAGTTAAAATGGGAAAATCAAATTAAATATCTAACAAAAAAAGTACGAACCCTTATACATAAGTTCTATATACTCAGAGATATTTTGAACAAAAAACTATTAAAAACAATTTATAAAAATTTGGTTGAGTCTATTCTACAATATGGTATATCTGTCTGGGGTGGCGCGTATGAAAATACAATGAAACAACTAAAAATAGTCCAAAACAGCATCATAAAAGTAATGTATAAAAAACAAATATTATATCCCACCAACTTATTATACACAGAAACAAACCTATGCAATATACGTACTCTGTACATATTGGCTTTATGCATACACACAAATAAAACTGTAAATTTAAAAAACCATATACAACATAAATATGAAACTATAGAAATAAAAATAATTGTAATTTAGAATTACTAGCTGTGAACAAAAACATCAATCTCAGATCTATAAACTATTTTGCGCCACAAATTTACAAACGTCCTGCCTCTAAATATAAAGAAAATAAAAAATAAAAAGAAATACCGTCATGACCGTCAAGCCTTCATAAAAAACAATTAGAAAAACTTTCCGTTATTCTAAAATGTTTAAATTTATTGTAAATGATCATACACTTACTATTCCCTTATTTCTGTGAGACATTGTTTCATTAGAAATGTAAAATTTATGGTTAAAATTAGATTAGTAAGTATAAAAAAAACCTGGGCCAATAATTCGAGTCAGTAATTGTGACCAACAAGAATGGAGCGGACAAGCAAGACGGCCGCGCACGCACTGCCATAAGCATACTAAAAGCATGTGCCGCTCCGCCTATACATGGGCCAACTAGCATTCCTTTACTGACTCGAATTATTGGCCCAGGTTTAGTAGGTATAGTTCAAGTAGGAAAATCCTGAGACATAAGAAACCCAACAAAAACTTTATGACCTCATTAAAATACTGGTACTCTTTTTTGTACTGTTCGCAAATTGACTCGCTTACCTTTATAGGTTTTTAATGTACGTCGGGAATGTTTCATGTCAGCCTTGGCGCCATGGCCCGCAGCGATATAATTATATTGTAAAGTTTTTGTTTACATTTTCTATTTACTGGGATCTATTTACTTCAACTTAGCGCCATGGCCCGCGGCGATAATAATTATGCCGTAAAGTTTCTGTTTGTTTTTTTTTTGTCTCAGTTTATTCCTACTTGAACTATAAGATTCTAGTTATAAGTAGTTAAAGTGCAAAATGAAAAACCAAAGACTAACATAATAATATATTGTGTGAGATATTGTATCATTCAAAAAATTAAAATTTATAGTTAAAATTAGATTAGTAAGTAGTAGGTAAGATTCTAGTTATAGTTAAAGAGTGCATGAATTTAAAACCAAAGACTTAACATATGCTATACTTAGCACATACAAACATACTTGATGTTTAGGTGCTACATTATGCAAGTAAACTAAAACAAATCTTAAAGTGCAATTGTATATATACATATATGTATTTTTAAATAAATAAAATAATAAATAAATAAAAATAGGCCCATATGTATGACAGCTTATAATAAACCAATCCCTGACCCATGTTTTTTACTTCGTTCTTTAACATTGCAGTTAGTTTAGTTAAATTTTTGAAAACTCCTTTCATACGATTCTGAAGTTTAATATATGAATTTCACTAATTGATTAGTTCGGAATATTTCGGTACGGTCATCAGTTAAGGATATCCAATTTTAATAATTAAAAATATATATTTTTTATTTTTTATACCTACGTATGTACCCTATACAAAATAACAAACTTTGCTCTATAATATATTCATAATAAATATATAATGTAAACTTATTTTTTTACAGTCTATAAATAATCCGGTCAATTTAGACCAAAAAATGAGAGTGAAGGTACATAAAGTCCCAACAAGCTGAAAATCAGTAAAATTGTTCAAAACATAATCATAAATAAAATTTAAAAGTTCCCCATCATTCCCGCGTATGGAAAAAATTTTACTCGAGGTCAAAGGTCAAAATAATGAGTTTTTCGCTATTTTCAGCAAAACGGTAAGTTTTATCATAAAAGTACCCCAGACAAAAATTGTAGATCATAAAATTATCTATAAAAAATGTACCAATACTTTTTTTCCTACGAGCCACCGTTTCTGAGATATAACGATTCAAAAAGTTGTAAAAGTTGTTATCGTCATAATATGCATGAGTACGCCACGTATATACATCTCTAGAGTTGTTATATATGTTGAAATATTTTTCTATCGGTCATTGTAACATACTTAAAATATAAAATATACATAAGTTATAACTATAAGAAGTGCAAGTGATTCACGAGTAAACAAAGATGCTAAAGACATACGAAGACTTTTAGAGTGGTTCTCAACGCATGATCCTTTTCCAGAGGTTAACAAAATTGTTTCTATTGCGAGTGGTGTCGTTGGTGACGATAAAATTAATTGTTATAAAGCTCGTGAAGTTGGACTTGCTTCTATGGCAAAAATGACAGGACTGACATTCAATAATATTAAATTAAAACGCGCTGACAAAGTTGTTCCTCTTTTAGCTATGACTAGTACCATAAAAGTTCATGAAGAAAAAGTACCTATTGACCCTGTATTATTGTTCCAACGCATGAGTATTACTGCAGCATTTCAAGATGAAATAGAAAAATATTTTGAATATGAATTAGCTCCCTACCCTTTATCGTTGTTTGATGACATCGGGATGCGTAAAACACAGAAGTCTGCCATTTACGATTGTTTTGAAAAGGTAAATATCGATATTAACAACACTAATGCGACATACATCATTGACGGAGGATACTTACTACACCGCGTTGTGTGGGACAGCGAAGAAACATTCAACGTTATCTTAGATAAATACGACAGTATGTACGTCGACATTTTGGTTCCAGAGTTACTGTCGTATTTGATGGCTATGATGATTGCACGAGAAATATCAAAGCTGCAGAACAACGTCGTCGAACTTAGCAACATCTTCATCTTCTGATATTTTATTTGATGAACTTATGACAGTTCCAACCAGTCAACAGAAATTTCTTACAAATACTCACAACAAGTCTCGGTTCATTTCAATGTTGAAAGAAAAGTTTACTGCTGAAAATATATTGGTAAAACAAGCTAATAATGATGCTGATGTATTGATTATTGAAACAACAATAGAGCAATTCAATTTGACAAATACAACTATTGTTGATGGTGAAGATGTAGACTTACTCGTATTACTCACTGCTCGAACGCCAACTGAAAAAACTATTACTAGCTCAACATCAATCGGATATATATTCATCAAAAGGTTTATCTACTTTTGTAAAGTGTCAAAATCATGTACTATTTTTACACGCAATAACTGGCTGTGATACGACATCTGCATTCTACAGGAGGGGTAAAACAGCAGTTTTCAAAATGTTTGAAAAACAAGATTTAATTCAATGTGCTGAAGTTTTTAAAAAGAGTAATTCAACTCAACAAGAAGTTATCACCAACGGCATCCGCTTTCTTCTTTCTATGTACGGAGCTCCTAAAAAAACTACCTGTTTAGATAAGCATCGATATGCATGTTTCGTTAAAAATACTAAAAATAAAAAACAAGTTCAATTAGCTTGTCTTCCTCCAACCTCAGTTGCTGCTCATCAACATCTTTTTCGGGTATATTACCAAGTTCAAGTGTGGCTTGGGTATCAGCTAGATCCTACAGACTGGGGTTGGAAGTTGGTCAACAATATATTAGAGCCAGTTGAAACTTTACTCCCACCTGCGCCGGAAAAACTGCTGAACACAATTTTTTGCAACTGCAAAAAGGGATGCAGTGCTAAATGTGGTTGCAAAAAAGTCGGATTGTTTTGTTCTCTGGCATGCACAAATTGTCAAGGCCGGTCGTGCTCTAATGTTGAATCACCAACAGTGGAGGATTCGTTTGATTCCGGCGAAGTGTCATACGATACATCGCTATTGACGCAATTTACTTGCATCCAAAATGAAGATGAAGAAGAAGCAGGAGAAGAAGAAGAAGAAGATCAAGAAGAAGAACAAGAAGAATTTGAAAGTTACGAATCAGACGAATGAACTTCACCACTTGTTTTTAATTTACATCGCTTTTATCTTTTCCAATCTTTGAAATTTTCCGTTATTTTGCAATAGTTTCAAATTAAACAGGATCACAACTGACCCGTGGAGTAGGCCTACTGGGGAAACCACGTTAAAAAAACGCGCTAAGTACACTACCTCATAAGTGGCGTGGAAACATGTGCATATTATGACGATAACAACTTTTACAACTTTTTGAGTCGTTATATCTCAGAAACGGTGGCTCGTAGGAAAAAAAGTATTGGTACATTTCTTATAGATAATTTTATGATCTACAATTTTTGTCTGAGGTACTTTTATGAAGAAACTTACCGTTTTGCTGAAAATCGCGAAAAACTCATTTTTTTGACCTTTGACCTCGAGTAAAATTTTTTCCATACACGGGAATGATGGGGAACTTTTAAATTTTATTTATAATTATGTTTTAAACAATTTTACTGATTTTCAACTTGTTGGGACTTCATGCACCTTCGAATGTCTAAATTGACCGGATTAAAAGTATGAAGGCTTAGACAGGACTCCCCGTAACATCGATTATGTTTGGCCAAGTTACGCACATAAATGAGACATCAGCAGCGGTAAAAACTAAGACAACTTGAAAGAAATTAAATTTTTATGGAATGTTACACAAGAACTGTCATAGAACGGGTATTTACAATTAAATTTTTACAGAGTACAAATTAACAATAAATATATATATTTTTATATATTTATTTAACGTCGGCCTAATTCCGCTACTGGCACCTGTAGACGAGATATCCCCAATCAGAAATTTTGCCGAAACCCTTCTCTTTCGAACAGCAGGGATAGTTACTTGCCTAACACTTAATAGACACGGGACTGACAGTTTTGCATCCCTTCCGAAGGATGGTATATCCACTACGCAATCCTCGCCAAAGATCGGCTAGTTTCTGCGCATACACTGGTATACAAGTCGCTAGAAGATGCGGGGCAAGGACATGTGTTCCCTTGAAACGGTCACCCATCCAAATTTCAGGCCAAATATAGTATTCCATCACATTTTTCTTATGAATTATTTGTTAGGGTATCCACCCTGTATAGTTATCACTGGAAGTTTTTCAGTTTCCTCCTTAATAATAGTGTCACATGCTATAACTATTATCAAAAGTTTCGTATCCACAAAATGAATGTTAAGCAGAAGTCTTTCATTGGCAATTGGATAAAAAGAGCAAACTTTATTTCCTCTATAAGAGTCGACGTTTCGACAATCTTTATTGTCTTCCTCACTAATGAGGTGAAAAGTTATCAGTCATTATTATGTCTGATTTTAATGATTGATAGCTTTTCACCTCATTAGTCCTGAGGAAAACAATAAAGATTGTCGAGACGTCGACTCTAAAGAGGAAATAAGATTTGCTCTTTTTTTTATCCAATTACCGACGAAAGACCTGCTTAACAAAATTTATTTAAAACAAAATGTGCTTTTCAAAAATTCGATTTAAAACTCCTTTTTGGGCACAAAAGAAATGTCAGGGATTTTTATTGGGGATCATCAATATTTTCTACTCACGTATTTATAAAAAAAAGAATGTTCTAAACAGCTGCTTCGTATTAAGTATCTAAAAATATATTTTTAAGGAACCTCAAATAAAGCTGAATGAAATTCAAAAAGGCAAGGAATTAGGCAGTGATAGATACGTCCCGATAATCAAAGCGGACCCCGCCGATTCATAATCCCGTCCAGGTTGCGTGGCGCCTTATTGCGGAGGGGATTCGTTTAGGCTGTGCTTGAACTTGTAAGTTGAATGTGAAAATGCGGGCAATGCGCGTGCCGCGTGCCACAGGGGTGAGTATTGATCGGCCCGTCCACTACCGGCGAGGGTGAACCGATTTCATATCGACTAACCAAAACAGTCGAGGTTGCATCGGCGTCGTGGCCGCTCTCTAGTGACCCTCTCGACCGGGATGATTTCGTGACTCCCCATCATCTAGCGACATCATCATGTCGTCCATATCTGCCCAAGGGGTCGTGGAACGAGCTTCCGCGGAACTATCGAAGCGCATAAATGGGCTGGGCCTCCGCGGAAGCAAACACCACTCTGCAAAGGGTAGTGTGATGGAAAGGGTTACGAATGTCTTCTGTGGTGGTAGCAATGCGGCCGTCGCAGCTCCGGAGAAGCCTTCTAGGTTGTTGCCCTCCAGAGGACCATCTAAAAGCGCAGCGGCCAATGCCGCCTCGATGGTCCACCAGCGGAAACACCGGCCCCCACCGACTTACCTCAGCTGGGATCAGCTGATGATGGACGAGAAGTTCTTGTCCAAGTTTTTTCTTTATTTCAACGCTTGTGAAAGGTGCGTTCTGGCCCAGGTTTGCACGCGTTGGAGGGATATTTTATATCGGTCGCCGCGTTACTGGTCGGGCCTCATGCCGGTGCTGCAATGCCGGGAAATGCGCGGTTCCCAAGGGAATGAGAGGGTACGTCTTTACTCCTCTTTGATGAGAAGAGGATTTCATAGTCTTTGTTTGATGGGTGCCTCAGATGAAGATGCTTTAGATTTGGTTAACACTTTTCCCCTTGCTTCAAAACATATACATACGCTTAGTCTGCGGTGTTCTAGTATCACGGATAGAGGATTAGAATCGTTATTAGATCACCTTCAGGTTAGTAAATTAATACATAAGTTATAATAATTACTCTTTGTGGTAATCATATTAATATAACTATACCCGTAGGAATGTAAATGTAGAATTTATTATTTTTCTAATGAATTAGCTTTGCAAGATGGTAAAGTCAAAATGTTAATGCTTCACATACTATAAAGTCCAGCTGAAATAAAACATCTGGGGTTTCAAAAATTCACGATATTGGTTGGAAATTTTTTGAACATCGGTAGGTTATAACATTATAAGATGTCTGATGGAAAATCGTTTATTACCTTTGACCATAAAATATGTCATAATAGGTATAGGTAATAACAAAAACCAGAAATATCTACCAAAAGTATAATTAATGAATTATCATTCAATATTAGTTGAAAAATTGATAAAATTGAAAATTTCCTTTTGAAAAATAGGTACTGATATTGTTAAATGAAAACCTCCTCCTCGTTCTATTGAGATGTCCATAACATTTTGCCGATATATGAAGAAAGTCATGACCAAAAATAAATATTCTATTGAATCATATTCTCCTGAATACGACACCCCCAACTTTTATTATATTGTTACCTTCGATCGCAAAGTTTCTCTATGATAATTTAATTACTTTCTATCATAAAGTTGTTTCATGACGAGACGGCCATAAAAAAAGGCTGACAAGTTGGCGGCGTTTCTGACTTGCTCAGCACGGTTGTAAATTTAATAAATCCATTCTATGTGTCTAGGAAATTCCATAAAACGTCAACTTTTGCTCGTTTCTTGTAACAATGCCAAGACGGGATTGTCGATACTTTGTTTTCGATATGTGGTCGATAAATTATACATATACTTATTTCAGTACACTTAATTAAAAAGTAGATGCAAACATTTGCCGGTTTATTGAAGTTTATCAGAAATTAAATTTAGAGATCTTTCCGAAAAAGAGTTATTTAAAGTTAATTATAGAAAACGTTGCTCATACATATTGGTCATCCATTTACATTGTGGACGATATTAATGCAGCTTTTAGTGAATTGTGTTATATTATTTAAATTCTTGCCTTTAATTAGGAAAAACATTTTACTATACCTACAAAGAAAATACGCGGTGTAATGATCATGTGATGATCCAAGGACCAAGGGAAAGATTTTAAAAGGTTATACTTACTACTGGTTAGTAAACTCCACAAATCTGATATTACAGTTTTTCGGCTAATTGTTGTTCCCTCGAGGGATTTGACCTCAGCCATCCCTACCCCAGGTATCCACCCCTGTAGGGAGTTGGAAAATAGATATTTTTTTGTGAGAAAAAAAATTATATTTTACAGGAGGTGTTTTTTGAATAAGATGGTAGGTGACCAGGGTTGTGTAACCATCCCCGGGGATTGTTTTCAGCCTTCAAATTTTGTAGGAGGCGTCTCTTTGAGGTAGGTGACCATCAAGAGGGTGGAAATTTCTGCCCATCTATAATTGAATCAATCCCGAGCGTTATTAAATTCTCATTTTATTCAAAGATATACCTCCTGTAAAATATTAATTTTTTTTCACAAAAAAATATCAATTTTCCAACCCCCTACAGGGGTGGAAACCTGGGGTAAGGGTGGCTGAGGTCAAATCCCTCTAGGGACCTTCCGATCTACTCGAGGGAACAGCAATTGGTCGAAAAACTGGGGAAAATAAATGGGTTGACGGAAAAGGCGACTTTGGGGGTGGTTTCTGGTCAATTTGTGGGGGTTGCTGAGGCGAAAAAATTGGTTTGACCCCGGGAACCGGTTCACCAACCTTGAACACAGGGGGGGGGGGGGCATTGTCTAGTCCCAGTCGCAAACATTCGGTAAAGCCCGAAGGTTTCTCGCCTGGTTAGAAACTACCTATATTAGTTCCGTTGATATAATGTAGAGAGCACGACTGAGCAAAATATGTCACTCTGTGGGGGTTTTGATAGTAAAATATGCGACCGGTTTTATTTGATAGCTTATAATTGTGTTTATGTCTATAGTTGGACAAAAATTGGCCTGGGAGTAAGGGCGTCATACAAAATTTTCGAGATATTGATACTGAACGATTGTTACAAGTACAGTAAATATTTTGGTACAAAAATTATCGGTCTGTAGCGGTTGTTAAAAAAAAAAAGTTAATAAAAGAAAAAGCATTCACGCTTATGGCAATTTAAAATTTTGAACGTCTGTATCTTGCTTCGAGAAAATTTTAATTTTTCATTGCATTTTAGCGTTCCGCAACCAATATTTCGAAAACGAGGACTTACATCGAAAAATTGTCGACTAGAGTTTCCTGCTTACAACGGTATAACTTTTATATGTAAGATAGCTTAGAAAAGTTAATAAATGTAAAACAATCCGCTGATCTATTTACATTGCAACAGCCGACCGTCGACCTCCCTCCTTTACGTTTCGCATATCACGCGATCCAGTTGCCTATGTGCCTGTGTGAAGTATGAATAAGATGGAACTTACACTGACCGAAACTTGCGTTTTATTGTTTTTTTGTTATCGTTTTTTTAACAACAATATTACTGCAAATGAAATAGCAATAATACAGGTATTAAAAAGCCTTAAGTATATATTACACTTTCTAGTTATTCTGACGCTACAAATTGTAAAAATATGTTTAAAAAATGTGGCACAATTTTTAACAAAATTTTAAGGTAAAACAAACAACCTAAGATTTGATTATATTCATTATGCAGAAAGGTACTTACTCTTAGTAAAATTTTATATTTTTTTGATTTCCGATTACCCTGCATTTTAAATCTCAATCCAAAGAATGGCTAAGGACTTTTCAGAATAAGCAGTAGTTTTTATGAAGGGTGACTTTCCATCAAAAAACAAAAATAATTTACAAGAATAGTTAAGTCCATTTATTCAAAATATAGGTATTAGGTGCGTAAAATAATAATAGCCATTATCTAATAACCAATGAGGGGAAATATTTGATTTTGAGAATGTGCAAAAATTATGTTTTTACAAAATGATAAAATTTGCATATAGGTGGCTTCATGATTTTCAGAGGAAATTAAAACGGAGGTAAGCCAAATGAAACCCTCGGGAATGTATTTTCTGAAATTAGTCCAAATTTCTGAATATTTCAAACTCCGGAATGTTGTTCATACCCAACTTAACATTATTAACAATATCATACAGAACAGAATATTCAAAAAATTCTGTAAATATTGAATTATCATTTTCCTTGGAAGTCTATATACGAATGGAGAATTTCATCTTTTCATGAACATTCCGAGGACAATACAATGTCTGATCTATTAGCCTTTGTAGACTCGATAATTTGAAGGTCATCACTGAAATGTACCTATCTTTAATTTGTTAATTAATTGTTTTTTTGATAAATTTTCTCCGAGATCTGTATATCTAGAATATATTGACGACACAGGGTATCCCTTTTGTTTCACAAAACCAGTACTCAATTCTTTATAAAACAGAGATCTGTATGTGCTGCATTGTCGCTAGAGGAAACCTGTGGATCTGTACCCTTTTTTAATACCCTCCAAGATTTTTCATCAACGCGTTTCATAAAAGAGCTGTCGTTTTGGGCCATCATTTTTATTTTACTTTCGATATTAGTAAGCAGAACTTGTGATATAATTCCGTCGTTACGCCTCTTTTGACAAGATACTACTTATTTACATTAAAAATTCCTTTTCGTACCGAAACTGAAGGTTCGGTTCCGTAAACTTTACATTCCTCCGATGGAATTTTATTTTCAAAATTTCGGCGCAGCACCTCAGTACTTTTTTTGCTGATATAACTATAGTAGCATGATTTGGGCCAAATTAATAATGTTTTATTCCCATTTAGAAGGGTGTTGTTAGATTTACAGATACTATTTCTAATTTGTAGCGTTTGTCTCAGACTTTTTAACGTTTTCTCAGAGCCCTTTACTAAGCTACCGGAAGACTTTCTACATGTTAAATATTTTCTGTTTGTAAAACACGAAATGTTGACTCCATCTCACTTTCGGATGTTGAGCTTCCACTTCGATCCATTTTTAATTATTTATGGCAGACCACAAATAATGCCTATATTATGTTTTTAATTTAATTTTTTAATGGTAGAAAATTCGACTTACCTGAACACTAACTGAAACTTTCTTTGTATGATCAAACTAACAATAGAATAACAACTACAAGTCAAACCCAAAATGTTAGTTTTTAACACGAAAGAATTTATTTAGAACTGATAAAATCTCCAACATCTTAGACATATACTTAATTATCTATAGGCATTAATATGAACGCAGAAGAATAATGAAACAATTATTACTTAGTCTACTCAGAATATAGGCAACTGCAGCGCGCGGGACGCGGACGGTAGCTCGACGGTCGGCTGCCGCGATATAAATAAATTCACGGATTGTTTTACATTTATTAATTTTCCCAAGCTATCTTACGTTCAAAAATTATAAAAATTATACCGTTGGAAGCAGGAAACTCTAGTCGACAATATTGGAAGAGAGGTATTTTTCGATTTAAGTGCTCGTTTTCTAAATATTGGTTGTGGAACGCTAAAATACAACGAAAAATTACAATTTGTTAAGGTTCTCGAAGCGAGATACAGACGTTCAAAGTTTTAAATTGCCATAAGCGTCAATGCTTTTTGTTTTATTAAATATTTTTTTAGAGCAACGCCTACAGACTTCGATAATTTTTGTGAGAAAATATTTACTTTACTTGTAACAATCGTTCAGTATCAATATCTCAAAAATTTTGAATAACGCCCTTTCCTCCAGGCAAATTTTTGTCCAACTGTACACATAAACGTAGTTAGTTATAAGCTATCAAATAAAACTGGTCGCATATTTTACTATCAATACTCCCACAAAATTCAATTTTCAGATGAATTTTGTGGTCCGAGCTCCCTACTAATGGAATGCCGCTAGGTTTATACCTCGGAACCCAGCTCCAATGAATGAATTTATGTAAATTGAGTCTATATGTTATAAATAATAATTAAAGTATGACTAAAAAGTAGAAAATAAAAGAATATGTTTAAAAAATTTGCTTTTCTTAAAGTTGTGCTAAAAAGTTAAAAAAATAATTGCAAGAAAGCAAAGTACATCATACAAAGTGCGCACGTCTTGCTTTTCTTGCAATTATTTTTTGCTTTTTAGTACGACTAAGAAAAGCAAGTTTAAAAAATATATTCATATTTTTTTATGGGCAGAACGAAGTATCCATTTTCAAAGTTAACTCATGTCATAATATAATGAGATACAAATTCAAATCAAGTCGCCATGCTTTCGCGATAAATGGAGATTTAAGATAGTTGTCAAAGGATTTGCGAGAAATCTCCAGTTTAGCTGTGAATATGGAGCGTTGGTCAAATATTCAACGTTCTTTTGCTGTTGAAGCTTATTTTAAAAAATAACTATTCTGTTGTAATCACCCAGCGTTTATTTCGTCGTCACTTTCATTTACTAAATCTACGAGATTCAATTTCTGGTCAAATAACAATTAAAAAGGTTCGCAGCACTGCTTCATGTGTCAGAGAAAAACTCGTTTCTTTTTTCACTATTTTGCATAAAGTAAAACATTTGTTTATGGTAATAATATTTTAAAAAATGTGAAAAGGTGCCATTAATATAATTCATTCATTTCAAGACAAGAGTGCTTTGAAAACAAATTAATGTAGTTCTCACGGGATCTTTGCTTTAGAAATGCGAAACTTTATAGATTTGTGTTTTGTTTTGATGTCTATGTAGGTAAATTAAAAATATTGTACGAAATTCATGTATAAAGTGTGTTTTTTCTCCCATGGGGCTAACCTTACAACTCATGGAACAAAGTAGTACTACCTACTCCTATTTATGCTAGCTAGGACATATATTACTATTAAACATGTAAATAATAAATATAATGACTACTTTATTGACGTGATAAATAAATAATAACTATACTGTATTGGCGTTTTATACCAACAGTATTTACACTACTATAGTACAATAAAATTAGTCTATCGATTTTATTTCTCAGGGGATCATTTTATGATCAACTGATGGGGAAAAATATCAGGAATAACATATTAAAATGTTTAAGACTTGGGTGTTGTAGCAATTTTGTAAATAAATAAAAACTATCAACAAATTGGCCTCATTCGACTTTCATACGGTACGACGGCCATAAAATGTCTCTAATAATTAAAAAATATATATATCACGTTGTAGAGCAAGAAATTCTCTATAATTTTTATACGGGAAATACCCCTCTACGATGCTTAATTTTTTTAAATCATCATTTAATAAACCAAAATTGATTTTAAAAAAATAAAGCATCGTAGAGGGGTATTTCCCATATCAAAATTGTAGAGAATTTCTTTCTCTGCAATGTGATATTTCTTCATTAATTATTAGAAATATTTTATGGCCGTCGTACCGCGTTAAAGTCGAGCAAGCCTAACTTGTTGATGGTTTTTATTTATTTATAAAATTGCTACAACACCCAAGTCTTAAACATTTCAATATAGTGTAGGAAAATTAGCTTTTTTAGAAGAAAAAATTTATAAAGTTTTTAAATTTTGGTTATGAACTCTCAGTAGGAACCCAAATACAGATCCGAAGAGTTCCCACGTCTCCGGTGGGAGCTTCATCCCCTTTTGCCCAAAAAACCACCCCCAATCGTGACCTCGCGATCTTTTTCGGCGTTTTGATCGTAAACCGCAACTTCTACGAAAAAATGTTATAGGACTTTTTATATTCTCCATAAAAATGTTTCTTACTGTTTTTTGCGTATCTCCCACCCAACGCTCGTAAATGACCTTGGAAAATAAGCATAGTTCTCATTGCGAAGAGAAAAATGAGCCCAGCGCCGTTTTTTGAGGCGATTATATTGAAAAGTGTTAGTCTGAACAAAAAAATGTATAGAATCGAAATTAAAGAGCAGTTCTTTCTCTACAAGGTGCATATAAAATAAAATATTTATCAATAAGTGTTAGTGTTCATATGATGATTTTTTTTATATTTGTGCATTCTGTACTTTGAGCCCATTTCCACACCACCTTTGTGGTAGAGCACTCGGCGCGTTTTTTTTACGTGGTTTCCCCCTTAGGCCTATTCCACTAATAAAATATATCTATCATTAATTTTCCTCTGCAAAGTCGCCCTCCTCGTCCGAATTGAAACAACTTTGCCCATGACAACTAGAGCACATTGGGGAGCAGCGCAAACCAACTTTTACACAGCTACATCGCTTTCCACAACCCTTTTTACAGCCGCAGGATATAAGCTGAAGAATTGAAGTTGGAGCTGGCGCTTCAGTCATAACCATTGGCATTAGAATGTTTTTAGTTTTTCTCCAGCCCCATTCAGTTGTAGTTAAAAGTTTTTCCTCGCCACGTATGAATTTGATGAAAAACCCGATATGAATTTTGTGCTAATGCAGCAGATGTAGGTGGTGATCTGGGCAAAATTACTGCGTGACTGGATTAGCCAACTAAATTATTAAATGAAATGAACCGGTAATGATTCAAAGATGTCTCATTTCGGGGTGCCTTGTATAAGGCAAGCGTAAATTTCTCACCAGCTCTTGCTATGTCATCTTTCGCCGATGAAGGATTATTGAATATTTTAACCACTTCTTGTAAATCCTTTCTCGAATTTATTAAGTTTATAGTCTGCGATTTTCCTTTCTCAAAAAAGGCAGAAGTGGTGTCGTAGCTACTAAACGCATGGGCAAATAGAATATTTGCAACCCTTTAAAACTTCCGAAATTTGTAAGTCATGGGATCTATACGCCCTTTTCTTAATATTTCCTTGAGCATCTCTCAAAAAAGCGACTGTCTTTGTCCGATGGAGAAAGAGCGATGAGGAGTGTTAGCAAATCAATATCTTGCCCAACAACAACAGGTTTTTCATAATTGTTGGCTGCGTATAGTGGCTGCGACACCACTTCTGCCTTTTTTGGGAAAGAAAAATCGCAGACTATAACTTAATAAATTCAAGAAAGGATTTACAAGAAGTGGTTGAAATATTCAATAATCCTTCATCGGCGAAAGATGATATAGCAAGAGCTGGTGAGAAATTTACGCTTGCCTTATAAGGCACCCCGAAATGAGACATCTTTGAATCATTACCGGTTTATTTCATTTAATAAGTTGGTTGGCCAATCCAGTCACGCAGTAATTTTGCCCAGACTACCACCTACATCTGCTGCATTAGCACAACATTCATATCGGCTTTTTCATCAGATTCATACGTGGCGAGGAAAAACTTTAACTACAACTGAATGGGGCTGAAGAAAAACTAAAAACATTCTAATGCCAGTGGTTATGACTGAAGCGCCAGCTCCAACTTCAATTCTTCAGCTTATATCCTGCGGCTGTAAAAAGGGGTGTGGAAAGCGATGTAGCTGCTCCCCAATGTGCTCTAGTTGTCATGGGCAAAGTTATTTCAATTCGGACGAGGAGGGCGACTTTGCAGAGGAAAATTAATGATAGATATATTTTATTACTGGAATAGGCCTAAGGGGGAAACCGCGTAAAAAATAACGCGCCGAGAGCTCTACCTCAAAGGTGGTGTGGAAATGGGCTCAAAGTACAGAAGTCACAAATATAAAAAAATCATCATATGAACACTAACACTTGTTCATAAATACCTTATTTTATATGCACCTTGTAGAGATAAAACTGCTCTTTAATTTCGATTCTATACATTTTTTTGCTCAGACTAACACTTTTCAAAATAATCGCCTCAAAAAACGGCGCTGGGCTCATTTTTCTCTTCGCAATGAGAACTATGCTCATTTTCCAAGGTCATTTACGAGCGTTGGGTGGGAGATACGCAAAAAACGGTAAGATACTACGATGGCTCTGAAGGGCCATAATCAAAACACTTTTCCAAATGTGTTATTAAAATGTCGCACTGCAATATTTTAAGTCGCAGTGCCTGTTAAAAAGTTGCACTGCGAATTATAAAGTCGCACTGCGAATTTTAAAAACGCATTGTGAGATTTAAAGTTGCACTGCAAATAAATGTTTGCGTAAGGGACAAACACATTTATCAACAAATCCATCCAGCTCGTAGCGTACGCAAACGACATTAACATCATGGCTCGTAAAATTGCAACCGCCAAAGAAGCATACATAGATTTGGAAAATAATGCCAAAGAAATAGTTACTTTCCTGGCTTTGGTTTCGGCGAAATGTTGGATATCTCTGTCGATATCTATACTTCGGGCCGTTTCATTTTCAATGGAAACTATGGCTAAATTTGTCAAATTTTCTTGTAATAAAAAGTTCCTTAATCAGTTTTTAATTAATTTCAATTTCGAAAATGACCTCTAGGCTGAAGCTACTAATACAGGAATCGTTAAATATAAAATCAAAGCAGTGCAAAGTTCTGTACTTATACGAAGTTGATAAAATCGGGTCCAGAATTGCTAACTTGGCCAAATCAAGCATTCTAATCTATTTAAGGTTTCCTAATTTCCGCCGCTGGGCAAAGACACTTATCAACAAATCCACCCAGCTCGTAGCGTACGCAGATGACAATCTGAACCCTGGACCCTTGTGCATAAGCGATTGTTTGAGTTTCGCCGTGCAACTTTAAATCTCACAGTGCGTTTTTAAAATTCGCAGTGCGACTTTATAATTCGCAGTGCAACTTTTTAACAGGCACTGCGACTTAAAATATTGCAGTGCGACATTTTAATAAGACATTTGGAAAAGTGTTTTGATCATGGCCCTTCAGAGCCATCGTAAGATACAGTTTTATAGAGAATTCCATGGAGAATATAAAAAGTCCTATAACATTTTTTCGTAGAAGTTGTGGTTTTCGATCAAAACGCCGAAAAAGGTCGCGAGGTCACGATTGGGGGTGGTTTTTTGGGCAAAATGGGATGAAGCTCCCACCGGAGAGGTGGGAACTCTTCGGATCTGTATTTGGGTCCCTACTGAGAGTTCATAACCAAAATTTAAAAACTTTATAAATTTTTTCTTCTATTCCTTGTTTTTCGAACTAACTTGCTTACACTAATATGTTAAAACATAATATTTTTAGTCGAAAACGCCTCTATAAAATCCTTATTTTACTATAAGGAACGTAACCAGACTGCAACCAACAGCTACTCTCCCGGCTATGTGCCCCGCCGAGCGCTGAATTACAAGTTACAAGCCTGGCGCGTTGTGTAATAATTGCATATTACCGTCAAAACGCTAATGCTTCGATTGCAACAAACACCAGCCGAAAGACTGAGCCTACTTAAAGGAGCTCTCGTGCCAGTCGTCACACACCACTTGCAGACTGCAGTTTCGAGCTGTTGGCTCTCGTCAGTGCAAGGTAGGGATGCGACAACCGACACGAGGATCACTTGACTATTTAGTACATTTCGGTACCTTACCACAACGTTTCGTCAAAAAAAAATCATCATCAGATACAGGTCCTGCGGCGCCTCTATGATCTAACGTGACATAATACATACATTATTGTTTCTTAGAATAAAAAAGTTCCTCTAGCAAATTTGGCGAAGATCAGTCAGAGGCTGTTGAGTTCTTGCAAAAAAAATGAAAAAATAATTTGAACTTTAATACCCTGTATCTTTTTCCACAGCAACATTTTACTAAAACATTTTGGTTATATCCTCATATTTTGGTCCAAAGATCTACCCCTGAACTATGACCTATTATTAATGGTCCACCCTGTATATCAGATATAATATATATTATAGTATAGCTCTCCTTTAAAAGATACTATGAATACGAATTATGTATTTTCTATTCTGCTTAAATATTCTTACTTTTCCTTTTTTATATGTGTACCTATACAATAAGGTCTCTAATGTAAAACAGACGTTTATACTATGTATTTGAATGTAGCCAAGGGCTAAATAAACGTATTATTATATTATATATCACATTCAAAGCCTACTGAGTAAATTCTGTGAATTCTACTGAGTAGCCAACTCAGCTTTTTCACTTTTTTTGAAATTATGAAGCTACTTTGAAAAAAAAAATTTACTTGTGATACATCGTTATAACGTTTACAAATGTTTATTAACCGCCATTTAGGTCCCCTGTGTGAGCCTCAAAGTCTAGGAGATTTTAGATTTGTTTCAGTAAAGGAGACAGGGCCCTACAGTTTACAGTAGGATCCGAACCACTTCTTGAGGATAATTTATATTTGAAAATTACTTCGTAGTAGGTGCGGCTCGACCCCGCCTCGCTAGGTATATGCACAGAGAGAAATCTAGACGCGCTAACGAACTGAGCTATCTCCCCCTGCCACGTGGAATCTAAATAATGCAAAAATATATACAGGATGCTATTTAAAAATCAAAAGTTGTTGCTACTTCCGGTTGCACCGGAAGTGATGTTATTTTTCAGTTAATAAATGCAAAATTGGACCATTTACGTCACAAATGATATAACTCGGTGGATATGTAGATAGGTAGGTACCTACTTTATATTTACGCAACATTCGTCATATTTCTTTAAAAATCAAACTACGCACACATCTTTTTATTATACAATTTCAGGTATTCTCATGGATCAAATAATGATTCCGTACATCCCCGAATAAAATAATACGTTCGTTCAAAATCTATCACCCACGACCTTCAAAACGAAAGTTTCTCGACCCTAAGAGTCATGTAGGGAATAGGAATAGACCGAATAGACGATTTTTATTAGTCTTGTCTAACTAACCGCTCTCATACTGATATGGCCATTACAGTATTTTTTATCTTTTTCAGGCGCTGTACGAGCTGGAGCTAGCAGGCTGTAATGAAATTACCGAGGCGGGCTTGTGGGCATGCCTAAATCCCCGAATCGTTTCATTAACGCTGACCGACTGCATAAACGTCGCTGATGAGGCGGTGGGAGCGGTTGCCCAGTTGCTTCCTGCCTTGTACGAATTCTCCCTACAGGCCTATCACGTTACAGACGCAGCTTTAGGGTATTTCTCGCCGAAACAAAGCAATTCCCTTAACGTACTTAGGTTACATTCTTGCTGGGAAATTACTAATCACGGCGTTGTAAATATAGGTAAGAACGTATTATTTCAATTATTAACTTAAATTAAACTTGACAGTATATTTAATAGGGATAAATACAGGGTGTCCCAATAAAACTCCCAGGTGAATATTTCGGAAACTACTAGAGATATTTGACTTCTGTAAAAGCCCATTGCTAGAACATACTGGGTGTAACAGGATCACGGTATACGCCCTTTTTCCCTTTAGTTTTGAAGATAATTGATTGAAATTCAGGATATACTACATACATAAGCGGCACTTTTTGACATACAATTGATTTTTCATTACCGGTTTCGCCGGAAGTGACACTAACTTTCGATTTTTAAATGGAACACCCTATATATTATTGCATTTTTGAATTCTGCATAATTTTCTGAATCCAATGATGCCAAATAAGTGACATTTCAAACATCAATTTTTTTAAACATAATATTTTTAGTCACAAACTCCTCTATAAATCCTTATTTTACTATAAGGAAAGTAACCAGACTGCAACCAAAGTTACAAATCTGGCGCGTTAAGTGTAATAATTGCATATTACCATCAAAACGCTAATGCTTCGATTGCAACAAACACCAGCCGAAAGACTGATCCTACTTAAAGGAGCTCCCTTGCCAGTCGTCACACACCACTTGCAGACTGCAATTTCGAGCTGTTGGCTCTCGTCAGTGCAAGGTAGGTATGCGACGACCGACATGAGAATCCTTTGACTATGTAAAACAGCCAGCAGGCGCCATCTAGCGGTCCAGTGTCTGTTGCAATCGAAAAATAAATAGCCTGACTTGGCTTAGCATAGTTCAAATGTGCTTTTAGAGGGCGGAATATTAAACATAATATTTTTAGTCGCAAACTCCTGTATAAATCCTTATTTTACTATAAGGAAAGTAACCACCAGACTGCAACCAAAGTTACAAATCTGGCGCGTTAAGTGTAATAATTGCATATTACCATCAAAACGTTAATGCTTCGAAGCATTAGCGTTTTGAACATTTGAACTATCAATTTTTTTTATAATATAATTTTTAGTTTTCCATTTAAGTGTGCCATGACGGTTCCGATTTATTCTAAATGACCCGTGTAATGCTATAAAAATCGAAATCCCGTTAAAAACGCTAAATTACGTGTAGAGATGTACCGACTAGGGTTTTGGCCGACTAGTCAATCGCCGACTAATCGGCCTCTAGGAGGATAACTTCCCGTTAAACCGGAAATTACATTTATTACAATTTTAAAGTGCCCGCCCCTGTATTTTATTAAACAAATATTGAATAAAAATATGTTCCATGCATTATTTCCAGTGCAACCATAGTAGTGACATAGCAATAAAGGAAAAATAATGGAATAAAAAACTTATTTTTATTTTATTTAATAAAAACAAAAAATAAACTAACAAATAATAACTTATAGAAGAGGGTGTTCGAGATTATTGCCATTTTCGTTTGTATACAGAGCCGGATGCACGGCGAGGCAACCAGGGCGGGAGCTCCGGAGCCCCACACATTGAGGGCCTCCACAAGCCTTGGATTGAAAAATAGCGGCAAAATTCAATGTTAATTTATTGTATACCGGGCAAAATGTACGCTGGTTAAGGCAAAATGACAGCTAAATACGAGGTAAAATGCAGGCTGAACACGGAGCAAAATGCCAGCAAGACACAGGGCAAAATATTAGCAAAACTCGATTCAGCTAACATTTTGTCCTGTGCCCAGCTTACGTTTTACCCCGTGTCAAAAAAATCCTTCACACGGCTCTGCTACTGACTATTATTTAACTAATATCGACTTATTGAACTGATATTTGTTCGATTATTTTATTTTTCTAGGAATTATTTCAAGTAATGTAAAAATAAAATTTATCGAAAAATATTTATTGATTAAAAGGGCCTCCACTTTCTTCATTGCCCCGGGTCCCCACCCCCTGCATCCGGCCCTGTTTGTACGCATGGAAAATCTAATAAATAGCTCAACTACTCCAACTTTAAGTAGTGTATTCCTGTTGATGGCTCCAACACTTGCATAAATTTTATTATAAAGGTATAGAAATCTAATGGGGTAATATCAAAAGATCTAGCTAGCCATCTAAGTACCAATCCATCTTCCTGGATATCTTTGGTTTAAATAATTTACCATAATATTGCTATTATGTGGGCCAGCGCCATCTTGGTGAAACCACATAGTATCTAATAGAACTGGTCACAGCACTTGTGTAAGAAGTGTAAATAATGTTCACTATTTACAATGCCATACCAAACATTTACCCCAAATTTTGTCTGGAATCCGGCTTATCTCATCCATTTAGTATTTTCTTTAGACCAATATCGACAGTTATGTCTGGATATTACTCCGTTGTTGTGGAATCTAGATTCGTTACACCACATAATTTGATTTAGTATATTAGGATTTCCTCTAAGATAATGGAAAAGTATGCCAAAAAATCTAGTCTGCGCTGATTATCTTTTGGTCTTAAGCGGTACACCAAATGAATTATATATGGATAAAGTTTATTATTCTTTAGAATCCTTCTACATGAAGTTACAGACATATTAGTTTGCTGCTCATTTAACTGTTTACATTACCAAAATAAAGTGTACTTACTTTCTTTTGCAATAAAGTGTACCATGAAATGATAACACTGATATTGAAAAAAATAAAGTTTCTCTAAATATTTATTTGGTCAAAAAAGTACTGCTAAATATTGTTATGTGCTGCCCTCTAACAAGGAAAGATGTGATTAAGTTCATGTTCAAAGTTTTCCTCAGAAGCTTAGTTACTTCCCTGACTAGTAGGGTGGCGCCGTCTATGAGCCAATTGACGAACAATCATCTATTACATGGTAGAAAATTATGGAGAATTCTAGAAAAAAGTTCTAGAAGGATTCCAAGTGTGTATATAAAGAGGTGACTCCAGCAGATGGAAGGAACAGTTTAGTTGAGTGAAGTATGCAGTTTAGTGAAGTAAACAGACAAGAGAGTTTTTAGGTTAGACAAGAGTTGACAAGTTTAAGAACAAAAGTAAAGTGCTTAGTGTTTTAAAAGTAGTGAAATTATATTAGATTAAGTTATTATTAGTTGTGTGATTTTTAAGTATTTGCTAGTGTAATTTTAGTGATTAAATAAATCAGTGGTTAGTGAAAATTCTTGTTGCAAGTTATTTGGAATCCACAAAGTGTTTACTGAAATTTGTAAGAACGTAACAATTGGTGTCGGAAGCGGAATTGCAACAGAATCTCTGAAGAATTCGACGAAGTTCCATAGTGTTCTATTTGGAAACCACTGGAGATAGCGAAGTGAGTCGAACTGGAAAGTGATATAGACATTAGACGAGACTTATTTGTGCTACTGTGAAGAAATTTCTGCAACATTCTGTTTAGAAATTAGTGTAGTTTTATTTAAGTGCTTTCAACTGAGGTGATATAGACTTTAAATAAAATTTGACTTGTACCTGGCAAAGACTTGTTAGTGTTGTTTGTTAGTTTTTGAATGGAAACAAGAAGTATGGCTGCTGAAAAACAAATGCAAGACATGTTCGCCGCATTTAGAAAAATGATGTTAGAAAAAAAAAGAAGAACAAGAAAAACGACGTCAAGAAGAAAAAGAGGAGCAAGAAAAACGACGTCAAGAAGAAAAGGAAGAGCAAGAGAAACGACGCCAAGAGGAAAAAGAAGAACAAGAGAGACGTCAAGAAGAACAAGAAAGACGACGTCAGAAAGAAAAACTGGAAGAAAAAGAAGAACAAGAGAAACGTGAAGAAGAATTAAGGAAAATTATACAGCGGCAACAAGATGTTATCCTTTCGGCAACTGAAGACCTCAAAAGTGAAATTAAAGAGGATATGGGCAACATAAAGACTGAAATATGTGATGTCAAAGGAAAAGTAAATAAGGTTGAAGAGGAAGTATCTGAAGTCAAAGGAAAAGTTACTGGCGTTGAACAAAAAGTTACTGGCGTTGAAGGGAAAGTTACCGATATAGAAGGAAAATTTCGTGCAGTTGAAGGAGAGGTAGAACGACTTAAGCGACTGTTAAGAGAACAAGGAGGCCAGCTGGTATTATCATCGTCAGGTCCTCGATTACAACCGCCTTCCTTTGATGGTCAAACTTCTTGGTCAACCTATAAAAGACAATTTGAGGCAGCGGCATACGCAAACAATTGGAGTAATGAAGACAAAGCTATGGCATTGGTGCTAGCATTAAGGGGCCAAGCCTCAGAGTTGCTTCAGAGTATCCCAGTGACGCAGCAACGGGATTTTAAAGTTTTGGAGGCTGCACTAGATCTAAGATATGGCGACCAACACCTCGCCCAAGTATACCGGACTCAGCTCAAATCACGCACACAAAAGGCTGGGGAAAGTTTACAAGATTTTGAAGCAGCTGTTGAGCGACTGACATACCTGGCTTACCCGGATGCGCCCAAAGAATTCCAGGAACAATTAACAGTTGGTACTTTCATCGATGGCATAAGAGATGAGGAGATCAGGCGAGTCCTTAGATTATCCCGAGATAAGACTGGTAGTGAAGCCTTGATCCATGCCCTCGAGGTTGAAGCCGTTTACAAAGAGACTGCACGTCCGAGAGTACGAACCATGAAGGTAGAGGAAGAGGACCGTTTAGAAAAATCAAATATGGAATCTTTGATGGCTGACATGCACAAAATGATAAGCCAGTTGATGACCAAACCAGATGCTCCAACGAAGCAGGAAAGAGAACAGAGCGAAGGACAGCCAAGGAAGGTGATTCGGTGTTATCAGTGCAGCAAACCAGGACATATGATGCGGCAGTGTCGAGAACGGAATCCTGGGGAAGTAAACACTGCAAAGAAAGAGGAAGTTCGCTCTGATAAGATGAGATTGATTGTTATGTTAACAGACATACAGAAAATGGTCGCACAATTACTAAACGAATTAAGTTCGCGACCGGCGCCGAAACAGGAGCCGAAGCAGCAGCGAAGTGCTGGAGGTCTGACAAAAGGAATCTGCTGTTATAATTGCGGCAAATTGGGGCATGACAAGAGGTACTGTCGCCAGAGGAGCCCTAAGGAAGTTAATGCCAAGAATATAAAGAAGCAGCAGGATGTAGCAGAAGTGAAGGCAGTTCAGGTAGATGTTCCAGATGATTGGACAAAGGAAGTTCTAAGACGAGAACAAATGGATGACAGCGTAATTGGTCCTATATTAAGGGCAAAAGAAAAAGGAACGCGACCGGAATGGAAGGATGTTTCGGACAAAAGTGTGGAGCTGAAGGCATTGTGGGCACAATGGGACTCCCTTAAGGTTATAGATGGGCTATTAAAGAGAGCATGGGAAAGTCCAGATGGGAAGGAAGTTACCATGCGTCTGGTGATACCCAGCTGTCGGATCCCAAAAGTACTTCAGGAAATACATGATGGAGTGTCCGGGGGACATTTTGGTATGAATAAGACATTGGCTAAAGTACGGGAACGATTTTATTGGATAAATAGCCGTCAAGATGTGGAAGCTTGGTGCCGCAAATGCAAGGCTTGTGCAGCTACCAAAGGGCCACAGACGAAGAGCAGGGGCCAAATGAAGCAATATAACGTCGGAGCTCCTTTTGAGAGGATCGCTATAGATGTAGCGGGCCCATTCCCAGTGACAGATGATGGGAATAAATACATCCTGGTCGCTATGGACTATTTTAGTAAATGGCCGGAAGCCTATGCCATTCCGAATCAGGAAGCAGTTACTGTTGCTCGAGTTTTGGTGGATAACCTTGTATGCCGATTTGGTGTACCCCTGGAGCTACATTCCGATCAAGGGAGAAACTTTGAGTCGGGGGTATTTCAGAAAATTTGTGAGTTGCTGGGCATTCACAAGACTCGGACAACCCCTCTTCATCCCCAGTCAGATGGAATGGTGGAACGACATAATAAAACCATGAAGGAACATCTTTCTAAGGTAGTTTACAAGAACCAGCGAGATTGGGATCGACATATACCATTTTTCTTAATGGCATACAGGGCTGCCATTCATGAGACGACTAAACAGACACCGGCTCGTGTAATATTTGGGCACGAGATCAGACTGCCATGTGATTTGATGTTTGGTACACCAGATAAGAAGCCACTGTCCGTGGATGACTACGCAGACGAAGTTAGTCAACAGCTGAGGAATGTCCACGAATTGGTTCGAAACCAAGTTAGCATAGCTAGTGACAGAATGAAGGCTCGCTATGACCGGAAGGGAACGTCAGCAGGATTCAAGGAGGGCGATCTGGTTTGGCTATATAACCCACAGCGAAAGAAGGGAAAATCTCCGAAGCTTCACCCACCCTGGGAAGGACCGTATTCAGTCATCACTCGGATCAATGACGTTGTTTACCGAATTCAACGTAGTAAGAAGTCCAAGATGAAGATCGTGCACTTGGATAGGTTGGCGAAGTATGAAGTATGTTGGGGAATCTGAATTGCCTGACCGGGACGTTCAGGCTTAAGGAGGGGGCAGTGTTATGTGCTGCCCTCTAACAAGGAAAGATGTGATTAAGTTCATGTTCAAAGTTTTCCTCAGAAGCTTAGTTACTTCCCTGACTAGTAGGGTGGCGCCGTCTATGAGCCAATTGACGAACAATCATCTATTACATGGTAGAAAATTATGGAGAATTCTAGAAAAAAGTTCTAGAAGGATTCCAAGTGTGTATATAAAGAGGTGACTCCAGCAGATGGAAGGAACAGTTTAGTTGAGTGAAGTATGCAGTTTAGTGAAGTAAACAGACAAGAGAGTTTTTAGGTTAGACAAGAGTTGACAAGTTTAAGAACAAAAGTAAAGTGCTTAGTGTTTTAAAAGTAGTGAAATTATATTAGATTAAGTTATTATTAGTTGTGTGATTTTTAAGTATTTGCTAGTGTAATTTTAGTGATTAAATAAATCAGTGGTTAGTGAAAATTCTTGTTGCAAGTTATTTGGAATCCACAAAGTGTTTACTGAAATTTGTAAGAACGTAACAATATATTCTTTCTAAAGTGGATTTTAATCCAGTACTGAGGCTGAAACTATTAAAGTGAGATGTGAGTTATTATAATAATAAAAAACACAGTTTAGGAATTATGCGTGAAAAGGTGGAAGACCCTTCTTTTCGGTTTAGAGCAACCAAATTTGATATTCGGATACAACTTCGCATTTAACATTCTAGTCTTCATAGATTCTTGACAATAAGTCAGTTTGTTAGGTATGTTTCACTTTTAATTTTAATCATTTTCTGATTTTCTCGATTAGCGAACCGCTCTTTAGTATACTAGATAGTACATTTATTTTCACAGAATTTTATCAAATGTTGCTTTTCATATACTTACATTTATTTTTTCAATGTTTTATATTCACTAATGGATTCTTTTAAAAAACGATGGGATTCTTTCTGTGGTTAACCCTAACTAGAAAAATCACTTGTATTAATCTTAAAGATAAAAAAAATATTCTGATTGGTGGAATCGATCAAAAAGATCATTTGCTCATGCATGACAGTGGTGGCAAATTGTTTAAATAATTTTTTATTGAAACATTCTTGGAGCCGAGTTGAACAAATACATTATTAAGAATATTAAAAATGCCATTTTAATCAAGAGCAGCTGACAAGAGATTGTATTTACATAAAGTGTATCCTGGCAGTTCTTATATTTTCCTCTCTTATTAAAAATTTAATTAGCAGATGGACAATTTCCAGAAATAATGGTATATAACAAGTTTTTGAGTCTCTTAAATCGGATGAAGATGAAGCAATATTAGGAATGGGTGGGAATTCTTAGTGGGATACGCACTGTATGTACGATTTATTAGTCATATGTCTACAATATATTTAGCAGAGACATATATATATCTTCTTTTCTCATGCAGGCATTGACAGGTGATTTATTGATAGTTGCCATTTCGGATATTACCTATATATAGATATACAAAAGTCGTGTAAGTCTGTGACAGTCAATTTCCCCATTATTTGTCGAACTTAAAGATAAATCATATAACGGGTATTCAATTTTTATAATGAGATATCCAAATATACTGTTTATGTAGAAATATACCGTTCTTTCTCTCTTAATTTCCGACAGAGTTCGATCAATATATAATACAGTTTTTGTCTTATCTAAAACTCATTCAGAATGTGGTATTCTCACTGTATGTAAAAGATTAGAAAATTACTTGCGAATATTGTAGATAAGGCATTTTTGTTATAGGAATTTTGCTACCTCATATTTTTACCGCTGGTACATAATGAGTAGATAAATATCGCCGGAGAACAAGTTTTGATTTGGATTGTTGGAAACCACCGAAAATAATACACATGATTAATACATTACTACAAATATATGACTAGTCTGTGCACAATGTATATTTCATACTGTCATGAAAGTAAGAAGCGTATTGCACGTATAGAAATAAGTGTTGAATTAAATAAATCTCTGTCTCATATATTCCCAAACAAATATTTTGTTCATATAAAGCAAATATTGTAGTGAGAAATATCTATAAGTTTCTAATAACTAAATTTATTTCAGCTCAAATGCATTTTTTTTTATATATTTACTTAACGTCGGCCTATTTCCGCTACAGAGGCCTAACACCGACGCCTGTAGATGAGCTACCCCCAACCAGGAATTTTGCCGAACCTCTTCCCTTAGGAAGAGTAGGGATCTTTTACTTGCCTAACATTTAATAGACAAGGGACCGACAGCTTTACATCCCCTCCGAAGGATGGTATATCCCCTATACAACCTTTGCGTAAGGTTGTATAGCTTCCGCGCATACACTGATATACAAGCCGCTAGAAGATATGTGAGGCGAGGACGCGGTCTTCGTCAGGTCGGTTACCCATCCAACTACTAACCGCGCCTAACGTTACTTTGCATCGCATATCAAAATATGTACATAGTAAAGGCGCACCTACGCTCGCCCCCCTCAAATGCATTTGTTTTATATGAATACAGAATAGGAGAAATACACAAAAAAATTGCACTAAAAAAAACAAAGAAACATAATTAACAAGAAATATTTTAAATATAAATGTACAAACAGAGGAGAAAAGTATCAATAACCAACAGTAAAGAAGCAACGAAATATATCAATCATAAATCCATCTTTTTAATTGACAAGATATTGCAAGACAAATTGTCAAGTGAGCAATTTTTTTTTTTATACATTTATTTAACGTCGGCCTATTTCCGCTACTGAGGCCTAACACTGACGCCTGTAGACGAGCTACCCCCAACCAGGAATTTTGCCGAACCTCTTCCCTTAAGAAGAGTAGGGATCTTTTACTTGCCTAACATTTAATAGACAAGGGACCGACAGCTTTACATCCCCTCCGAAGGATGGTATATCTCCTATAAAACCCTCGCCTAAGGTTGTATAGCTTCCGCGTTCCGCGCATACACTGATATACAAGCCGCTGGAAGATGTGTGAGGCGAGAACGCGGTTTCCGTTGGAATGGAAGTGAGCAATTTAAGTTATTATAATTGATACACATATTGTGAAGAGGGGGATACATTTTTATATTTGTTCGTGCAGTTGGCAGATAAAATTTTGTCTGTCTTGCCTCAGCTCTGGGAGTATGAAATGTAACATACTTAAAATTTCTGAGTAGTTTATGTTACTATGAATTATCTTGTGTAAAAAAATCAGATAAGCTTTTTAGCACCAAGTTCTAGTGAGTCGTAGCCATAATTTATGAGAAGTTCAGATTCAGGAAATATCTTAGGAGGATATTCCCCTTCTGTTCTAAGATGAGCATATTTTAAAAGTATGTGATGTATTCCTTCCAAATTATCAATATAAGTTAGGTTAGGTTAGGATACCAAATGGTGGAAGCATATTCTAAATTAGGGCAGACAAACGTAGTATATTTAATAGCTTGAGTATGTCAATATTAGGTTATGGCTGTTTTTGACAATAAATCCTAAAGCTTTGTGGTCTTCGTGGCAATGTATGTGATGTGATTGTTAAAGGACAGTTTTTTTATCAAAGATAACACCCAGATCAGAAAATGTTTCGGGTCTTGTGAGTCTGCTATTGTCAATAGAGTAATCAAAGTGGATCAATGATTTTTTAGTGGAATAAGACTGCATTATATTTCTGTATATTTAAACATAAATTATTTTTTAAACACCAATTCTTAATGTGAATTAAATTTTGTTGAAGTACAAGACAGTCGTCGATAATTGCAACCTTGCAAAAAAATTTAAAATTAGCATAAAGAAGGCAAGGTACTGTCAGGCTGTCAACAATATCATTAATGATTTGTACGAAGAAAAGTGGTCCTAAAACTGATCCCTGCGGTACACCCAACGTAGCTGATATTCGGATAGAATTGCAACCGCGATGTACAACATGTTGGATCCTATCTGAAAAGTAGGATTTTAAAAACCTCAAAAATCTACAGAGAAACCGAAATTAGTCAGTTTATTCAATAGTATACCGTGGTCAATACAAAATGAATAGGTAACAGTGGACCTGCCTTTAAAAAAACCATGTTGCGCATCAGTGATCAAGTGTTTGGAATGAAAAAAAAGCATGATCAAATAATAACATTTCAAAATATTTTGCAAAGTTGCAAATTATGACAATTGGACGATAGTTGCAGATATCAGACAGGTCACCTTTCTTGAAAACTGGAGCTATCTTAGACAGTTTCCATTGAGAGGGGAAAATATTAGATTTTAAGGATAAATTGAACAGTTTAGAAAGAGGCTCTGCGAGTACTGAGGCACAGTCACACAGTAAGAAAGCGGGAATTTCATCGAGCCCGCTTGTAAGCTTAGGCCTACACTTCTTGGCCTTGGTTGATGACAATTATTATTACAATCTTGAACAAAGTGCTGGTTGTTGTTGGAAGCCGTGCTATAAGATTGCTGGAAAAAAAATTGCAAAGGCATTGCATATTTATTCAAGATCAGAGAGATTTATCCCTCAAGTGTGCTGAACTATGCTAAGCCCAGTCAGGCTATTTATTTTTCGGTTGCAACAGACACTGACTGGACCGCTAAATGGCACCTGCTGCCTATTTTACATGTCACTATCCTAAAGGTACCGAAATGTACCAAGTGGTCAAGGGATCCTCGTGTCAGTCGTCACATGCCTACCTTGCACTGACGAGAGCCAACAGCTCGAACTGCAGTCTGCAGGTGGTGTGGCACGACTGACACAAGAGCTCCTTTAATTAGGATCAGTCTTTCGGATGGTGTTTGTTGCAATCGAAGCATTAGCGTTTTGATGGTAATATGCAATTATTACACTTAACGCGCCAGGCTTGTAACTTGTAATTCAGAGCTTGGCGGGGCACATAGTCCTAGGAGTAGCTGTTGGTTGCAGGCTGGTTACGTTCCTTATAGTAAAATAAGGATTTTATAGAGGAGTTTGCGACTAAAAATATTATGTTTTAATATTCCGCCCTATAAAACCACATTTGAACTATGGATTTATTACAGTAGTTGTTCATTAATGTAGTACATCTATTTGTGTTAAGTGAAAGATCCTGTAAATTATCGACTGCCGACGCAATTGCTACGTCATCGGCAAATTGAGTGACGTGAAAATCATGTGTTACTGTAAAACTATTTTACAGATCATTGATAAAGATATAAAACTATAAAAATTGGACCTAATGTACTACCATGGGGAACACCTGTTGGTACCAATTGTGCATCAGATTGATACAATTTGCCACACACTTTTATTTCAACTCTCTGAGTACGGTTACTGAGACAGGACTTTACCCAAGAGTTAGATACTCCTCTTATTCCACAGGCATACATTTTGTTAAGTAGCATTTCGTGATTCACTCACTGTATCAAATGCTCTGGACATAAAAATAAACATTCACATTTTTTTCTTATCCATATTAGAAACTAGAAAGCAAAAATTTATACAGCGAAGTAACTGCATCTTCGGTAGAGTGACCCTCTCTAAAACCGTACTGACTAGATGAAAGAATTATTTTTGTTTAAATAAATTTTGAGCTGACTGGCAATAGTTTGTAACAAGCAATATCATTAGAGGATTTATATTGTTTCCATATTAATTTTAAAATTAATACTACTAACAAAATCAAATATGTAACCCCCTTCCGGACAGCCTTTGGTTTTGGGGATTGTCTACTATATGTGGTGTGTTTTATGTTTGTTTTATTTTGATTTTTTTAGCATTACACGGGTGCATTAGAATAAATTAGAACATGTCATGACAACTAACAATTAAAATAAATATTGACGTTTGAAATGTTATTTATGTGGTATCGTATCATTGGATTCAGAAAATTATGCAGAATTAAAAAATTCAGTAATATACAGGGTGTTACGTTTGAAAATCAAAAGTTAGTGTCACTTTCGGTGAAGCAGGAAGTGAAAATAAATCATTTATATTTCAGAAAGTGACTTATACTAAGTATAGTATGTTCCGAATTTCGATTGCTTTATCTTTAAGACGAAAGGAAAAAGGGGGAGTTCCATGATCCTGTTACATGAGGTATATACTATACCAAAAAATATAATAGCTAATATGGTTATAATATACCATAATTATATCGCTATGTGTTACTTGGGTATTAAGTTGATGAAAACATTACAATTACATATTTTGATTTCTAAATTTAATATATCTTTTTTTTCCAGTTCATTCGCTACCGAATTTAACAATGCTAAGTTTATCAGGATGTAGTAAAATAACCGATGACGGAGTAGAACTTATAGCCGAAAACCTGCAAAAATTAAGATCATTAGACCTCTCCTGGTGCCCTAGAATCACCGATGCTGCCTTGGAGTATATAGCATGCGACCTCAATCAATTAGAAGAACTAACACTTGACCGGTAAGTTGAATAATTGAAATACACAGCTAAAATTACACACCTAGATTTTAGCTTATCTGTTTATTATTGATATTTTCATCAAATTTTGAAAACCATTGTTTTATATTTGACTGTGGCGTTTCTTATACAGGGTGGGCCATTAATAATACGCCATAGTTTAGGGGTAGATTCTTTGGACCAAAATATGAGGATATAACTAAATATGCTTTAGTAAAATGTTGCTGTGGAAAAAGATATAGGGTGTCAAAGAAAAAATAATCATGTATTACATCACGTTAAATCATAGAGGGCGCCACTGAACCTGTATCTGATGAGGATTTTTTTTCATATTTGTTGTGGTATTTCTGAGCAGAAAATCTGATGAGGGCGTCATTTCCACGTATAAAAGGTACACTTGGTAGAACTTGATAACTTCAACCGTTTTCAAGGAAAGTGCCGTTAAACATTTCAATAATTTTTTGAAAGACAAATTCAAATTTAATGAAATAAAGTGTAATTATTGAAAAAAGTACAAAACGTAAGGGAAAACAAAATCGTAATAACAGCGTAAACTCTTTCTCACTTTCTTATGAACTAATGGATTATTTTCATGGTATTGAGATAAATACATAAATCAAAAAACTGTCTAAAATAAGAATCTAATCTTATTAGAAGACCAAAAAATAATGTAAAAGTTGACTTAATGACATTATAAACTTTCCCCCCATGCAAAAGCCCATTGCTGTAACTAGAGTAAATGTTCGAATGGTCTCCTCCTACTTCTATGCCTTTTCTAATTCTATTCATAAAAAATTTTCTTACATTGAAAAATACATTTTCCTGACCTCTAATAAATTCGCTGCGTTTTGTATTTTGTCCCAGAGTTCTTCTCTTGAGTTGATAGTATTTGCATAAACGTATCAGAGAGTAATTTGAATACTTTAAAAAAATTACTCAAAAATGAGAAGTGGCTTGAAATGTACAGGGGCACAAATTTTACTGAGAAATTTACTTCATTTTACTCATCATTTCTATTTCACTTCAATTCTGCCATAACTTATAAAAAAGTTAAATCAAATGTGCATAAGGAAAAATGGTTCAATGATGAATTAAAACAGCTGCACCACCTTTTGTGCGAGTTGCATAAAATTAATAAAAATTACCCAAACAACGAAGTAATTAAAAATAGGTATTTAAGATTTAAACAAATATACTCTGAGAAAATTAAACTTGCTAAGGCAAATTACAATGACGGGCGTATAAAGGGTGCCCAAAATATAATGAAAGAGAGTTGGCTCATTATAAATGAAGCAAGAAACAATCCAAAGCAAACAGTTAAAGAAATTGTTATTAATGATGAAATATTTACTAATACTTATGATATTTGTAACGGTTTCAATAATTTCTTCTTGAATTTTATGAGCCCTAAACCTGATTTTAGCAAATTAATTTTATTTGACAATGTTATACATAACTTTTACCTAACCCCTACCACTCACAGCTGAAGTTAGTGAACTGTTGCTTAAATCAACAAGTAAATCAGCTGCAGGGATTGACAAGATAAGAGGTCAAGTACCGAGAGCAGTGGTTGACGAAATTTGTATTCCGCTGTCTTACTTAATTAATGAATCTTTTGCTAGTGGCCAGTATCCGGATTCACTGAAAATTTCAAAATCTATACCAATATATAAAAATAAGGGATCGAAAATGGAGACTTGTAATTATAGAAATATAAGTGTACAAAATCAGTTTGCAAAAGTTTTTGAACTTTGTTTTAATAATAAGTTATTAAACTATTTAGAATTTCATAAATTGTTAATCTCTAGCCAATACGGATTTAGAAGGAAAAAATCAACAATAAACGCTATTGAAAAATTATGTGACATGTTTATAATTCATTAAACAATAAAGAACAACCAATAGCTCTATTTTTCAATCTCAGTAGAGCTTTCGGCACTCTCAATCACAATCTGCTTTTAGAGAAACTATCTAGATTGGGTGTACGTGGACCTGCTCACGACTGGATCAACTCCTATCTCACTAACAGAAAGCAAGCCGTAATAATTGATCGCTTTAAATCAGATTTCAGGCATGTGACCATTGGCGTGTCACAGGGCTCTATTCTAGGTCCTTTGCTTTTCTTAATCTTTATAAATGATATGCCACACTCTTGTACAACACCCAATGCAGCAATTGTCTATGCAGACGATACAAACTTTTTGATTTCTAGTAACTCTTCTGAGACCAGAATCACTAAAGCTAATACATCTGTAAAGGAGTTTTCCAAATGGTGTTCAAACAATGGTCTTGCACTGAATGTTGACAAAACCGTTTTTATGTCATTTTTGCCAAAGAACTATGCATTTTAATCAAGGAATCGATTGTGCATACAGAAGTAACAAAATTCCTGGGAGTAACTTTGGATTGTAAAATGACGTGGGAAACTCATACTGAAAATCTATTGAAGAAATTGAGTAAATCTTGTTTTGTTATTAGATACCTGAAATCCTCCGTCTCCCTTAATGTGTTAAGATTAGCATACTTTGGATTAGTTCAATCTATATTGTCCTATGGTTTAATTTTTTGGGGAAACTCTTCACACACTTACAAAGTATTCATCGCACAAAAGAAAATCATTCGTTGTATGGTTGGTCTTTCTTATCAGGCACACTGTAAAGAGGCATTTATTGCACTATCTATCTTAACTCTACCTTCACTTTATATATATATCTAATTGTTACAAATATAAAAAAGCAAGAGACTCTGTTTTTAAGAAATAATGATGTTCACAATTACCACACACGCAGCCACACTGAACTTAGGATGCCATTTTCTAGATTAAGTGTGGGCCAAAATTCACGTTTTTCAGGGAATCTACTGTTTTAATAAATTTACCCGACGCTTTGGCCATTTTAACAATTTTAATACTTTTAACAATACTTTGTTAAAGTACTTACTTCACAATGCTTTTTATTCCTTAGACGAGTATCTACAATCTTAGTATTTATGACTTTATTATTGGTATTATTACTCTTAAGATATTCACTACTCTTTTTAACTGTTATTATTTTTTAACTGTATTTATTTGTTTTGACTAGTCTTATAAGTTTCACTATTGTGTAACTTAACATGATGAATAAAGAACTTACTTACTTACTAAGGACTTCATATGTCCCCACACATAATAATCCAAAGGATTATAATCAGGTGTCCTTGGTGGCCAAGCAAACTCATTTCCTCGACCGATCCATCTGCGTGGGAAAGTCTCATCAAGATAATTCCTGACTTTGATGGAGAAATCAGGGGGAGCTCCATCTTGCATTTTCTACTTCCCAGTGATGGGTATTTCTCCAATTAAAAACGCCTCGGCGAGTAAAAGTTGCTTCGTCGGTAAATAAAGTGTTCTTAACAAAATTTCGATCCATCTTGTGTTTATTTAGAACAAATTGACAAAATTGTAGCCTTTGTGGAAGATCTCTTCGAAGTAAATTTTGTACAGGAGTGAGATGATATGGGTAGAAGCGTTCTTTACATAAGATTGTTTACTCACACCTGTTGCCGCTGCTAAACAACTTGAGCTGACTTGAGGATCTTCATCCACACAAACTAAAATTTCTAGTTCTTGATGTGGAGTAATTCGTTTCGGTCGTCCTGCATCATTTTTATGGCAAAAAGAACCCGTTTCTCCTAAACGACGAAACAGATCTTTGAAAATCTTATGGTCTGGCTATTTGGATATTGCAATGAGTATCTCCTTGCTGCAGCACACCCGCTAAAATTATTTTGAGCGTAAACACAGATTCCTCATTTCCCTATTTGAAAAATTATTTTGTATAGGCATTGTAAATAAAGAAGTTAAAGAAATTAGCTCGAGGAACACAAGAACAAAATAAAATGATTAAATGACATAAATGACAGAACTAAAACGTAACCAAAGCACACTTTTCAATAAATACACTTTGTTTCATTAAATTTTAATTTGTCTTTCAAAAAATTATTGAAATGTTTAACGGCACTTTCCTCGAAAACGCTTGGAGTTATCAAGTTCTACCAAATGTACTTTTTATACGTAGAAATAACGCCCGCATCAGATTTTCTGGTCAGAACACGTTTCGTCAAAAAAAAAATGAAAAAAATTCATCATCAGATACAGGTCCTGCGGCGCCCTCTATGATCTAACGTGATGTAATACATAAATTATTGTTTCTTAGAATAAAAAAAGTTCCTGTAGCAAATTTAGCGAAGATCAGTAAACAGGCTGTTGAGTTATTGCAAAAAAAAAAACGAAAAAAAAATTGAACTTTGACACCCTGTATCTTTTCCACAGCAACATTTTACTAAAGCATATTTGGTTATATCCTCATATTTTGGCCCAAAGAATCTACCCCTGAACTATAGCCTATTATTAATGGTCCATCCTGTATACACTTAATGCATGTCTACTTAAATAAGGAGCATATTTATTTATTTATTTTTCACGCCGAGATCTTACTGATTAGTCAAAAATGGAATTCTTTAAAAATAATGCAAAATTTTCATTTTTTCATACCAGCCTTCTTTCTTTAAATTATTGAGCTTCGATTTCTCTAAATTGTATGACATTTTTCTTTCAGATGTGTACATATAACAGACATAGGAATTGGTTACATTTCTACTATGTTATCGTTATCTTCCTTATATTTACGTTGGTGTTCACAAATAAGAGATTTTGGACTGCAACATTTGTGTGGAATGCGCAATTTACAAATATTATCCTTAGCAGGTTTGTATAGTGTACTTATTTTATATTTTAAGTATAGTAAAAATGGCAAATAAACTCATTAAAATATGCCTTGTCACAGAATACACGTACTTAAAGGCTAACATCTTGAAGAAATTATATCTGCTTCTTTCGCGGATGTTGGTCTAACTAGATGGCCAATAAACTAAGTTAATACTTGCCTTATTTTGTTTGTATTAATATAATAATCCAACCGATTAACAATCAGATCATCTCTCTCAGTCAATTCATGTAAAAACTTAGTTTCAAGAAAATAAAAAGAGCAAATTTATACAGTGTACAAATTTCTGTAAAGAAAATATTATGCAATTTTGTAATTACTTTGAGAGAGAAAATTGACAGGAAACTATGCTCAGGATTGTCCAAATAATGCTTGCAAATATTTTGCTGATACCCTTACCTGCACCCTTTAACAGGAGATAACATAGAGGCTACCTGTAGTGGAGTAAAAATAGCCCAAAATAAGGCAATAGAGAAAATTTTACATGGAGCAACACAACATACAAAAATAAGTTTGTTTTGGTGAAACTAAGAATACCCTGAGTTTTCCGCTTCGAGTAGGTGGGGGAACCCTTTTTTCTTCGCGAAAAGGGGTAAATTGGTAATTTTAAGGGTGGTTTTTCAGTTTTAGTTAATTTTGGATCCTTTAAAATGCTAGTTAAGAAACGAGAATGGTGCCCTCTTATTGTCGATGGTCAAGGAACTTTCAGTTCAAATTTCATTCCTCCCACAATATTTATATAAATATATTGAAAAAGCATCAAAAATTGAATTGCTGCTAACTTGGACAAAATTATACCGAATTTGATGAAATTTTAGATGAAAGTAACCTATATAACCAAGAAATAGCCCGCCAAATTTTAGCAAAAAATATTTAACAGTTTGGCCGCAATTCCATTTTCAGTCCAAATTTCACAAAATTTTCAAAACTTTCCCCAATTTGCCCAACCGATCGAACGAAATTATTTTTTTACCAAAATGAAGGTATTATTCTTATGTACTTTCACATGATGGACTAAAAAAATATATTTTTTTTAATTTAGCCGATTTTTTTTGTCATTTTTGGTATATACATGCGCGCTGCTTTAATTCCAGATATATTTAAACTATCTTAAACTTTATCATCTTTCTTGAATAAAATAATTTACTCTCGGTGTGTCAATGTGGCTTCTAAGAGCAAAAGTACAGAGTCCACACTTTGTGAGCTTCATAAATTCATTGTGAATGCCTTTGATGTGGCAGATCACAAAATACTTTTAGATAATCTAGATACGTATGGAGTCAGAGAAATTTCTTTAAGCCTCCTGTCTTCATACCTTAATAATAGAACTCAAATTATCAAATTAAACCATGATGTAAAGAGTAATATATGCGACATGACACAGGGTGTACCTCAGGGACCTGTTTTAGGTCCTCTGCTATTTAATATATATGCCAATGATTTGATACTATATCTAAGCAAAACAAAATACATACAAAATTATGTACACAAAATTGATGATTTTTTTCACAAAATTTCTATTTTTGTTCTATTTTGTGTGTAAAGTGTTTATTACTGTATACTATTTTTCCGTTTTTACTTGCATAAAACAATCTTTTGTTATATGCACCGATAATAATAATAATTATTAATTGCAGGGTGCCCCTTATTAACATCAAGCGGTTTGTCGAGTCTGATCCAACTACGGCATATGAGAGAATTAGAACTGACAAATTGTCCGGGGGCGTCGAAAGAGCTATTCGACTATTTAAGAGAACATCTTCCACGCTGCCTCGTAATAGAATAAGTCAACACACAAATTGTCCACTTGTTACATTTGATACTAGATTTGTGCAATAACTCTCTTGATACATTTCCTGTTGTTCGTTTTCATTAATATAATTTATTTAAATGTTTACCAGTTGGTCCGTAAACGGTGATAATAAAAATGATAACAATCTGTCTTTATTGTAAAAAAATTCATATATAGGGTGCCAACAGAAAGTGGGACCTGTCTGTAATCATCGGGATCTAGATTAGCTAAAATATAAGTACAATTTTATAAAAAATTTGTTTAGAGCTTCGACATACATTTTTCACTCGCTGTGTCTGTGATTGCATATTTTGTGCTTTTGACTAGTTTTGACGTCATCACTAATGATATTGACTGTTAGTAAGTATAATCCTGATCCCGAAGTAAATCTCGAGATTTTTCAAATTTAATCCCAATCATTTTACTCTTAAAATTGATCAAGTTTCCAAAATTCCAGGATTGGAAACCCTGCTTGAAGCGGAAGAAACCAACAAACGTGTATAAGATTATGTAACCTTAACCCTATATACAAATATTGAAACACAATACAAATAGCTGAACTTTCGATAACACCCTGTATAAGTATATACATTTATTTCTTATACAGGCAAAGTCTAGCCTTACACTATTCAAGCAAGGAAACAACATTTAATTGTGATTAAAATAGCAAAGGCAATTAAAGCCCATGAAATATACAGGCAATAAAAAAAAAAGCAATAATACAACTAGATATGGCTATCGATGGTTTTAGTTGTTGAATTCTGCTCATTCTAAGTATTATTATTAGGCGTTTACAGGACTCCTTATTATGTTGAAGAAGTTTACATAAGAGAAACTAAAGAGCCTATAAACAAGAGGCTTAAAGAACATAAAAAATCAAATAATTTCAACTGTGACGGCTGACTACAACTATGATGACATGGAAAGCAATATCTTCACCATTAACTACGTGATAATCAAAATAAAGCCATGTCTCTTGAAAATGTATATTATGTAGAGGACCTTAGGCCAACAAAGTTCAGAAGAACGCAGGAAAATGAGTGAAACGTGAAGTATTCAAGATTAAAAAAGATGGCATCATACCGTGAATATTTTGAACATAAAAACGATTAGTTCGTATGATCTTTAATCTAAATTACAGAGAATCATGTAGAGACACTTATAAAAACAAAAAAATATTAACAGTACCTTGTATTTATATTTTGAGATGTTTAATGTACACAAAATATAATCTCAATAACTTTTCTAAAGTTGCCGATCAACATAACCACAACACGAGGCATGGTAGTCTATTAAGTATCCCTCATCATACAACGACAACATACAAACATTCTCCTAAATATAATTGCATCACAATGTTTAACGCATTACCAGAAACTATTCGCTCTGTCATATGCCCCACCATTATATGTTGTAAACTAAATTTTTTACTGCTTATTTTTAGCCACACTTTATTTTTATTCTTATATAATTTGTCCTTATTCTCGACTATGTATGTGCATATATATGCATATGTGTGTATATATGTGTATATGTTTGTAATGTATATACTATTTTAAATTTTTTTATTATTTATACAGCACATTGACTGAATGTGCAACTACTTTTATTGTTTTATTCTATTTTATATTTTGACTTTGTATCTTATTCACATTATCTTAAGTTTTTACTACTTATTAATGTTTATTATTGACCTGCCATATATACTGAATGTATCTGAAATGGCCAATAAATATTATTATTATTATCATATATTATTAATCGATATTTAAATAATCGAATTGCTAAAAAATATATCAAAAACTGACGTGGTTTTCAAACTTTGTTTTCCCAACTGGTGCAGTATAGAAATTTCACCTGTGCTAAATATACAGGGTGATTTACTTAAACATGCGGAAAATTATTCAGTGGGTTGTCCCCACCAAAAGGAGTTAAAAAATAAAAAAATTGGAAAAAAAAAATTACCTTATTTTTTTTTGTAGAAGTGCGCCGCCTATCACTAACCAATCTGACGTAATACAGTGCAAAAAAATCACTTCCTTTCTTATGTGGTATGGGTAAAAACGATTCTCGCGTTTAGGGTACTTATTGAAGGGTTTTGTCTAGTAATTCTAGAACTTCTTCATCTACTTCAACAGAACGATTTACTACATGTTCTCTGTGGCCTGGTAAACAAATCCAGGTGTCACGAATTCGTTGCACTGCACTTAAAATTTTTCTCTCATTAGGTTTGCACTTATGGGGAAATTTTCTCCCATATTTTCATACAGAACCTGCAAGACTTTCATTCATTGCACCATAGGTTAATATCATGTCGCAGTACTCTTGTGACGTGAACTCTGGCATAATCAATATTTGCGAATACAGTTTAGAATTTAACAAAAATGGGAAATGCTCCAAACGGAAGTCGAAGAGTCACTGAACTGAACGCGTGGCACACTGATCATAGGCAACTATATCAGCTGATTACCTGCAAAACAAAAAGGGCCACGTGTGTGAGCATGTCGAGATAGCATAACTCCCCCATTCAGAAGCGTATCTTTACAGGTTTTAGTGCAAAAAAATATAATAAATTACCTCGGATCGCTTTAAAATTTTACAGAGGCTTTCCCACATAAAAGACTAGTATACCATTTTATTTTCCACATGTTTACATAAATCACCCTGTAGAAAAGCTCTCATGAATACAAAAACACCAGTAATTGCCTCTTAATTTTAAAACTACAAGATATGAAAATTGGCACAATTTTGCAAACAACTGTAATTATTGAGTGAAAATTCATATCACTACACCTGTTATAGTCCTACTTAGGTAGTCTTTATACTTTTTTTTACCAATATATGAATAGAAAAAAGTAATGGCCAAAAATAATAAATATTTCCTTATCTCTCTCTCTCCTGGATATGCGCACCTTAAGTTTACGAAATTTGTCATAAGAGCCTATTTTTCTTGCTTGACATATGAAGAAAAAGAAATATAATGTATTCATTTTAACATATATTGAACAAAAAGATGTGATTCCATACATTTACAATATTATTTCCATTGGTCTTGGTAGTTCCCTCATCATTCATTGTTTTTATTTTTTCCATGCTCTTTGTACTCAGTAATGTCGCTAATATATTGAAACAGACAGAAACACCCAGTACATAGAATAAGTTGCATCACCCTCAGAATGTTATCTATACAGAAAGTTACAATTACACCTAAAAACCTATAAACCAATCGGAACCCATACAATTTATACTTCGCTGATGCATACCCTTCTCACATTTTAAATGTAAACGCGCATACACTGCATCTTTTTTGGATGTACCCTATGCCCTAAAAACCCACAGCGCTATAGTAACTTGCAGATTTACCATGCAGATAAAAAACGCAATAAAATCTTTACAACCTCATTAAAATACCGTTACTCTCTGTACTATTTCGCCCGCAAATTTAATCACTTACCTTCATAGGGTAACCTTACCATACCGAATGGTCCACCGGCATTAATAATGAGCTCCTAAAGTGTTTATTGTATTTTTTATCTGCAGTGTAAGTCTGGAGATTACTATACAACATACAACTTTCCAAGACTTAAGTTTGCAGGTTTATGGACCAACTGGCTATTATTATTTTAGAGATCGTATTTGATTAAATGTTATGTATTTTCTAATTTAGTGCCCTCGATTTATGTGATGTAAATAATAAAAATAGATATTTTATAAGAAACTGGAAGTGTTTTAATTATAAAGTATAAGATATTTTTCCTTAACTTGGAGATCGTTGGGTCTGAAGTAAATCCCACATGCACCCTGGTCGCGGTCACCAATTGTACCGGGGTGCTGGTACAAAAATAAGTAAAATTCCAAAAGGAGAATTCCTTTATTCAAGGCTTAAAACATTCTGAAGTTTTTGTTAAAATCATAAAATATATTATTATAATTTAATATTGTTTTTTTTTCAAGTACCACCCAATGTTTGGTTTTTAGCAAACGATTGACACAAAAAGATTCAATGTAAAAATTTGATATTTACCAATATGTATGCTTTTGCTTGCCTTGTCTATTTATGTATTTTAAATTTCACAATAATAATTTCGAGCGCTCGTTCTAGAGCTTAAAAATGCTCGAATCGCAGAATTATAATATTCCTACGTTCAGGCAAAGCAGTCCCATATACATGTGAGTGCATGGTAATAAAACTTTTTTGCCACCGAATCACTAAGGAACCGGTTTAGGGCAAATACGCGGAAAACACATCGTTTTTCCGCCAAAATTAATTGCAAAAAATGGAGATGTACCCTCAAAAAATAGTAAAATCAGGTTAGGTTCAAAATATTTTGGGCTTTGTCGCCCAGTGATTTTGGCTTAAAAAATGCACTGGTTTTTTAACTCTGTGTTGTGGATACCAAAATGAAAACCATATTTTAAAAATGGCTGGGGCTGGCTAGAAGTCCGTTGTCAAATGCAGTGAGGAAGCATGTAGTGAGAGAACACTACATGGTGCACGTTGTGGATGCCGCAAGGTAGGTACTCATTGCTCATCAATATGGGGAACTGTGAGGGCATGTGCACTAATGGTCCTCCAGTTGAAGACGACAATTCAGCATATGAGGATGACCCGGAAGACTTGATAGACCCCCGTGACATCCTCTAATGAGCTATTGGGCTCAATACATTCAATTTACTCAAGTTTTATTCAAATCATTTATCTATTAATATTGTACTGAACAAGACTGTAATTCAGTTTTCAATGTTTAGGTCGAAGACGAAAATGCAGCATATGAGGACGACTCTGAAGACTTAATGGACCCCCATGACCCACTCCCCCTCCTATAATGAAGCGTTGGACCCAATAAACTCAATTTAATGTTTTTTTTTCAAATAACTAGACTAATTCTGTATTAAATGCGGATAAAATACATTTTTTGAAATGATGTTTCTTTTGTCAGCCCTATAACTCGCTTACGGTTAGTCCTACGGCAAAAATGCATGTGGTCATTTTCGAGTAAATATTGTCAGCTTTAATTTTGGTAAAAACCAATAGGAGTGATCGTTTCCGAGATATAAGCGACAAAGTGAAAATGGTACCTTTAAACCCCCCTCCTCGGGGACTTTTGATATATGTCTACCTAAGTGTAAAGAAAGCGTTTCAAAAAATTTTCAACTCTGGGAATTTTTTCCACCGATTTATCTAATGTGACTGAGCTACAACCTAAAATATACGAACAAGGTATTTAGTTGAAATTAATTACAGTCGTAGTATTCTTAGAAAGAGTAAAAACAGTTTTCTAGAAGGTAGCGCTTGGGTTGACTTTTGAGTTTGCTTATTGGATATTCGTCAAGAAGTTGGGCAAATGATTGAAAATATGACTACAGAAACAATAAAGACTCTTTCTATACATTGACAAGTTGAAGTTTGAAATGTGAATCATTAGTATTAGACCTGGTATCGTGAGCATGCACTGAATTATTTTGTGGGAACTTTCCTCGATTTGTTTTAACGAAAATTGTTGCTACATAAATGACTACACAGGGAAGCGGTAAGATATGATGCTTTTTAATGATGGGCCTACAGGAATCCAAATGGTTAATAGGAAATTTTTAGGAAAAATTGTATAATACATTGATGTTTATATTCAAAATGAAGTATGGAATGATGCCACCTTACTTGACCAATAAATTAGATTATGTAATAGACTTTCATTCGTATAAAACACGGGCTACAATAAATAATGATTTCTATGTGAAAATTGAATATATAAAATAAAATCCAATACCATGCTAGGAAAAGGTCTAATTTAGTTTAATGACTTACCATGTGAAATAAAAAATGCAGGAATATATATATATCTTTAAGAGGCTTTGCATAGAGCACATAAAGAATACCTTTTAAATATTTGTCTGTGTAATTTTAATATTAAGTTATGTAATGTATGTATGTTATGTAAGATTGTATTGTATTTTTGTTAAGAGCTCTGCTAATAAAGTATAAATAAATAAATAAATAAATAAAAAATTCCTAGGATATCTACCTTCTGCAAGTGTCAGAACATTGTTTTAAACTCGAAAAAGGGGTAAATTAATCCGCTTTTGGGACAATTTTCGATTTAAATTTTTTTTGGACCCCTTAAACTGTAAATTAAGCATCGAAAATATGGTCCTTTTATTGTCAATGTTCAAGGAACCTCCACTTACATTTTCGTGATGTTACGTCTCTCTCCCCTCCTGTAATTCATATGTATGTACGTGTTTTTACAAAAAATTGATTTTGGAATAACTTGGGCAAATCTTGCCCAAATCAGGTGAAATTTTGGGTGAAGGTGGCTCATAATACCTACAAATAGCCTGCCACATTTCAAGTCAAAAGCTCTTTTAGTTTGGCTACAATGCCATTTTTTCGATACTTTTACGAAATTTTTAAAACGCTGTAACTTTATGGCCGGTTAATGTACAACAATTTTCTCCCCGTCAAAATGTACGTTTTTTTTAATGTACTTTTGGGTGATACGACTCAAAAAAATCTTTAATATAAAAATTCGATCAATTTTCGGTCATTTACGGCATACATATGCTTGCGAGCAGTGATTTTCTGTTGCACAAGGTACATATAACTATTTGTATAGGTAAACATAACTCGTGTGCCCTATAAAACATCAAACCATATTTGTCAAGTATCCAGAGCTGATCCAGGACGTCCTTCATAATTTCTATAATGAGAACGCATATGTCGAAAGCATAAAATCTTGTGGGCAGAGAATAATAGCTGCTCTTTATGGTTGTTCCGTCAAAAATAAGAAAACATTAGGTTTACTAAAGTATGAATGTTTCGGAAAGCTCAGCAATTGATGTCAAACTGTCCTCTCTATCACCAACCGAGGGTGCGGCTGATTATCACAGCTTAAAAACATTTTATCAAATTCGTGGTTAAAAATCATCGCCTGTGATTGTAAAACTGGGAGCAAAATCTTGTTCATGCAAGAAATTGAATTTAAAGTGTTGCCATTTTGGCTATAATACAACCTACCAAAATTTTGAAGAGGTCAGTGAAGATTATGATGATGATTATAATTCCGACTATGAAAATGAGGACGACTAAGTGAACGATATGATGGGCAAAGAGTGATTTATATTACTTTAGTGTGAAAACGACGAAATTTTCAATGCTGTGACAGATTCAGAAGCGGGAAGCTCTCACAGTAGTATTTCGAGTATATCTAGTTAATTACTTATGGGGAATGTATAAGAAATGCAGTTGCGGCTACCGACCTTTATGAGCAACGATATCCTGATAGACAATGTCCAGCCAAAAATAACATGTCCACTTTTTCGTCTCTTGTATAAATTTGCGGCATTTTAAACACAATTAACAAGAATTTTAAACAATTTTTAAAGACACAATAAAAACACTGTTAAACCAACAAACATTTGACAAGCTAAATATTTCATTGTTTTCAAAGCCGCCTTAGTTACTTCTTAACATTTAATTAGAACAAAATTGTATTTTCTTATTTTCTTTTAGCTGTAATTTTGTTTGTATTTATCGCACATTTTAATACAACATATGAATAAATTCCTTATTAATAGTACTAATAAATGGTACTAGTGATGCAACGGTTTGGGGTTTTACGGTTAAGGTTACGATTACGGTTATTCCTACGGTTACGGTTTCTAAAATGAATCGCATAATGATAAAATAATAAACTTTGTTCTTCAAAATAAAACACAACACTTTGAAAGGGCATATTTAAAACAAAACAAAAACGTAAAAAACTAAACTACATTTTTGTAGTGGTATTACAAAAAAACAACGTAAAATTAAACATTCTAAATATAAATAAACAGGAAACATTGTAAACAATAAAAGCTGATAAGAGATTAAAAAAGAAAACAAACATTTATTTAAATTTTTAAATATAGGTAGACATCTGTATCTACCTACTTAAAAATGTAGTTAAAATATTTAAACTGAAAATTTAAAATACAAAAAAGAACAAAAGAACAAAAATTAGTATTCAAAATTTACAGCAGGAAAATTTTCATTTAGGAAACATAACATTTGCAAATTCTGCGGATTCAACCTATTCCTCTTGGGTGTTTGCACAAGCCCTGCAGTGGAGAACAGCTAGATTGAGAATTATCCGTTTCTGTTTCTATATCTTCATTGTGCCATCGTTTAAGGTGATTCCATAAATTTGAAGTTGAAAGATCCTTAACTGACGCATTTTTGCTCCCTCGTGATATTTTTGCATCACAGAATTTACAAACAGCGCTAGTGGCCGCATCGGATGCCTTTGTAAAATATTTCCATACATTGCTAATTTCTCTTTTACGTGTATGCGACATTTTTACTGCGAAAACACAAACACAACACAGAGTCCGACGGACGCGCTTTCAGAAACTGCACCGTCAACTAACAGGCTCTTATCCGTATTGGTGCGGCCGCGCCCGCTGTTGTGAGTTGCACGTTCAGACCTGCAAGAACCGTATAACAACCGTGAAAAATAGACGGTTACGGTTAACCGTATAATAGCAAAAACCGTGAACTAAACCGTTCCCCAACCGTAACCGTTGCAACACTAAATGGTACCACAGTACCGATATGGTTCCATTTGTAAAAATTGAGTGTTGCCCCTAAAATAATTTTGGTGAATTTTATTTGCTCATAAATCACGTAATTTAGTGTTTTTAAGGGGATTTTCGATTTTTATGGCATAAAATAGAATGTAGAATAAATCGGAACCGTCATGGCATACTTAAATGGAAAACTTAAAATTATATTATAAAAAAAATCGATGTTTGAAATGTCACTTATTTGGTATCGTTGGATTCAGAGAATTATGCAGAATTCAAAAATACAATAATATTCCGGCGAAACTGGAAGTGAAAAAAATCAATTGTATATCAAAAAGTGCCGCTTATTATGTATGTAGTATATCCTAAATTTCAATCATCTTCAAAACTAAAGGAGGGGGCGAGCGTAGGTGCGTCTTTACTATGTACATACTTCGGTATGTGATGTAAAGCAACGACAGGCGCAGTTAGTACTTGGATGGGTGACCATTCCAACGGAAACCCGCGTCCTCGCCTCACACATCTTCCAGCGGCTTGTATATCAGTGTATGCGCGGAAGCTATACAACCTTAGGCGAGGGTTGTATAGGAGATATACCATCCTTCGGAGGGGATGTAAAGCCGTCGGTCCCTTGTCTATTAAATGTTAGGCAAGTAAAAGATCCCTACTCTTCTTAAGGGAAGAGGTTCGGTAAAATTCCTGGTTGGGGGTAGCTCGTCTACAGGCGTCGGTGTTAGGCCTCAGTAGCGGAAATAGGCCGACGTTAAATAAATGTATAAAAAAAAAAAAACTAAAGGAGAAAAGAGGGGTATACCACGATCCTGTTCCACCTGGTATAGAGACAGAAACTTGCAATTATCTAATTTTTTTAGCAAATTTTAATTGAAAGTCTGGAATTTTATGCCTTTTAGAAAACATTATACAGCAAGTTTTAATGAAATGAGGAAGAAGTTTATTTCTACAACACCACCTGTAGAATTTAGAGAGCAATATTTGTGGATTGCAGTATAGTTCCTGTTCTGAGGAAACAGATAAGCAGATTGTGGTGTCATTTACTTACAAAGCTAGTTGTATATCCATGTTATTCCCTACATATTTCCCTACATCGTTAATGAAAAGTGTAAGTAGAAGTAATGACAAGTGTAAATAGAAGTAATGATAGATCACTGCCATATGGTATGCCATATTTCAGATCTCCAAAATCAGAAAACTCTCGGCCAACTTTAACTCGGACTGCGACTAAGCAATTGAAGACAATACAGGGTGTACCACGAACGTGTTTTTTTTTTTGACTCGACTGATGCTGTGACGAGAAAATCTTAAAATACATTTTTGATACAATTTTCCATCCTGAACAATTTTTACTTGAAGCGGTTTCCAATCTGACAAAAAAATTGTTTTCAAGCCCTCCCCGAAGCCGCCCCTTTTGCTCTAGACGAGACGAAATGTGCAAAAAACGTTTCAAAAACTTGTTTAATTCACTTTTATTAATCGTCGAATGCACAGATGTACCTCTAATCTCACAATTTCCTCACTTATCCCGTCATTCTTACTAGTTGCTACCATTCCATAAAACTCCACAGCACAGCCTTCCAAAACAAATTATATGGGTGGTGATTAACAGTCAGTTATAAAATAAATTTTTTTAAATATTTTATTTAAAAAAAATCACAGCTCTAGATTACAAAATCTTATTTGTACGTTAATTGTCCCACCAAGTTAATAATCCTAAGCCTGGTTCATTAATACTTCCCTGAAAGAAATATAATTGTGAGGTGAATTAATATACTTACTTACAATAATTTTGTTAAAATAACAGATACGAAAGTAACGTAAAGTATATATATAAAAATTTACAAAAATAGGGCACTTTGAATTATGTCCCACAGTAAAACTGATAGAATTAAAAAATTTGGACAACATGCACCAAAATATTTTTTATAGCTATAATCATCTTACCATTAAACTGTATGGTACTTTGTTATCAGGAATTTCTTGAGTCTCTTGCATGGTTGTAGGCCCTGTTGGACAGGTTTCGTTGAACATTTCAGCCGTAACTCTAAATCTAATGGATTCTCCGGCATCCATAAATAAATCGTGTTTACTACCATCACCTGTATCGTATTCCCAAACCCAAGCTTGTTCAGTTTCATTAAACTTCGAGGGATGCTGTAATGCACTTGGTGGAATTAGAATATCATCAAAAAATCCCAAAGTCACATGAACCCCCTCTTGACTGCAACTTCGAATTTTTCCTATTATAATTTCTTCAACGAATGGTCTAAACACTATATAGCGAAATTTGACCCGAGTATGTGAAGCCCCATCACCAGGAAATATAAAAGACTCTTGTAGACTTATTATATCAAAAAGGGCTATACATAAACCAACATTCAAAACAACCTAAAAATGTTTTATTATGATTAAATTTACTCAAAAGAACTTTGAATTTATAATTACCTTGTTTGCAAGTTTTTTATTTAATTCACCCGCGATTGCCTCATTCAGTTTTACATTGAATAATTCGGGTGGTATTCTCGTAACATTTTTCATTTCCGCTAAGATAAACATTTTCTATACTTTAGTTGACTCTGGAAAAACACAAAACATAACCACACCACAAACCACATGATAACAGTTGAAGTCTGTGAAGTTGACAATAGGTCTTAGGCACAGAACAGTAGGTCTTCTGTGTCTTAGGTGAGTTGACACTAAGACCAAGGCAGTGTCGCCAACAGATGTTTCTAAAATTCACCACACTGCCTTTAAACCATAGATAAGAAACTTCGACCATATATGTCGAAGATAAGAAATGCTTTAAATTCTCAGCAAATCTAAGATTCTATCTTCCAAGATGATAATCTCTGTGGTTGAAACTTAGGCCATTCAATGGTCGCATTCAGCGGACGTAACAGTTGTGTAACTGTAGCGCAAACGTACTTTGACGGATAGGATAATCAACATGTTAAGTAGCGGTCGCCATTTCTGGTAGCGCAAGGCATTTGTGCTATAAGTTGTGAGCGGTGAGCAGTTGCGAAGAAAATTTAAAAAATAAACAAAATGAATACCAACACAATGTATTATATCCATGATGGACAACTTCTGAAAGTTGAGGAGACTGAGACAGATACTTTTGATAAAATATAGCTTCTGCCCACATATATCTAACATAAAATACTGAAAGTCGTTTTACCAAAAGGATTCTAAAGTTTGGTAAAAATGTATAGCTTACTGTAAGAGACTTCCTTATAGTTGCAAAATTTTCAAATTTCAAATGATGAAAAATAAACGCATATATTTTGACATTTGGCTACAGCACAAAAGTTATTATTTCAGAGAACGTTTCAACGGTTCCGTAACAGTAGCGGTAGCGGAGCGCTTTATGCCGCTTACATCACTAATAAAGAAACATAGCTATATTCAATATAAGACAAACAGAGATAAACTGCTAATTATAGTTTCTGGGGTACTGGGTCTGTAAATAAACATACCACCTATGAATATTGCATACATAAGGAACTTTCAAGGTTGTAACTTGTAACAAAAGGCGTGTTTTATTGCTAGTTACTCGAATCTACTCTTACCAGTAGTAATTTTGATGTGTCAAATAAAACGGTTCATCAATGTTGCCACAAGTACTTTTTGCGATTTAGTGTAAAATGTTTAAAGTACTACTAATGCTTGTGGATTTATAATTTGATTTTCGAGAAACGAAAACTTTTAAGTGAACTATAACAGTTCTAACATGAATCAGAATAATAAGGTACTTCTTGTAGCTGCTGCTGTTGCATCAATTTTGATAATTTTCGAAGGCAGAACGCAACGGTGATTTTTAATAAGCAATGAACGAATGAAACAGGCTGACTGATGTGTAAGTTTCACGTATTTTTGAGATCATGTTAGAGACTAACGACCATATCACATTGTTAAGCTATTGCTAAGTGGGCGATTTACACCTCAGTGATGTGTAATCTCTTAATAAATAATGACTAACTAAAACGAAAGAGTATGTAAACTTGATCACCCACCTACACCCACCCCTTATTCATGATTTATTACTCCGTTATGATATGCAATATACATTATAAAATCTGCGAATGTGTAAATATACCTAATACATTATTTATTAATTACCTTTTCGGATTTTGTCTGAAAAACATTAGGTGTCACTACCCCTTATAGTAGGAAATCGACCCGCAGACTCGCCTGTTTTATAATATAAGTACGCTTTGCTTATAGTTCGTGAATTTCAAATTTATTGTCGATTTTATGTAAAATATTTACTTGACAACTATATAACAGCAGCAGCTACAAGAAGTACCTTATTATTCTGATTCATGTTAGAACTGTTATAGTTCAGTTAAAAGTTTTCGTTTCTCGAAAATCAAATTACAAATCCACAAGCGTTAGTAGTAGGTACCCAAACATTTTACACTAAATCGCAAAAGTACTTGTGGCAACATTGATGAACCGTTTTATTGACACATCAAAATTACTACTCGTAAGAGTAGATTCGAACTAGCAATAAAACACGCCTTACTCTGCCTACGATCAAATTCGGCCGTAGGGAAAGTAGCAAAAGTTGAAAAAGTGGTGGTCAATAAAACGGCAAAAAACGGTTCTACTTCTACGAGTAGAATGGTCGCATTCAGCGGACGTAGCATAAAGCGCTCTGCTACTGTTACGGAACCGTTGAAACGTTCTCTGAAATAACAATTTTTGTGCTGTAACCAAATGTAAAAATATATTGTGTTTATTTTTCATCATTTGAAATTTGAAAATTTTGCAACTTTAAGAAAGTCTATTGCGGTAAGCTATACCTTTTTACCGAACTTTAAAATTCTTTTGGTAAAACGAGATTCAGTATTTTATGTTAGATATATATGTAAGCAGAAGCTATTTCATCAAAAGTATCAGTCTCCTCAACTTCCAGAAGTTGTCCATCATGGATATAATAAATTGTGTTGGTATTTATTTTGTTTATTTTTTAAATTTTCCTCGCAACTGCTCACCGCTCACAACTTATAGCACAAATGCTTTGCGCTACCAAAAATGGTGACCGCTACTTAACCAAGATTACTAAAAGACCTAACATGTTGTGAAAATAGCATATCCGTCAGAGTACGTTTGCACTACAGTTCCACAACTGTTACGTCCGCTGAATGCGACCATTGTTTCTGGGCACAATAAAACGCGCCTAAAAACAATCCTTGAGGTTTTTCGAAGTTGGCATTACTTTTATTTGCGTTTTCGGCGTTTTTGCCTCCGAATCTGGTTTCCTTTTGTTCAAGTCCAAGTCCAAGACTTGGTTCTTAAGTTCTTGATGTCTCGTTTGTCGTTTGTTGTAGGAAACGGTTTACTTTAAGAACCACCTGAGGTGTATTTTACCTATAACCATGTATTTCGTTTAAAGATTTTGGTCACTGATTTAATAATATCTACCATGAATTCTATAATTAAGGTAACAATTCCAACCTTTATCAACCCCCATTTATTCTGGATGGTTGAATCCGACGATGACAGATTGAAAACTTTAAACACATTGAATAAACTCATGGTAGATTTATACAAAAGCAGAGACCAAACATTTGATCTGAATGAGTCTTTTGAAGTTGGCGATGTAAGTAAATTACCTATACCTAGATTCTTATAATTGGAACAATTTTCATTTAATCTTTTTCTAACAGATAGTTGCGATTCAAATAGGAAAGAAATACTATAGAGCTATCATAGAAGACATTCTTAATACTGAACATTCAAAAACTAAATTTTTATGCTGGTTAATTGACTATGGGACCATGTATGAAAGTAATTTGGTATATAAACTACCAGCGCATATAAGAAAATCTAAACCTTTAGCTCTGCAAGCTAGCCTAAATAACGTAACATACGTTCTGCAGGTGAGTGAAAATGGATAGTTGTTGAGAATCAAATTTTGTTCTTAATAGCCAAGTTGTTTGAGACAAGTGTGGATTGATAATTTCTAACTGGTTTAGTTAATAGGTATGTCTTAATACTCGGCTCTTTTAGATCTATTCTATATTGAACTTTTATTGGCCTCCATATTAGAGGCCTTTGTATTTTTCTCACAATGTGATGTTTTTAATAAATAATTTATTTGCGTTTCCAATTTTCAGCAACTGACATATGATGTGTCTGGACAAGCTCAAAAGACTAATGTACCGGTATGCACCCCTACACCCATTGCTCATCAGGTATCATTGGAACTGATGTGTGATATATATGATTTGCAATTTGAGGTTGAACATATATCAGATGGCATTCTTCTAGGAGATATTTTATATAAAAAAGGAAATGAATTAAAATCTCTAAGGCAAAGTCTGATAGATAGGGGAATTATCATGGTCGAAGAAAAACTGTTTCATCGTAAGTACATTTGCCTTTTTGTGGCAACATCCATGCATATTTAATTTTATCGGTTTAATAGAAATCCACAAAAATATAAACACTTACAAAGAAGCCCATCTATTGTTGATTGCTCAGATTTGTAAAAGCTTAAAGTCAGCCAATATATTGGAGGAGAGAAATGGCAGTTCTAATAATTGTCAGAAAATAATTGTTAAGTATCTGCAGGAATTCGAGGAGAGGGATTTATTTGACGATGAGGTAAGTTTTTTAAATTCAAGTTCAAAATGATTTATAATAGGGTCTGCTCTAAAAACTTATTTAGCTTTAAAAAATTGCCTTAGGTTTCCGATGTAATATAGAGCAGGTTTCAACTAATTGATTGTCAATAATGGAGGCAAAATGGGCCAGCCTAAAAAAAAAATTGGGCATCAAAGTAAGTTCCCAGTTAGTTGGTTTCCCTAATGCAATAAGCTAAATAAGAATAAATTCACGCTTTATATAGCAGGAGCCTATGGTAATTTTGAAATATAAAATAGTTACCGTCAAGTAGATTTAAAACAATATAGTCTGTTAATTGAACAGTCTGTACCCTTAAATAAATCAGTCTCATTTCACTAAAATTGATGTGTATATTTACCTATTTCAATAGGTTATGGGCCCGAGAACGTTTGTAACTAAATTTTGTGTATTTATTTTGTGAAATGTGAATAATACCTACTTTTAGGTGACTTAAACTTTAGGATTATAATACTTTGTGTAGATTAACAAATAATATATATTAACATGGAGAAAGTGAGACTTAAAAATAACATTGTGCCATTCGATAGGGAAATGGCAATACTTGACATTGTTCAATATTTTTAGGTAATTCCTTTCTTAGTTTTGCGCATACACAATGTAAGACAAAAGATATTTTGAACTATCTAGATAGTGTTCCTTTACAACAAGCAAACGAGAAACAACTACTGGATATGAAATTATAAAGTAATACAGTGATGCACATGCTACCGGCATGCATATGTCTGAAATGAATAAGGTTGCACATTTATTGTTAACACTACCATCATCATATAATGTGGTGATAACAACACTTCAAACCTTATCTGTGGATAGAATAACTTTCACTTGATTTCTCACAGATCTAGGAAATATTCAATTATCTCTAGGAATTAGAATTGAACGAACTGTAAATAAGATTGCTTCAAACTAGGGTGTATGTTTAAAAACTCTTAAATAAATATAATACGAATGGTTGTGAGCCTGTAACTACTCCTTTGCCAACCAAGTTAGATTATAAAGCTTTAAATTCAACTGAAAATTATGATGGTCCCTCTATGCAGCTCACTGGTTGTTTAATGTTTGCAGAGTTGTGTACTGTCGTGAGCAGAAAAAAATAGGACTTTTTTTTCTAATGTAAATCTGTCTCTATTTGAATATGTAATGAGTAGCCGAATAAAACAGATATCACTTTTAATTTATTTTTTATTTTAATGCTGTAGTTATTGCTATAGTAAATGATGGATGGTTAATGAGACAAATTGCACTGTGTTATAACATTAACAAAAATTTGGTGTGTAACATTTTAAGAAAGTGGAGAATAAACGGTACGATTAGTAGAAATCTTGGATCAAAGGACAAAGAATATCCTACTTAACAAGAAACTAACTAACTATTAATATTTCGTTATTGCACCATTTCTATTTATAACTTTTATAAGTTTGTTTGGCATAGAATTAAATAACTTTATACAATAAACATTAGTAATAATATTTTCCCATGCATCCCAGTAATTCTTCGGCATTCTGTGGTTTCACATTTCGTTTTTGGATACTTCTTACGAGTGGTCCCCATACTTCTTCCACAGGGTTAAGATCTGGACTATGACTGGGCCAGTTATGAACATTGATGTTGTTATCTTGAAACCAGTTAGTTACGGTATGAGCAGTATGAACGGAACAATTGTCTTGTTGAAATATGAACTCATTATTAGGAAATAATTGTGACACAGAAGGGAGCATAATATTGTCTAAAATCCTAATATGTTTCACTATTAAATCGTTCCTCAATATGCCACAAAACACCAGGACTACGTGCCGATATCCAAGCCCACATATTGACGAAAAATCTACCACTTTTATCATTGTTAGATATATATTTCTCATCGAATCGAGTATTCAGAGGGTGGTAAACACGAATACGACCGCTGTGTGTTGACTGGAAAGTTTTATCGTCTGTGAAGATTACATTGTTCCAAAAATACATCATGCGCTAAAAAATCAAACGCAAATCCTACTCGAGCTTCTCTATGTTCAACTTTAAGTATTTCTGTGCTGCTGTATGACAGCGTAGCTTCGATTCTCATACTTGCTGGTGACCAGTACTACTCGATCCAGGAAAATTCGTTTCTTCAGCAGTCTGAATAACTGAGTAAAATGGATTTTCTACTAAAGCATTTACCAATTGCAAATCTTGTTGTTGAGTTGATATCCTTTGTCGCCCTGATCCAGGACTTCTACTAATCATACCGTTTATTCTCCCCTTTCTTAAAATGTTACACACTGAATTTTTGTCAATATTATAACACAGTGCAATTTGTCTCATGGACCATCCATCTTCTGCTTTAGCAATAACTCCAGATTTAACTAAATCGCTTATATGAGGCATATTAGTTTTTTGCACACTTGCAATAAATTATGACAACTAACTGACAGTGTCACAAAAATTAAAGTTAGATGTACACAACTAGATTTTAGCAAAATACCGTTATAAGACGTCCTATTTTTTTTTTGCTCATGACCGTACTAAACCAAATTTATGCAATGCTCTCGATTATTAAGACGTTACTAAAGAAATAACAACAAAGAGCTTTGATAAATCTTAAAAATGATATATTAAAATTCATTTGATATTAGATTGATTCATAGTCGAGTTAATTATAGTGATATAATTATTGACTATGCAGATTCTGATTGGTGTGGTGATGAAACTGATAGAAAGAATAAAATACGTATTTAAATTATTTGAACAGTGTTATATGTTGCAATACTGAATGGCAAAATTTTGTAAATTGATTAATTTTTGAGTGGGAGTATTGGTTTCTCTAATGTAATAAAACTGATCTTCGCCAAATTTGCTAGAGGAACTTTTTTTATTCTACGAATAAATAATTTATGTATTACATCATGTTAGATCATAGAGGGCACCGCAGTTCCTGTATCTGATGATGAATTTTTTTCATATTTTTTTTTTTTTTGACGAAATGTATTTCTGACCAGAAAATCTGATGAGGGCGTCATTTCCACGTTAAACATTTTAATAATTTTTTTAAAGACAAATTCAAATTTAATGAAACAAAGTGTATTTATTGAAAAAAGTACAAAACGTAAGGGAAAACAAAATCGTAATAACAGCGTAAACTCTTTCTCACTACTAACTAACTAACTAATGGATTATTTCCATGGTATTGAGATAAATACATAAATCAAAAGATTGTCTAAAATAAGGATCTAATCTTATTAGAAGACCAAAAAATAACGTAAAAGTTGACTAATGACATTATAAACTTTCCCCTCATGCAAAAACCCTATTGCTGCAACAGAGTAAATTAATGTTTGATATGGTCTCCACCTACTTCTGTCTTTTCTAATTCTGTTCATAAAAGATTTTCTTAACATTGAAAAATACTGTTATGTGCTGCCCTCTATTGGGGAGAGATGTGATTAAGTCCCTGGTCAAAGTGAAGGGAAACCTGTTGATGGCCGGTAGGTGGGGTGGCGCCATCTCTGGGCCAATTGACAAACCGCCATCTAGCACGTAGTAGAAAACTGTCGAGGATTCTAACCTATGCTAGAATGTTATGGAATGGGATTCTGGTACATTCTAAGGTTATATATAAAGTGTTTACTGAAGAATGTAAACACATAACAATACATTTTCCTGTCCTTTAATAAAATTCGCTATGTTTTGTATTTTGTCCCACAGTCCTTCTCTTGAATTGATAGCATTTGCATAGACTAAGGACTTCATATGTCCCCACACATAATAATCCAAAGGACTATAATCAGGACTCCTTGGTGGCTAAGCAAACTCACTTCCTCGACCGATCCATCTACGTGGGAAAGTCTCATCAAGATAATTCCTGACTTCAATGAAGAAATGAGGGAGAACTCCATCTTGCAATTTTAAATAAGATGCAGTTGGTTGCGAATCCAAAAATTCATTTTTAGTATTGCAAAAATAGTAAAAATCACAAAAAAAAATTTGAAATAGCAAGTTATTTGTGTCTCTTCTGAATATTTTTTGTAGTTTTGATTTTTTTTTTCCAATAATTTATCTTTATTTAACAGTAGATTTTTTCTTCCAATAAAATTTTAGTTTCTAGCAACAATTTGTACTTATCCTCACTTTCACTGAGTAGTTTTTTGTATATGGAGCATGTTTAAAGAAAACAAATATTGCCAATATTGAAAAACTGATGGTTATAATTTTTAAAATTCAACTGATAACGATCTAAACAAGCATTGTAAACATCACACAAAATCTTTCTATTGCTAATCCTTTCTAATCTTATTCTATTTAAATACAATTATATAATTTTCATACATTGACCCTTATTTCCAAGAAAAATAAATTATATTAGGAAATGTAGGCCTTTACACTAGGTAAATAAATGTTTATAATCCTCAGGTAATAAAAGTTAGCTCTAGGTAAGAGCCCACATTTAATGACAATGTGTGCATTATAGTTTCATTTTTGTGACAGAATTAGAACGATACACATTGTCAGTTATTTGTCAAGGTGTTGTGATTATTGTTTATTTCTGGTAAACAGTGAACAGATAGTAACTTGAAAGGGTTACAAAAAATATACATCTTAATGTGAGATTTATTACCCTACGGTTTTGAAGGTTACACGATATATAACTGGTAAATATATATTACAGATTGTGCAGCCTCCATCGAATAGGAAGTGCCGGTCGAAAAATAGCGTGAACCTTATGAATGGTTCCTCGAATTCAGGAAACGACAGTTCAACGAATGAGGATTTGTCTAAAACGGCTGTAGTGTTGAAAAATCTTCAACTTTCGAATATGAGTTTTGAGGGTCCTACTGATCAAAAAAAATCTCGTGCGAAGTTGTTACTTGAGAAAATGAAAAGTCAACTTCGTCAATCGACCGAAAAAGTTAGTGATAATGAAAATACTTTTTCCGATGACAGTTCCAGAGAAGTGGAGAGTGGTAACAAGGAGAATGATTCAGTGTCTTCCGTGACTTCCCCAACGACCCGTCTCACAGCTAAACAAAAGTTATTCGAATATTGTAGAGCCAAAAAACCGGATTTTCTCGCCAAGAAAAATGCAGTTTCTGATGGTATGTTTAAGTAATTTTTTTTTATTACTTATATTTTTATAAATAATTCATCTTTACTTACAGTGTTAAGCTTAAAGAATTGTTGGATATGTTAATTTTAGAACTTTTGATTTATTTCTTATCATTTTGTATCCCTTCATTCGTTTCAAATATTTCATTTTCTTGAATAAATGTGATTGTTAAAAATTAATTTTGTGGATTTTTTATTCCATGAATATAATATCTCTGATTTATTAAGTGGTTTAAAAGATAGAGCCATTTTCAGTTATTTGTGAAACCTTTTAATGTCAGTTATATTAGTTTACAAGGAAGTTATAATGTGGACATAATTAGTACAGTGCTCAGGATGTCAGGGGGTAACTATTTTCATGTGCACTTTCTTGTTAAAATGTATAGACTTCGAAATATTGCTATTAGTATTCTTTTAAACAAAAATCGTATGGTACAGAAAGTTGGTAGCGGGTATTTTATTAATTTTCTACTTTGAATTCCGATTCTTGGTTATAATTTTTTTTGTTGAAGAGTAGCTACAACTACATTCTTTTTTTGACAATTTGCTGCTGTTTTTATGAAATAAAACGCACCTATAGTTTAAACCACTTAGATGAAGTATAGTTGATATGCTTCTTCCGATTTAATTTGGAATCAATGTTTGCTCCTAGAAATTGTTGGTTGAGTTGAGTGGTTCAGTATTGGAGGATATTGATTTTTATTAAATTCCATGATGTTTGTCTTTCTTCAAACTATTTGGTTAGAACCATTCATTAAGATTCTCTAATACTGGTATTGTTGTATCAGCGGTAACACCTACAGACCATGTTATAATCGTGTCATCAGCAAGTGATGATGGTGCGGCCTAACAATTTTGGCAGTTTGTTTACTTAGATAAAGTATAAAATCAGTCCCAGAATAGAACTTTGACGTACTCATCTCTTTATTATATATCATGAGAGATCATGCGGATGTCGCACTCTTTTGGCCACTGGGCCGTCATGTCATCAGTGTAATGGCACACAACATATTTTCACTCAGAAGGCGTGTGCCTCATGAGGACCAGCGCTACTTGTACAGCCGTTCGCAACGTGTTAATAGTGTTACGTGCTTACAATTTTCAGTAAACACTCCGTGGATTCGAATAACTTGCAACAAGAATTTTCACAAACCACTGATTTATTTAATCACTAAAATTACACTAGTAAATACTTAAAAATCACACAACTAATAATAACTTAATCTAATATGAATTCACTACTTTTAAAACACTATGTACTTTTCTTCCTAAACTTGACAACTTTATCTAACCTAAAAACTCTGTATTGCCTACTTCACTCAACTGAACTCTTCTTCTACAAACTGTCTCTGTAACCAGAACCACAGATTACCCAGAACTGAACTGGATACTGAACTGTTCCTTATTCTTCACTAAACTGTACTGTTCTGTTCCCTATACTTCACTAAACTGTATTGTTCTGTTCTCCCATCTGCTGGCTTCACCTCTTCATATACCCACTTGGAATGTCCAGAATATCATTGTAGAACTTTCCAGAAGATACTGGAATTCTCTATAATTTTCTTAGGCACTACTAAATGGTGGTTCGCCAGTTGGCCCACAGATGGCGCCACCCTTCTGGCCAGGGAGTAATTACAACTCTCCTCTCTGTTAGAGGGCAGCACATAACACTGCCCCCTCCTTAAGCCTGAACGTCCCGGTCAGGCATTTCAGATACCCCAGTATACTTTGCCAACCTGTCCAGGTGCACGATCTTTATTTTGGACTTCTTTCTACGTTGAATCCTATAAACAACGTCGTTGATCCGAGTGATGACAGAATACGGTGCTTCCCAAGGTGAGCGAGGCTTCGAGAATCCTTCTTCACTCCGCTGTGGGTTATACAGCCAAACCGAGTCCCCCACCTTGAATCCTGCTGAACTGGCATTGCGGTCATATCTAGCCTTCATTCGATCACCACTCCCTGTAGGTGACCTCTTGGCAGCCACATTCGCACAAACCTTGCAACTGCGACACCAAGCCTCTACATCCTGACAGCTATTTACCCAGTAAAATCACTCCCGTACTCTAGCCAAAGTCTTATTTCTGCTAAAGTGCTCTCTGGATATTCCCTCGTGCACTTCCCGAAGTACTTTTGGTACTCGGCACCTGGGTATCAGCAACCGCATGGTAACTTCTTTCCCATCCGGGCTCTCCCATGCTCTCCGTAATAGGCCATCTATAACCCCAAGTGAATCCCATTGCGCCCATAAAGCCTTCAGTCCAACACTTTTACTGGAAACGTCCTTCCATTCCGGGCGGATTCCTTTTTCTTTCGCCTTCAACATTGGTCCAATTTCATCGTCGTTCAGTTGTTCCTCTCTTAGAACTTTCTTTGACCAGTCCTTCGGAACCTCTATCTTAACTGCCTTCACTTCTGCTATATCCTGCTGCGTTTTTACATTCTCGGCATTCACTTCCTTAGGGCTCCTCTGGCGACAGTACCTCTTGACATGCCCCAATTTGCCGCAATTATAACAGCGGATTACTTTTGTCGGACCTCCAGCACTTCGCTGCTGCTTTGGCTCCTATTTCGGCGGTTGGGGTTCCTGTTTCAGCTCCGGTCGCGAACTTAATTCGTTTAGTAATTGTGCGACCATTTTCTGTATGTCTGTTAACATAACAATCAATCTCATCTTATCAGAGCGAACTTCCTCTTTCTTTGCAGTGTTTACTTCCCCAGGATTCCGTTCTCGACACTGCCGCATCATATGTCCTGGTTTGCTGCACTGATAACACCGAATCACCTTCCTTGGCTGTCCATCGCTCTATTCTCTTTCCTGCTTCTTTGGAGCATCTGGTTTGTTCATCAACTGGCTTATCATTTTGTGCAGGTCAGCCATCAAAGATTCCATATTTGACTTTTCTAAATGGTTCTCTTCTACTTTCATGGCTCGTACTCTCGGATGTAGAGTCTCTTCATAAGCGGCCTCAACTTCGAGGGCATGGATCAAGGCTTCGCTACCAGTCTTAGCTCGAGTTAATCTAAGGACTCGCCTGATCTCCTCATCTCTTATGCCATCAATGAAAGTACCAACTATTAATTGTTCCTGGAATTCTTTGGGTGCATCCGGGTAAGCCAGGTATGTCAGTCGCTCAACAGCTGCTTCAAAATCTTGTAAACTTTCCCCAGCCTTTTGTGTGCGTGATTTGAGCTGAGTCCTGTATACTTGGGCGAGGTGTTGGTCGCCATATCTTAGATCTAGTGCAGCTTCCAAAACTTTAAAATCCCGTTGCTGCGTCACTGGGATAGTCTGAAGCAATTCTGAGGCTTGACCTCTTAATGCTAGCACCAATGCCATAGCTTTGTCTTCGTTACTCCAATTGTTTGCATATGCCGCTGCCTCAAATTGTCTTTTATAGGTTGACCAAGAAGTTTGACCATCAAAGGAAGGCGGTTGTAATCATGATGATAATACCAGCTGGCCTCCTTGTTCTCTTAACAGTCGCTTAAGTCGCTCTACCTCTCCTTCAACTGCACGAAATTTTCCTTCTATATCGGTAACTTTCCCTTCGACGACAGTAACTTTTCCTTTGACTTCAGTTACTTCCTCTTCAACCTTATTTACTTTTCCTTTGACATCACTCACTTCTTCTTCGACAGCAGTCACTTTTCCTTCGACGCCAGTCACTTTTTGTTCAACTTTATCTACTTTTTCCTTGACCTCATTAGTGGCTGACAGGATAGCATCTTGTTGCCCTTGTATAATTTTCCTTAATTCTTCTTTCTCTTCTAGACGTCGTTTTTCTTGTTCTTCTTTTTCTTCCCGACGTCTTTCTTGTTCTTCTTTTTCTTCCCGACGTTGTCTTTCTTGTTCTTCTTTTTCTTCTAGTTTTTCTTTCTGACGTCGTCTTTCTTGTTCTTCTTGACGTCTTTCTTGTTCTTCTAGCATCATTTTGCTAAATGCAGCTAACATGTCTTGCATTTGCTTTTCAGCGGCCATGCTTCTTGTTTTCATTCAAAAACTAACAAACAACACTAACAAGTCTTATTTAAAGTCTATATCTGGTATACGTCAAATATGTCCACAAAATTCAGAATAGAATGTTCTATAAATTTTCTCACACTAGCACTTGTCTAATGTCTATATCACTTTCTAGTTCGACTCACTTCACTATCTCCAGTGGTTTCCAAATAGAACACTATGGAACTTCGTCGAATTCTTCAGAAATTCTGTTGCAATTCCGCTTCTGACACCAATTGTTACGTGCTTACAATTTTCAGTAAACACTCCGTGGATTCGAATAACTTGCAACAAGAATTTTCACAAACCACTGATTTATTTAAACACTAAAATTACACTAGTAAATACTTAAAAATCACACAACTAATAATAACTTAATCTAATATGAATTCACTACTTTTAAAACACTATGTACTTTTCTTCCTAAACTTGACAACTTTATCTAACCTAAAAACTCTGTATTGCCTACTTCACTCAACTGAACTCTTCTTCTACAAACTGTCTCTGTAACCAGAACCACAGATTACCCAGAACTGAACTGGATACTGAACTGTTCCTTATTCTTCACTAAACTGTACTATTCTGTTCCCTATACTTCACTAAACTGTATTGTTCTGTTCTCCCATCTGCTGGCTTCACCTCTTCATATACCCACTTGGAATGTCCAGAATATCATTGTAGAACTTTCCAGAAGATACTGGAATTCTCTATAATTTTCTTAGGCACTACTAAATGGTGGTTCGCCAGTTGGCCCACAGATGGCGCCACCCTTCTGGCCAGGGAGTAATTACAACTCTCCTCTCTGTTAGAGGGCAGCACATAACAATAGTTTACCTGTATGGTCATCATAGTCAAAAATAGGCAAAAATCGTCTTCATTTATTCCAGTATTGTCTTCTAATATTTGAAAAATGGTTGTAGTTGTAGATCGATTCTTTATGTAACTATTTTTATTGTCAAAAACATAATATTTCGCTGAATTACAAGTTACAAGCCTGGCGCGTTAAGTGTAATAATTGCATATTGCCATCAAAACGCTAATGCTTCGATTGCAACAACCAGCCGAAAGACTGATCCTACTTAAAGGAGCTCTCTTGCCAGCCGTCACACACCACTTGCAGACTGCAGTTTCGAGCTGTTGGCTCTCGTCAGTGCAAGGTAGGCATGCGAGGACCGGCACGAGGATCCTTTGACTATTTGGTACATCCCGGTATTTCTACAATAGCGACATGTAAAATAGTCAGCAGGCGCCATCTAGCGGTCCAGTGTCTGTTGCAATCGAAAAATAAATAGCCTGACTGGGCTTAGCATAGTTCATATGTGCTTTTAGAGGGCGGGATATTAAAACATAATATTTTTAGTCGCAAACTCCTCTATAAAGTCCTTATTTTACTATAAGGAACGTAACCAGACTGCAACCAACAGCTACTCTCCGGGCTATGTGCCCCGCCGAGCGCTGAATTACAAGTTACAAGCCTGGCGCGTTCAGTATAATAATTGCATATTACCATCAAAACGCTAATGCTTCGATTGCAACAACTTGTAACTTGTAATTCAGCGCTCGGCGGGGCACATAGCCCGGAGAGTAGCTGTTGGTTGCAGTCTGGTTATGTTCCTTATAGTGAAATAAGGATTTTATAGAGGAGTTTGTGACTAAAAATATTATGTTTTGAAATAATTGGTGTCATGGCCAACTTTAAGATTTGTTTTTTTCATTTTTGCACAACAGCGTACGTCAAAGCCTATTGTGTTTTTCGAATTTTTTGGTTCACACTATTATTCTTATTTTCTTTGCCGTTAACTTTCATCCCTTCAATGATTTTCGTATCTTCTCAAATAAGGAAGCTATGAACTTTTGTGGTTTTCCTATTTTTCAGGTTTTTGTAATATATCTCACAAAGTAGGCTATGGATTTCAAATTTTGTTTTACTCAAATATAGCTCACAAAAAATGGGATAACTGTTTCTAAAATTTTATTCTTCTACAATAGATATTAAACGAGATATATGGTGTGGCCCTCGTAAAATAGACAGATGGTATATGCGCCTTTTGAAAAAATAACCTACCTAGTAATATTTTATGGTCCATATATTTTAACAAAAAGTACACACAAAAGTCATAATATTAATCAATTGACGCTTCTCTATATCACTGAAATTAGAATAAAAAAGGGAAACCCATAAAAATTTATAGGTAAAAGTATATATGCTTTATGGTGTGCATTTAATCTGATGGTTCCTGGATTTGATGACACAGTATTCATACAGGCATACCATAAATTGTATACTTTCAGGAGGACTGATGATGGTAATTTTATGATAAATCTAAAAATTTCAAAACCTCACATTGACCAATCCATATATCTGCTTACAGTTCTAGAAGAAAACAAATGACTGTATTAATTTGATGAATTTTGTAGCATAGTTGATGATTTTATTTTGCTTAAAAACAAGTATGTAATCATCAGATCATTTTTTAAAAAGCAATCTAAATATTTTAAAAACAAGAAAGTGAAGTAAAACATGTTTTAGATAATGTTTTAGTTGATGAAGATAGCACCACCTCCACAGACACCCAATTAAATTCAAAGCAGCCCGAAATTGAAAGTGAAATAACAGTGCCTGAGCGACCGAAGAGGAAACTACCGAAAAATACCATCATTCAACCCGGAGGAGCTTGTTTTACTTTAAAGAACAATATACACAATAGAAAAAAGACACCAAAACCCCGCAAAGTCACGGAACTAAATAGAAAAGCCAATACAGATGAAAGTTCGGGCGATTGGGATTGGAAGACCAAAGAGGTGCTTGATAAAAGTTCAACCCAGATAGATGTTCCCACCTGTGGTAATTCCACATCAGAGGAAAGCAAATCTGAAATACAAAGGTCACCTTCAGATGAGGGCCTGGAACATGGCGGTCAGATGAAAGTGAAACCACATTGTTCATGTAGACAATGTGAGCACTGGTCTACCGAGAAGGACTGGAAGACGAGTTTGAATTTTCAGGATGAACCGGATACAACGAAACATTTGATTGTCTCAAAACCACAGGCATTATTCAGGGATGAGGTTACTTACGACCGGCACATAGTTTCTTTGGATTTTTCATCCATGACTAAGCTCCAGAAGCAAGCGACACCTAAACTTCTTGTACATGGGTAAGTGCTTTGATTAACTTTCACAAACGATAATTCAACCCTCTTTGAGGAAGTATTTATAATTATTTAATCGTATTAACTTTGGATATAATAAACTTAATGCAAAGCAGATGACAAGAATCATGTCATGTTCGTGCATTATAAAATTGAAGTGATTATGAGAATTTAAAACTCATGTAAAAGATCATAGAATGTTGGGGGAAAGCTCCCTTAATTGAATAAACAAACTGCAAATACCAAATTGTATATGACTGTTCAACAACGTGAAGAGGGTGTTTAGATGTAAATCAAACAGACGATACGTCCCGGTTCAGTACTCCTCGAAAAGTACACCCCTTATAACAAAAGCAAGTATACGGAAATTAACCCAGTACTGACCGATGGCCTGTACAGTTTGTAGTCCGCAAGGTAATTAATTTGATGGATCGTTATTAAACGATCATACAAAACCAGGCATTCACAGGTGAGAAATATATCACAATAGTTGAAAGGTAAACATTCCGGTGACATTTTACATATAAAGGCACACGATAGGCCTTGGATAGTATATCAACTGAAGTATAGTGGAAGCTATAGTTTCTTGTCATTGCATACACTCTGAAAATATATAGTTCTAAAATATAAGCTCGTTATTTAGCACACGTAAATCCCACTACTAAAATATTCAGCATGTGAACTTTACCGAACCCCTGATTGAAATTATCAACTTGGTAAAATGTCATATAATTATATCAAAGCTAATATTTGATAAAAGTCTAATGATCTTTTAGTACCACTTATGCGCCAAATTCCCCTATTCCCCAATAACCAGAATGTAAAGTCAATTTTAAATAATAACGCAGAGAAATAAGTTGATTATGATATTTAGACAGTTATGACGGTGAAATTGTCGTCGTGTAACTTGACAGGTGGAGTGTGCTAGCAGGTGTCGCAGTACCGCGGATAATTGTTGCCTCCAGCGTACTGGTGCAGCATACAAAAGAAATAGCTCATAGATCGCCCTCAGATACTTGGTCCGGTGTCGTGGAATAGATTTATTGATTGCGTTATGGTACAGCTAATGCAGAACAATAGCTATAATTGCCCCCAGTTACCTGGTACAGCAATTGCAGTAATTTGTGATTTGATGCCATTAGCGTACTGGTACAGCATCGATTGTCTTCTGCCCCCTTGCCTGGTACAGCAATTGCAGTAATTTGTTATTTGATGCCACCAGCGTACTGGTACAGCGTCGATTTTCTTCTGTCCTCATGCAGTCTGTGCCATGGGTTTTTATTCAGGTTCTCCGGCATCTCCGTGACGTCATAAGCTGCATTTTTTTCCATATTGATACTGTGACTTAATATTTTCTAGCTTGCCATTAGTTATGCCTTGGCTCTTTTCCTCCTGTGCACTTAATTGTCTTTATTCAAATTCGCTCAAACCACTCGACGTATTTCTGACTACAAAATGCACTTGTCATGTACAAATTTCTAACAACTCGTGTTAAAGACGCTTTTACGTAACACTTGAAATTTATCTACGTTTTTACCCTAAAATTTAAAAGCTTTGGCGACATTGAGTCGGGCCTACTTATGTATGTATGCAATTTTACGGACTTGTAAAATAATTTCTGTATCTTTATATTTGTGTAAATTTGGAAATGAAATTAAGAATGCAATGGTTAAATAATTTCTGGTTAATTGTAGTTGTAAAGCAATGTTTCCCCGAATTTAAAACAAACATAAGACTTATTTTTAAAATAGAATGGCCCTAGGGGCGGTCCGCTTCATAGTTAAAAACCATTCATTGATATGACTGTTAGTTTCAGTGACCCTTAGTTTTAATTCCTCGTAAGAGAAATTGGCATTTAGCGCAGTGGTATCATCTGCAAACAGTATAAGGTGAGTATTATCAGAGTAAGGAAGGTCATTAATGAATATCGTGAATAGGATGGGGCCTAACACAGAGCCTTGAGGTACACCGTGAGTAACTCTTTGTTTTAGGGAAGTACACAGGTTGTAATTAACATATTGAAATCTATCAGAAAAATAGGAATTAATAGGTGCCACGCTATCCAAATGAAAATTGCATAATAATAATTTGTCTATAAGAATTTCTTGCGATACACAATCAAAAACCTTAGATAAGTAAAAAAAACTAGCAGTTGTGTATTTTTTGTTTTCCAAGAAAAAAAAACTAAGTTAATTTGAACAGCATTGTTTATAGCAAGAGTTGTGGATCGAAGTTCAAAAGTAAATTTGATTTTTTAATGCTGTTTCAAAAATTTTGGCTAATATTGGTACCAGTGAAATCGGCCTACAGTTGTTAAGGTCTTCGTAAGAACCCTCCTTGTGAATGGGAATTACTCTATAGAATTTCAGAACGTTATATATTATTTCTGATGCATATATATATCAAGTGTGTTAAAGGGTTTATTTGTGCATCTAGATGTATTCCAAATATTTATTTCAGTGACTATTCACCAGCCCCCATACGAATCGTCTCCGAGGCGAACTTCCATACGGATATTCACAGAAGCTTACATCAGCTGGAGTACAGAGAAACAAAACGCATCCAAGTGTACAGCTGGCCAGCCATTCTACGTCTTCAGCATGTCTGTATGATTAGCGGCCCACAAACGGGCAAAACCATGGGATACCTGCCAGTTTTATTAACTTTCTTAGTGGAAAGGAATGAAAGATATTCATCATTAATACAGAAGTCTGGTGGACCTATTTTTATAATACTCTGCCCCAACACCAAGAAGTGCGAAGATGTATATGATCTTGCTAAAATTCAGCTGGGAAGAAATAGATCGAAGGTTTCCTTAATTACCTATCCTCTGACACATATTAATACGGTATGTATTTCAGGTCGTAATAGCAATATTTGATCCCATTTATTTTGCAGAAAATTTTAGTTCTCTTTGTAAAATTTCCAATTCCCACAATTATTTGTCTTATTTACAGTATTTAATTTTATTTCTAATAAAAATTTTAGAGCAACATTGATTTGTTGGTAACTACTCCAAGGATACTGATTGATTTGCTTAAAGCCAACGCCATCAATTTCAAGAGGTTATGCCACATGATCCTGGAGGATGGTGATAAGATTCTTAGGCATGAATCCGAGATTATGAATAAGGTGTTTGGGTTGATGCAGAATATGTTACATAACCGCGTGTATTCTAAACCAATCCAGTTAATAATTTGTGGGGAGCATTGGATTATACCGGTAGAAAATTTGCTTAAAACCTTGAATAGTACGCCATTAATTTGCATCGGAAACTACTTAGAGGCTGCCCTGTATGGCAAAATTCATTTTTCGATGAGATTTGTCAATTCGGCTTGTAAGGAACAAGAAATTAAGAGTAAGTCATATTATAAACCCAATTGATTGTTGATAACCGTATTTATATTTTTCAGATTTATTAAAGGAAACACATAAGATTTGTAAGTCTATAATACTATGTAAACAAAGAGAAATCGAGGATGTGCAGACAATTTTAATGCTGAAGGGTATCGAAGCGACTGTGATATCAGAAGATATGAGCAAGGAGCATATTCTGTATCTGGAAGAAGTTTGGACGAATTGTAAAGGTGGAGAATATACTGGTAAGGATAAATAGATTCTATATGGTTAACACTACACTTGACGCGTGATTTGCAAACCAATTAGGCATAATCGAGAGAATGTGAATTTTTTTTTTCTTCACTACTGATGTCAATTTGGTTTGCAATTGGTGTGTTTAGTGTAATGCACTTTTTTGTAAATAAGCGATGCTTAATGCAATTTTTTTTGTATTTTACAGTTTTAGTCTGTACAGACTTCTTGCTACATTCTCTGTTGACTGTCACCAGCGCCTCGTTCATGGTCCATTATTCTCTACCCTCAACTTGGACAAAGTTCGTTAAACGTTTCCGTTGCCTCCTTGAGAACTGCAAGAGCCCCCTCAACAGTAAAGAGGTAAGATCATTGCCATTAAAAGATAAAGGAACAAATACAAAATATTAATTGGATTGAATCTGCGGTAGGTTCTTGATGAAACATATTCAATAGAATAATTATTATCAAAGTTTTTAAGACTCTTTGATAATGGTCACAAGGCCGAAACATATGTCAGACAATGCTGAACAAAACTCATGAAACAATAAACCAAGTGCGTATTGTAATTATTCTTTTGAATATTTATAATTATTTTATCAAATACAAAATACCTGACAACTATCATAAGTTTGTCATCTATGAATTTTAAGAAGTGAAACAAATGTACATGATCTGTTAAATATTTTTTTCTTTTTAGGCAAAAGTTAAATGCCAGACTGTCGTCTTGTGTGATGAAGAATGTGAAGAGCACATGTCAAAATTCTTTACTTATATTGAAGCGACCGAACTGAAACATCAGTTACCTGATAAATTTAAAACATTTTCACAGGTAAGTGAAGCAGAATAGGTTTACTTTATGTACAGGGTGTCTCTATAAGGTCGATACAAGAAGCTATCCACATGTTCCTGAGATTAAAATACAATGATTTAACCAAACTTATTCTATCTAAAAGTGCTTCGTAAAGGGGTTGTCGAATGGCAAGTAGCTTGAAAAAAGTTTTTTAGGTTGCGTTTAGCAAGGGGATTAAATTTATTATGAGGCATTTCCCCAGAAAATGAGTCCATACTGTAGTTCAGACTGAACCAATCTAGAGTTTTTAGGATGTTTATGGAGACGGTGTCTCTTAGATTTCTTATAATATAGCAGACAGTGCTCAATTTTGTGCAAACCATATTTATATGCGCTTCCCACTTAAGCTTTCGATCCAAGGTGACACCTAGGAACTTGGTAGTTGTTATACTCGGGAAGGATCTACTTAAAATTTTAAGGTACAGATCATAGTTAGTCACAATATTTTTGGCAGAAAAAGTATATAGCATGTTTTGTTTACATTTAAATTTAGTCCATTCTTGCTACAGTAATGACTCATTTCCTGTGATTCATTGTTACTATTTATGACAATCTGTTCAATGGAGTTATGGGACATTAGCATATTTGTATCATCTGCATATAGAAGAAGTTGATTTGAAGTGATACATGTGTTGGGTATATCGTTAATAAAAATTATAAAAAACAGAGGTCCCAGAATTGGGCCTTGAGGCACTCCCAGATTTATATTTCCAGTTTTGGAGTTAACACCATCTACAACAGTAGTTTGCGTGCGATTTTGTAGATATGCGGCTGCCCAGCTGTATGGTGCCCCTCTTACTCCAATGCCCTCTAATTTTCTGAGTAACAAATTATGATCTATAGTATCAAATGCACGACTTAAATCATAAAAAAGACCTAAGACGTGACACTTGTTGTTCAGTGTGCATTATAGATAAAGTCTATGCAATCTAAAATAGCAGTATTGGTGGATTTATTTATTTGAAAACCATTTTGGACATTTGAGATCAAGTTAAAATTCTCTACATAATTGGTCAGTCTCATGTAATATGACCGTTCAATAATTTTAGCAATTTGACTTGGTATGCATATGGCTCTATAATTAATAATGTCTGTTGTGGGACCTTTGTTTTTATATACAGGTATACATTTGGATTCTTTTATGTTGGGAAATACACCAGCTAAGAATGATTCATTTACTAAGTATGCTAATGGCTCATTAATAATGTCTTTTACTGATCACTTTTCCGTTGATGTCATCGATACCAGTGACCGGTTTAAGAGTAGTTTTCCCAATTATTTCACTTATTTCTTGTGGTGTCGTCGGTGTGAGAAAAAAAACTGGTACTTGTCTTTTCAATGTTGACATTACAGTTAGGTATTGATTGATTTGAGGCAAGATTTATAAAGTAATCATTGATAAAATTACTCTTCTCCATGGCATTTGATATTAGAATACCCTGGTTATCACATATGTCTATGGATGGCTTCTTTTCATTGATTGACTTGGATTCGTTAATAATTTTCCAACTATCCCGCATTATATTGTTGGAATTAATTAGGCGTTTGTCGTTACATTGTTTCTTGTGCTGCTCCACTAAGTTTTTGTACATTGACTTAAACTGCATATACCTTTCAGTATAGGCTGGATTATTTAATTTAATCTTTTCCTAATGCTGTTCATTTCACACAGTTTGTCATGCAATGACTTAATAGTGGGTGTAAACCACTTTTTATTCTTGAATTTATTAAAAGATTTCTATAGAATGCAGTGAATTTCTGTTGAAATGTAGAGGCAGTATACTTTTCCTTCCAGTTTTTGACGAATATTAGATGTTGAAATCTTTCAATGTTTGTGGTGTTGTAGTTTCTTCTGTAAGTGTAATTTAGACTGTTATCATTATGTAGACATAGAAGGAATGAACAAATTTGAAAAGTGTGATCAGATATGAAAGACCCACAGACTTTTATGCTGTTTGCTGTTAAGTTGGAGAATATATTATCGATACATGTAGAACTATTGCTTGCTATTCTTGTAGGTTCCTGTATGTGATTTATGACTTTGTATTCAGCTAGTAAGTTTAACAGCAGATTTTTCTCTGAACTTGTTTGCAAAAAATCTACATTTACATCACCACAAATAACATAGTAGTTTTTTGGGTTGTAGAGTCTATGAAAAAGTAAATCAAGCCTTTCCATGAATTCTTTAAAATCACTGTCAGGTGTTCTATAAGTTGTGATAATATAAATTGAGTTTTTCCCATCTGGAGATATCATTTTTGCAACACATACCTCAAAATGTTTTTCTTCTGCATCCTCTTTTGATGGGACGGATGTGAATTTTAGGTCACTTTTTGCATAAATAGACACTCCACCTCTCATTTGTTTGGTACGGCTGAAATAGGATACTAATTTGTAGTTGTCAACCCCTGTCACTTTCATTTCTTCCTCGCTTAACCAATGTTCACTTAAGCACAATCTACGTTGTGGTGGGTAAGATGTATGGATAAACTGTCGCTCTTATGATTTAATAGCCCTTGTATATTAAAATGCAATAAGGTGAGATTTCTTATATTTACATTAAAAAACTGTCATTTCGTTCTGTAGTTGATTTGTCATAGTTTTCATGGATATTTTCACGAGTTGCTTTTTGGTTGTCCAGGAAACGTCCCTTAACGATGTTATGTAAGCGATCAAAAGGTGATCGTCCTGATGCAAAGTAGAGATATCTTTTCCAGTATAAATTTTTTTTATACTTCCCATAAAAAAGTTATCAGTGCATTAGGTGTTCTTAATAAAAAAATATTTTCAGGACCTGAAGAAGTTAGAAGAAGAAAAGAAAACCAAAAGCGAAGTTAGTCTGTGTGATAGATTAAAACTATTTGGAAGATGTACCTCGTTCCAGTGTTCCCGAAGGCACGCCGTGAATAAAGATTTAGATGTATCTGAGGACATACCTAATTCGGGAAAGATTAGGTTTAAAATTATCTACATACAGGACGTAACAACTTATTCGATACAGCTAATCGAACACATCGACTTAGAAAATAACGTGCGCACATTTGACAACATTTCAGACGTATCGGAGGACTTGACATGTACCCTAAAAATTGGGAGGAAACGAATTACTTCCCCTGTGGTGGGACATTTGTACGCATATTATGACATCGATGAATTAGAAGGAGTATACCATCGATGCGAATTACTAGAGCTTGAAGATGATTGCATAACCATCAAGTTGATAGACAAGGGGAGTATTGTCAGTACATTGAAAAGCAGACTGTATAGATTACCGAAGGACTTTAAGGAAAAGAACAGGCCCAGGAAAGGTAAATACAATTTTTTTAAATTTGTAACTGTAATGATTTGTGTTTGTATTTGAACATAATTTTTTAATTTCCCACCTCACTTCAGTGTCGTTCCTTTCTTTTCTAACAATCAGAATAACAAAATATCCAGAAAAAATTTACAAAAAAATAACATCTATTGCATGGTAACGGTTATTTCCCATACTGTTTTTTGTGGTCTGCATTTTGCCTGCTGATGTGGATCTCTAGTTATACAATATTTTGCTAACTGCTCTATGTTGGTCGTTGGTGGGTGACTTTGACAATTTCTTTTGAATTGTGAATTCTTTCAGAGAATGGTTTTATTTTCGTCTTATAGAACAATAAGACATTAGAGGGGTTGTGTGGAGGGTTTAGTGGGTGCCATATTTTAGTGATGATTCTAAGACTTGACGGTTCTGCTACTTTTCAATTGTTCATTGTTGTTTTTTGACAATTTAGATAAGGCATTTGTTCATATTCCAACATCGGTCTACATATGGTTTTATAAATTTTAGCTGCTGTCATTAGTTTGATACCATTCTGTTTATATGTTAGTAAGCTAAAGTGCTTTTACCTAGATCAGATTTTTTTTTTTTGAGGATTGTATTCTTGAAGTTAATTTTGTGGTCAGGGTGTAATCCCAAGGTATTTTACTATTGTTTTCGGATGTGTTAAACCGTTTGAAACAAACAGAGTTGGTTGGTGATGTCTTGTTGAGAACATGGTTAAATATTGTGTACTGAGATTTATTAGGATTATTTTTAAGACACGATTTACAGAGCTAGTTGTTGATGTTGTTCATAAGCCTTCGCAAGTTTATAGTAGTTCTATACAGGTTTTTATTATTGGAAATTAGGACTGTGTCATCTGCAAATTGGTGAATGTATATTTTTAGTCAATTCTTCTGGTTCTTGTTGGCCTTCACATTAGCACAGTATTACAAAAGCTTTTTTCACATCCAAGAAAATAGCTTACATGTCGCTATCCCAAAGATACCAAAATGTACTAAATGGTCAAATGATCCTCGTGTCGGTCGTCACATGCCTACCTTGCACTGACGAAAGCCAACAGCTCAAAACCACAGTCTGCAAGTGGTGTAACAACTGGCACGAGCGCTCCTTTAAGTAGGATCAGTCTTTCGGCTGGTGTTTGTTGCAATCGAAGCATTAGCGTTTTGATGGTAATATGCAATTATTACACTTAACGTGCCAGGCCTGTAACTTGTAATTCAGCACTCGGCGGGGCACATAGCCTAGAGAATAAGTGTTGGTTGAAGTCTGGTTACGTTCCTTATAGTAAAATAAGGATTTTATAGAGGAGTTTGTGACTAAAAATATTATGTTTTAATTTCTACTTGTTGATGCTTTATTTTTCAGACAGTTCCTCTTCATTTTTTATAGCTTCTTTTGTGAAAGATTGGTTATTGCATTTCAGTTTTTTTATATAATTTTCCTTGAGTTCATTTTCTCTGGTCAGATCCTTGATTAGAGTTTCACAAGCTGATATATCAACACTGCTGACACACATTGTTGTTGTTATTGTTCTCATTATTCACTTGCAGATTAAATAATTGTCATTCAAAAATCTATCTTTGTTCGACTGAAGTGCACAACTCTTATGAAAGATACTGGGACACTCTACACAGATAAAATGATTAATTTCTTTGTTTTTACAACATTTGAAATAACTTTTGTGTATACTCCGAAAACTTAGCACTTTCTTTCACTTTTGTCGTCTATTTTTACAGAAACTCTCTTTATAGCACACTTGTTGAATGTTCACTTATACTTTTCGTTTTCGATCCCTATCAGAGAAGGTGCTGACAAACTTGGACAAAACTTGTGGTTGGACAAATTACAACGCCATTCATCTAACACCGTTGTTTCAGTAATGCACTATTCTTTTTTCAGTTATCGATGCCTATTTGGCCAACTACCTCCCTCCGTACCGTGATGAAAATTTCTCCGCGAAATCGTTCTATAGTTTGAAAAATATTCTAGAGAACATCGATTACAAAAATATAATCATGACGGCTGACATACATCTACAGCTAGGAAATACGTTATGGTTAAAAAATGTCTACCAAGAAGTTGTCCTCTCTGATAAAACTATACCTGGCTTCCAATTGACGAGGGAAATTTTACGTCTAAAGTTGGCTGAATGTAACGGAATTCAGCTAAACAGCTTGTATAAGTTATGTGAAGGCGCATCTATCGTGTTACCTACTTATGAACAGCAAATCAATAAACAGGTAAAAGAAGAGAAGAAAATTGAACCCGATTGGGCCTTCTTTGATATGGAGGAAGTTAGCGAGGTTATCTTTACGGCTGCGATTTCTCCCGATGAAATATACTTCCGATTAAATAAATTTAATCACTTGTAAGTATTAGCTTTTACTTTATTCTATCAATGATCTGATAAATTGCCTTTTCCTACAGATTATATACATTGCAAAAAGAAATACAAGAGTCTTTGAAGAAACCCAACTATCCCAAACTACAAAATGTAAATGTGGGTACAACGTGCCTCGCCAAAGATCCCGAGGGAATTGAATATTCCCGAGCTTTAATTCGAAATATTGATGGTGACAAGGCATTGTGCTTTTTCGTCGACTTTGGCGATGAAGCAGTTGTCAACATCCCTGAATTGAAACATATCTACAGCAAGTTCATCACAAAATTACCATTCCAAACCATTCAGTGCAAACTGCACGGCATCGAACCTGCATTAAGCGAATGGCAAAGTGAGGTCACCGATATTTTGTATGAGTATTCTATGGAGCCGAATACCGACATATTTAGGTCGCTTTTTGTTAAACCTTGTCGTAAGGAAGAGAACCATATCCTTCCCAAGCAGAAGAGATATTCCGTCCTTGTCAAGGATGGTCTCGGTGAAAAGCGCGTTCTAATAAACAACTTGCTAATCGATTGTGGGTTTGCTGTGCCAAATTCTGAGGAAATTAGTGAATTTGATATCCCCGAGAGCGGTTCCGAGGTGAATGAGTTAGATGAAGATCTGGAAAGAATGATTGACATCTGTAAGAAGACAGAAGAACTAGAGGAAAATTTCTGCCCAACCAGTAAGTTATGATCAATTATCTTATTATATTTTTAGATGTTAGAACAGCACTCATTCCTCGTTTTCCTTTATCTTAAGCAATATAACACAATACTAAATTCTAACGGACATGTATTAGAATTGATATCTAACCAAGCTTGTAAAGTAGTTAAATCTGATAATGTCTTACTAAAAGAAAATAAGATTTACATCATCCTGTTCTAAATATATCATTTTCTACAGACCAACAACTATGTAAATAATTAGGTTGAATCTTATAACTTCCGTAAAGCAAACTATCACACACTGTACGACAGTGTATGTTTTTTTTGCATGAAAATGTGGGTCATGTAAAGAAAATCCATATAAGCCAAATATGGGTCCTTTAAGAACTTATGGTATCAACAAATAAGTAACACAAAATTACACTATTGTATATTGTTACGTGTTTACAGTCTTTAGTAAACACTTTGTGGATTCAAATAACTTGTAACAAGAATTTTCACCTACTGGTCATGAACAGAATACAGGTTTCCCTTCACTTTGATCAGGGACTTAATCACATCTTTCCCCGTTAGAGGGTAGCACATAACAGTGCCCCCTCCTTAAGCCTGAACGTCCCGGTCAGGCAATTCAGATCCCCAGCATACTTTGCCAACCTGTCCAGGTGCACGATCTTCATCTTGGACTTCTTTCTACGTTGAATCCTATAAACAACGTCATTGATTCTAGTGATGACAGAATACGGTCCTTCCCAAGGTGAGCGAGGCTTAGAGAATCCTTCACTCCACTGTGGGTTATATAGCCAAACTGAGTCCCCCACCTTGAATTCTGCCGAACTGGCATTGCGGTCATATCTAGCCTTCATTCGGTCACCATTCCCTGTAGATGACCCCTTGGCAGCCACATTCGCACAAACCTTGCAACTGCGACACCAAGCCTCCACATCCTGACAGCTATTTATCCAGTAAAATCGTTCCCATACTCTAGCCAAGGTCTTATTTCTGCTAAAGTGCTCTCTGGATATTCCCTCGTGCACTTCCCGAAGTACTTTTGGTACTCGGCACCTGGGTATCAGCAACCGCATGGTAACTTCTTTCCCATCCGGGCTCTCCCATGCTCTCCATAATAGTCCATCTATAACCCTAAGGGAATCCCATTACGCCCATAAAGCCTTCAGTCCAACACTTTTACTGGAAACATCCTTCCATTCAGGGCGGATTCCTTTTTCTTTCGCCTTCAACATTGGTCCAATTTCATCGTCATTCAGTTGTTCCTCTCTTAGAACTTCCTTTGTCCAGTCCTTCGGAACCTCTATCTTAACTGCCTTCACTTCTGCTATATCCTGCTGCGTCTTTACATTCTCGGCATTCACTTCCTTAAGGCTCCTCTGGTGACGGTACCTCTTAACATGCCCCAATTTGCCGCAATTATAACAGCGGATTACTTTTGTCGGACCTCCAGCACTTCGCTGCTGCTTCGGCTCCTGTTTCGGCGGTTGCGGTTCCTGTTTCAGCTCCGGTCGCGAACTTAATTCGTTTAGTACTTGTGCGACCATTTTCTGTATGTCTGTTAACATAACAATCAATCTCATCTTATCAGAGCGAACTTCCTCTTTCTTTGCAGTGTTTACTTCCCCAGGATTCCGTTCTCGACACTGCTGCATCATATGTCCTGGTTTGCTGCACTGATAACACCGAATCACCTTCCTTGGCTGTCCATCGCTCTGTTCTCTTTCCTGCTTCCTTGGAGCATCTGGTTTGGTCATCAACTGGCTTATCATTTTGTGCAGGTCAGCCATCAAAGATTCCATATTTGATTTTTCTAAATGGTTCTCTTCTACTTTCATGGCTCGTACTCTCGGATGTAGAGTCTCTTCATAAGCTGCTTCAACTTCGAGGGCATGGATCAAGGCTTCGCTACCAATCTTAGCTCGAGTTAATCTAAGGACTCGCCTGATCTCCTCATCTCTTATGCCGTTGATGAAATTACCAACTGTTAACTGTTCCTGGAATTCTTTGGGTGCATCCGGGTATGCCAGTCGCTCAACAGCTGCTTCAAAATCTTGTAAACTTTCCCCAGCCTTTTGTGTGCGAGATTTGAGCTGAGTCCGGTATACTTGGGCGAGGTATTGGTCGCCATATCTTAGATCTAGTGCAGCCTCCAAAACTTTAAAATCCCGTTGCTGCGTTACTGGGATAGCCTGAAGCAACTCTGAGGCTTGACCTCTTAATGCTAGCACCAATGCCATAGCTTTGTCTTCATTACTCCAATTCTTTGCGCATGCCGCCGCCTCAAATTTTTTTTTGTAGGTTGACCAAGAAGTTTGACCATCAAAGGAAGGCGGTTGTAATTGAGGACCTGACGATGATAATACTAGCTGGCCTCCTTGCGCTCTTAACTGTCGCTTAAGTTGTTCTACCTCTGCCTTAACTACCTGAAATTTTCCTTCTATATCGGTAAATTTTCCTTTGACGCTAGTAACTTTTCCTTTGACTTCAGTTACTTCCTCTTCAACCTTATTTACTTTACCGTTGACATCACTTAGTTCTTCTTCGACTGCAGTCACTTTTCCTTCGACGCCAGTCACCTTTTGTTCAACTTTATCTACTTTTTCCTTGACCTCATTAGTGGCTGACAGGATAGCATCTTGTTGCACCTGTATAATTTTTCTTAATTCTTCTTGACGTCTCTCTTGTTCTTCTTTTTCTTCTTGGTGTCGTTTCTCTTGCTCTTCCTTTTCTTCTTGACGTCGTTTCTCTTGCTCTTCTTTTTCTGCCTGACGTTTCCTTTCTTTTTCTTCTTCGCGTCTCTCTTGTTCTTCTTTTTGGTCTAACATCATTTTTCTAAATTGCTCGAACATGTCTTGCATTTGTTTTTCAGCAGCCATGCTTCTTGTTTCCATTCAGAAACTAACGAACAACACTAACAAGTCTTATTTAAAGTCTATGCCAGGTACAAGTCAAATATTTTCACAGAATTCAGAATAGAATGTTCTATAACTTTTCTCACACTAGCAGAAATTGTCTAATGTCTATATCACTTTCCAGTTCGACTCACTTCACTATCTCCAGTGGTTTCCAAATAGAACACTATGGAACTTTATCGAATTCTTCAGAAATTCTATTGCAATTCCGCTTCTGACACCAATTGTTACGTGTTTACAGTCTTCAGTAAACACTTTGTGGATTCAAATAACTTGCAACAAGAATTTTCACTAACCACTATTTTATTAATCACTAATATTACACTAGTACAAATACTTCAAAATCATACAACTAATAATAACTTAATCTAATATAAATTCACTACTTTTAAAACACTATGTACTTTATTTTTCTTCTTAAACTTGTCAACTCTTGTCTAACCTAAAAACTGTCTCTGTATACTTCACTGAACTGAACTGTTTACTTCACTGAACTGAACTGTCCCCCCATCTGCTGGATTCACCTCTTTATATCCACCAATAGAATGTACCAGAACAGTATTCTATAATATTCTGGAATCCTACACAGTTTTCTACTATGTGATAGATGACTGTTCGTCAATTGGCTCATAGATGGCGCCACCCCACCTACTGGCCATGAACAGAATACAGGTTTCCCTTCACTTTGATCAGGGACTTAATCACATCTTTCCCCCGTTAGAGGGCAGCACATAACAATATCACTACATTTTCCTTTTTGTGACTGGAATTTCTATAGATGGTCGTTAAGATAGCTAGAATTTGGGTCGTTCCGTTGTTTGTAAATTTCAATTGCCAACTGTATAAATAGGAAATCATAATTTTAGATCAATATAAAACTTTACTTTGCTAGTGTAATGTTAAAACCTTCTCAAAACACCGGTTGTGCTTTATTATCAATTAGATTTTACGATGTTAATATAAACAACACAATGCAAGAGGACGCTGAGATATTGGTAAACATAATCCACCCGTTAAACGCGTGATTACCATGGATGTGTGGGGCCATGTGCAACGTGATTCGAAACGTACTGGATGAAATTGTGACGATTAACCACCCTCCCCTAGCCTTTATAAAAGGACGGGAAAACAGGAGTTGGGAGTACTAGACATTCATGCTTTGATTTGGAGGTCGAGTTGCGGTCATTTATTGAGTCTCTTTCAGCCTTTGAATCTTAGTTGAAACCACATTATGGACATGTCATTGTAGTTTTAAGTCTATTTATTCAAGATATTTAAATGATAGAGGAAGCTGACAGCAGGGAGACATTTCTGAACCACAAAATTTCAGAATAATTCACATTTTACGTCTTCTGAGATTAAGATTATGTGCAAATAAATAAAATACCGGGTTAATAAACATAAAATGAAAAATTACACAAGACATCAGTAGAGACCTCAGGTATAACTTAAAAACTTGTAAAAAATCTACTTTTTTTGAAAAAAATTATTTTTAACTTTATCACTTTAAGGTATGTTAAAAAAATTATGCACATTGCCTCTTCGTCCACCATTTTTGGCAGTTCTATTTGACCTTAAAGTGTCTGGATTGGGTGAATTTGATTTGCTCATAGATGCACTTTATTTTCATCAACTTTGGTAAAGTGAATCCCCCTTATCGTAAAGATAGTCAATTTGACTTTTCCCCCATTTTTTGCGTTTTTAAGTTTTTTTCAAGATGCTAAATTGACTTATGACTATCGAACAGATCTAGATTTCTTAAGAATTTCATTGCTAACAAGCCACTATTTCTGTTATTCTGATTTGATTACTAAAAACACATTATATTAAATATAACACAAAAAGTTTTTGAAAGCACAGTAAAAAGTTGTATATAACTTTTGACACTCCAGCTATTTTTTACGGAAAACATCAAGATCAAAATACGTAAGAATGAGCAATGAAACTTCCCCTGGAAAGTTATCACCAAAAATAATAAATTATATTACCGGTAAATACTACTTTTTAAGTAGGACCGATTGTTTTTGATTAAATTGCAAAAATAAACCGTAAAAATTTGATTTATGCAAAGAGGTGAAAAAAAGTGTGTCTAAAGTTGTAGCTTTAATAAGTTTCATCGAAAATGCTTGAAAATTGGCCTCAAATTAACAGGATTTTCATAAACTTCAAAAAAGGATGCATATTTATGTCTAAAATGGTTATTTATGAGATATTTGTAATAAAACCTATTTCATCTCCTTCCCTCTAAAGAAATTTTGCCCTCGATCCCTGAAAGGGTATCTGCTAAGTGTCATTAATTTTCTTTTATACTATTTTTTATCAAACTAGGTTATGTAATGAAATGACTTGTTGTTATTTAAATGCAATTTAATACACATCTAATATCTTTCAGAACCGGATTCAACCCCTGTCGATCTAGAAAATGGCAACTTGGAACTTTTTGTATACGATCCACTGGAATTTTTTGAAGAGGTAATTGATAACAAATAATATTATCGTATACCAATATTCTTATGTATTATTTGTATTCAGATTTTTATATCATTATTGTAATTTTTAGCTCATGAAGTCCAAAAGACCATGCGAAGAAGTATCTGGAAATCGTGAATTACCTGCAATTACAGCCGCACCTCCTGTGGACTACTTTACCCCTGAAGTTTTTTGGTCTCAGACAGAAAAAAACGTTAAAATGGATATAAAGTTACATGACGTTAAAGAATACACTTTAAATTTGACGAAAGGAAGGATATTAAATTTCAAGTAAGTGTTATAATAATAATACTTTATTTCACATTATGTTGCATTAATAAAATTATGATAAATAAAAAAATAAATAAATAAACACCACAGAACTTAGACAACCCCCAATTCCAGAAGCCAGGGCTAGTGCGGAAGGGGTTACACATTAATTATAATATTTATTTATTTATATTAATTATGTAATTATAAACACACACAAAATGTAGAAGTGCCAGAATAATGACATCAAAAGTGCCTTAGCTTTTTTTGTAAATTCTGAGTCATTTATTTTTGCTATACACTAATATTAATCTTAGCCTAACGTCACCAGTAACTGTAACTTAATGACATACTTACTATTTAACTATTTACAGTCCACATGGTGACATTATTTCAAGTTTGTATAATTGTCTTCATAAATATAATAATTTAATAATCATAAGGGACTGTCAGAAGTACTTGCAGTGAATAACAGCAGATGGCGCTATGGCCTAAATTTGCAAGTTACTGCCTTAAGACTAGTTTAATAAGGTTTATTCGAGGCTGTACCGATTTCCTAATAGACTGTGTACTGCTGCAAAAATATCTCTGACTAGCTTTTTCTGACTATTTGTCAATAAGGGGCAAGGAGAGAGGGGGAGCGGAAGGGAAGTAGGGGTCATAGATAGGGGTGATCGGAATGGCTCTTGACTAAAACATAAAATACTTGACAACAATTTTCTAAAAACATTTTTAGAGTAAAAAAAAACTTATTAAAAGCTGCTCTACACAGTCAGCAATTTTCTTGCAAGCAGGATGTTGCAGTGGCACAGTATGAACTAATATTCAAGTAACTTTTTTTCTGTGTTGGTAATATGGAAATCACTAAAATATCCACCAGACTCGCACCAAAATTGCAAGAAAAATTGAGCAGAACCAATTATCTGCAAGATGTTGAAATGTGCAAGTAAATTGCCAAATGTGATCAGCTGGCTCTCAACTGCTCAGGCCTTTGATCAAGATTTCTTGAATTTGCAAGAAAGTTACACACTGTAAAGCGCTAAAGCGGCTTTTAGACCATTGGTTCTCATATTACACCCTCTGCAAAGAACAGCTTGCTTTTGACGACGTTGCAAAACAGATTTTTACATATAAACCCTTTCGATCATACAAAAAAATTACTGTCAATAGTCATAAATAGTGGAGTACGGTAATCGAAATGTTATACAATTTTTCAGAGATTCCAAACTTTGGGTAGTTAATAGTTGTCTTAAAAATAAGATATTCCTAGAATATCTAACTTCTGCAAGTGTCGGAACGTTGTCGTGATGTTACGTAACATTTTAAATCCAATTTCTTGTATGAACAAGATTTCGTTTTGCACCCAGCTTTACAATCACAGGCGATGATTTTTAACAAATCTTCTGGATCGAGTGGTTTGTCTGTAGTTTTTGGCATCAGTCCATTTTCCATTTTACACCAACAGAAATCAATTGCATCCTTAGTTCTTTCTCGTAGTATTAGTCTGCTAGATGAAACTTGGAATTCACATGTGAGAGGTATGTTAGTGAATTTGTCTACCATGGAGGGCGCGAACATTCAAAAAAGATAATTTAAAACTGAACAGTAACTGATGTGAAAAATTCCTATATTTGAATAAAGTATGAAGGAGATTCTGGATCATATTTTTATAACAATGCATATCTTTTTTTTAAAGGGCACTTTGTATGCTTCATAGGGCACACGAGTTATATTTACCTATACAAATGGTATACCGCCTTCCTTACTAGGTGAAACCATTCCATTTTCGGATGAGGTGAAATATCTAGGCATTACGCTGGATAGATCACTCAACTGGAATTCCCACCTGGAAAAGGTAATCCGCAAAGCAAGGCTGTCTGTGTGGACATGCCGTAGAATTTGTGGAAAATCCTGGGGTATGGGTCCTCAACAAATATACTGGATATATGTTACGGGCATTAGACCAATGATAGCGTATGGGTCCATAGTTTGGTGGTCGAAAGGGCTACAACAGTCGGCCAAAACCAAACTTTCTGGTTTACAGAGACAAACATGCCTGGCAATAACTGGTGCTATAAGCACTACACCGTCAGCTGCTTTGGAAATCCTCCTAGACTTACCACCTCTCCATATTTACTTGGAGAGAGAGGCTAGGTGGGCAACATATAGACTCCAACAATCGGCAATCAATATGCCGCAAGCTATCATCATGGAACGCAATGGATTGATTGATGACCTAAACAGTCACAGCATCCTAGGTATGCCTTCTGATGTGATGCCTACCAGAACCAACCATGAGGTGCCTTTCAACATCCTATTTTCTGAAAGAGATGAGTGGGATCGGAATAAAACCGACCTACAGAAGGCAGACAGCTGTTGGTATACAGATGGTTCCAAAACTCCTGAAGGAACAGGAGCTGGAGTTTACAGTCGCTGCCCAAAGGTAAGAATAACTTTGAACCTGGGTGATATATATGCCATTGAACTGTGTGTATGGAGGCTGGAATCAACCCACCCTAGACACAGATCAATACAAAACTTCTCAGACAGTCGAGCAGCCCTTAAAGCTCTTGGATCCTATCGCTGTAATTCTAAAACAGTGTGGAACTGCCAAAAAGCTCTAACCCAATTGGGTAAGAACAACAAACTGACTCTGGTCTGGGTGCCTGGCCACTCTGGGCTAGAGGGCAATGAAATTGCCGATTGCCTAGCTAGAGAGGGTGCGGCATCTAAATTTATAGTACCAGAACCAGTTCTTGGCATATCTTCAAGCACTGCCAAAACAAATATCCTAGACTGGGCTGAGAGCAAGACTCTCTACCACTGGCAGGAACTACCAGGATTAGCTCATTCGAAGGAATTCATTACAAATCCTTTGTAATCAAGACTGAAGAAAAACTGCTAGAATTGAACAGGTTACACCTAAGCACTCTAATCGGCCTATATACCGGGCACTGCAGATTAAATAATCATTTACACAGACTTGGACTGGTGGAAAACACCGAATGCCGTCTGTGTCTAGAGGAAGATGAAACGGCAAGGCATGTCCTGTGCACTTGTCCCGCTGCAGAAAGAACCCGCTTCTCATTATTTGGCAAAGGTCAGCTTTTGCCTGAGGACTTGGACAATCTCTCACCCAACAAAGTTATCAGCTTTATTAAAAGGGTGAACCTATTGGGTGAAATATAAATTAGGAGTGAGCCACAATAGACCGATTGGTCGCGGTGGAGGGTCTGGTATAGACCCACTCACATTTCAACCTAACCTAACCTATACAAATAGTTATATGTCCTTGTGCAATGGAAAATCACTACACACAAATACATGTATACCGTAAATGGTTGAAAATGGTTCGAATTTTTATATTAAAGATTTTTTGAGTCATATCACCAAAAAGTATATAAAGAAACCTACATTTTGACGGGGAGAAAATTGCCGTACGATAAACGGCCAAAAAGTTATGTTTTAAAAATTTCGTAAAATTTTCGAAAAAATGGCATTGAAGCCAAACTAATGGAGCTTTTGACTTAAAATGTAGCAGGCTATTTATGAGCCACCTTTACCCCAAAGTTTCATCTGATTCAGGCAAGATTTGCCCAAGTTATTTCCAAAATCAATTTTACATATGAATCACGGGGGGGGGGGGGATGACGACGATGTAACCTCATGAAAATTTAAGTGGAGGTTCCTTAAACAGTGATAATAAAAGAACCACATTACGGTTACTTAATTTACCGTTTTAAATGGTCCAAAAAAAAAATTAAAATCGAAAATTGACCCAAGAGAGGGTTAATTTACCCCTTTTTCGAGTTTAAAACAACGTTCCGACACTTGCAGAAGGGTAAATATTCTAGGAATATCTATTTTTAAGACAACTACCCATAGTTTCAAAATCTCTATGAAAAATTGTATTATTCTTCGCAATTTTCAGTTACTAAAAAGCCACATTTAAGCAGCTTCTCGTAACTTTATTGCAAAGAAGTAGTACGCTGTATTTTAGCAATGTGAACATGACTCTAAAATATTGATAAGCCATTATCTAAACATCAACTATCACAATTATTTTCAAATTGATCTGTTAAGGACGTTCCCAACAAAAAAGTTTTCTTAGAATTATCTTGAAAATGTATACATATATTTTTATTATATTGTTCTGTATACGTGGGAAAAATTTGAGTAGCTATTGCGGTACTAAATTTGTAAATATTAGCACCTAAAACTCCCATTTTAACATACTTATGTTTTATAAATTCCATGTTCATTTACATTTTATTTAATTACGATGATAATTTTCTTACGATTTTGTTCAAAATCTGAGAGCAAGAAGGAGAGAGAAATATTTTCCTCTAAAAAAAATACTGCAAGCAATATTCGTTTTTCTGTAAAATATGTTGAAAATTCGTGACTTTCTGTCGCTCTCGGCTTGCCTCAGATAAGTTGGTGAGTTGGCGACTTGGCAACGTTGCAATAACGCGGTAACATTTAAAACAGTTTGTATCAATAAATGCGTCTACCTTACAGATATTAAGAAAATATGGATTATTGTAAGAATAAAATTTGATATTTGTGGCAAATCTACCATAATGCACTCTAAACCAAAGCAACAACTCGCATTCTGATGAGTTTAAAAATGAGGCATTGCCAGACTGAGTCAAACGACGCAGCAGATTTATTTCTGTGCTTAATGCGCAGAGGGAGTAGAGCGAAAAAGCGCAATCCTTGTCAACAAGTTTTTATTATAAGCATGATAGTTTACATGGGGGAGATATTTTTGTAGGTTGAGAACGACTTCCTTTTGGGAACGTCCTTAATGCGCAAGTTGTGATTATAGAATCATTCTTGAAAATTTTGAATTTTTGCCAATTTTTAATAATGGTTAGACAACTAACAAAAATTCAGAAGATTAGTATTGTTTCAAATTGGAAAATGGATGGTCTATAAGAGCAATTGCTTCTGAATAAATGCAGTGTAATGAATGTTAAGAAAAGAAAGCAATGAAATGTGAAGAAAAAAATGTATACATATTTTTATAGCATATTCACTGTGTTAAAATGTGAACTCTAAATCGTTTACAAAAATATATAAATAAGTAAAAGTTAATATTTTCCAATGAAATTTTTGTTGTTTTAAGAGTGATTTGGAATTCAATTTTTTACAATTGTGTTGCATACGATGTCACAAATTTTGCTCTGTCATAAAAATATTTTTTTCCAGGACCGTTAAAAATGAGAAAACGTACATCCTCAAACTTATGCTGTATGAAAAAGTGGATAACATCCAGCATACCTCTATGGGCCCTCAAGTACGCGTAACAATGACCAAATCGAAGAACATCGATTGGACAAGGTTAATTTTATCTAAACAACGTGCAAGAAACATACACTTTGATGTTTCAACTTTAGATGTTAAAGAAGATAGAAAAAAGATATTGACACTCCCTGGAATGTCCGACGACGAAGAAGATTCGGACGGTGACATCGACGTCATGTATGAAAATGTGTCCGACATGGATAGTGATTTGGACCTCGAAATGCCGATGGATTCGGATTAAAGTTGAAATTATGTACCTGATCTGACATTTGCACTTAAAGGCAGATATTTATCTAATTATCTGCAATTATATATTATAATTTACTTGTTATTATCAAGATGCCGCATTTTAAGCATCTTTTTTTACAGATTTTAGATTTATTGTGCCTACGGGCTTTGCCATTTGTTAAAGTGCAAAATCCGTAGTTATGTGATAACTGTTAGAGATATATATTTTTATATGCATTACATTAAACGGACTTCCGCATCTGAATCACATAGGTATGACGCGGTAAGTCCTTGACGCGCGTTTCGCCCACACAGTTGGCATCATCGGGGTAAGATTATATTCAGCTTTAATGATAAGTATTGGTTTTTACAAAGATATATATGTTTCATAAGCATATCAACTGGTACAAATTACGAAGAAAAATTTAAGTTATAATGTAAATCAACGCATCCCTGTAAATAAAAAACTTTACGACCTCATTAAAATACCATCACTTTTTGTGCTGTCTCCACCGCAATTGACTCGCTTATCTTTATAGGTTTTTAATGTGCGTCGGGTTGTTTGATGGCAGGCATGGCCCGCGGCGATAATAATTATGTCGTAAAGTGTTTGTTACATTTTTTATTTGCAGGGAGGATGCATTGACTTAGGCTATACCAAATCTATTTAAAAACATAGTTAATATTAGAATTTATAAATTTCTCGGTTCTCTATATAAATCTGTTTATTTAATATTTTTGTCTTATTTTACTCTTAATTTTTTCAAGCATATTGATTGCTATCGCTTCTATTGATTTTATTGTCCTTTCATTGCTCTTGGGAAATTCTCCACAAGCTTTCGATAAAACAAATACTTTCTTGTTCTCGATTCCGTTCTTGATTTTCTGCGTCTTAATTTTTCTAATTTTCAAGCGCATTATATACATTTGAACTGATTTGTCCCCTGTTATCTTCTGGTTAATTAGTAGCGGCAAAACCTAGGATATCCCTTTCGTTAGAAACATCTTTGTCAAACCTCTGTCATTCAATCTCTTCGCTTGAACACTAGCATCCAATGTTTGTAGTTGGTGATGGTGATTGGTTGATGGTTGTAAGGGAAGTATGGCTCTCGAGGTTATCCATTTTTAGGAGAGTTCGATTTTCCTCGCTTGACAAAATGGGCAATAATGAAATTATCCTCCCAAAAGTTGTGGTAAGGTCTAACGTTCCTGTGGGGCTCTTATTGATGATGTGCCTCTTAAATTTTTGCTCCTATTTTTTTGGTCCTTTCTCTGGATTGTAGGTTGTCTTTAAATGTCGTATTATATTCATACTTATTTTTTCTATAATTTTTTATATTTCTTTACTCCCAATATATTATGAAAATGGTAAAGAAAAACGTCATCATTCTATTTGTAGTAGAGGTGGAAAAGTTTATTTGCTGGACAACAAAACTCGTCGTAGGTATTTTTTAAGGGCTTAGCAGGAATTTAATTTCATTCTCTTTATTTGGAGTGGGGATGGACTAATCTACTTGCTGGACATCAGTTTTCATGAGGGCAAGAGGTTGGTTAACCTCATTTGCTTGGTATTTCAATTGTGCCACCGCACAGTCTTAAAACGGTTTAATTTTTACGCCAAGTAATGTCATCTATTTCATTTAAATCATCAAAAAGTTCACTAATATCCAGCGATGGTAAATTAGCGTTTCAAGTTTCATGTTCTGTGACTTTTTCACCATGTTCTGTGTCTGTTTTCATTTCGTTTGTCATGCCCGAGACATTTTTTCCGAAAGTAAAGCTCTTAACCTTTCCAGTCATCAGCCCTTACCTGAATTTGTTGTAAAGTGTCTTGGTTTATTCTTTTTTCGAACTCCATTATCCATGAGTCATCAAACTGAAATAATTGAAATGATCAGTGTTGAATGGCTAGAGGCCGTATGATCTAAAGCCATTTTTAATGATATTTTCAGATGCTATTTCTATCAGAGAAATATCCATTTGCGATTTAGTTCTTCGCCAATATTATCAATTCTCCACTTTTGTACCCTGTTTTTCCACTCAAGTTTAAGTGATTGAAATACGAGGCGGAGAGTAGAGTTGAGAACGATGTTATCATAGTGATACCACTATGAGAACAATGTTATCATAGTGATACCACTATTTTGCATAATTCAGTGGCTGGTAAATTGATATGCGATGAATGTCCGATATCAAGATGCTATTTTTTACAAGCCATGAGTGAAATACATTCTTTATGTATTCATAGAGATTTCCTCCCATCATTCAACTAGTTTCTGATTGGCCGATTGTCCAATTAGAGGACATTATTGAGATTATTTTTGGCAGAAACTGGAAGGACGATTAGCAGTGGCTGTTTGTTTATTTCCATCAGCAGAATTAATAACTAGAGCAGTTAATTTTGAATCGTGCTATAATAAACTTTTTTGGACTCTTACAATTAGTTTCTGTTCCGGTGATAAATAAAAAGCTGTTCCATCGCAGTTGCAGGTCAATAGTGCTCAGTTATATAATTTTGAACACCAGAAAATCAATTGAATATTTTTCTCAATAATTTCAGCGCGAGGCTGAGTGAGATAAACTCAGCCAGTCAAATAATTAATTTCAAATACCATTTTTAGATGGAGTCTCTCTATCCAGTTATTTAACTAAGTTGGCAACACTCCAACCACCCATTTTTTGTTACAGGAAATTCTACATTCTCTAGTTGATAAACCCATCGTGCTATATTTTCTTCCCCAGTTTTAGCAAGGAGTAGTCAATTCTTCTCGATATTTATGTTGAATTTTATTGATAAAGATAGTTCTTGGTATTTATAAACACTGAAGCTTTTTGAATGCTCATTTCGTTTTTAATAGCATCTAGAGCAATTTTCAATGATTCATTGGTGTAAATGCATTTACTGTATTCTATTTTTTGGTCCTTTTAAATTGACATTGAAGAATGTACATACAGATTATCTTTTAATTTCCATTTATTCTCGGACTTGTTTCTATTGTTCTATAATTTTTGTTTTTTTACTTACAATATAATATGGTCATAGAGGAAATTGCCATTGTAATTTGCACTTCTATTTTTTTTCTTTCTAACTGTATATTGGAATGTTCAGATTGTCTTCTGTATTAAATTCACGTCTCAATTTTTTTGTATAGCTTATGTTTTTTTACTCCCAATGTATTCTGAAGATGATGATATCACTATTTTTTTTGTTTAGCTCTTCCTATATTACAAATACAATTGAATTAATTTTTGGCGACAACTTTCCAGGGGAAATTTTATTGCTGATTCTTATATATTTTGACATCTTGTTTTGTGTAAGTTCCACAGAATTTTAGCAATATTATTAACATTAATAGCCGTAACTCTTTAAACACTTTTATTAAATGCCATAACATTTACCAGACAACCCTCGCCTGCTTTATAACCTAACCGCTTGACTGTCTCTTCCGCACTCTCTTCTTCTTCCGTACGACCTCAGCTACCCAGCTGAGGAGTACGTTCCACATCTTTCTCTTTCAGCTAAATATTAACTATCTTGTCTTAACTAAAACTTAAATTCTAAATGCATAAAAAAACTTAAAACAAAAGAACTTAACAGACATTACTACATAATGAGTTTAATTTGCTTATCTTTAATCTAACACAAAGTTCCCCCCTTCTTCGTCACCTTGTTCTTCTGTCTCTTCATTTGGTACGTTCTTTTCTTGTGTGTCGTGTTGTGAGTTTTTATCTTCATAATTTTTTAACAACTGCAAATGTCTACGATTTCTACGAATCACATTCTCTGCTTCTGTCACTACATTATATGACCTAGGGTGTTCAGTATTACTTTCTACAACCCCTTCTCTGTTCATATTAACTATCCAAACTGTATCACCTTGAGTAAGTGGTTCCTTTACTGTTGTTCTATGTCGTCTATTATAATTTTTCCTTTGAGCTTCTTTCTCTTTTTCCATACATTTTCTTATTTGGTCATGATTCGAGAGTTTTGGTTGAAGCTTACTTTCTTTTGTTGGTACTCTATCTTTCAAATTCCTACCGAAAAGTAGTTGGGCCGGAGACGCTCCACATTTTAAATTTGTATTTCGGTATGCCAACAACGCTAAATAGTGATCGTCCGGATTTTTCTTGAAAATTCTCTTAACTAGTTTAACAGCAGATTCTGCCTGGCCATTTGATTGCTGATAATGCGGGCTAGAGCTAATTCATTTAAACCCATATTCCTTGGAGAACTGTCTGAATTCATAGCTCATAAATTGACGACCATTGTCCGACCTGACCACATCGGGAATGCCATGGCGGGAAAATACCTCTTTTAGTGCTGTAATTGTGCGTTCACTGGTTATCCGTTTCAATTCCTTAATTTCTGGGTATTTGGAATAATAATCTTGTACCACTAAATAATTCTTGTTTCTGTATTCTGCTAAATCTACCCCTATAACTGCCCATGCCCTGTTAGGAGTTAGGGATGGAATCATGGGCTCTGTGCCAGTGGGCTTATGCTTCAAACATATTTCGCAAGACTCAATCATATCTTTGATTCAATTAGAGATTCCAGGCCACCAAATTGTGGACTTGGCCTTGGATAGTCATCTTTCTACCCCAAAGTGACCGACATGTAATCGAGTCAAGCAGGTCTCTCTCACTGACTCAGGAATAACGATACGATCATTGAAACACAACCAGTTATCGGAAATACTTAATTCATTTCTGTATTTCCAGAATTGTTCTGTGCCCGGTTTAAGTTTCTTCTTATCGGGCCACCCCTGTATAATATATTCTTTAATTTCACAAATAGATCTATCTTCTTCCTCTTTTTTTTTATTAGGTTTGATGACAACACTTTTATTAAATGCCATAACATTTACCAGACAACCCTCGCCTGCTTTATAACCTAACCGCTTAACTGTCTCTTCTGAGCTCTCTTCTTCTTCCGTACGACCTCAGCGACCCAGCTGAGGAGTGCGTTCCACATTTTGGAAAGAAGTCGAGGGCTGCTCTAGCTCCTTTTGCCGCCCCCCTCCCTGCACTATACGCAAAATATAAATATTCTCTTTTTTATGAGATATACTTTCGGTCAATTACAAAGATCCTGATTATCATGGTCAAAATATATATTCTTTTATCTATTTTATCTGCGAACTAAAAGACCGATTTGCGATTCTTAAAATATTAGTAGCGCTACTCCGAAAATGCCGCACTTATAATGCTGGCGCCCTGGGCGGCCACCCACTATGCCCACATTCTGGAGCTGCCCCTGAAAGAATTGGCTGGTGCGTCAAAGTCATATGTGCTTTTCTAACATGCCTACCAATTTTTCAAGACAGCAGCTTGACCTATGAATATTGAACAGGTCTAGATTTCTTAAGAATTTCATTGGGAGCAAGTCAGTATTTTTGTTATTCCGATTTATTTACTAGAACGCAATATATTACGCAAGTAAGTAGAAAATTGGGAAAAGTGCATCCGAAAAGTGTCCACTCCACTCCGCTCCACTCATTTATTGGAGTAAATATTTTTTTCATAATCTGGAGATCAAACTACATAAGAATCAACAATGGAATTTCGCCAAAAACAATAATTAATTCACATCAATTTGAACAGTGATGTAACTAATGCTAGTAACGCCGAGTGTATCAAACACTGCTCAAGTGGGCTCATAAACATGGGTCTTTCCCAGAACTAACTTGAAGGCAGAGCAGGGTGCATGCATGGAAACGGAGTGGTCTCAGATTAGAAACGGCTCGTGGGTTTTGTATCACAGTAGTTATACCCCTGAATTTGACTGTACTAACTCGATTTATATTAATACTTATCTCTATTTCTTCTAATGTTTTTATCCCTGATATATTCTAATAAATGATAGCAGTGTCATTGTTCCATAATTTAAAGACGTGCTCATACTTTACTCGTTTTTCTACTGTACTGTATATTTTTGTATAATAAACAGTTTTAATGTGTTACAAAGTACTATTTTGTGGCCATAGAGTGTATTGTTATAGTGCTAGCTAGTTTATGTCACAAACAGTGATGTATTGAGTGACTATTTGAACTAAATTATTCTCAATGAATAACCAATTTTAGCAACTGAACATAAACTTATCCATAATAAGGCTTTATGGAACTCGCTCTCTAACCTGAACCCGTACCAAAAAGTGCAATTATCAGAGAACTAACATATTTTAATAATAATTCCATAAAGAGGATGTCTAGCAAATCCTAACCTAAAAATTCCCTTATCCTTTTCCTCATATTGCCAATGGATCTCTGATAAATTCTTGTATATTTTTCCTCACAATTTCAAACTGAAAAAATAAAAATGCCTTATATGTATATAAGCAGTGTTAACTTGTCATTTCACAGCTTTCTTGATAAAACTATAGTTAGCAAAACTGCCAAAGTAAGTTTTTAGACGCCAATAAAAAGGACACCGAAAGCATCTCTGTCTGCACTCATTATTTATACCATAGGGCATTTACACGCTTTAAAGGTCATTGTTTGCAGGGAAAACATCACATTACACCACTTCAGTTCTTTACAATGTCAAGTATCATAAACCACAACTAACCGTTTTGAAGTGGGCATCCTTGATTTCTTTTACTTGCAAGCAACAACTAATTAAAGTAAGGTTATGTGTTACTTGTTTTCCCTCCAGGCAACGACCTTGAAAACCATGCAGATGCCCCATTGTAGACATGAATTGCGAATGGTTCGTGTTTTTAAAGTTTATTTAGATATTCAAGGTTGTAACGAAAATTTTCCGCATTTTCAAGTGTATCGTAAATATCCCATATAATTTCCGGCTTTCCAAGGTTTTCTATTAGGCAGCTTAAAAAATCATTTTAATTCATAAAGCTGTCATCTTAATAAATGAGAAAATTGTTAGATATATCACCTTTTCAAACATTTTTTGTGCCGAGGATGTAATAGCCGAGACACAAAAATTACTTTATTCCTCATAAAACATGCTAGTTTTTCTTCAAACATCGAATATGAATTAAATAAATACTGTTATTTTTCTTTAAATACTTTTAGTGCTGTTCATAAGTGGTGATAAAAGACTTTTACTGCCGCTCAAAATGATGTGAGCGGATGTAAAAGACTTCACCTTCCGCTAAATGGATGTCAGAGAAATTACAGTTTAAGTTTGCAAAACTTGTCATTAAAGTGTGTTCTTTGATGCTCGAAGAAAAAAATATTGTATGCAACACATGCAAAAATTTTATCCAAGGGGCACAGCCCCTGCACGCAGAAAACAGCCACTTTTTCATACTCTACATAATATCAGCTATCTGCTGTTGAATGTGTAAGTTACTCGAGATCAATAAATATACGTGAAAATAATTAATGTGTAGTATATGGTGACAGTTGCCTGCTGGTTTGCAGACTTTCTTCTTTTCCTCGTGGAGAATATAATTCTGAATAATATAGCATTAATAAACCTTGTCTTCAACCTATTTTAGATCCAGAATCTTGCACTGTTAACATTGGACTTTACTCTCGTTCAAAATTAATTTATTAGATATTTATATTTTTGTTAACTTTATTTTAAGTGAATTTTGGATGTTATCCTGATATCAAAAGCTTTTGTGAAATATTATATATATCCTGATGGTGCCAACTTTATTGCAGAAAAGTATCGAGTGTCAGCGTTCAATGTTTGCTAAACCTTATTTGCATTAAATTTGAATGTACAATCCACAAATGCAATTGGAAATTGGGTGAAAAATGCATATAATTAAAACCAATTGCGAACTTAGAATAATCATTTCCGTTTTTGAAAAAGATAAGTTTTTTTCTATATTTCAAAACGTCTTTCATTTACAGTATTAACCAAAAACACTCAGACAATCACAAAATTCGTTAAACGATAGCTGTGAGATTTCCCCAAGTGTTATGCCTCGTGACAAAGTTAACTTTAACAGCGCACACTTCGTGAATGCTTCCTTTTGCGATTTTCTATATGCTCCAAGTCACTATTACTGAAAGTATAATACCTGTGATTTGCATTATAATTGATTGTGGAGGTGTTACCAAATATTTCTGAAAAAGTATGATGATGAAAGAGATACTGGACAAAAGGAGAATTATAAGTATCTTAAACCTATACTCACAACAGGGGAAACCTTAGAAAAATACATCACAATTTGACAATTCCTTCGAATCAGATGGTTTCGTTATGGTGCTAGCACCCATCAGAATGTTTGTGGCGGAGCTTCTTCACATCGTATCCCCCCTACTCGGTACACTAATCCGATTGATTCTTTGCATCTGCACGTAACATCACACTATTCAAAAGGACAACACAACCCTTTTTTAGTTCCTTACAATTAGGCAATCCAATACGAACATTCGGAGAGGGAGAAACTGTCCAATTGTAATAGGTCAACGACCGCAAACATTCGGTTTGCGCTGGCGGTCATAATCGTTATCCTTGATTTGTTTTACCTGTAAGCAATCAACTGAAGTGAGGTTATGCGTTACTTGTTGTTCCTCCAAGCAGCGACCTTGAAAAACACTAACATTGTTTATTCTTAGAAGCAGTGCTGCAACTCCTCACTTACAGCTTCTTCAGCAAATCCACTTTTTATTTCGGAAATGGTTCTTGCCCAGATGAGGCCTTACCATCTTACTGTCAATGTTGAGTGGGTCTTCAGTTGTTACATTATTCAAACATTTACCACTTGAATGATTCAATTATCTTTCTCGATGTTATGTTTTTCTGTTTTCATCTTACTTCGGTTCTCCGAATTTTCTTGTCTTTGTCTCCATCTTTTGAAATTCTATCTTCATTACAATAAGACGGATGATAGAGTTAGTATATTCAAGTACAATTTTTTAAACAAGTCAACACAAAATCAAATTGAAGATAAGACAATCACATCTAAATATACAGAGTACTAGTACCTATTTCTGCTATTCCCCACCCACAAATCAAGGCATCTTCATTACAGGGATTGTTATTTTTACATTCAAGTGGAAAAGCTTTGTATTAAACTTGGTCACATCTTGATGTTCTTTTCCAGTTGTTTTTTTTTCTGGAGCAGAAACTCCAAAATATTTATGAGACAGACCATTTTGACGATGTTATTCCATACAAGTGATATTTGTGAACATTTTTTATACAAACGTATGAAATTGTATTGAATATAAATAAGATGTATTTATTGTAAGCTTAAGACCGATTGAGACGTTAAGCTGTAAATTTAAATTTCTAACAATAATTGATGCATATCATTGGCCCTCCCAGTATTAAAATATTTTTAAATTTTAAAAACTTCTACTACAGTTTTAATGTACAATGATACAAATAAATGAATCAGTCCAAATCCAAACGATTGCCTTCGAACGACTATAATTCTGGGAATTTATAGGATATCTATAAAAATGTTAGGTAATATCATTATTCTTTTATTTAAACTACATCAATGTATGTATCATCCTGTACTGCTCTCAATATAAATTTCTTCAAACCTGCAAGGTACCTCCAGGTTGTAGACCTAAAACAAAATTATATAATGTAATAATAATAATAATAATTGATGTCACTTCTTTTACAGAAATGATCGTATTTTTTCTAAATATAGGCTACAAAATAAATGTGCGATTTGCGTAACACTTTTAAGACTAAAATATAGTAAGATCTCTCATCCATACAGAATCCATCCCCTATTTATAAGTGAACCCGCACGTAATCACCATTTTATGTGGTGATCTACCATTTTTAACCAATGGCCTTGCTTGTCATGTAAAAAAAGTGACTACATTCGAGATATACCTATATCTGTTTATATTTTACAAATTTTTAATAATAGGATCTTATATCTACAAGATTATGGAGCAAATTATTAAATTCATCTATAAATCCAATATCGTTATTACCCTTATAAATGTAAAAACACTATACCTGAAATATCCTTCAAACAGTCAATTCAATTTTACTAAAGAACATTGGAGGAGTTGACTAATACTGTACTGGTTTTTACAAACACTAAACCACTAATCACCCATTTGCATTTTGCCAAGTAAGTTAGCATCTTCGGGAGATGTTCAATTTTTAGTTGTCTTAGTCTAGAGTGTAGCGTTTAGGCGTTTGTGAAAACCATATCTAAACGTTACCAAAAGTACAAACAACCATCTTATCTGATCTAATAACAAATGTATATATTTACAATGACAAAAATGTTTTTTCCAATAAAGTTTTGTGTCCCTGTTATATCAATAACGTTAAAACTAGCAATCTTCTAGTGATATATTTTGTGTTTTGTTCAAGTTATGAATAATTAAACTTATGTTATGTTTGTATAGAACTGGTTCTGTATCCGCAAATGGAACGTAACATAATCCCCCTATTTAGCATTTGCAGATACAGAACACAACTATTATTTTTTTTAGTATTGTTAATTTTTTATTTTTATGTAAATACTCTCAGGAGGATTTTATAGAATCTGTTAATTTTTTAAAGTTATTTGATTTTAGAATGCCATTTATTTTTTCACAATTCATGATGGATATTATATAAATAAATTGAATAGAAAATTATAAAGCTTTTTTATTTATCTAACCGAACAAATAAGTGTCTGTAATTGCAATAACCGATGATAATATGTCTTAAGTTTTTCACTATCCGTTTTTACTTTAGAAATATTCGAGTAAAATACTGAGGGGTCAACCACTGATGGGGAATATTGTACAGAGTGCGGAGAATGCCAAGGAATATAAAGGGGAATAGTGAGGAATAACGTTCGATTTTGTTGTTCAAATGGGTTGGAAAACGCACTATTAGTTCAGTTGTGATATCGTGAAATTCACCGGTTGTGTTTTTATTTTAGTATCTTTTATCGAGGTTTTTATGTAACGGCAGAGAATAACAAAGATTTGGTAAGCAGAATTATTTATTTGTTCCCATAACAATTGTTATTTAATTAAATAATATGAAATTGTAATAGAAATCTCGTTTTATGTTAAGGAAATTTCAACAAAATTACAGCTGTATATAAATGAATCTTGAAATAAGTAAACAAATATCCAATATAACAAGTACTTTTTTCAAATAATGTAAGTCATTACCGCGGTCATTACTTATTGTGAAACAATTTTTATTCCTTTACCAAAAAAATATTTATTCAAAAAACTACATTATACATACGAGTATAACACACTTAGAATATATTATTTTTTTCTGAGTTGACACATAGTCTATTTATAGCCAAAAAGGTGCGCCCTCCACAAAAATACAAAATTATAGTGCGGGGAACCTATAATTTAGAAGGGGGTGCGAGGTGAGATGTTAAGAAGGCAGACCCTGCAAACACATGGTTAACATTCTCTCTCATTTTAATGCGCGCGACATAAAAGCTTTCATCGAGAAGGGAAGTGCCAGGTGAGATGGTAAGAAGACAAACCCCCTAAACCTTCTTTCTCATTTTAATGCACGTGACATAAAAGACGTAAGACGTGATGATGCATCGCCACTACCCACCACTATTCCCACTACGTCTGTATTTTCATTTATCGTTTTCCTCTACAATACATATGGATCATCTGTTAACTACATTCAGTTAGGTATATTACGATCAGCTAGTTACCTATATCAAAAATGGTTGTCTTGTTGGAGTCGCTAGTTATGAAACTGAGTAAAGGATACTAATCAAACTACTTGCAGGCTAAAATATTGATAAACTTATGACACTTTAAATTCGATGGTTTCAACAATACCCAAAATGGATTCCTCTTTCATTATGAATAAATAATAATTATGTATGGGGACACACTTACATCATGTAAACTCAGACTCTTCGTTCATCATGCAGTTTAGTTGTAGGGTGTAAAAAAATCCACACACAATATTCTAAAATTCAAAAAACCAGCAACAGTCGCAAAACAGCTCAAAAACCACAGACTAAAAACACACAAGCGTAAAAGGGTGCGTTCAGTATTCAACACATTAAATCGTTTACTCCTTTGGTTTACTCTATGCGGTCGACTAGGTCATTAAATTGTTTGTTGTAGAAGTGATTTCCATTTCACGTAGGCTGATAAAACTTAATATATTTCTCTCGATTCAATGGGTATATGGTAGAACGAGGTGCCGCTTTAGTATCAAATAAGAGCTACCATCCTTTGACGAGAGGGTCGCTTATTTTTTGCGTTACTGCCTCGACTTTTCGGCCGAAGTATATACCTCCTTTGCAGTAAAATTGGGCCAAGACTTAACGTATCACGTACCGCGAACCTTCTGAGTATGCGCCAAACTTTTAGCGGTCTGTTTTCATGGTTGGTGTATGCGTATATTATCAACTTACAGATGTACCTACCTACTCGGCTGTGACAATTATTAAAAGTTCATTAGCACTAATTGCAAGCTTCATATTAGGCTTATAATGCGCCTCTGATGAAGATGTGTACTTTCCAATGCACACTATTCATTTATAGTTACAAATAGTTTATGCTATAACGAACATTCGAGCAGTATTGATTTAATAAGTCATACTTATTAGACCAATACTGTTAGTTCATAATATGTTGTTAAGACTCTAGCGTACTCAATAACTTATGCGCATGTACTGATCACTGACAGATGGTTAAATCAGGATGCGTATTATCATTTTCGTCGAGTATAAAATTAATAAAAACAATTTTAGAATATTCGTCATAGCATAAATAACTATTTGCAACTGGAAGTCCACATCTTCAGAGGCGCATTACAAGCTTATGAAACTTGCAATTAGTGCTAATGAACTTTTAATAATATATGTCACAGTGGAGTACTTCTGTAATTTGAAAATACGCATACACCAACCATAAAAACATACCGCCAAAAGTTTGGCGCATGAGTAGAAGGTTCGCAGTACGCTAAGTCTTGGCCTAATTTTACTGCAAAGGAGGTATAGGAAGTTAGCAGTATTGGTTCTAATAAATATACGGGTTAGAGTTGTTTTTTGACAGGCTTTGCATTTTAAAGTGTGTTAAAAATAGAATATCCACTAAAAACTGTTGTAAATCAACACAAATGAGCTAACTTAAGGTTTCAACTTCTTTACGAGGACCTTTATGTTACTGCCCCAAAAATTATAGCTTTCGATGGAGATTTATGAACGTACTACTACTACTTCAAACGAAAAGTAAGATTTCAAGGCACTTTCGCATCAGACTAATTACTCTGTGGTTAAATTAATTTTTTATTTTTAAAGGAACTGTTTGTAGTTTAGTGAAGAATACGACTTTCTAAATAACTCAAAATGTATATATTATTTTTTATTGCAATCTAACGACGTCAATTTTGGAGCGAGACCAAAATATGTATATTCAAATAAGAATAGTGGAAATAGTGGGAGTATGTTTATCTTTCTTTACAGCCTTAACCTCCATTAAAGATAAACAACTTCCTTTAACATTGGATATTACAATTTGACTTGTAACTTTTTAGTTGAAATGAAGTGAAAAAGATATTTTTAAAATAGAATAAGTGCGGATCTGCTAATTTACGTAATTACATTTAAATAATATGCAGCTTTGCTGAGAACTGTATTCATAAATACTGACTGCTGAATAAATTGTATATTATGAATAACAATAAGTGATAGAAAGATCTATGACTTAAGTATTCAAAGATGGCAAGAATTCAGTGGAAGTCAGCTCGCACTATCGGGCTGGTTTGTTGTACATTTATTTTATATTTAGCAATACGAGCCCAAAATTATGAGCACAAAGCGTTTGTCTTTCTTCCAAAAATTCATCCAAATGAAGCTTGGGAATTTGTAGCTGACTTTAGCAATATGAAATATTTAAACCCTACTATGTAAGTATTTATACACAATTATAAAATTTTAATAAAGAAGCAGAAATTAAGTAACGTCTAAAACAAATTTATTTTAGTGTTGATTTTAACATCATTGAGGAAAGCGGAAACTATGAGCACTGGAAATATTCTACCGAATATTCAGAAAGATTGTCTCATTGGCCTCATTTACCAAATTATGCTGTTGCACATTTTGACATAAAAGCAAGTCCCAAGAAGGATGGCTATTATATTACTTCAACACATAGAACTTGCTTGTTCATGGGCTTTTACTGCTGTAAGTAAATACATAGCCTGTATTTAAACCTATGTAATAATAATTTATAAAGTATTAGGTATAATTATACATGAATTTTTGGGTATGCAAGTAGGCAATTTCCAAAAGTCTTTCTTACTGGTCATCGATGAGTCTGTATGTTTATTTTGATATACTAAATTTGTTTTAGTGAATTCTGAGAGCGAATTTAAATTTACACATAGCAATTCGTCCAACGGTGCCTTATGTGAGGAGAGCGTTCGATATCAGTGTCCACCACTGTTCTCATCATTTTGTAGGAGAGAAGTTATTTATCAAAGAAAAGCTATAATGAATAATCTGAATAAAAAATTTACTGGAAAAAAGATATAACAACACTCTATTGAATATTAGATTAGGGAAGTTTTAACAACAGAAAACCAGTATAAGTAGCAGTTTACAGGCAGTATCTGTGTATTGAAAATGAAATGTTAATAGAGATATTGTTAAATAATCATTGACCTCTAAAGTTATGAATAAACCAAAGAGTTTATGCACACATTTAAAATGAAGTATAACATGAACTTGCACATTTTATAATCATTGAATTACAAAGACTTTTTTCACAAGATAACTCAGCCTATGACCGTGGCATTTTTAATACAGCTCTCTTTCTGATTAATATTATATTGACGTGACTTAATTAAGTATAGTTCTGAGGAGCGTAATGATTTTTGCACCTATATTAATTATTTTTATTGATATAAAGGATATTTTACCCCACCCTGCTCCTGCTAATTTATGACGATATGCTTTGTGATTGATATATTTTTTGTATTTTAAAATATAGGATATTTTTTTAATCAGTTAGGTTTATGCATCAAAAGGACTTATACGACTTCATATTGCTTTAACAACATAACATATTGTATTAATTTAGCTAGACATCTTGTATTTTTATATAAAATTATTTTATTAAATAATATTTTTATAATCTGTTTTTTTTTAACATGTATGTTATAGCTCGCGTTTCGTAGCTAAGTTTTTAAAAACAATTTTATTTATTTGTAGAGAGTCAACATTGACTCTTAGAAATAATACAGTAATAAAATGTAAAGTGTTTAATTTGAAGTGAGTATATGATAACTGGCTACAGAAATGTCCTGTGGTTCTATTTATGACATTTAGATGCAGTGTCATCTAAATGATGAACAAAGAAAAAGCAAGCAAGCGATTCAGCATAATCGTGAGAAGTTAAAATGTAATATAATATAATAGGATGCTTTGTAAGCGATAAATGATAGCGGGAATTTGTTATCTGCACGTGTTTGTTATCTGCACGTGGCTGAGATATGATATTATATGATAATCACATTTACAATGATATTTTATTGTATTATTTGTAAATGCAAGGAGCTCGAAAAGTTGTTCATAATTTTTTTTTTGTCAAAAACAGTCAATTAAATGGTGTGACATTTTTTAGTACATACTTTTATATTAGAATCTATCTAAAATATGCTGTTTTCATTACATCTTGTTGCTTTATAAAAAACATATAGCTACAAACAATGACCGAATATTTCATACTAAAAGTGAGCAACTAATGATCAATCATACCATCCATTTGAATTTGGCGAGTTTGGTAGGAGTAGCGTGGGCGCCATCTACAAGCATTTTATGTTACCTATAACCTTCCATGAGAGAGAAAACTGGTGTAAATCTCATTCGTGGTCTTATACAGGGTGGACTATTAAAATAGGCCAATAGTTCAGGGGGTAGATTCTTTGGGCCAAAAGATGAGGATATAACCAAATATGTTTTAAAAAGTATTATTAACGGTTTATTACTCACTCATCTCTCATATGTCTGTCTTATGGTGTGTTAAATTGGGGCCATGCTTCGCAAGCTAACCGAATTTTTGGATTACAATGAAAAACGATCAGAATAATTAGCGGCTTGTAAATCAGTGTATGCGCGGAAGCTATACAACCTTAGGCGAGGGTTGTATAGGGGATATACCATCCTTCGGAGGGGATGTAAAACCGTCGGTCCCTTGTCTATTAAATGTTAGGCAACTAAAAGATCCCTACTCTTCTTAAGGGAAGATGTTCGGTAAAATTCCTGGTTGGGGGTAGCTCGTCTACAGGCGTCGGTGATAGCGGAAATAGGCCGACGTTAAATAAATGTATTAAAAAAAAATTACGAATCGTGGATATAGATAAGATGTAAGAGATAAATTTGTTGAATTGGGTGTTTTAACGTTTCCATCGCTTTATATTTTTCATTGTTTGATATATATTTATAAAAATATTCATTTTTACAAAAATACAAGAGGATATTCATAAATACAGCATGAGGACTCAACAGAATACAGCTATAAACTTTAATAGACTTAAGTCAAGTGACTTGTGGCTTTAATTATTATGGCTCAAAATTTTTAACAAAACCCCAAATTCAGTGAAAGCCTTACCAGAGGTGAAATATAAAAAGAGGTAATAAAGCTATTTTTAATGGAAGAATAGTTCTATAGTTTACAAGAATTTTTAAATTTTAATAGCTTAGAATCGAAGATAATGGATAAGTATTTTATATAATACTTTTTTTTGTATGTACATATATGAAAAATACTAGGTTCTCGCGTTGAACCGCGTCTGAGATTGTTGATGTCTCGACGTTTTGGAGCCATTTTCAAGAGAAAAAAGGGGGATCAAGAAAAAATTGTTAACGAAAATAATGCTGGGAGTTCGTGGAACTGCAGCCGGATTCTAAGTTCCTATCGTATCGAGTCGATACGATAACAATGAATTTCAAACACGTGTCGTTTGAGATTCTAAGTTGCTATTGAAACACCCCCTCCCCCCCTCGATTAATTATAAACAAAAATCCTGGTCACGTGAACCAGTGAAACATCTCAACCCCAGGGGTGTTAATTAATATCAAAATCCTTGATCGAGGAGCAATCAAGAACTTATTATTTCCTACCCAGTAGTTAATTATCTCAATTTTATGTCAAGATAAATAAACAAATTGGCCATTTATGTGATCGTCTAGTTTTATGTAGTTAGGACTTTAATTACGTTGTGTGTGTGTAGTAACCCTTTATAATTACCCCAGGTTCTTTGATTTAAAGTTTGGTATTACTTGTTTCTGTCTGATACTGTAACTGAGAAAATTAATCACTCTGTTATTGTAAATACACTGTCTATTTGGATACACTGTCTATCATTTGAGAAACCTAGTTAATGTTTTATGTTATTTATGTGATGTTTTATTACTCAAGATTGCACTGTACATTTATAGTTGAAGTTTGTTTTCTAATTTATTTGATTAGACTGAAATCATTTATTTAGTTTATTACTTGTGTGATGAAAAAGGTAAAGGTAAAAGAAAATACAATAATTGATGGGAAAAAGTAGTCAAAAATAACCCATTTTTATTTTATATAAATTGATGCGGCAAATAGCCGTACATGAAATCAAAACAATCCAAATATTTGAGACAATTGCCTAAATATTATATAGGAAGGATTACGTCGCTATAGTAATGACATACTATACATATTTCAAAGCTGGTTATGCAATAACAAGTACTAAGTTAATACCATCGTAGGCCGTGTTATTTGTAGGTGTAATTAAAGATGCGGCAAATAGCCGATTAAAATGTAATTGGAACTTTGGTGTTAGCAATCGCTCTGATAAAATAAGTTTACTGCAAAACAGAGGACATGAACAATGCTCTGTTCGTGCATTAGAGAATGTAAGTAATAATGAGACACTCATGTAAGAGATCATAGAATGTTGGGGGAAAGCTCCCTTAATTGAATAAACAAACTGCAAATCCCAAATTGTATATGATTGTTCAACAACGTGAACAGGGGGAGTCGATGTAAATCAAACAGACAAGACGTCCCGGTTCAGTACTCGACGATAAGTATACCCCTAAAAATAAAAGCAAGTATATGGGGTGCGGGGACCCCAGTACTGACCGTTGGCCTGAACAGTTTGTAGTTTGTAAGGTAGAAACGTAGTCGAGTACAAACCCACAATCGCGGTGTTTGTACTAGAGCCAGAGAACTCTTTATTAATTTGATGGATCGTTATTAAACAATCATAGAAAACTAGGCATTCGCAGGTGAGAAATATCTCACAATAGTTTGACTGGAAATATTCTAGTGAAACCTTACAGGTGAATCCAGGCACACGGCAAGCCCTTGATAGTAAACAACTGAAGTATAATGGAAGCTAAAGTCTCTTGTCATTGCATAAACTCTGAAAATATATAGTTCTAGAATATAAACTTGTTAGGGTGCAAACGTAAATCTTCCTAGCAAAACATTCAATATGTGAAATTTCATGAATTAAATTCGTGAATGAAATCATAACTGAATAACTGGTAATATAATATTCTTTATAATAAAAAATCAAAGCTAGTATTTCATAAAAAAAACTAATATTCCTTTAGTACCACAAATAAGCCAATTTCCCCTATCCCCCCCAAACCAGAATGTAAAGTCAATATTAAATAATAACGCAGAGAAGTAAATAGGTTTGATACTTAGATAGTTATGTGGGTGAAATTGTCGTCGTGTAAATTGCGAAGTTATGTTCTAGCAGCCCAAATCTTTTAGTAGCCAGCCTGGATTTATTCGTAGAATTTATGGATGTATTTAGAGAACTAAGGCGGGCTCGAGTTTTGATCGTCGACAAGCATCCTGCAATTAGTATCTCTTATTAGCAAATTCAGAGGGTTCGAAAATCGACGACAAACATCCTCGATGAATTAGCATTCTTCCGGGCAAACCGAGAGGGCTCGTAGGTAAACGACGGCAAGCGTCCTCTATCAGTTCTGCCAGGAGGTATAGCATCACCTGGCTTTTATTCGGTTCTTCCAACAACGCGGTTCCAAAATCACAGTGCCAATTCTCCCATTAGCTGAACGTGGCTTGTATATTTGACACATGAGACGTGGCTTCGGTATCCTGCCCTATCTTCGTCTTATACGTTTGCATAAAGTCGCCCTATTCACTTCATACACAACTCTCGACGCTTTGCTGATTTTACTAATGCATTAGTCTTGTTTTTAAAACTGCCAAGTTTTAGATAAGAATTAATAACCATGTTACAAGCTATTTTAAAGTGGCACTTGACATATGTACAACTTTCTACCCCAATAATTTAAAACGTAACGGCGCCCTGAAGTCGGCTATTATCTGGTATTGAGAAAATAATTTCTGTTGTAAAATTAATGTTTGCATAAATTTGGAAATGAAATTAAGAATGTAATGTTTAAATAATTTCTGGTTAATTGTAGTTATAAAAACGATATTTCCCTGAATTTAAAACAAATTTAAGACTTATTTTTAAAATAGGACGCCCCCCCAGGGCGGTCTTCTTCACTATAGAGTAAACTTTTATAACATCGTAAGACTGAAACTATAACTTCTTTGGTATCGAGCGAATTCTGTCGATTAAGAGTCAAAATTGTTATAAGATAGTATACTTAAAACCACTAGTATCGTATCGACTCGATACGATAGCAACTTAGAATCCCGCCGCTGGTTCGATTTCGGGGTCTCAATCTACCTACTCCCCAGATCTCACCACGATTCGTCTCTAAAGCCTCAATCTGCCTACTCCTTAGAGTGAACTCGCTAGCAGTATCTGACGAAGTGTTATTTATACGAATGTTGTCTGTAGGTGGGAGAGTGGTGGGGGTTGAGGCTCTGTTGATGGAGGCAGCAGAACGGCTGCTATCAGGGTTATGACGTGTGAATGACGATTGTGGGGCTAGCCTGGAAATCAATGATTTCTAAGCGACTGGAAGACGATGACCGTCATCCATTTTGTTTAGACAATTGCGACGTTCTTCAATCTCAATTGCTTCGCGGATGATTCGCGGTTTCTGTAAAAATGAGGGTGCTATGGTTTTGGTGTTATCGAAGTCTATATTATGGCCTGTTAGGAGGCGGTGTTGGGCAAATGATGATTTGGGATCGGATTTTCTAACTGCAAGACGATGTTCATATATTCTATTGTTAATTCGTCTATTGGTTTGTCCAATGTAGGTTTGGAGAGAGTTTGAGCAAGGTATTTCGTATACACCGTAGGAATTATTAGGTATTTGGTCTTTTGGGGTTCTGATTAAGTTGGAAATTGTTTGGTGTGTTGTGAATATGGTTTTTATATTATTGGATTTCATTCCCTTTTTCAAGACATTAACTTGTGGTTAAAATTTAAGGCCACATGTATTATAAAATAGTCGCATTTTTCAACATAATGTAGACAAATTCATAAACAAATTCTTTTACAGGTACACAATTTAAGGTCAACAACTACTATTTAATACTGATTATTTAAAATTAAGGATTAAAACCATGATTAAAATAGATATAACAAAATGAACATGAATAATTACAACATGTATAGAACTAAATTTCTTTATCCGATAAAGAAAAACAACAAAGTGTATTTATTGAAAAGTCTGCTTTGGTTACGTTTTCATTCTGTCATTTACGTCATTTAATCATTTTATTTTGTTCTCGTATTCCTCGAGCTAATATCTTTAACTTCTTTATTTACAATGCCTAGATATAATAATTTTTCAAATGGGAAAACTAGGGATATGATATGTATTTACGCACAAAATAATTTTAGCGGACGTGCGGAGCGAGGAGATACTCATTGCAATATGCAAATAGAATACAGCCAGACCATAAAATTTTCAAAGATCTGTTTCGTCGTTTGGGAGAAACGGGTTCATTTCGCCATAAAGACGGTGTAGGACGACCAAAACGAATTACTCCAGATCAAGAACTAGACATTTTAGTCCGTGTGGATGAAAATCCTCAAGTCAGCTCAAGTCGTTTAGCAGCGGCAACAGGGGTGAGTAAACAATCTCTCCTAAGAGTCTTACGTAAAGGACGCTTCTACCCATATCATCTCACTCCTGTACAAAACTTACTTCCGCAAAGGCTACAATTTTGTCAATTTGTTCTAAATAAACTCAACAGGGATCGAAATTTTGTTAAGAACACTTTATTTACCGACGAAGAAACTTTTACTCGCCGAGGCATTTTTAACTGGAGAAGTACCCATTACTGGGAAGTAGAAAATCAAGAATTTAAGATTAACGTTTGGTGTGGTATCATCGGTGATCCAAATTTAAATGAACATCAGTCTTATCTGTTTTTTCTTCAAAATATTCTTGCTGCTATATTACATGATTTCATGCTAGACATACGGAACAGAATGTGGTTCATGCAAGATGGAGCTCCCCCTCATTTCTCCAAGACAGGAATTATCTTGATGATACTTTCCCATGTAGATGGATCGGTCGAGGAAGTGAGTTTGCTTGGCCATCAAGGAGTCCTGATTATATTCCTTTGGATTGTTATATGTAGGGAAATATGAAGTCTTTAGTTTATGCAAATACTATCAACCCAAGAGAAGAACTGTGGGACAAAATACAAAACGCAGCGAATTTAATATAATATAGTTATCATACATTTTCTTGAACATTTTGTAAAAACATAATTTTTTAAAAGATTTAATATATATATTTTGAACTTTATATTGTCTTTTTCTTGTGTTTCAAAATTCCTTTTCAGATTTAAATTTGAGAAAGTGTTAGTATTTACTGTGTTAGATTTATAGTGTTACGACGTTCAATTGGTACCATCAGTGAAGCAGTTAAGCAAAAACGAAACAGTAAGTATAGATTTTTTTGTATTTTTCGTCTGAACAGTCGTTACGAACCCTTCAGGTGAACATTATAATATCCGCTTTAGAAAGGGTAATAAAACTCCTTCAGACTAAACGGACTACATAACATTAAATATATTGTAATTTTAAAATAAGGTATGGTTTTACTTTTTGATTTTACGCAATAGTACGTAAAGTTTAACTTTAGTAAAGTACTTTACGCACGGTAGTAGACAAAAGGTATTTTTAATGCATTTCGATAAACAAAACCGTTCTCAAGCAACTTATGTTTAAAAAACAACGTGCATTTATATTTTATTAATATAAATTCTTTTACACATAAAGAATGCTTTGAAATGTAATTAAACGTAGAAAATAGCTAATTATCAATTACAAAAATTTTCCGAAGTGTCCTCCATTTTCCCTGATGCACAATCTAAGTATTTTTTTTAAGGAAAGTTGAATACCCTGTAAAATTTCTTCATCATTCTGTGGCATTGTAAAGTTTTGATCGATGTTTTCTCTCAACTGTTGAATCGTGGCAGTGTGAGTATTATAAACTAGTGATTTTAGATAACTCCATACAGTGAAATCAAGAGGAGTTAGGTCAGGAGATCCAGCAGGCCACTTTTGCACCCCAGCCAATTCATCTATTAGGATAGTTACTGTGTTGTTCTACATGTTCTGGTATAATGCGGTGTTGCGCCGTCATGCATAAAAAACATATTTCTTCTCCTTCGCGAAATATTACTTAATAGTTCATACAAGGTCTTTGCCAACAAATCATTATACATACCGCCATTTAAATTTCCAGGAAACATATGGTATCTAACTAATGCATATTCCGAGAATTAAATATGTCTTGTCGCGTGAATATAGCCATCGCCAGTAAAAAGTATTTTACTTAAAAAATCTGATGCAACAATAAATAATAATAAACACCACAGAAATTAAACACATAATTGCTAAAATAAAACAATTTAATTTTCAATAAAGTAAAATACTTACATTCTTTCTTTCGTTTGGCAGTCCAACTCACTCCCTTAATAATTTCCTACAGCCACTACACCTCCTCATTTTTTCCGGGACCCTCGCACTTATTTTCCATCCACTGGATGGAAATGCTGACTCGTGGTTTTTGAAATGTAAAGAAGATCTTTTTTTATATATGGTGCGTGGTCCAACTCCCCTCCGCTAGGGGTCGCTCCCGGAGGGTTATATTGTAAGTACTGCATTTGTTTTATTTTTATTTATGTTATTACATATTATTTCAAATGATGAAATCACCGGTAAACCAACAAATGTTTGACAATCTAAATATTTCATTGTTTTCAAAGCCACCTTAGTTAGGTACTGCTTAACAAAATATATTTTCTTATTTTCTTTTAGCTGTAATTTTGATTGTATTTATAGCACATTTTAATAAGGCATATGAATGAATTTCTTGTCAATAATACTAATAAATGGAACCATTTGAAAAAAATGTGTTTTGTCCCAAAAACTATTTTTTAATGAATTTTAATTGCTGACTAATCACATAATTTAGGATTTTCAACGGGATTTAGATTTTTCTATTTAGCATTACACGGATCAATTAAAATAAATGGGAACAGTCATGACACACTTAAATGGAAAACTAAAAATTAAATTAAAATAAATATTGACGTTTGAAATGTCACTTATGTGATACCATTAGATACCAGAGTTGTGCAGGATTCAAAAATGCAGTAATATACAGAGTGCTCCATTTGAAAATCAAGAATTAGTGTCACTTTCGGCGCAACCGAAAGTGGGAAAAAATATTTGTCAAGAAGTATATAAGATGTTTTTAAATTTCAATCGCTTGTCTTTAAAATTAAAGAATTAAAAGGGAGATATGGTATATCAGCTGTCAAATGAGGCAATATTGAAATACTATTGTCCTATCTTCTGTAAAATTTCTTCACATATACGCTATCGTCATCTGCAATATCTTAGCGGCCGATTTCTGAAGTACGAAGACGAGCTTAGACAAATAAAATTGTATTCGCTGGGGTGAATCTGAGTCATATCAGCTATATAAAACTATATAGAGTATATAAATTAGTTTAACAACATCGTTATCGTTCGTTTATTCAAGAGATTAATAATTAATATTGTAATAATAGGAATAAGTAACAACTCTAATTTTTTTCCCCGTCAACGTACTTATTCAAATTATAATGTGATAAGATAATAGTATAACATAATAAAAGAAACGCCATCATAATAATAATTATGAGTTGTCATTGTTTATTTAGATGTATCGAAAATTCATATCTATGATCCCATTTTTCGATTAGTGACTGCTGCAAGTATAGGTATATATAAAAAATCAAAACCATTAAGAACGATAGTGTTATTATTGTGAAAGTGCCAATACAAATATGTCGACTGCACATTTAACAATAGGTAAACCAAACACGTTACTACATATTTATTTTTGGTCTAAATCGAGTGATTTAAGAATAAATAAATGGTTTATACTCGAGAATATATTCTGAGGCAGTTAATATTTTTTAGGTTCTAAAGAGCCTCCAAGGGTCGAAGGATTGTTAAGGCTCTATTCTATGAAGTATTGCCCTCATGCTCAAAGAACTAGGTTAATTCTGAAGGCTAAAGGGGTCTCTCATGATATAGTTAATATCAATTTGTCCAAGAAACCAGAGTGGTACTTTAAAATTCATCCAGAAGGTAAGTGATTATTTCTATATTATGGACTGTACTTGGATTGTTTCGTAGCAAGTTATGTTTATACCGAGGAACAATGTTTGTGGATATACCTGCGTGTATAGCCCTTCTTTAGAAAATCATAAATCACCCCACCACGCCCACCGCTTGCCTTCAAGAGTTACGGCTGTTGCAGCCAAAAAAGCTATTTTTCCCGAATATCTTTTTTGTTGTTAACTTTAAAATTAAAAAGTGTGTGAACTACTTAAAATGGGAGCACCTTCACAAAACCCATATCACCCCACCACGCCCACCGCTTGCTTTTAAGAGTTACGGCTGTTGCAGCCAAAAAAGCTATTTTTCCTGAATATCTTTTTTGTTGTTAACTTTAAAATTAAAAAGTGTGTGAACTACTTAAAATGGAAGCACCTTCACAAAACCCATATATGTTACAACCGCAATTGGAATCATTTTTTTAGGATCTAGGGGATCAAACAGTCTACTACTGGGCAAAATTTCAGACTTTAATCAAAAGTTTTAACACATTATCTGATTACACTATTCCACATTTTAGAACTTTTTCCTCTCTGATACTTTTTTTGGTGATTCTAATATATTTCGTGTCGTTGAATCGAAATATAAAACCCATTTTTCGCTATCACTCACCAATTTTGAGGGAGGTGCTTGAACGTTAATTTTTTCAAGAGATCGATAGGAGAAACCTTCGGCATTCTATATTCCGCCGGAGGCGCCGGTTGAAGAATATATTCATTTAGTTTTAAGCATAAATGATTAAAATATGAAACATATTATACACCCAGTAAACCCCACTTTTTGAGATATAAATGATTTTCTCCATTTCCGGTCTCACCGGAAGTGGCACTATTGATTTTCAACTAAAACACCTTATACATTCAATTTATTTACCGTACATGAAGTGGTGCAGAACAGATATTCAAAAGTCTGTCCATTAACGTTAATGCACTTCTGAACTCGTATAGCTGTATTTCGAAGAACATTGGCCAATTGCACGGCCGTTAGACTCTTAATTGCTCGTCTTACTCGTAGCTCCAAGCTTTCACGGGTTGTAACGGCGGTTGTCTAAACAGAAAAATCTAGGGGCGTCAAATCAGATGACCTTGGAGGCTACCTGACAAGACCATTCCTTTTTCCGTTAATAGTCGATTAAGAGAATACAAAAGTCCGCCATTTTGAATTTTTATACTAAATCAGTCTCGCGCCCATAGCTTTTATCTTTGAGGTTCAATTGTTAGTTTCTTAGTGGGATCGGATTTCTACTACGTCAGACTGGCTTTTGAAAAAAAAAATTATCTCAAACGCTACCGAGAAAATTGAGTATAACATGTTAACTGCGACAATCTATAAGTACGTTATTTTTAAAATCTGTTTAGTTACTACTCCATTTTGATTAAATATTGTATTGCTTTTATGAATGGTTCATGTGATAATAGTGGATTGTGTGAGTCGGAAAAAAAGCCGAAAATTAAAAGTATTTTGCTATGCAATAAGAGTACGTCCCCTTCGTTTTCGAGGATGCTGAACATGGTGGTGATGCTGAATGTTTCTTTCGGCCCCCTCCAACCCCGTAAACACCCCCGAAAGAAGTAAAAATCTTACTACAAGGAATGTAACCAGACTGCAACCAACAGCTACTCTCCGGGCTATGTGCCCTGCCGAACGCTGAATTACAAGTTACAAGCATGTGACGAACGACACGAGGATCCCTTGACTATTTGGTACATCTCGGTATCTTTATGATAGCGACATGTAAAATAGTAAGCAGGTGCGATCTAGCGGTCCAGTGCCTGTTGCAATCGAAAAACCTGACTGGGCTTAGCATAGTTCAAGTGTGCTTCTAGAGGGCAAAAATATTAAAACATAATATTTCAGTCGCAAGCTCCTCTATGAAATCCTTATTTTACTATAAGGAATGTAACCAGACTGCAACCAATAGCTACTCTCCGGGCTATGTTCCCCGCCGAGCGCTGAATTACAAGTTACAAGCCCGGCGCGTTAAGTGTAATAATCGCATATTACCAACAAAACGCTAATGCTTTGATTGCAACAAACACCAGCCGAAAGACTGATCCTACTTAAAGGAGCTATCGTGCCAGTCGTCCCATGCTAAGCCCAGTCAGGCTATTTATTTTTCGATTGCAACAGACACTGGACCGCTAGATGGCGCCTGCTTACTATTTTACATGTCGCTATCGTAAAGATACCGAGATGTACCAAATAGTCAAGGGATCCTCGCGTCGTTCGTCACATGCCTACCTTGCACTGACGAGAGCCAACAGCTCGAAACTGCAATCTGCAAGTGGTATGGGACGACTGGCACGAGAACTCCTTTAAGTAGGATCAGTCTTTCGGCTGGTGTTCGGCTGCAATCGATTATAAGGAACGTAACCAGATTGCAACCAACAGCTACTCTCCGGGCTATGTGCCCCGCCGAGCGCTGAATTACAAGTTACAAGCCTGGCGCGTTAAGTGTAATAATCGCATATTACCAACAAAACGCTAATGCTTCGATGCAATAAGGATTTTATAGAGGAGCTTGAGACTGATTCAATATTCAATAGACCTATTTTGTAAGTACTCGATTATCAGCTAAAGGGTAAAGAAAGACAATTATAATCACGGAGAGAAGTATGATTATTTTTCCCGTGCACAGCATCCTTGAAAACGGGCGGTATATGTTTGCCGGTGATATAAAAAAAATGATTTTCACCCCTTTCGGGGGTGTTCGTTAGTTGTTAGAAGGGTTGAAGGGGGTCGAAAGAAATGCTGACCATCACCACCGTGTTCAGCATCCTCGAAAGTGAGCGTTACATACTCCACTTATAAGTTGGATGTCTACAATAAAAAAATTCTAAATACTACTCTTTCACTGCGGTCATTGTCTCCAGAAAGACCTACAAGTTCAATTTTTTCTTGGAATGACTATTGAATAGCCATTATCTAATTTTTCCACGAAAGTAAACAAATGCTACTGATTCACAGTTGTTTTAACAATTATTTAACTTAGTTTGCAATAATTAAACTTGTATTAATAAAAAAGTTATGAAGTAGGTAACAAACTGTCGAAGTGTCTACTTTGGATTTCATTTAAATTACATGCATTTTCTAAGCAATGTTCACTTTTTTAAATTATAGTTGGATTTAAAAATAGTTATTTGCAATTTTGTCGTATTTAATGAAAGTTTTAGCTAGCCTATCTTATTTTATATAAAAAAATTATTTATCTTCGTAAACATATACCAGGTGCTAGAAAATTATGGCAACGGTGGAAAATCTCGAACAATTTGCATCAAACAAAAATTAAAAAATACGTGTCAAAAATTTTTCCATCTACTGATACCAAAATGACCTCCCCACCCACCACTCTGTGGGTGGGGCGAGAACTTTAATTTCATTTATTTTAATTTAATTTCAAATGGAAACCCCTATTTTTTTATTGCGGAATCGGATTCTCCGGCAAAAAATACGTAAATTTTATTCCGGGCATTTTTTTCGATTCTTGCATGGTGTCGCTGTAATCGCAAAAAATGAAAAGAAAAAATTACTGTTTCAAGAGTAGCGTCTTGTGCCCATAAAAAAACGTCCAATTCAAAAACTGAAAAACACTATTTATTATTTCTACGAAATCTATCCAATGACATTGAATTCGACTCTCCCACCCCTAACCCAGTGGGTGGGGCGGGGGGCAACTTTGAAATTTGTACTGAAAATCCCAATTTTTTTATAGCGGATTTGGATTCTACGGCCAAAAATACGTGAACTTTATATCGGACATTTTTTTCGATTCTCGCAAGGTGTCGCTGCAATCGTATAAAATTGAAATAAACCTTAAGCGTCCATAAGTTTGTAAATATTTACAAACTCTAGCTACTCGTGTTGACAAAAAAACATTCAGTTTAAAAAACAATATCTGGATATCTTGGTTTTTATGAATGTTTTTTTTTTAAGTTTCTTAATAACGGTATTCGTTTTGTGAAATTTCTACGAGAACGTTCAGTTCCTTCCAACTTTTGTAGAGGCAGGAGCGCACTTTTGTATGGAAAAAGTTATTTCATTTTTCATTAGTTCTCGCGTTTTTTTCTGCATAATGGCTACTTTAACAGAGGAAGAGAGAGTTTCTCCTTTAATGATGCAAGGGTGGGGCGATAAAGAAAGGTCCTATGATGAAGTTGTGATTTTATTCAACGAAACTTTCCGTGTAGATCAAGTGGGAATTTCGAAATCTACTGTGTCCCGTACCATAAAACGATTCCTAGACACAAGGACAAATAAATATCGCCCAAAATCTGGAAGACCAAAATCTGAAACATCGGAAGCTCGACAAATGGAAGTGGCCCAGGCATTTGTTGAAAATCGAAGGTTATCAATCACAAAATACAATCAACAGCTTGATATGAGTGCATTTTCAGTTCATAAGAATTTGAAACGTTTGAAATTTCATCCTTACAAAATTCACCTTCACCAACAGTTAAATGAAGATGATTTTGATCGGCGACTTGAATTTAGTGAATTAATGATGGAAAGGAGTAACCAAAAACCAAATTTTTTGTCGTCTCTACTTGTCTTCTCAGATGAAGCAACTTTCGAGCTCAGTGGAAAAGTTAATCGCCATAATTTCAGATATTGGAGTGACGAAAACCTTCACTGGATGCTTGAAACACACACGCTGTATCCACAAAAATTAAACGTTTGGGCAGGAGTTTTCAGGGATCGAATCATAGGACCATTATTCATAGATGGAAATTTGAATGGAGAAAAATACCTGGAAATGTTGACAAATCAAATAGTTCCCGCAATACAAGAGATTGCTGGTGATGAGTTCGATAATGTTTGGTTCCTGCAAGATGGGGCTCCTCCACACTATCGGGATATTGTTAGGGGCTATCTGAATGGTACTTTCGAAAATCGATGGATAGGTCGAAGCGGAACTATTGAATGGCCAGCAAGATCTCCCGACCTCGCGCCACTTCATTATTTTGTTTGGGGCTACGTGAAGGGTAAGGTTTATTTCACTAAACCTTGTGATTTGGAAAAGCTGAGGCAACGCATAATAAACATTTTTGCAGAAATACCACCTCAAATGATAAGAAGTGCTATTGAAAATTTTTACGTTCGTCTCGGACAATGCCAAGAAGTGTAGCAGTTAAGCTGTAAACTAATTGCCTCAACTGGCCGAAATCCTCACCTTGCCTTAAATGTCTTGAGTTACCTCCTTGCCTTCACTGGCTGGGATCAAGAACTTGTCTGATGTGGCTGAATTAAGAGGTAAAACCACTGTTAGTTTTTTTTTAAATCGAGTTTTTATTGCCCTGTAAAAAATGTAAATTGAAAATTACTAGCTGCTAATAAATGTACAGAATGTTAATAAGTGTTGTAATTTCCGCACGACCGTGTAAAATCACTGTTCTCAAAACAACTCGGGAAATCATTCATTCTCAGATCAGTAGTTTTATTTTTCGTATTTTTTTAAGTATGCGTTCAAAACTTTCATGTTTCCACTCAATTTTTTGCGATTGCAGCGACACCTTGCGAAAATCGAAAAAAATGCCCGATATAAAATTCACGTATTTTTGGCCGTAGAATCTGAATTCGCTATAAAAAATAGGGATTTTCATTACAAATTACAAAGTTGCCCCCGCCCCACCCACTGAGTTAGGGGTGGGAGAGTCGAATCCAATGTCATTGGATAGATTTCGTAAAAATAACAAATACATATTTTTCAGTTTTTGAATTGGACGTTTTTTATGGGCACAAGACGCTACTCTTGAAACAGTAATGTTTTCTTTTAATTTTTTGCGATTACAGCGACACCATGCAAGAATCGAAAAAAATGTCCGGAATAAAATTTACGTATTTTTTGCCGTAGAATCCGATTCTGCAATAAAAAATAGGGGCTTCCATTTGTCTCCCCTCGCCCCACCCACAGGGTTGTGGGTGGGGAGGTCATTTTGGTATCAGTAGATAGTTTTTTGAAAAATTTTTGACACGTATTTTTTTATTTTACTTTTCTAACATCCGGTATAATGTTGTCAAAAGCGGATTTATGGAATTTTCGCTAGTTTGATTTAGTCTAATCAGTTTTGCAGTGTACTATTTGTGGGTAAAACGAAAAATAATCGGTTGAAGTGGTGCTATATACAATCAAAGCGTGCGTATAAAATATTAAATATTTTTAGGCAAGGTTCCAGCTCTACTTGATGGTTCCAAAATTATCACAGAAAGTCTCGACATAAGTGACTATCTTGATGAAAAATACCCCGAGAATCCTCTATATCCCGCAGAAACTGAAGCTAAAAAGCAGGACAAAGAATTAATTCAGCAAATTGGGTCTGTTACCGGGCTTTTTGGTTATGCATTTAAAGAAGGTGTAACCGCAGAAGGATTGTTAAAAGACTTTGTTGGCCCAATTCAAGTGTTTGAAGATGCATTAGCAAAGAGAGGAACAACTTTCTTTGGTGGTGAAAAACCCGGAATGGTATGATTGTTTATACACTATTAGTTAGGGTATCGGCTGGCTAATTCAGTCGGGTAAATTAATAGTATTCTCCACCCGCATTTAGATATTCAATAACATATTGTCACAAAGAGAAGAGAACAATAATTAGGTACTACTTACTACAATATAGTTCTATTGACATATTAATAAACAAAAATGTGACTGAAATTGAGAAATGTCAAAACTATTTATTTTTACAAAGATAACTTCGAATGTATTTAAATCATAAAGTATGAGGCCCATTATTAGATATCTCCTATATTTAATATCTTTATTAAGCTATGTTTATTAAGCTAATAACGAAACAATTTTACAAAAAATGCTTTAAACACGATTTTTTTTTAAAAGCGCCAAAAAACACCTTTTTTACCAACTGCAACAAAAAATGACGTTTAACGGATCTGACAGCATTCAAGTGTCATCATTTGTCAATCTTATTTTTTGGCCACTTTTACTTCACGCCGGCATTTACTTCACGGTGTCGTGTATTATTTGATTACCATTAATACTTGAAATGGATTTAAGCTTAAAAAAACTAAAAGTAAGCAGTAGTTTCAAAGCTTTATTATGTATATTAAAATTAATAAACTGAGATACAGGAACATAACATATAACAACTTTATAACTATGTTATTTACTTCTGACAGAAATGGCACAGCTCGACAATAAACAATCTAGTGGCGTTTTCATTTGTTTTCGTTGTTAACTTGAAAACGAATTAAAACTGTCAGCCTAGTAGGCTTCTTGCCAAATTTTGTCCATGTTTCCAGTAATTTGTACTGTCGTGAGCAGAAAAAATAGGACAATTTTTTTTTCTAATGTAAATCTGTCTCTATTTGAATATGTAATGAGTAGCCGAAATAAAACAGATATCACTTTTAATTTATTTTTTATTTTAATGCTGTAGTTATTGCTATAGTAAATGATGGATGGTTAATGAGACAAACTGCACTGCGTTATAACATTAACAAAAATTTGGTGTATAACATTTTAAGAAAGTGGAGAATAAACGGTACAATTAGTAGAAATCCTGGATCAAAGGACATCCTACTTAACAAGAAACTAACTATTAATATTTCGTGATTGCACCATTTCTATTTATAACTTCTATAAGTCTGTTTGGCATAGAATTAAATAACCTTATTATACAATAATCATTAGTAATAATACTTTCCCATGCATTATTTACTATTTCCAGTAATTCTTCGGCATTCCGTAGTCTCATATTTCGTTTTTGGATACTTCTTATGAGTAGTCCCCATACTTCTGCCACAGGGTTAAAATCTGGCTATGACTGGGGCAGTTAAGAACATTGATGTTGTTATCTTGAAACCAGTTAGTTACGGTATGAGCAGTATAAACGGAACAATTGTCTTGTTGAAATATGAACTCATTATTAGGAAATAATTGTGACACAGAAGGGCGCATAATATTGTCTAAAATCCTAATATACGTTTCACTATTAAATCGTTCCTCAATATGTCACAAAACACCAGGATCACGTGCCGATATCCAAGCCCACATATTGACGGAAAATCTACCACTTTTATCATTGTTAGATATATATTCTCATCGAATCGAGTATTCGGAGGGCGGTAAACACAAATGCGACCGCTGTGTGTTGACTGGAAAGTTTTTTCGTCTGTAAAGATTACATTGTTCCAAAAATTCGCTAAAAATGCGCTAAAAATTCAAGGGCAAATCCTACTCGAGCTTCTTTATGTTCAGCTTTAAGTAAGTATTTCTGTGCTGCTGCATGACAGCGTAGCTCCGATTCTCTTACTCGCCGGCGACCAGTACTACCCGATCCAGAAAAATTCGTTTCTTCAGCAGCCTGAATAACTGAGTAAAATGGATTTTCTACTAAAGCATTTACCAATTGCAAATCTTGTTGTTGAGTTGATATCCTTCGTCGCCCTGATCCTGGATTTCTACTAATCGTACCGTTTATTCTCCACTTTCTTAAAATGTTACACACCGAATTTTTGTTATTATTATAACGCAGTGCAATTTGTCTCATTGACCATCCATCTTCTGCTTTAGCAATAACTCCAGATTTAATTAAATCGCTTATATGAGGCACATTAGTTTTTTGCACACTTGCAATAAATTATGACAACTAACTGACAATGCAACAAAAATTAAAGTTAGATGTACACAACTAGATATTAGCAAAATACCGTTATAAGACTTGTCCTATTTTTTTTTTGCTCACGACCGTACGAAACAACTTTAAAAATATTTTATTTTACTTTTTGAGACAGTTCCCTAAAAATGTTGTGTGCACTTCAGTCAAATGATCTTTCTCGGGCTTATCCGAAGTTTGCTTGGCCGCGGCCGCAAACTTCAGATTCGGCCAAAAAGATCAATTTTGCGGCCTTGGTACACAAATCAATATTATGACAAATTGTTGAACTTAAACTGTAATTTCTCTGACACTTCGGTTGACCGAATAGCTGATTGACGTTTGAAGAAAAAATAACATGTCTTATTCGGAGTAAAGGCCACTTTTGTGATTCGTCTGTAATTGTCAATCCTACAGACTTGTTACAAAAGTATCATGTTTACTCCTAATAAAACAATATTATTATTATTATTATCCATCCACTTTTCATACGGACCAATCAGTGCCTCGAACTCGAATGGCAAGACTACATTATAGGGACTCTACTTTTCTTTAGAGCGCAGCGATATCTACATTAATGTATTAAAAAGCCATTTATATTCAAAATTGAAGTCCTCTTTATACGCTACAAACTGGCTTCTACAAAATTAAAATGCCTTTATTCGTTTAGAAGATATCCGGCCTACGATTTTATATTAGGACACCCTGTACTCAACTATAGTAATGCTGCAATTTGAATATAGGAACTACAAAGGCTCGAAACAACTGCACTTTTACCCCTTTTTCGAAATTCGTATAAATTATTTTTTTTTATTAATGATTCTTTAAGAAAGTTTAGTCAAGAAGAGAGCATTTTATAATTTACCAAGATTACAATCCACAATGAACATTACCATTAAATTAATAGACAATAGACCATTTTACACACGCGAGATGATATAGCCCACAAAATCACGAAGACGTCCTGGTCATCATTTTACGGTATAAAATGACATGTCCATTGTCCAGTAATTTCATTATTGCTAATTGCGATGTTGACAATTGCCACTTTAATTATAATTGCTACTTTACAGGACAGCTAATAATTGTTGTCACTTATCTTACAATTGCTACTTTAAATTTGATAATCTATACATGTAAATAAATTTGGAGGGACATTTTAAGCAGTATTGAACTATTTTCATGTAAACTAAACGCAAAATTATATTAAATACTTTTTTGCTATATTTTCATTTGGTTCTAATTGAAAAACTACGGGATCAATAATAATGAAACTTGCTCAGTTTATGGAGTACATTACTGGATCCCAATTTAGTTTATGTTTCATCTTCATATCTCGATATCAATAATTTTATTTGCTTTAACCGCCTCATCCACTCTCCGGATCATTATATGCACAATTGAGACTAAAATATAAATACATTCGACATACTTGTTTTGTAGCTTTAGGCATATAATGTTACTGCTATTTTATTTATGAACATGAATTTTCTAGGTGGATTATATGTTTTGGCCTTGGGCTGAACGGACATATATTATACCCATAAAATTCGGCAAAAGCCTACCAATCCAAGAAAGTCAGATACCTCACCTTCGGAAGTGGCGGAAAGCTATGCGTGATGATCCCGTTTGTTCAGAAATCTTTATTCCGCCAGAAGCACACTGGAAACATATTGAAAATAGAATTAAAGGCGCCCCTGACTACGACAACTGAACTTCAAAATAAATTACGTATAAGGCATTTAAATACGTTGTTTACTTGTTTATTATATTTAATACATAAATACTTCTATCTTAGCTTAGACGACATAGCATTGTGTTGTTGCTGTAGATTCTAGGGAAATTATTCTAGGAAATGACCCAATAAAGAAACTGAAAAAAACTGTTTAGGACCTATGACCATATATACATTTTCCTTAAGGTGGGCATATCCAAGAGAGAGAGAGAGAGAGATCCGATAAGAAAATATTTATTATTTTTGGCCATAACTTTTTTTTTAATACGTATATTGACAAAAAAAAGTATAAGACTACCTAAGTAGAACTATGACAGGTGTAGTGATATGAATTTTCACAATAATTTCAGTTGTTTGCAAAATTAGTTAATTTAAATTTAAAAAAGTGCCAATCTTCATATCTTGTAGTTTTAAATGAACTAATTTTGTAAACACATTTGATAAGTAAAAGTTGAAAGAAATTCTTTAAAAAAAAGCACAAAAAAATAATACGAATCAAAACTCGTTTGCCTCTGGGCCCTCTGGTCATAATAAATAAATATTCCCTTCTACTATCGAATAATCTCAAACCATTAAAAATAATAATAATAATAAGGGGAGGCGGTGGACTATTGAGCTTGGAGAGTCTCCATAGCAGGATGGTTCTGGATGGAGCATGTAAAGTCATCAGGAGTTTGGATCCCCTCCTCTGCATGGTCCGAGACCATGCAAATGCAGAGGTAGGAGCTTTTCTCTTTAAGGCAGCACGGAGAGCAGCCGATGAACTTGGTCTCATCTTCGACGTCGTGCGGGTAAACCCCGACTCTGTCACCGAGTTGGAACCCGTTCGACTAAAAGCCCACATTAGAGCTGCAGAACACAACATCCTTCTGCAGCTCCATAAGAATAAGCCATTGCACGGAGCCTTCTATAAAAATATAGAAGACCTCGGCTTATCCGAAAGGCTGACCTTCGCCTTCTTAAGGTTAGCTGGGCTGAAGTCTGAGACCGAGGGATTCATAATGGCTTGCCAGGATGGTGTATTTAACACCCTCGTCTATCGACGTCGTGTCATGGGTATGGAGGTCCCTGATGTCAGCTGCAGGGCCTGCCGCAGGGCGCCGGAGACTGTAATGCACTTACTGTCGGCTTGCCCGACATACGCAGTCTCGGCCTATATTCACAGACACGACGCAGCAATACGAGTGCTTTACTATCATCTAAGGCACTCGTATGGCCTTACGCTCCGGGGAATATTGAGTCCGTTGTGGGGAATGAGAAGTGTCTAATTTATTGGAACTACTCGTTTCCCACCGTCAGGCAAATACAAGCCAACAAGCCTGACATAGTACTCCTCGACCACCAACTCAAGACAATGTATGTCGTGGAATTCTCAGCTCCCGCTGAGAGCAACATTGTCTTGAAAGAAAAAGAAAAACGGACAAAATATCGAGATTTGCTCTTAGAACTCCGCAGGCTTTATCCAGGCCATTCTGTTAAAATAGTGGTACTAATTATAGGAGCCCTCGGTGGAATGAGACAGACGCTGCTTTCAGAACTAAAGATCATACCGGCATGCCGAGATTCGGCAAAGATCTTAGCCGGCAGAATGCAGAAGGCTGTCATCCTCGATTCATTGCGTCTACTCAGGGCACACGATTCACGAACTCGGTAATCATTCACCCCACGGGCGTGGGGAGTGGCTATTGGTATTTATTACCAGCTCCCCTCTGTGAGGGTCGGAGCCACAGAGTGACTGACTTTTTGTAAAAAAAAATTAATAATAATAATAATAATTTATTGGCCAGTATTAGATACAAATATGTACATATGACAAGTCAAATATATTCTCAGTAAAATAAACAAACACATAATATATACACGCAAACACATAATGTAAATATACACACATAAATATATGCATAATTAAACTGTCGAAAAAGATAAATTAATATAAAGATAAAGTAAAAATAAATCACATCTAAGTGAATATCTAAAAAGAAAGACTAAATTCAAGCATAAAAGATAACAAATATTAATTTCTACATAAAAAATCCGTCATAGGGTAAAAACAATTTGTAGACAAGTACTATTTCACATTATATTTAAATGCGCATGTGCAAATGAGCAGTATACAGAGTCATGCAATGGGGAACAATCCAAGCCAGTTCCTAATATACCCAATAGATGACGCCATGCGTACTCGGTTTAACGTCATACTCAATTTGTATCATATAACATATGATTTGTATCATATAATATATGATACAAATTGGGAATGACATTAAACAACTGTTTAAAAGTTATATTATAACTAATTGTTTAAATTTCCCGATTTCTGAGAGTTTCCCAATCTCTTATTCGTAAAAATCATAAGAAGAATGAGGAACAATCCAAGCTAGTTCCTAATATATCCAATAGATGACGCCATGCGTACTCGGTTTAAACTAATTCTCAACGTGTATCATATATAACCTTTAAACAGTTTAAATTTCCTGATTTCCGAGAGTTTCCCAATCTCTTATTCGTAGAAATGGCTGAAATCAGCCAAACTGATAAAAAGGATTACGGTAGTTGGCAATTTTATTTAAACAAAGACATATTTTTTCGTATTGACATTGACAGACAAACAACCGAGTACAGCTGGTGCACTCTGGCGGATAAAATTAAAAAGAATGTTCCCCATTATAGTAGGGGGAACGCTTAAATGCACTTGTGCGATGGAAGGAAATACTGAGAAGTTCACCATGTCTCGTTACATAGTTATGAAAGTTTGCTCTCTTCCTAAAATGTTCCACGTTAATTTTAGTAAACGTGACACTTTAAAATATATATAGACGGAACAGTGAGAATTGAATTTTTTATAAGTATCTCTCTACAAATTTTATTAACCTTCAGATCAATGATCTATCTATGGGATTTTTTTTTGACCTATAAATCTATAGATCTGCCCTATGCCATAATGTTACGATATGTGACTGTATGCCATAGAATAATAAATATTAACTAAACCATCCTTATCAAGAATATATTTCAACTGTAACATTGCAAAGTACGTTTAATTGGTTACACACATGCTCAACATGATTAGTCCAGGAGAACTTGTGATCAAAGAAATGTGTCAAATAATTTTCCTGACTCTGATCTAGTAATATTTCCATAAAGAACAATGTGACTTGGAACAGGTCTCTGAAGATAAAAGTTTAAAAGCAGTTTTTTCTCCTTTAAGATGAATTTGTTTCTTTGGCACCATGTGATTAGTGATTCAATCGTATTACCAACAAGGTTTTGAAGTTCCTCAGGAGTGTTCGCTGACACGGTAATTCTTGTGTCGTTAGTAAATATTGTCACGTGATAATTTTTCTTGTGACAGAGTTAATGATTTATTAACGTATAACACGAACAGTACAGGACCTAACACGGAACCCTGAGGAACACCAAGCTCAACATCATGCACGTCAGATTTTTCCCCATTCAAGTGTACAACCAAGGATCAATTTTCATATATGACATTAACCATGAAAAAATGTTTCCTCTACTATCAATACTATGAAGTTTAAGGCTCAATATTTCTTTGCCGACGGTATGACTAAAGGCCTTTTTTTTCATCCGAAATCCTCAGAATAGTACATAGATTATTCGAAATAAAAAATTACTGTTATAGAACAATCCGAAAGAACTATCTTTTAAAAAACAGTGACATTTTGATAAACTTTTATTGTCGACATGTTTTCTTAAGTATGCAATTTATTTAATTTACAGTCAATAATAAAACGAATCATAATTTCTTTTAGTAATGAATAAACTTGTAAAAAAAACGATTACGAAAAATATGCATTAAAGATGTAGCACCGCTTTTCTCCACGAACCGCCACTGTTGTCTATTATCACAGATTTAAACATAACCTTGATTAGCGAAACACGCGCCTATCGAGTGTTTCAGTGTTTGTAAAAAATATTTTAGTGTTATACATAAGTGTTAGTAGAGTATACTTTGTTAATGTGTTCTCATTACCTGAGTAAAGTTAACGTGCAACAGGTAAAATGTCCTGAAACAAGTTAAAAAATCATCCATTGCATCTACTTTTAGTACAGTTAGAAAGTTTTACATATACTTTATTTAACAAGAGTGACTAGCAACATTTGTGCAAATTTCGAGACGAAATGCTAAAAGAAGTGGCATAGAAATGGGGTGAAGGGGATCTACACATATTTTATTCCTTGATTCCTCCTAATAATTTCATTAAGAAATACATTATTTTTAAAGATGTTCTTAAAAGACAACTTTCAAACAATGAGGCATGCGATTTGGAATTTTCTGGTTTATATAAAATTAAAAACGAAATATTTTTTAACTTTCTCAGAGATAGTTTTAAAGTGAGAATAATGAGTTACTTCACTAGTTTTTTGATTTTCAATTAATTGCTTTGTTAACATGACAATTGTTTCCCCACACAATTGTTTCTCCTTCAGAGGATGAATACTATACTAAGTAACCATAATAAAAAATTACATATAAACGTACTCTTCACCGGTTTATTGCAGTTTTTATATTTTTGATTACTACTTATTCTATGGAATACTCATCGTGGTTTTTTGAACAAAATAAGTTAATTTTTAACTGTCTTCAAAAAACGCGAAAGTCTGTATACCTCTGTTATTTTGTTCTCTGATTACTCTGGATGGGCTCAAGCGATTTCACTAAAATCTTTCGCAAACTATAGTATATGACTCGGTGGTAGGTAATTGCTTTATAGTTTTATCGAGTTATGTCAAATGTAAGGCTAGTAAATATTCGAAACAAATTTCTGCATTCGCATATTTGGCGAATGCGCCTGTGCCAGTATCGATTTATACAATAAAATTTTACACCTGATTATTATACTTGAATTTGGTACGGTCAAGCGGATAATTAGCAATTCAATCACACATAGCATGATCAACAAATTGTGGAGAAATGGCACTAGCTGCTAGCCTGGCATTCTAATATTTCTCTATACATACTGGGTGGCACAGGAAATATGTAGCAGCCTCTAACTTTTTATTTACCAATATAAAATCTAAAAATTGACAGGAGCTACATAAAGGTAACGTTATTTTTTTTAAACTTAATAGATGTTTCTACAACTTCCGGTTTAACCGAAAATTTCTTATTTTAAATCTGCCTTTCACTTTTGTCATGTAGAATTAATATGCTTGTTATTTAAAAGATAATATTGTAAATAACAAAATATAAAGCCAACGCAAAGTGGATTAATGCAATCAGTTGCGTTTTCCGATTGAAGACGTGGTATGTCGCAAGTTTTATGGCATTATTTTCAATTGCTTTGGAAATGCACCTTGATGGGTGGCAATGAATTAAGTTCCTTTTATAGGAATTAGTGATATTTTTGGTCTATCATAATATTTAATTTATTATTATATTTATTAAACAAAACTTAACAAAAAGTGGTTACGAATCTTAAGTTTAAATATACGAAGTGAATTGTGTGAGAACAGAAATAAGACTGACCTGTTTCCAAATTACGGTTTTACGGAGGCTATTATAGTTGGCCATTACTGCCTCCATCCTGTCGGCATTTTTGCCTTCAACCTATAACCTTTGTTAGTTTTATAATTATGGTATATCCGTACTTAATTGTGGGAAAGTACGCTACAATATTAAATATTTTTGGTCATATTGTTACGTTTTTACACCCTGTAGTAAATACCTCCAAGCGTAGATCCAATAATTGCAACACGAATTTTCACTAACTACTGATTTATTAATCACTAAATTACAATACAATAATTATTCTTTATAATTACACACTAACTAACTTTTAACTACTATAAATATACTACTTACTGTTCATTATCTTATCTGATCACTTGCCGTCCAAAATATAACTGAAATCGTGCGTTGGATCAGCTTCTTATATATCCGAGACGTTTATTCTTAATTCATCCATTTCTCTCCAGACTGTTCCAGATGACTTCTCCTTTCTTCTGGTCTGTCATTCCGGTTTACTCTACCGTTTTCTAGTCATCTGTGGTAATGGCGCCATCTCTGAGCCAACTGGCGAGCTAGGGTTTTACTGTAGCTGATTAGGCAGGCTTCCTTTTAGTCTGCTACCAGGTATTAAACCTCTCATCATGAGGGCGTGGGTGGACACGTAACAATATGTAAGTTCAACGAAAACCACTCGTGTAATACCTAAAGTCGGTATTAAATCAACAAATGGACCAGATACGACACAAATGTGCTGATTTCTTTCACTCGGTGTATACATACGAATAATAGTGCACAAATTTTGAACAATAAAATCGATTTACAATCCGACATTAACATAAGTAATTCACACTTTAGCATTGATGAAGTTTTTAGTGAACTTGCAGGATCAGACAATATATCCTCGCACTATGTAAGTGGGTTTTACCTTTAATGTAATATGCAATCTGTCACTAATGGGGAAAAATCTTCCACAAATGGCAGAGTGCATACCTTGCACCTATGTTTAAGTCAGGTGATACAAGCTGGGTTATTCAGGCTTCTATGTTCTACGGCAAAAGTGCTAGTACTAGTAACAAATATATTATGCCCCGAAATAGAAGAAATCATAATTCCAGAACAACAGGGCTATCTCAGTGAGAAATCAACTTGTTCAAATTTAGCTATCTAAAAGTAATCACATTACTGAGGCTGTCGAAGAAAAAATGCAGCTAGACTCATTATATACGAATTTTAGAAAAGTCTTTGGCTGGATAGATCACACTATTTTAACATACAAATGCAAAGTATAGGGCTCACTGGATCCTTTCTTTAGTTAACTGTGACAGAACTCTTATAGGTAAGATAGAAAATTATAATTCAATGCCATGTTGCTCTTCATCTGGAATCTCTTAAGGGCCCCACCTTGGTGTACTTTTGTTTTTGATATTTATTAACGACATATTAATACAATTAGAATCTATATCACTATTAATTGCGGATGTGTTGAAATGGTTGTTGAGATAGTTTGCCATGGAAAGTTTCTTTTGGTCCTGATGGCATCCCGACTTATTTGTTGAAACAGTGCATTTTTACATAGGCGATACCTTGCACACCTTTAATTTATCTCTAAATGCAGGTATTTTTCCCTGCCTTTGGAAGAAAAGCTACCGAAGACCAATACATAAATCTGGTCAAAAAGAAAACATTGAAAACTGTAGAACAGTTTACCATACAATCAGACATTCCAAAACTATTATATTACTTAGTAACTAGGAATTTAACATGGGATTGTAAAAACATAATTGTAAACGAGCAACATGGTTTTTCTCAGGATAAATCTACATGTACCAATTTAGTTATTGATAATAATTTTATTCTGAACTCTTTGGAACATAAGGTTCAGATTGACTCTGTCTATACTGACTTTTCGAAAGCGTTAGATAGAGTCAATCTATTGCTAAATTAAAAAGATTAATGTATCAGTGGCAATTTGTTGAAATGGATTGGCAGTTTTCTTACTGGTCGATTACAATGTGTAAAATATAGTAGTTGTCAATCATCATCTATTAAAATAACATCGAGGGTTCCACAATGCTCTCATATTGACCCTCTTTTTCTCTCTTCTCTTTGTGAAGGATTTAGCTTCAATAATAAGAAATAGCAATTTTCTAATTTTTGTGTATAATCCAAAAGGGTTTAAAGTAATTGCAAATCTTTCTGATGCTGCATTGCTACAAAGGGATTTAGATGACTTATCTCATTGGTGTAATGTAAATGTTCTCCATTTAAAAGTATAGTGTTATGAGATAACTTTTGCAAGAGTAAATTTGCCTTATAATTATCCTTAAAAGATTAATAATAGCGTGTTACGTAAGATAAAGCATGTAAAAGATCTGGGAATTAGCCTTGACAGTAAGTTGTATTTTTAATACATAAATGAAATAATATCAAAGTCTAAAAATGTTCAAATGTTCAAATATCTGCAGTAGATTTTTCCATAAACAGTTTAAAATTGTTAAAGTAACATATTAGAATTATAATATACACATTAATAATATTGAAAGTGTTCAAAGAAAGTTTCTAAGAGACTGTGCATTTAAGTTGGGGTATTTGAGAGAAGAATATAATTATAATGACATTCTTCTCTCAATATCAATACATTACAGCATAGAAGGTTGGAGACTGATATGTGCTTTCTGCATAAGATACTCAATGGTTATTTTTAAAACTGTCTACAACCATAGCATTTACAATTGTTGAGAAATTTAACATAAACAAAACCAACGCAGTGTTGGCATCCCGAAAATCTTGATTTAGACTACACATGATCCTCCCTAACTATTAGAAAAAGAAAGATACATCCGGGAATTAATGGAATTTCATTGATTTTTGCATTCGATATCGACTCGAACTTTAACAGGAGCCATAGATTTGTAAACCCTTGTAAGAACAATTTAAGGTCAATCCTGGCTATATTCCCCAACTTCAGCCATAAATTACATATTAAAAAGATAAGATAAAAATGTATTTTTATATTTATAAAGATATCAGCGTCAATTAAAAATAATTGTCATTGTTTATTCGGTTTATTCAGTTTATCCAGTATCAAATTTTCTTTTTTCTCTGTAAGTATATAAGTGAAATTCGATTAGTCTCATAAAATTGCAAGTAGTGTCAACGTGATCATGTCGTCTGCACATTTAGCATCAGGTAAATTCTTAGTGATAGATTTTGTTAGTATTATAATCTAGAACGCTTTTTATTTTTTTAGGCTCTGTAGAACCTCCAAGGGTCGAGGGATTGTTAAGACTTTATTCTATGGTATATTGTCCATATGCTCAAAGGACTAGGCTGGTTTTAAATGCTAAGAAGATTCCACACGATATCGTCAACATAAATTTGACCAGAAAACCTGAATGGTATTTTAAAATCCATCCAGAAGGTAAAATATTTATTTGTGTACATCATCATTGATTATTTAGCATTTGATTTTTTAATAATTTGGATAGACCTACATTAACTAGTATCCATTGATGCAGTTTTTACTTATCTTAAATGGATTGATGGAACTTGCGTTGAGTATGGTTATTATTCAAATCGAAAAGTCAAATAATACTAGAAATGTACTTTAATTGCTTTAATACATTTTTTAATTATTTTAATTCAAACAGTTTTCTCAAACAAGTGAAAATTATTATTAATTTTTTTTCGTTTATATTTAAAACTAAAGGAAAGGGGGGTATAATATGACATTGTTACATATCTTAAAACTAAACATCCGCTATTCTGGATTCTTCAAGTATACTTAGTGGCACTGGGAACATCAAGACGAATCTAATGATATCTCTTGTATCAAAATCGGTTATTTATGTTATGGAGTCTAACATTCGGACATACATAGACTAAATAATAATATAATAATAAACATATTATATATCCTCTATGGATTTCCACAGTCGGATAAAGAAGAAGTATAGAAATCAGATGATTTTGCAGTGCTTCGTTCCTTTTGGGCAAATTCTTTATTTCAACTTGCTAAGAAATTGCAATCCAGTTGTCAAATTTTTGATTGTATCGTATTCCTTTTTAGGATTCGCCATTAACTTATATTCTTAACTTCTCGTCCGTAACAGGTAAATTCACCAAAGAATTAACAATAACAAAAATTGGGATAATAGCATCACTCTCTCTTTGACGAAATATTTGAAAAAATATTGCCTCAGGAATAATATACCTTTTATTACATAATATTCGTACAGACCTTAGACCATTCAATATGCCGCTTACGCTCTAATGGACTGGCTCAATAGTACATTAATTTATATTTATTTTCTATAGCGTATTTTAACAAAATCAGTATGAGGCTCCGTATATAGTGTGTTGTGTATTTTAAATTGGACACAAACTCCGTATGGCATTTCCGGAAGAAAGGAACAAACCAATATCCAATAGGGTGTGCTTCGTCTAATGTTATGTTTTCAGCGCATTGGAAGGTATAGAATAGAATAGGATAGGATAGGATAGGATAGGATAGGATAGGGTAGGGTAGGGTAGGGTAGAGTAGAACAGAGCAGAACAGAATATAATGGAGTGGAATATAGTGGAATAGGGTAGAATAGAGTGGTGTGGAGCGGAGCGGAGCAGAGCAGAGGAGAGTAGAGTACAGTAGAGTAGAATGGAATGGAATAGAATAAATTTTCTTAACCATAAATCATTGTTACAAGAACAATATCGGTTTTGTCACATCTATATAAAATATAAACAGTAAACTGATATAAAAGAGTGTATAAAATGAAACAGAAACAGGTAAACATAAAAATAAGAAAGGTGTATAAGAAACATGTAGATAAGAAAGGGCTTAGAAATAGTATACCACTAATATACTAATAATATGGGCGTATCACCAACTATATTCTTATGACACGAAAATTTGGAAATACATGCATAGAAAACACTGCTAATAGTGAATGTTTCTTTATCGTTTGAGAACATCTGTGATGTTGTAAAAGTAATGTTCAGTCGAAAATATTCTAAGTTCATTTCTAAACAGTTTGAAAGAATCTGCTAGTTTTATTTTATTTTTTTTAACTTTTATTTAACGTCGGCCTATTTTCGCTATTGAGACCTAACACCGACTCCTGTAGACGAGCTACTCCCAACCAGGAATTTTGCCGAACCTCCTCCCTTAAGAAGAGTAGGGATCTTTTACTTGCCTAACATTTAATAGACAAGGGACCGACGGCTTTACATCCCCTCCGAAGGATGGTATATCTCCTATACAACCCTCGCTTAAGGTTGTATAGCTTCCGCGCATACACTGATATACAAGCCGCTGGAAGATATGTGAGGCGAGGACACGGTCATCTTTGAAACGGTCGCCCTCCAAGTACTAACCGCGCCTAACGTTGCTTTACATCGCATATCGAAGTATGTACATAGTAAAGACGCATCTACATATGTGAATGATTCTTTTTTATTAACCGAGTTGGAAGCCGTCAAATAAAAAAAAGGGGCTGGCTACTTTTTGCCTTTATCCACGTAGTAGTAATTTATATTTATATAGATGGGCACTCCAGTAAGCGGCACAATGAATTGTCTAAGGTGCAGGCAGACAATTTAGGTTCAGGAAAGACAAAAAGTGTGCTGCTAAGTGATTGATATACTTTCAAAAAACACCTTGTATAAATTTAGACGTACTCATCTTTTTCCAGATGGCCAAGTATGTGATATAATACCACGGAGATAAAAACCTTTGATATAATATTGATAGCAAATCTTTTTATGGCGTAGGCATGTTACCTCATAAATGCACATAACACGTTATGCTCGATTTTCGCTGTAGTGTTTAAAATAAATTGAACATCAAAGAAAGAAGTTACGAAACCAATTTAGTAAAACAATTCAAAATGGCGGATTTTCGTATTTTCTTAATTCACTTTTAACTAGGAGGAAAAATATGCACATGTATTTTAAATGTCACTTCCAGTTTACACAGAAATAGCATTCCTTTTTAAAAAATAAAATAATAATGTTGCAGATATAATAGTAAGATAGAGCATAAAATTCTAATTTCGAATATATGCATTAAAGGGTAGAAAAAATGCATCCAAAGTTTTAAATTGAACACTTTTTTGACAATATAAGACAATTTGAACATGAAACCTACTGCAAACACTAATTTCACTTTATTTTGACACTTAACTACTATAATTTTACCTCATAAAGTTATAGTTGACGTAAAATAAAACGATAGAATCGTTAGAGACATTGAAAAACGATTCGTATATTTGACACTCTTAGATTGATATTAGATTACATATATTTGGAAAGGCAATTTTACCCTGTTTTACTATTATATTTATAAAATTGTAATTTCTGTGCAAACCGGAAGTGGAAATAGTCAATTAAGAAAATACAAAATCCGCCTTTTTGACTTGTGGTCTTTGGAATTGGTTTTTGGACCATAACTTCTTCTTTGATGTCCAGTTGTTTGTTTCTTTGCGGCATAGAATTCCTTGGAAAGTCTACGTTAAACTGTGCTATACTTACTTGAATTTTCATAATTTTACTTAGAAAAATGTAGACTCATTTCACATTTTTAAAAAATACTTTTTTAGGAAAAGTACCAGCTCTACTTGATGGCTCTGACATAATCATTGAAAGTCTCGACATAAGCGACTATCTGGATGAAAAATATCCGGAGAATCCTCTATATCCTGCCGACCCGGAAGCTAAAAGACAAGATAAAGAACTGATTAAGAAAATTGAAACTGTAACTTCAGTGTTTGTTCAGGTATTTTCGCAAGACAAAACCCCGGAAGAGTGGGTAAAAGCATTTCTAGTACCGCTCCAAGTGTTTGAAGATGCACTGGCGAAGAGAGGGACACTTTTCTTTGGGGGCGAAAAACCCGGAATGGTATGTTTATTTATGTACAGTAAACGCCACTAGTGTTGGCGAGCGGTGGAGATTGTAGGGGAATATAGTCGACCTATCGTAGAACAGCACAGACCGTTGGCACTATTTAGAATTTATACTACACCAATTAGGATACTACTCTCTACATACAGCTTCCCCTTTGCTCACCATCACTCGTGGCGTTTACAGTATAATGCAGCAAACAATTAAGTTGCGGAATTAGCTAGGATTCAGTACTTTATGTATAGCCCAGGCGGTCTCTGCTTAAAATCGCCTATGTTTGGGGTAAGTCGGGTAGTATGGCAGATTTTCAGCTGTAATTTACCAAGAGCGCTGATAATCACGCGATAATTTTCTCTAATAATGAACCGAAAGCTTGTTGCTTAGTAACTACCCGACGCCGTAAGACGGAGGGTAATTACTTAAAGCAACAAGCTTAAGGGTCATTATTAGAGAAAATTATAAGGATTTATGAGTGCACGAGGTAAATTAGGTAAGATAATTTTTTGAAATTCTAATAATATGCCAAATCGTGAATGTGACATTTTAAATAAATTATAAAACTGTCAATAATTTTTCGTTGCATAGCAACATAAGTGATAATCTCCCTAGAGAGATTATCAGTGTAATTCTTTAATAATTGGATGATTTTTGACATGTAACTAGAAATGGACGGATTTTATTGGATTTCTATTTCGTCAAAAAATTATCAGCTTAGTCGCCCCTAAAAAATCATAAGAAATGATAATTTCACTATGCGCTAGTTTGAAAACGTGGTCGTAATTTTTTATTAAGCAAAATGTGAAAAAATTCCTAAAAATTCTGTTTTATTCTTCCTATTTTTTCATATATCTCAGTAACTATTGCTTTTAGAAAAAAGTTATAGAAATGAAAAAGTTTTGTAATCAAATTAAATAAGATGCAGTTGGTTGCGAATCCAAAAATTCATTTTAACCACTCCACAATAAAATTGTGAGAGGTTACTAAAATTGGTTCAAAAACGAAAATTGAGATAACATCAAATCTTTACGTTTTGAGGTCCTAGGAACCCAAAAAAGTGGTTTTTGAAAAATGTCTGTGTGTGTGTGTGTGTGTATATGTGTGTATGTGTGTTAGCACGATAGCGCCGAAACTACTGAACGGATTTGAATGAAACTTTGCATGTGCGTTTCTTTAGTGCCCCAGAAGATCTGAAAAGGTTTTGGTTGAGATCGGATTACGTTTAGTGCCATTTTTACGCAACAAGTTGTTTATTTTATAATTACTTTCAATTTGCAATGGAACCATTGAAAAGCAGTTAAAATCTGATTTCAACGATATATCACACTTCCACCCTTTCGATTCCTTTCCGTGAAAAAAATTAAAAACAAAGCAAATATGTAGCATAGATCGCATTTCGCATGACGTGATCGATGCGCGTAGCCGTTACGTCGTGAAACTCGTCACATCACGTATCAATTCACGTGTGAGGGTTTCTTCACTGCTCTAGAAGTAGAGCGGATTACGTTTAGTGCTGTTTTTAAATATATATACAGACAAATCGAAGAATTAAACTACAAATATTCCTCTAAAATCTAGTAAAATTACTGAAATGCTAATGTTTCATTTAATAAAGACCGCCGCGAGCGATCGGATTGCAATGAGCAAATTTTGACGATTGTCATTGTCATCGTTTGTCATCTGATAATGTTGGTGTCATGTCATGTTAATAAGATTTCGGCATATTTGTAACTTTTAGTGGATTGTCACAAACTTTAAAGGTAGATGTAACAATATCAATATCATTTGCTTTCTGTACCTTCGTTGGTGAGTTTATTATAGATTATCACTTTACCAATTTTCAGTTTGTTGCTTTACAAATCTGTAGTATTTAGGATAACTAAACTTTCTTAGTCGTTCAAATGATGTTAAAGTTCTTAATATCCTAAAAGTGTATTATTCAACGAGCGATAATGTAGGTAATAACTCGCATATATAATTGTAAATTCATTAAGTTGAGGGTTTTTTTAGTGTCCCAGAAGATCTGAAAAGGTTTTGGATGAGATCGGATTACGTTTAGTGCCGGTTTGTCACACAATTTAATGCTCTTTTCGGCTTCAAAGATCCACTGAGTGGGGAGGTTCCAGCCGCTTCCAGTAGCTGCCGATTTTTACTATTGCAAATGTAGTAAAAATCGAAAAACATTTTTGAAATAAGTTATTTGTGGAATTTTTCTCAAATACTTATATTATACGTAGGACCTTCATACTTGGCTAAAGAAAACTTTTTAATATAATAAATCTTTCCACCAAATTTCATCAAGTTCGGAGTTTTAGTTCTTGCATAATAACTTTTTAATGTAAACTTCTCAAAAAATTAGCAAATTTTCAAAATTTTGCTGAAGCTAAACTAAAGCATTTAGAAAGTTGAATTTTTTTTACATATAACAGAGCACTCAAATTTTCAAATCCATTTTGAGATCCGCTAATTAGGAGAGTCTAGGGCAGTGTTTAAAAATTCTTCCCAAAAATCCCAAAGAAATTATGGTTTACGTTGTATAGGGGACGCCATAGAGCTAAAAAAGTATACGGAAACTTTGGAGACATACTGTATATGACATATTGGGTTTTATTTGTGATAAGTTTACGTTTTTGTTGCTTACAGTGTTATTTTTTTTAGGTCGACTACATGTTTTGGCCTTGGGCAGAACGAGCAGGTTTCGTTTCGTTAAAAGTAGGCAAGAAGCTACCAATCCAAGAGGATCGAATCCCTAATCTTTGCAAATGGACGAAAGCTATGCGTGATTATCCCGTTATCGCAAAAATTTACAATCCGCCAGAAACATTTTTCAAACTCATACAGCACAAACTTAATGGCACCGACCCTGACTACGACAATCTTGTTTAAGTTGCCACAGATATACATATTGTATAGGCGTTTAATGTATTATCATAAGTACTTGTTACTTATCTGTTCAATAATACCAAACTGTAGATAGGTTTTAAAATCGTATAAGAACGTTCGTATAAATGTATTTCAAAGAAAAATGTTCACATTTCAATAAAGAAATCCATAAATACATTACATTTTGGAATTTACTATTGGTGGCTAGTATCTGTCCCCCATATTTTGGGTTACAGAATGACCTCGCAACAACTGGGTTAAATCAATTTTTATAAGAAACGGCAGTGGTGGTCTCAGAATATCGACATGGGGGAGGGGGGGGGGGTCATCAAAGATGAACAGCACAACTGCGTACACGTAGCGTCAGCTACAAGGGGATTGGTGGGCGAAATTTTTTTAAAAGATCAAAATTACTGTGATTTTCTTGTGATCTGTTGAAAGTATCTGAATGGTAGAGAGATCTTAATAACTGGTAAACGATAGTTACAAAGTTCATCTGTCCATGAGGGCGGGGGCTCCTATGGCCCCCCTTCGGACCGCCACTGAGAAACGGTTGGTATTACGTTGTTTAACAATGTGGATCTTTTTGTGTAATATTGATCAGAGACTCTCATTTCTGCAGCGAAATTTAAAAAAGGGATAAAAACAGCTTAGTCCAAGCGTGCTTCTAGGAGGCAGAATATTAAAATATGATATTTTAGTCGCAAACTCCTCTAAACAATTCTTATTTTACTATAAGGAACGTAACCAGACTGCAACCAACAGCTACTCTCCGGGCTATGCACCCCGCCGAGCGATGTATTACAAGTTACAAGCTGGTGTTTGTTGCAATCGAAACATTAGCGTTCTGTTGGTAATATGCAATTATTACACTTAACGCGCCAGGCTTGTCACTTGTAATTCAGCGCTCGGCGGGACATATAGCCCGGAGAGTAGCTGTTGGTTGCAATCTGGTTACGTTCCTTATAGTAAAATAAGGATTTTGTAGAGAAGTTAGCGACTAAAATATTATGTTTTAAAAGCAGCTTGGATTAAAAAGCAATGCACCCCTCTCTTTCTCCTTGCCCAAGTAACAATTTAAATGCTGTTTAGTCTAGCTCTCGTTTTATAAAGATTTTATGAAGGACATTAGCAGATTAATTAGTTTATTTAACACCAAATGCATTTCTAGAGAACAAGAATTTATTGAAAAGCCTCCTGATATATCTTGAAACTTGACCATAAAACCTTTTGAACTTTCTCTGGCTGTAGTTTTGTAAAAGTTTTATTATTAATATTAAAAGGAATTAACAAAACAGTTTGGTTTTTAAAAAGCCCTCGAATGCAAATTTGACCAATTCAAACAACTATAAAACTATGAAGCGTTCAAATGGTTTTAAAATTGCTTTATAAAATATACATAAAGATCTCCACTGTATACTCTTTTAAAACCTTCTTCTCCTAGTTTTATCCTCAGAAGCTAGATACCTCCCCCCTTCTTCTCATAAGAAAGCTGTCAAAATACACAATGAAACAATGTCTCGGTTATTAAATACACCATAAATCTTATTAGCTTTTAATATACCTGAATGAAACTAAAATCTCTTAAAAAAATGAGGTTATGATATATTAATTTGACTGGAATTCTGAGGCGACGTATATAGAAAGTCTAAAAGTCAACGCCAATAAGCAAGTGGAAAAAATTAAAAACGGTGGCAATTTTAAAAGAAATAATTAAATTTACTTATTTAAAAGTTCTTAATGATACTCCATTCAATCAATCATTAGCAAATAGCGTACAAATTTAGGCGGGAAACGTCCGAATAACCATAAAACCACTTTAAAACTAAGCTGTCTTATGAAGGATCTGACTCCAAACAGTTTAGTTTTAACCAGGATTGTAAGACTTTATTCAAGTACAAATTGATCTATACATGCGAACATTTAGTTTTGACTAGGATTATACGAATTTATTCTTTTATTTCTAAAGCGCCATTTTCCTATAGTGTTCCTTTTTGACGATGCGTAATCCATTTTGAATTATTTTTTAGAAAAGTATAATCAAATCTATTTTTTGTGTAAGAACTTTAACTTTACATATAAATTATATTACCGGAGTTTTGTAATGTTAATTGGAAACAGAAATTTGTATAAAATTAAGGAATTTTTATAAAATTCAAAAATTACTGATACTCCATGAAAAAGTTGCAAAAAAGGCTTGAAACAGAAAAGTTCTGAGAGGGATGGAACATGGATACTTCCCCGTTTTCGAGGGCGCTGAACAGGACGGTGATATTTTTAAGGTTCCCACCCCTCAGCAACAACCCCGAAATTCGAAAAACCACGCCTATTTCGCATTTTTTCTATCGTAGGCATGCGGGTCGGTTTTTTGGACAGGATTCTGGTAGGTCGTATGAAATTCAACCATACAACCTCTTATCCTGTCCTCCGTGGTTGAAACTTCCATTTTTACCATTTGTCCCGTAGGTCTTTAGGACCGATAAAAACATGCTTAAATAGTTTAATTGTTTAAATAATACATAATACACCGACCACGCCGTAACTACAAAACTGGACTACGAACTCAACTTGACTCCTTAAACTTGTTTAAACAAACAAAAATGCCCTAGTATTATAAGTGAAGTTCACTTTGAGAGATTCAAACCAGGCATTTGGTTCTTCGTCTTCCAGTAAGTTCTTCACTTATACAGTATGAGGATCGCTATTAGGCGTATAGGGACATCCTACACACTTATGTACACGTGCAATACGGGTGAGAATGTCATGTAATGGAGTGTGATTGCGCTGTACGCTGGCGCTGCTATGATTGTCGGTGTTATGGATTTATTTATTATTACTAGAGTGGGTTGGTCTTAATCACAAGTAACCTTACGAAATTTAAGTATTATTGCACTCAAAATAATATGAACCTGTTAAAATGGATATTTATTTAACAGAAAAGAAAGTACACATAATTAAATGGTACTATGGTGGGCATTCACTGCGTCATTTATTACTGTAGCGTACGAAAATCGAAAATTACTGCTACTTATTTTGAGAAAGATACTTTTGTTTATTTGGGTTATTTGTTGATCACCATAATTAATTTCATCAAATTAATATTTTGGGATGATAACGTGGTAATTCGTAAATTCTTTATTTGACGACCGGTCACCTACACCTTCCGCTTCAGATACATTTATATTACTAGCCGCAGCGGGTCGACCAGCTATCGTGCCTATGCCTCACCATTCTCTTCTAGCACCTCGTGATTTTAACCCATATTGTAGATGTATAAGAGTGTATAGAATTTTCCTATACGCCTAATAGCGATCCCCACACTGTATACTCTCTAATTTATTTTAGAAATCTGGACATTAATTATGATATAATGGGCAGGCGTTTTTCTATTTGTATTGTATTCAGGACCGTTTCTAGGCATTTGGCTGCCCGCGTGCAAAAATTTTTACGCCGCCCTTTCCTATGCGCGATCAATTTTTTATTATTTTTAATTTTCAGAATGTCCTCTCGCCGGAAGCAGCAACTGTTACTGGTAAAGTCAGCATTATTCTTATTGCAACAAATATATTTGGATATGATCTTTTAAGATTATTTTTAAATATGAATTTTAAAATATCTGCAGGTCCCTTTTTTGATGAGAACTACAAATAATTTAACTTAAAAGACTTTGTTTCGTCGCACAAATAATTTCCGTCAACATCTGACTCTTTCAGCATTTCATCTCGAAGTTTCAAGTCTTGAGACGTAAGCTTTACGGCCGCCCTTTAATATCGGCCGCCCGCGTGCTGTGCACGCCCGCTTAAATCGGACCTGATTGTATTTGTATCTGAACCACAATCAGTGTCAAGTAAATATTTACACAACTTTAATGAACTCCATTGAGTTCCTATCATAATTCCGAAATCACCAGGTGACATAGGCGCCGTTGATGTTGTGCTGTGAATCATGCTTATAAGAGCAATAATTTAAGGTCATATACTGGCTAAGTTACCTGAACTTCAATCATAAATTAAAAAAGATAAGATAAAAATATTATCTTGTTTAAGGACAATCAGCATCAATTAAAAATACTTGTCATTGTTTATTCGATTTATTCAGTTTTATTTAGTACCAAATTTTCATTATTTTTCCATAAGTATATATAAGCGAAATTTGATTAGTTTCATAAAATTGCAAGTGTTGTCAACGTGATCATGTCGTCTGCACATTTAGCTTCAGGTAAGCCCTTAGTGATAAGTTTAATTGGTATTTTAATCTAGAGTGTTTATATCTCTCCAGGCTCTGTGGAACCTCCAAGGGTCGAGGGATTGCTAAGACTTTATTCTATGGTATATTGTCCATATGCTGAGAGGACTAGACTAGTTTTGAATGCTAAGAAGATTCCACATGATATCGTCAATGTGAATTTAAAAAGGAAACCTGAATGGTATTTTAAAATCCATCCAGAAGGTAAAAGCTTAATAATCTAAAGTGTCTGTGTGCATCAGGTAGATCATTGGGTTAGCGCTTAAGGCCTTCAATACCGTGTGGCAAAACGGCCTGTGTATGAACTCCACAACGTCTGTAAACTATCAATTTTTTTAACAGTCTTAATACGTAGCTTCATCAGTGCCCGCCACATCACTGTCAGAATTAATAACTCATACTCCACACAAAAAAAATGCCAGCTAGCATACCCCGAGGGGCAATTCTTTCATCCATCTTATTTAATCTTTATTCCTCCAATATCTCTTCACACCCAACAACCAATATCCTCCTCTACGCAGATGACGCCATCATCTATGGGCAGTCTGCTGCCCAGAAGTTACGGTATCATCTGGCAAAACTCCTAGACTTTTGCGCGAACTGGAAAATTCAAATTAACTAAGACAAAACAGAGACAGTAACTTTGAATAGAAAATGCACAAATACCAAGATAAAACTCAGATCAATAATAAAGAAACTCGGCCAAATATCTAGGGGTAACCCTGGATAAGAGGCTGAGTTTCGGACCCCACATAACGAACACGTTAAACAGGATGTACGCGACAATGAATAGACTATATCCACTTATAAACAGACGCAGTAAACTGACTATTGACAACAAACTGACGTTATACAAAACAAAGTTATATTTAAACTTGTACTGAGATGTGCCTGCGTGTCTTGGAATTTTATTTCAGACATGCAATGCAAAATACTGCAAACCACACAAAACAGGATACTTAGACTTTTGACCAATTCAAGTAGAGATATATTATTCCGATTGCTGAGTTGCATAGAAAGGCCGGGGTTCCTATGACGAAAGATTTTTTCTTGGGGACCTTCCAAGAATTCTTCCAGAATAAAATTCAGCAATCATTAACTAAACACATAGCACACATACACGTATACATGACAATCCCTCCCATATCCACAGACTCCTTCACCAGAAACTTCCTCTCCCCCCCCCCCCCATTTCTTTTCCTCTCCACAACTTCATAACTTCATATTAATTACTCAATAATAAACTCCTTTTTGTTTTTATGAATTGTCATTTGAAGCAGATTTTGGTAAAACTGGAATTGAAAAATAAAATGTTAAACTATAGATATAGGAAAATACTAAAAAATTAAGAAAACCAAAAACTGAATGTAACATGAAGTTCAGATAAATACAATAATAAAAAATCTGCTAATACTTTGGCGTCCATCTGCTCGGATCCCACTATAAACTGTAGGGCCCCGTCTTCTCAAATCAGATGAATCTAGATCTCTAGGTCATTCAAGTGACCGACGGTTAAAAAAATATGAAATATTTATTAACATTTATTTATTATTACTAATTATGGTCTCACTCATAGACCAATAATTTATAAAAGGTATACCGGGTATCCAAGAGACTCGGCACAGGCTTATAGCTTCTATGTTTATGAACCAATTAGGAACATATACAGAATGAGCTATTTGACAGCGGGGCACCTCGCCCGATCCTGTAACCGCTACCGCGTCCATACAGTGTAGTTGCACGGCGGGTTCTCGGAAGTATTTATTATAACCTAAAAGATAACAAAGTTATATTGATTTGAATTGAACTGAACTGAGTTGAATTGAGTTGAACTGAATTGAGTTGAATTTAGTTGAATTGAATAATCGAATTAAATTGGTTCATAAATACAAAATCTATTAGCCTGAACCTCGTCTCCTAGCCACTTAGTATTTCCAAATAAATTGAAAAGAGCAAATATTTTCCATTGTTTAAAACAAATGACGTGATAATTTATCTTGCTGGTCAATAACATTACTCCCTATTTGAGCCAAAATATTTGAAAAAATCATTGTCTTGAGAATAATAAATTATCTTGAATTACACAATACTTTTATAGACAGACAATTTGGGTTCAGAAAAGGTAAAAACTCACCAGCGGCATAAGAGTCTATTATTAATCTTTTATAGTTGATTGTTTTGGAAATTTTCATTGGACATTAGTAGGTATTATTCCCAAATTGGAACTAAACATTTGATCGCTTCTCCAAAGAAATTTCATTAAATAAATTAGAATCTTATATTTTAATAGTGTAGTATTTAAATTAATATGATATTACTCATCAAGCAGATATCAAATTGTGTTACATAGAAAAATTGAGTAACATATTGGTGGTAAAATACGGTGTTGCTCAGGGTAGTGTACTGGGGCCACTGCTATGTTAATCTATATAAATGAGTGAAGTCTTTTGGCTTCTTTAATATGAGTAAGTCATGTTCAAATACAAGAATACATATTTTTTTCTAGCACGAAAAATAACCTCAAGACTGTAAATTTCATAGGACTTATATTTGGCAATTTATTCATTGGTTGAAGTTATATTTTAGTTACTATAATACATCCTCGTATGACAGGGTTATTATTCGATAAATATAGCAAATCACATTCTCATAATTCGATTTGTATAAATAATAATGCAACATTACATCTTTTTTGAATACCTTTTTAGGAAAAGTACCATCCCTGCTTGATGGCTCTGACATAATCATTGAAAGTCTCGATATAAGCGACTATCTGGATGAAAAATATCCGGAGAATCCTCTGTATCCTGCCGACCCGGAAGCTAAAAGACAAGACAAAGAACTGATTAAGAAAATTGAAACTGTCACGTCCGTTTTTGCTCGGGTATATTCGGAAGACAAAACCCCAGAAGAGTGGGTAAAAGCATTTCTAGTACCGCTCCAAGTGTTTGAAGATGCACTAGCGAAGAGGGGGACGCTTTTCTTTGGAGGCAAAAAACCTGGAATGGTATGTTTATTTATGCACTATATGTAATTATTTTTTTGTAATTAAATACGCGCCTAAGAAGGAAGAACTTTGCTAGCATTCAATTATAGAAGTAGCGAAATTAGCCGGTTTTTGGTACGTTTATGGCCTCTTCCCAACAGGGCGCGATCTGGTCGCGCGATCCGAACGCTTGCGATCTCGTGTTATAGTTATCACGTTTGTACTCGGTATATCCCCTCCACACAGAGCGTAATCTGCGTTTTTGTTCCACCGAGACCGTCACGATCAGTTTTGAATCTTTTGGGAGGGGATATACTGAGTACAAATATGATAATTATAACACGAGATCACAAGCGTTCGGATCGCGCGATCAGATCGCGGCCTGTGGGGAAGAGGCCTTAATGAAACTAAACGACGACTTCTTACAAATATAATCACTTGCGCGAATAAAAAAGATAAAATATAGATCTCCAATTCCTTATAGAGGGCTCAAAAATTATGTTGAATGGAACGGCGTTGAACCTTTCCGGTGAGGTTAAGTATCCAGGAGTAATTCTGGATCAAAACTTAACTGGAACTCGCATTTGGAAAGAACTCTCACAAGAGCAACAGCGGCTATTTAGTCGTGCCGATGCCGTGTCGTAGGCTGTTTGGTAAGACTTGGAGTCTGAAGCCGAAAATGACACACTGGTCCTATCTTTAGGTTGTCAGACCTGTGACCTATGCAGATATTTATAAAAAGTAAAAAAATCTGACATTCCCGAAGAACGAAAATATCCTGATGAAATAAGCAGATTTTTCATTAACTCTCTAAGTATAATAAATACAAATATAGAAACGGTTGTTTTTTTTAATTCAAATAAATTTGAAAAAAGTTACATATCCTGTGAAATATCAAGTTGTTAGTGCTGTAAATAATATTAAAACAAATGGTTCAGGTGTGGATGGTATAACTATTGAAATGGTAAAGTTGTGTATGCCAAACTGTTGTGCTCTTACACACATTATAAATTTTTCATTACACAATAATGTAGTACTGTCGTGAGCATAAAAAAATAAGACAACTTTTTTTTTCTAATGTAAATCTGTCTCTAATTGAATATGTAATGAGTAGCCGAAATAAAACAGATATCACTTTTCATTTATTTTTTATTTTAATACTGTAGTTATTGCTATTGTAAATGATGGATGGTTAATGAGACAAATTGCACTGCGTTATAACATTAACAAAAATTTGGTGTTTAACATTTTAAGAAAGTCGAGAATAAACGGTACGATTAGTAGAAATCCTGGATTAAAGGACAAAGGATATCCTACTTAACAAGAAACTAACTATTAATATTTCGTTACTGCACCATTTTTATTTATAACTTCTATAGGTCTGCTTGGCATAGAATTAAATAACCTTATACAATAATCATTAGCAATAATATTTTCCCATGCATTATTTACTATTTCTAGTAATTCTTCGGCATTCCGTGATCTCACATTTCGTTTTTGGATATTTCTTACGAGTAGTCCCCATATTTCTTCCACAGGGTTAAGATCTGGACTATGACTGGGCCAGTTAAGAACATTGATGTTGTTATCTTGAAACCAGTTAGTTACGGTATGAACAGTATGAACGGAACAATTGTCTTGTTGAAATATGAACTCATTATTAGGAAATAATTGTGACACAGAAGGGAGCATAATATTGTTTAAAATCCTAATATACGTTTCTCTATTAAATCGTTCCTCAATATGCCACAAAACACCAGGACCACGTGCCGATATCCAAGCCCACATATTGACGAAAAATTTACCACTTTTATCATTGTTAGATATATATTTCTCGTCGAATCGAGTATTCGGAGGGCGGTAAACACGAATACGACCGCTGTGTGTTGACTGGAAAGTTTTTTCGTCTGTGAAGATTACATTGTTCCAAAAATTTACATCATGCGCTAAAAATTCAAGCGCAAATCCTACTCGAGCCTTTTTATGTTCAGCTTTAAGTAAGTATTGCTGTGCTGCTGCATGACAGCGAAGCACCGATTCTCTTACTCGCCGGCGACCAGTACTACTCGATTCAGGAAAATTCGTTTCTTCAGCAGCCTGAATAACTGAGTAAAATGGATTTTCTACTAAAGCATTTACCAATTGCAAATCTGGTTGTTGAGTTGATATCCTTCGTCGCCCTGATCCAGGATTCCTACTAATCGTACCGTTTATTCTCCACTTTCTTAAAATGTTACACACTGAATTTTTGTCAATATTATAATGCAGTGCAATTTGTCTTATTGACCATCCATCTTCTGCTCTAGCAATAACTCCAGATTTAACTAAATCGCTTATATGAGGCATATTAGTTTTTTTTGCACACTTGCAATAAATTATGACAACTAATTGACAATGTTACAAACATTAAAGTTAAATGTACACAACTAGATTTTAGCAAAATACCGTTAAAAAACTTGTCCTATTTTTTTTTGCTCACGACCGTACCTACGCGATGAAAACATTGATTAGTTACACCTATACCAAAAAAAGAAAAAAATCACTCAATTAAATGAATTAAGGACTATAAGTATTCTACCTGTTTTCTCTAAAGTGCTGGTAAGAAAAGTCCACAACTAACTAAAAAGTCATGTTGAGATACATAATATATTGTCCTGTAAACAGTTGGGCTTTAGAAGTGGCCATAGTACTTCTATATGTCTAATTGATATTGTAGATGATTTATTACGTGGAATTGACCATTCTACTGTAACAGTTCTGATCATGTTGGATTACTCTAAACAAGGCATTTGAGTGTCTAGATCATCAACTATTATTAGCAAAATTAAAATACTATGGCTTATCGCTTAAAGTCTTGGAATGGTTCAATATGAATTTGGTAAACCGCCAGCAACAGGTAAAAATTTGAATTGATGCTGAAAGTACCGGTTTTGATCCTATAAATATTTTAAGTGGAATGCCTCAGGAATCTACCTTGGGCCTGTTACTTTTTTATTATTTACACTGCTGATGCTTCTCAAGTAGCGAATACAAATGGGCACCTATATGCCGATGATTTTCAACCGCACTTATCTGCCTTCAAAAGTTCATTTACTTATTATGCATCATCTTTGTTCAACTCTCTACCACCAGATTATAGCTTAAAAAATTTAAAACAAAAGTAAAATACCATTTTCAAAACTTAGTCTAAATATCATCGTTGTCAGTAAAAATGATAAATATTCTATAGTGAATCATTAATACTAAATTATAAAACAGATTGGTTTGCTCTTTATTACTGTCACTTTATACTTTGTAATTGTTATACAGTGATTTTGTATTTGTTGTAAACGTTCCAGGTTGGGCAAAAGCAGTCTGAGACTAAGCCCCGCCTTAATAAAGTTAAATTATTATTATTATTAACTCAGTGTAGTACTTAGCCAAACTTAAGAATGCTCATATGTATACTCCAAGTAGGAAATATCTGAGACAGAAAAAACATAACAAAAACTTTACGATATCATTATTATCGCCGCGGGCCACCGGCGGATGCCTAACATCAAACTATCAAACGACTCGCTGTACATTAAAAACCAGCGAGAGGCTTTGCAGCCGAGGGTCGGTCGAGGCAGCACAAAGAGTAATGGTATTTTAATGAGGTCGTAAAGTTTTTGTTGTTTTTTCTGTCTCAGATATTTCCTACTTGGACTATACACTCATAGTTAAAATTTGTAATTTACAAATTTTTAGGTTGACTACATGTTTTGGCCTTGGGCAGAACGCGCAGGCGTAGTTTCGTTGAAAGTAGGAAAGAAGCTACCAATTCAAGATGATCAGATTCCTAATCTTTGCAAATGGACGAAGGCTATGCGTGATTATCCCGTCAGCGCAAAAATTTACAACCCGCCAGAAACGTTTTTCAAACTTGTGCAGCACAGACTTAATGGCACCGAACCTGACTACGACAATCTTTAAGCTGCTACAAATAAATTATATAGGAGTTTATTATATTATATCCTATTACTTGCTTATCTGTTCAATAAATTCAAAATATAGACAGGTCTTAAAATCGTATAAGAATGTTCACATAAATGTTTTCCAGAAAAAATGATATCTCAATAAACAAGCTATAAAGATATATGTAAGATATTATTATTAGCGATGAGAACATTTTTACCTAAACTACTTATATCTTCAGCTCAATGAAGACATTATCTTTCACAAATCTCTATTCATTAAGAGAAAAGAACATAATGATGTGATAAGGGATATACTTGAGTGCTGGTAAATTTTTTATATATAAGGAATTCAAATTTACTTTTTATATTTCTAATTACTAATTAATGTATAAAACATGGTGCAAATACACTATCATTGGATTCTACTCCAGATATATTGCATGTAGACCAACTGACTCTGATGGTACGCTATGTCTTGCCATCTGGACCAATGGAAAGATTTGTAAGGTTCTTGGATATGGAAGGCCATACTGCTGAACAGTTTGCCCAAAGTTCACTAGATTTTTAAATGAGAATGGCATTAATATGCCAGCAACACGAGCGGGAAGTACAGCATCTTGTAAGCACGAATTAAGGAGATTAATAGGTACGCAGAATACATTCCCTGCTTTGCACATTCATTAAATTTGGTTGCCAAGTGCGCTGCAGAATGCTGTACAGAAGCATCCATTTGCTTCGATTTCGTTGAAAGCCTCTATACATTTTTTTCTTCTTCTACCTATCGATGGGATCTTCTTACGAAAGCACTGAATGGCCTGAGAGAGGAAGATATTAATTCAAAAATTCCGATTTCGAAAAGGATGTCGGACACTAGGTGGTCTGCCCGAATTGATGCGACAAAGGCACTTTTATGTGGTTTTATCATTACCAAGCAAGTTTTGGATGACATATCTAATAACATGGATCAAAAAGTAGAGTGTCGTAATCAGGCTTACGTACTAGTTTCGTAGATGAATAAGTTGGAAACGGGAATAATGATTATGGCGTGGAACGGAATCCTAGAACGCTTGCAAGCGACTAGCGTTTCGCTTCGCTGCAGCAGTCTGATCAAGACCTTAATACGGGATACGCCCTTTATAAATCGTTACACGGGTACGTCTAAGCAATGCGGTCCACATTTTCAGATATTGAGGCAAAAGCCAAAGTTCTGACCGGCTGTGAAGAATATCAGCAACAGACTTCAAGACGATGCAAGCGAAATACAAATTACGACTATCTGAACGGCTCTGCTACACCCGATGAAGTTGTAGAAAATCAAGCACGTGGACAACATTTTGAAATTCAGGTGTTTATTATCATAATTGATAATATACAGCCAAATACATGGAGGCGTACCATCAAGTGACTACTGTATTTACAATGCTTCGGCAATTAAAATCTTTTACAGCAGAAGAGATCTGGAAAAGAACTCCAATTATTGTCAGGGCTTACCCAGATGATTTGGGAGAAAGCCTAGGCGACAAACTAGTGCAGTTCGCTCAAAATTGATGTAGCTACTACTATTGACAGCAAAAAACACGAGGCTCTGGAACTGCAATTTTATAAACTTTCAATGGAGAATTCATTAGAGTCGTGGTTCCCGAATGTAGAAATAGTCTTGCGCATTTACTTGGCTTTGATGATCACCAACTGCAGGGGAGAACGTTCTTTGTTAACATTAAAGCGTATTAAAAATGAGTTAAGGAGCATGATGGGGCAACAACGTCTAAGTGACCTCCCGCAATTTAATGAACGTAGAATATGATTTGCTTAGAGACATTGATGATCATAGTTTGTGTAAGCCTGAGCTTAACGCCCTGAGATAGTCTGAGCTAGAGAAATTTTATCGTAGGCACATACATCACTTTCCGGGTCAAGTTTGCCTACGATATCTGCTACGCTACAGTAGCCCAAGTGATTTCGTTACGTAATATCTGATAATCATTAAGATCCAACGTATCTATTCATGTACGTGAAACCCGTAGCAGTGGCACTAGTGTTATCTCTAAATTTGCCCACATTAAATCGACATAAGTTTTTTTGTAAAGTGCTGTTTTATGTTATATCCTAAACCCTAAACTTTAAGACCTAAAGCAAACCAAGGGCCCCTTGTTGGCATTTGCTACGGGCCCCGCGCTGGCTCAATCCGGCACTGCCTATTTCTTTCAGTTATATCCTGGACCTCACCTTAAATCGATTGTACTCGATCAAAGATCTATGGGTTGTATTTGATAACAAATTGTCATTTATTTAGCATGTTAATGAAAGGTATTAAGACCAGCTACAAAAGTTTGGGTTTTGTTACATTGTGGAACATTCAGAGCTTCACCGACATCCTGGCATTAAAAGCGCTCCGGATATAAGCCGGAAAGACGGTTCAATTTACTCTCATATAAATCATTATTTCAAAAAACGGCTTTCACTAAAAGGCATTAAAAACATGGTACAATGTGGGATGATGAGAAAAAAAAAGTATATATAAAAAAAATTTTCTTCTATTTGCAAAAATTATTCTTGTCATCCCACATAGGTATTATTAAAATAAACATTTTCCCTTTTGTAGAACTAAAATAAAATTAGCTCTAATGTCCTCAAGTGTACCGATAAATTTAAAGATTAGGTATAATAAATTTGTTCAATGTCATATTCTATTACATCTCTATCTCTCGCTTTCCAATACAAGTACACCGTACATTCGGCTGCGTCATTTTATTGACGTGAAGTCATTTACAATTAAAATTGGAAGCATGGATGAGTAATACACTCCGAACAACTTTTAATGTCACTCTTTAATGCATTTGCGAAATCTAAACTTGAGTACGCTGCTTTAATATGGCAATTGAAAGCTTGCAGAATATCCAACGGCGTTTTTTAAAGTGTTTGTTTTTCAAATTGAATGGCCACCACCCTTACATTGGAATAACTCAACAAAACTTATTAAACAGATTTTCTGTATTAAGTTTATAAGACCGTAGAAAAACACAGTGCTTGATTTTTATGAATAAATTGATAAATACTAAAATTGATCGTCCCAACTTTTTAGAGCAACTTAATTTCTATACTCCTAGGGTTGAGGTTCGTCACTGCTGCACATTTTATCTGACTGCCCTGCGGACAAATTTGTTAAATCCCCCCCCCCCTTCTTTATGTGCGAGAACTGCAATAACCTGCAGGACAAGCTGGACATATTTAATTGTGATTACAGGTTTTTCAAAAAAGTGTATATATTGAATTAATCTGACCGATAGCCGCGTTGGTTAATAGGCCGGGTCCGGAAGCGGAAAATCAGTCCATCAGTTCTGATACAGTAACACAATATATGTTCCCCTACGTAATTTTTCACGCTGAATCGATTGCGCAGCGTCCCAGCTCCCCTAATCCTCTAGTATTACCCCTGTTGGCAAAAACCATCCTCGAAACGCATTTTCCGCTATTCGCGATACGGGACTGGTTTCTTTTTCGTTCTTTTTCCCAGAAATATTCTGAAAATGATGCATACCAGTCCAGAAGCCTGAATGAGAAGCCACGATGCCGCGCGGAGGGGGTAAAACCACCCCTTCCGACGAAAAATTCCATCCTTTAAAAGACATGTACATGTAGATAGATGTACATATATATAAATATTTATGTATATATATAAATATTTATGTATATATGTATATTACGTGTTTATATTAATAATATATATACATCCATGCCAATATATCAATGTTGTGACCTTTCTCATCGTGCAGAAAAAGAATTATCGCACAGCATCGATGAAATACAATTTTTCGTGGTGGTTTCATCCCCTCCGCGGCTTCTCACTCGGGCTTTTGGACTGGTATGCACCATTTTCAGAATATTTCTGTAAAATGATAAACGAAAAAGAAACCTGTCCCGCATCGCAAATAGGGGAAAACGCGTTCAGGGGGGTTTTTGCCAATAGGGGTGAAACTAGAGGGATAGGGGAGCTGGGACCCCACGCAATCGATTCAGCGTGAAAAATTACATAGGGGAACATATATTGTGTTACTGTATCAGAACTGGACCGATTCTCCGCTTCTGGATCCGGCCTATAAGGCGCGAGGTGGCTTCGTGATTAATTCAATTTCTGTGGTGTTTATAATTATGTATTATGTAATGTGTTTATTGTTTTTTTCTTTTTTTATCATATGCTGCCAATATTATCTGTTTTATTTATATTACTCTGTATCTGTATACTATACAGGGTGTCTCACCGGGAACTGAATCGATCGTTATAGAGAAAAGTACGCATCAGAAAATTTTGCAAATTTAGATAATTACTATTGTCGGTGTGGCCAATCCAACTAAAATAATTACAAGCAGCTGGCACTTCCGCTTATACCGGAAGTAGATACCAACTTGCTTATTTGCTATATATTTTAGGGTTTTCGAAAAGAGCATAAAATTAAAATATAAATATAAAAAATATGTAGCATATCCTATACCTAAACCTAGCCGTTTCAGAGATATTTGACATTTCATAGAAAATTTGACAGGTGCAACGGTTTGCAAGAACCGTTATAACTTTCTTCGTGTAAAAGATCCTCATTTGCTTTTTGTCACATAAAAAGAACACAACTGAAATAAATTCAATAATATCATACCAAGTGTTCCGTTTTTCGCGTTACATTTTGTCAACTTTAAACCGCGAAAACTTGTTTAGGTCAAATGGAACACCCTGTATTTTTTTGCGTCAAGTTGTGTAAAATTGAATTCTCTTTTTTCTGATATTAGCATTGTGGGGGTTAAAGTTAAAACTTTTTGAAATAGTTTATTAGAAATTCATGAACTGTTGTAATCATTTCATCAAAATAGCCATGATTAGAAACAATCAGTAATTATCTTATGTCAAAAAATGCCAGCACGTTTAAATTGCACCCACCAAGACTTTTTAAATTTGTTTATTATTTATGGAGAATGTGATAAAGTAATATCAAGAACTTGCAACATATTTGCTACTCGATATCCAGAAAAACGGAAACCGTCACCAAACACTGTAAAACGCATACTGGAAAATTTTAAAAATTATGGCACTGCCAAGGCCAAAATGCAAAGAAGAAAGCCTATTGTTGATGACGGGAAACATTGAAATAGTCATTCTGGGATATTTTCATGCATTAGAGTAAGAAATGCATTTCAAAACATATCACAGGATTCAATTAGAAGAGCTACCCATGAGGAACTAATCCGAAGGTGCGAGAAATGTGTCGAGGTTCGAGGGTGGAATTTTGAGCAATTATTAAATTAAAATGAAATCATATTTTAAATTGATCTTATCTCTGCTATTTTAGTTCATGCCATATCTTCAATTCGATTAATACGCATGTTACAGTGTTAGTGTTATTTTGCGTTTTTGTGGTGCAGTGCCAGCTGCTTGCAATTATTTTAGTTGGATTGGCGACACGGACATTAGTAATTATCTAAATTTTCAAAATTTTCCGATGCGTACTTTTCTCAATATCGATCGATTCAGTTCCCGGTGAGACACCCTGTATACTTATATAATTTTATTGTTGTTCAAATGTGCTTTTAGAGGGCGGAATATTAAACATAATATTTTTAGTCGCAAACTCCTCTATAAATCCTTATTTTACTATAAGGAACCTAACCAGACTGCAACCAACAGCTACTCTCCGGGCTATGTGCCCCGCCGAGCGCTGAATTACGAGTTACAAGCCTGGCGCGTTAAGTGTAATAATTGCATATTACCATCAAAACGCTAATGCTTCGATTGCAACAAACACCAGCCGAAAGACTGATCCTACTTAAAGGAGCTCCCTTGCCAGTCGTCACACACCACTTGCAGACTGCAGTTTCGAGCTGTTGGCTCTCGTCAGTGCAAGGTAGGTATGCGACGACCGACATGAGAAACCTTTGACTATAGTACATCCCGGTATTTTTACAATAGCGACATGTAAAACAGTCAGCAGGCGCCATCTAGCGGTCCAGTGTCTGTTGCAATCGAAAAATAAATAGCCTGACTTGGCTTAGCATAGTTCAAATGTGCTTTTAGAGGGCGGAATATTAAACATAATATTTTTAGTCGCAAACTCCTCTATAAATCCTTATTTTACTATAAGGAACCTAACCAGACTGCAACCAACAGCTACTCTCCGGGCTATGTGCCCCGCCGAGCGCTGAATTACAAGTTACAAGCCTGGCGCGTTAAGTGTAATAATTGCATATTACCATCAAAACGCTAATGCTTCGATTGCAACAAACACCAGCCGAAAGACTGATCCTACTTAAAGGAGCTCCCTTGCCAGTCGTCACACACCACTTGCAGACTGCAGTTTCGAGCTGTTGGCTCTCGTCAGTGCAAGGTAGGTATGCGACGACCGACATGAGAAACCTTTGACTATAGTACATCCCGGTATTTTTACAATAGGGACATGTAAAACAGTCAGCAGGCGCCATCTAGCGGTCCAGTGTCCATTTTATTGTTGTATGTTCCCATTCTTTAATTGGTTAAGTATTGTTGGATGGTGTAAAATAAATAAAGTTGTGACTTTAAGATCGAAGTTAATCCTATTGATTGGTGTTTTAAAAGCATTTATTAAACTTGCAATGTTTGTTAGTTTGTTTAGGTCAAATCTTGCAATCAAAATTTCGATTAGTTCTAATTAAGCTAGAGCTTTGAAATTTTGCACATGTGTATAAGTCCGGTGACAATATACTTTAATATTTTCATGCAAGAAAAAAACAAGATGGCGACTTCAAGATGGCGGACGACTTTACTGTTTATGATCCGATTCGATTCGTTCAAAATCGATATCTGGGGGTTTTCAAGATCGCCAATTATGAATTCTTGATCAAAATTCAAAACGGCGGCGCCAATATGGCTGACGACTTTTGTCATTTAGATCCAAATCGATCAAAATCGATATCTGGCGATTTTCGGGGTCGCGGAATTTCTAGTCAAAAATTTAGTTCAAGATGGCGGAAGACTTTACCGTTTATTATCCGATTGGTCTCAAAATCGATATATGGGGATTACAGCATATCAAAAGACTAAAAAGTAAAAAATAAAATTATGTAAAAAAATGTTTTTAAAAAAGCTTTTATTTAAATGCTCTAAAAAGTAGAAAATAAATTTTGAAGTAAATCAAACCCATCATTTTGATACATTATGTAATTTTTTTTTATGATATAAAAGCTTGCCGCCAGCAATTTCCTTTACACAGGATATTCAAATATTGCGTAAATAAAGCATCTACTTATACATTTTATATAACCAATATGTATTGACATTTTCATTTGGCGATTAAAATCCCTTAGGCACGGTTTCTGTTTTATGAATTATGATGTAATAAATTAATCATATTTTGAAAAATTTTATTAAAAATTAATAAATTTACCCAAGTGCGGACCTGAAAAGTCCATGAAAAATCCAACCTTTGGTGGAGAGAGTGAGAGAGATATCGATTAGGTTCCCCTCCCATACCAAAACTAGTTTAAGGCCACATATCCTGACTTTGTTTCAAAACCACATTACCACCAAATTTATAAATAGTTGATAATGTTAATATTTATGCTATAAATTATTATAGGTACGTTTAAAAAAGATCGGTACGACATAATATTTGTAATACATTTTAAAATTTGCTTGTAGCTAATCAGCAAAAATAGATACTTGTCATTTATCAGTTGTAATAGAAATTTCGTTTCCTTTTATTACCGACTGTATAGAATAACAAATGAAACTTAATTAGTTTCATAAAATTGCAAGTGCTGTCAACGTCACCATGTCCTCTGTTCATTTAACCACAGGTAAAATCATATATTATAATAAATTATATAATTGATGTAGGTACTTTATTAGAGTATTTTATATTTTTTTCAGGATCTGAGGAACCCCCCAAGGTCGAAGGATTGTTAAGACTTTATTCTATGAAGTATTGTCCATATGCTCAAAGAGCTAGGTTAGTTTTGAAGGCAAAAGGAATTCCCCATGACATCGTCAATATAAATTTAATTAATAAACCCGAATGGTATTTTAAAGTTCATCCAGACGGTAAGTTTAAATATAAACTTAGTTTTGTGTGGAGGGCCTAGTTACTTAATTATGTTTAATTACAGTTAAATCGTTTTATTATACCTTTTACATACCTTTCTCTTTATTACCTTCAACATTATTTGGCGTGTTAATGTTAACTTATTTGTTGAGATTTGGCATGTGCATTTATTGCAATTAAAAATGTAATAACTTCAACTGCACCACCTTTGGTTAGATGCCTATTTAAATTACTATAAACAATATTTTGTATTTGTATGTTAATTGTTAACATGATGAAGAATATGTCGTAGACCATACGACATATTCTTTTTTAAAATTATACAGTTTTCAATATTTTTTTTCAGAAATATTTGTATTTTTAAATCTTATAATAGTTATTTTTGTAACAAGAACCTAAAATCTTGTTTGGGACGAATCGTAACTGTTGATGAATAGTTGATGAGTCCCAAGAAACTGATTTAGGTACGTGCTACAAATAACACTTTTTTGTCAAAGGTCCCTAAAATATATTCAAATTATTGATCAAAGAAAATATTTCTCAAAAATAGTGACCACATTGTTTAATTATTGTTGTATTGAACCATATTGCTTTATTTACCTAAATAATTCTCAATAGTTGCCATGGAAACTTTTTGGGATTGAGTCTGGAAAATACTCATTTTACGGAGTCTCTAAAATAGCTATTTTAGGGGCGAAATACAAAAAACTTTATTATATCGTCCTTTTTCGTATTATTATTTGTTACTTTATTTAATAGTCGCGAATGAAAAAAGCGTTATCAATAACGATAACTGAATTTGGAGGAATATTAGGTAGCAGGTGTTCAGCAAATTATTTTTCAAACAAATCTGCGGTCATAGTTTCGTGATAGTCAGCAGAGCACTGTTTTATATTTTTGGCTGACAAGAGCAGTGTGTTGGGTACGAACCCATTTTTGAACATGGCGCATTTAAAGTACAATTGGAGTCGTGTCTACCCAACCGTATTTAGCAGTATCATGCGTATCAAACCACGTCCCGTCAAGATGTATTACCGTCCTATTTGATTCTCGGTGCTCTTTTATTTTACGCAAATATTCGTCGAGTTTCCACAATACGGCGTACGATTAAACGGTTATTAATTTTTTTGATATTTAAATCCGCACTCTAAAATACCTCTTAAAGTTCCCAAAGATTGATAATTATAATCGGGGTATTCGCGCAATTTATACTAAATCATTTCCAAAGTAGGAACTTTATTTTCTTGATAAAACTGATAAACTATTCCTCGGATAACGTCTTTTGAAGCATCGTCAATTTGTCTAAGTGTTCGATTTTTCGATTTTCTTTTAACAGAGTGATCTACAACAACCCCAGTAGAAATCGAAATATTAGCTAATTCAAACATTCTTAATACCTGTATCCGTCATTTGATTATTTTCTCTCTTTAAGCAGTTATACATATTTAAAAGAAGACGCTGGGTTTGCACGTGTAAATCTTGGTTCTTAAACTTCCAACTCAATTCGAACAATTCCGTTACCTCGTCTTCAACATTTTCGTTATGTAAATTTTGTTTTGTATCAAATGGTCTCCAAAAAGCCATTTTAAAAATATTTTTTGAAAGAAATATTACAGTTAATAATTATTATTTTAGGTAAATATAACACAAACAACTTTTTTACAAAACCACCGCGCAAGGTTAAATAAACGTACGGCACTGCCCGGTTCCACGAAAACAGTCTCGCATAGCACTTTCTTGTTTTAGATTTTAAACTGGCCATTCCGAACATCAGCTTACATTCTTTACCGCCCACCCGCATCGGCGCAATTGTATATCTGCTCGACTGCATCTCATATACGAGGAGATAAATTATATCGATAACGCGGCGCTGCTTGCTGTATACCATTGTAAAGAGGCATATCAACGGACATCCCTAGTAGATACACTGAATTTATAATTTTTAAATTGACATTGAATAAATAAATATATAATCGAACTGATTATTTTTGACGACAACTTTCCAGGGGAAATATTATTGACGATTCTCACCATTAATACATCAACAAACGAAATATAGCATTAAAAATTTATTAAGATGTTTATTTGCTATTCATGTATGAAAAATTTATTTCTAAATATTTCTGTAGGAAAAGTACCGGCCCTGCTCGATGACACGAAAGTTATCATTGAAAGCCTCGACATATGTGAATATCTTGATGAGAAATTTCCCGAGAATCCTCTATATCCCGCCGAACCCGAGGCAAAAAGACAAGACCAAGAGTTGATTCAGAAAATTGCGCCCGTCACTGGAATCTTTGCTAAATGTTGTTTTACCCAAGAAGAGAAAACCCCAGAGGAGTGGTTAAAAGCATTTCTAGATCCGCTTCAAGTGTTTGAAGACGCACTAACGAAGAGAAGAACGACTTTCTTTGGTGGCGAGAAACCTGGAATGGTATGTAAATATATTGCAGACTCTAATTTGCCATAAGGCAATTGACATGTTTCAACAATAATCGTGAACAGATAATTCGAACAAAGCTAAAAATCGTCCTGTACTTTTTTCATTTTAATTCATACATAACTTCCATGGGGACAATTATTATTGACATACGTAATTGCCGAACAAATCAGTGTGCATCGAGAAGTGAAAGCGTACGGACGTACACCGAGCCATCAGAGTGCACAGTGAAGTGGAAGCCCCACAGACAGTGACGTCGATAGTGTTGAAGAGGAAGTTCACACGTCTTTTTCAAGACACCATTTTCTGTTATTAATCATAACTTTTTCCCATAATAATATAGGTATTCCCTTACAGGAAACCGACAACGACGTTACCGTGGAGGACGGTAACATGGAGTACAGTGAAGTCGAAACATCCCAGAGCGGTAGCTTCCGAGGGGGCCCCCCAACCCCAAGGGACGACAAGGAGACGATAAAACGTCTCACAGAGGAGAACAATGCTCTCAAGAAGAAAATAGACGAGCTCACCGAAAGGTTGGAGCAGATGCAGAGGGAACAGAAGTCCCAGCATGAAGAGCTTCTGCGTGCGATTCGGGGAGAATCGCAAACACGGAAAAGAAAAAATCCGCCCGCTGCCAACACGGACTCAGACGAAGAGGCCCCTAAGGCGGCAAAGAAGGTGGCTGAAGAGCCCCTCAAGTGCCCCCCCGAGTCCGAGTCACCTAGACAGGGCAGAACGGGATCCAGAGCCCCCCAGCAGGAGGCTAGCGTCCCCCAACAAGAAACCCGGAAAGAGGAGACCGAGGCCCCTCAAACAAGGACAAGAAGCCAGCGTGTACCCCCGGTAGTGCTGCGAAACAAAGAGACGTGGACAACGGTGAGCCGTCGTTTAACCGAAACCGGTATAAACTTCAACAAGGCCAAAGTTACCGGGGAGGGAATCTCCATCGAGCCCGCGACGTCCGAGGACTATCGGAGGATGACAAGGATGTTCGCAAATGAAAAGAGGGAGTACCACACGTATGCCCTGCCAGAGGAACGGCAGCTACGTGTGGTCATTCGAGGGATCCCGAGCGGCGTTACCTGCAAAGAGGTGGCAGAAGACCTCCAGGACCAAGGATTCGCACCTACCGCGGTCCAGCGAATGATGTCAAGACGGACAAAACAGGAGGTGCCCCTCATGCTTGTCCTAGTCCCACAGGACCAGGACAAGATACTCCAAGTAACGAGGTGCTGTTCTCTAGTTGTAAGGACTGAGAGACAGCGAGCCAAGGTAGCGGCATCCCAATGCCACCGCTGCCAGCGTTTCGGCCACGGCCAATCCAGGTGCACCGCGCAGCCGAAATGCGTGAAGTGCGGCGAGGCACACCGGACGACGGAGTGCAAAAAGAAGGCAGACGAACCGGCCAAGTGCGCGAACTGCCAAGGGGCCCACCCGGCCAGCTATAGGGGATGTCCAAAGTACCCCAAACAATCAGCCAGCGCCACCCAAAGGCCGGTACAGAGGCCAACGATGACCTCAACACAGAAGGGCGGCGTAGCGCCAGGCACAAGCTACGCCAGAGTAGCCCAGGGCAAGGCAGGACAGAACACCGTCCCTGCCGCAAAACAACAAGCATCGCCAGAGGCCAAAAACCTCACAGCGGTGCTCGCACAGATGCAACAAATGTGCTCAGCGATGAGCGCATTTTTTGCACAAATGCCAAATTTAACTAATCTGTAATGCCTTTACAGGTTAAACCGGAAGTCCTGCAGATGGCGGCCTGGAATGTCAATGGCCTGCGAGAAAGGAGACTTGAAGTCGAAGAGCTCCTGACCAGGTACGACATAGACGTCATGGCACTGCAGGAAACCAAGATGACCCCGGCCAAGGAGATCAACTTCCCAGGATACCACACCTACAGGATGGACTGGGTAAACAACCCTCAGCGACCCGCGAGAGGAGTGGCCCTATTGGTGAAGAAAACCATAGCCCACCATCCGACAGTACTGCCTGAGCTAGAAAACATGAACGCCACCGCCGTAGTAGTATCCACAGCACGAAATGGCGACATACAAGTGGTCTCATGCTACCAGCCACCCCGCAGCACGCTTACCGAGGGGGATCTGGACGCAATCTTGCCCGCCAGGACACAGGTCGTCGCAATTGGCGATTTCAACGCCAAATCCCAGGAATGGAACAGCGGCATAACCAACACTCGAGGACGAGAACTGCTGAGGTTCCTGGGACAGCACGCCGGCGAACTGATGGTGGTAGGACCGGACCAGCCCACCTTCGACAACGGCAGACACAGGCCAGACGTACTGGACATCGCGATCCTAAAGGAGATGACCTTCGAGGCAGAGATCACCACCAGAACGGAGGGATCTACCGAGCACAACCCGATCTTCCTAACCCTAGGAGGACAGGCGAGTGAGGACAACGCCACCTTCACGAAGAGACGAACGGACTGGGAATCGTACCGGCAGCATCTGCAGCAGTACATCGCACAAATTCCCAGGCTAGAAACCGTGGAGGACGTTGAGAGGGCAATCATTACCCTAGAGGAGCAGATCCTGGAAGCGATAAGGGCCAGCACGACGGAAATAGAAGTAAGAAGGCACCCAGCACCGATGGCAAACCTCCCAGAGGTCACCAGACAGCTGATAAGGGACAGAAGGAGCGCCAAGAGACGGGCTCAGAGGACCAGGCTCCCCGCCGACAGAAGGGAGTACAATGTCCTCAGCCGAAGAGTGAAAGCCGCCCTCCAGGAACACCGTCAGGAGGGGTGGCAACGCCACCTTGAGTCACTGGATCCACAGGACAGAAGCATGTGGAACACACAACGTGCCCTGCGAAACCGAAGGAAGCCTATGCGCCCGATTCACGGAGAGCGAGGGATCGTCTACACTAACCAGGAAAAAGCCGAGGCGTTCGCCGACAGCTTAGAACTGCAGTGCAGAGAGAACGAGCTCGATGACGAGGACGAGGACTGGGTGGACGACGTCGAACGCAGAGTACGAAGGATCCGTCGCCTACCAGATGACAACCACATCCGTCCGACTACCCCCGAGGAAGTCAAGGAAATCCTGAGGAGCCTAAAGCCGAGAAAAGCTCCGGGATGTGACAAGATAGGAAACATCGCTCTCAAAAAGCTGCCCAGGAAAGGAGTAGCGGCGCTAGTCAACATCGTAAACGCGATGTTAAGGTTACGGCACTTTCCAGCCAGGTGGAAAAAGGCCGACGTCATTATGATCCCTAAACCAGGGAAAGACCTAATTTTCCCGTCTTCTTACAGGCCCATCAGCCTCCTCCCAGCCATGAGCAAGGTTGCAGAACGGGTCATCTTGAAGAGGCTAACAGAGAAGACAGAAGAGCTGAACATCATCCCGGATGAACAGTTCGCATACCGAACAGGACATTCCACGGAACTCCAAGTGCTTCGCCTCACTGAGGAGATCACCAAGGGGTTCAACCAGCGTCAAGTCACCGCGGCGCTGTTCCTAGACGTCGCCAAAGCATTCGACACGGTCTGGCACGACGGTCTCTTAGCTAAAATGATGAGTATGGGTTACCCCATCGAACTCGTCAAACTAGTGAGATCCTACCTACACTGCAGACAGCTAAGGGTGAAAATCTCGGACCAACTCTCCACCTACAGGACCGTGGAGGCGGGAGTTCCACAGGGATCGGTGCTGTCACCGCACCTGTTCGCCATCTATACCTCGGACCTCCCCCGGACCGACCATACAGCCCTAGCCCTGTATGCAGACGATACCGCCCTGATTGCCAGATCCTGGAAGGCCAGAGACGCAACCAGAAAACTCCAGGAAGCGGCCACACTCCTGGAAGAATGGTGCACGATGTGGAAAGTCGCAGTCAACGCCGACAAGAGCCAAGCCATCCTCTTCAGACGAGTGCGGAAAGAAATTCCCACAGGACACGTCTCCATGAACGGCGAGGACATCCAATGGCACGACACCGTCAAATACCTTGGCGTGGTCATGGACAGAAGCCTAACATGGAGACAAAACACGGACGCCATCACAGCTAAGGCCCGACGTACGAGAGCCCTAATCTACCCAATGACGGGAAATGGGAGCCGACTTAACTTGAGGAACAAGCTCACGCTTATCAAGACCCTCATCAGGCCGCAGCTGACGTACGCCTCGGTAGCGTGGGGCTACCAGGCGAAGTCCTACATGAAGAGAATCCAGGCAGTGGAGAACATCGCCCTCAGGACGGTAGTTGACGCCCCATGGTACGTGAGAACCGCAGATATCGTCAGAGACCTGGAGTACACCACGGTCACTGAAGTCATCCGGGAACGAGCGAAGAAGCTGTACGCCCAAGCCGAGGAGCATGGGAACCCGCTGATCAGACAGGCCACTGATTACGACCCCGCCGACGCCCCGAGGCACAAGCGACCGAGGGTTCAGCTACTGGACAACGGGTAAGTATAACCTTTATTTCCCGCTAACAGATCTGTTTCAGATACGCCAGGACGGACCACCACTACCAGAGACATGACGTTTTCAACCCTAACCCAACCTCCTTGCGGGCGTCGGACAACATACCGTCCAACGCCCGTTGTCCTACCTGCTCCGTGGAGACCGAAAGTGCTAAAAGAAGCACTTAGGTCTCCACACTCCCGAGCTACACAGCTCATCCTTACCTTTCCGACGATCCGGGGTAGGATATCAATTGATGTCCTACGTACCGGCAGTCAGTCCCAGCCAAAACTTCCTAAACCCAACTCGACCGATGACTACCCCCGGGGGTGACAAGCTGGCGAAGAAAGAAAACATCTAGACAAGAAGAGCGCCAGAAGAGACCTCAGCCAGCGAGGTTCAACAGCCAGGACCAGGGGAGGTCCGCAGAAAATACCACGACACATCTCACATTTGTGAGCTGGGTCTGGTAGAAGTACGCGGGCCCACCTATCACGAAGGCCGGTCCAGGTCTACAGAGATAATCTAGGTGCAAAGAGTAATAGTCCTACTCGGCCCTAGTTATCGAGACCGACATCCAGCCAATGGATATTGGCGCGCGCCGAACAAATTCAATAATAGATGAACGTACCGCCGCGCCGGCCGGCTTTTAATCTAATGTATATAATTTATACAAATACGGCGGAAGTTTAAAAACGGCTTATCATACAAATAAGTGGCTTATCAGAATAAGCCTTTTGATTTGTCAATAGCCATAAAGTATATACGATTGGAATTGAAACTGTATAAAAACTAAAAGCCGGCAAAAACAGTCGGCATCTCTTTATTGTACATGGGCGGAGGTAAATAGAAATGCTTGTCATAAGAAAATAATAAGATTTTCGGGCATTATTATATTATCCTCTGTTTCAAATGGTCTCCAGAAAGCCATGGTAAATTAGTAAATAATTAAAATATTTTACCTTTTATATAGTAGTAAATATTTATAAATATGAACAATAACTAACTAAACTCGTACGCTTGATGTCATAACAGGTAAATACCTGCGTAAATACGCACTGCACTGGCACATTAATAGCACAGCAGAAGTCCACCTTTGACTATTGAGAAGCGATTTACGAGTTTTTTTTTTATGCTAGTAGACATGTCCGTTTTATTATCTTTAAACCAGTGCAGTCGTAGATGGTTCATTCAGGCTGATTACATTGCCAGTCTCGGACTCGCCTGCACAGTTTCAACTACCATTCGAATCTCGATACCATTGCTAAATATATAGGACAAAATATCAAGTTCAGTGCGTACGGCCCTGTGCTTTAACACTGACCAGTTCCAATTATCCTCGAATAAAGTATACTAATTTTGTACAGGATATGCATACAAAACAATTTATTGAAAAAAATAAGCAGTACAACTACAATTTTCTCAAAAGGATGTTATCCTAAATCTCAATACTATTTCTGTATAGTAACAATAAAGCTGATGGTCAGTAGACAAGAAGAATATTTCCGGCCAGACTAGCAGCGAGACGGGCGGAGTTCAAAAGTTGGTTTAATAAATGGGCGCCAAGTAAATTAAATAACTACAAATACTCCCGAAAGCTAACTAAAATCCCCCAATTTACTAAACAGATTTCTTTTTGTCTTTTACGCACACAAAATAATGACGATGTCAATTTAAAAAAAAGATCGTTTATTATCAACTATAGTAGACAAGAAAAGAAAAAAGAAAGTATTCAGCAGATAGCAGGTATATACAGGCTGTCCATTTTATCAGGGCTCTCGAGAATATCTCACTTAATACCGGTCGTACAAAAAAAAATATTTTTACGAAAATTATGCCGATTTATATAACCTACAGAACGGTTTAAAGACATTTGAAATCCATGGCCTACTTTCACAGTTATGGCAGAAAATATCGAAAATGCGGAAAACGTCTAGGCCAAATATCTCAGTTATTTGAAGAGATACGAGAAAGATTCTAATTCGAAAATGTTCTGCAAAACAGTGTGTTTCATTGAGGTTTTATCTAATTTTTTTCAAAACCGCTGTATTTTGAGATTTACTCTTCAGGCTGTTAAAAAAATTATTTTGAAACGGGCGGGAAATGGCGCCATGAAATAGAGTATTTTCCTCCCTTTTCAACGATATATCATATGCCATATTTATTCATTGGTACTACGTTAGTAATTATATAAACATTTTTTTAAAACCAATACATTTTTTTTTAACGAGCATTATACTTGCCGTGGAGAAGTATGATTAAATAAAACAATAAAATAATTCATTGTTCAAATCTTTGCTATAATAAAACATTAACAAAATTAAGAGGAATAAAGTAAATTTAGGTAACAAAAACAAAATAATAATCAAGAAAGCAACATGGAGCAATTATGGAAAGAGTATTCGCAGTTATGCCAATGTATAGACGTCTTGCATAAAAGCGTCACTCCTTTTGTTTGTATTTCATGATTTCACTATTATTTCAATTATTTTAAAATAGTTGGCTATGAACAAACTTAACAATTTAATTTTTTGACAGATCATCTCAGTGAACTTAAACTCTCACTCAATCACACTCGTTTAAGAATTTAGAATTTTCAGAAATGATTTTCACTCACATTGATCGTTATAATATGTTCGTTACATATTGCCAATACAATTTTAACTCTGGATTAGCTCAAGTAGAATATAGAAACAGATTTCCACAAGCACTACAGCCGAATAAAACTCTGTTCAGAAAATTAGCTACGAAACTGAAAAATAATGGTTCATTTTTAAAGAAGAAGACAAGGTTGAACAGTGTTACTGATAATGTAAATAAGATAAACCGAGTTATTAATTATGTAAGAAATAAAAATACAGATAATTTGGAAATATCATTAAGAGAAATTCAAATTGCTTGTCATATAAATAAAACAAGTGCTAGAAAAATTTTAAAGAAAAATGGTTACCGGTGTTATAAAGCCAAAAACGTTCACAATTTACAAGCAGGGGACAAACCAAGGAGGACGTTGGAAGGTAGATGGCTGTTGGAAAAGAAGCGTGCCGATCCATTAATATGTAGTAAAATACTTTGGTCCGACGAGGCAAATTTTTCCAATAATGGATTTTTTAATCGCAATATTCATTACAAATGGACTTCTGAAAATACACACTGGCATAGACCGACTGGGTTTCAAAATCGTTTTTCAATAAATGTGTAAATAGGTATTTTAAGCACCAATTTAATAGGTTCTTATTTTTATGATGGTCACCTCAGTGGTCAAAGGTACCTAAACTTTTTGAGAAATGAATTTAATGAATTCTTAGATGACCTACCTTTAGAGAATCGACACAACTTTCAATATTTTCAACAAGATGGAGCTCCTCCCCACAATTCCCAAATTTGACTAGATTATTTAGATGAGATTTTGCCTCAACATTGGATAGATACCAATGGATTTATTCGATGGTCCCATCGTTCTCCAGATATAACCCCAATGGATTTTTTTCTATTGAGGTATATTAAAGATAATGTGTTTTCGACGACACCGCAAAATGTAGAGGACCTAAAAGCTCGAATTAAACAGGCATGTATTACAGTTACCCCCGAAATGCTGAGTAATGTTTTAAATGCAGTGCCTCGCCGCGCTCGATTGTGCATAAGAAATCGCGGTGGACACTTTGAACACTTGATATGATATCTTAAAAATTGTTTTGAGGATTAGATAAATATTAATGTTCTGTGTGCTATATTCTTTTTATTATTAATTTGTTTTTGTTACCTGAATTTACTTTATTCTTCTTAATTGTGTTAATGTTTTATTATAGCAAAGATTTGAACAACTTATTGAATTATTTTATCGTTTTATTTAATCATATTTCTCTACGGCAAGTATAATGCTTGTTAAAAAAAATTATTGGTTTTAAAACAATGTTTTTATAATTACTAACGTAGTACCAATGAATAAATATGGCATGTGTATATCGTTGAAAAGGGAGGAAAATACTCTATTTAATGGAGCCATTTCCCGCCAGTTTCAAAATAATTTTTTTAACAGCCTGAAGAGTAAATCTCAAAATACAGCGGGTTTGTAAAAAAATAGATAAAACCTCGTTGAAAAATTCTGTTTTGCAAAAAATTTTCACCTTAGAATTTTTCTCGTATCTCTTCAAATAACGGAGATATTTGGCCTAGACGTTTTCCGCATTTTCGATATTTTCCGCCATAACTCTTAAAGTAGGCCATGGATTTCAAACGTCTTTAAAGCATTTTGTAGGTTATATAAATCGGCACAATTTTCGTAAAAATATATTTTTCGTACGACAGATATTAAGTGAGATATTCTCGAGGGCCCTGATAAAATGGACAGCCTCTATATAAAAAAAATATCTAAGATTAAAGTTCTCAAATTTCCGCAAGAATGAAGAATAAGCCCTAGTATAAAGTAAATGTAAAAAGAATACACTATATATACCTATGATAGGTGTAAATAGGGGTATAGTTCTATAAAAAAATAAGTACTAATAAAAAAAATTACAAGTCCAAAGGACGTTTGATAAGTTATAAAAATTAAACATAATTACGTGACACTATACAATCATTCTAATAAAAAACTACGGTATTACTATTCAAAAAGGAATAATCAAGAAAAAAAATTTAACCTTATTATTATTATTTTAGTTCTGCCCAAACTTTAAATAGACCCGCCTATGGATAGTATCTCAATTAGAAGGCGTATGAGCTTCGATAATAAGCTCATAAAATAAAATAGAAATTAAAATGTACCTCAGTATTTCTATGGGACATCGGGTATATATAGTATAAAAATATATTTTAGTTGTAATAGCTGGAAACGATGTTATAACTATAATAAATAAGAGACCTATTTGATTTGACGCAAATCCAAATGGTTATTTATAGTTAAAACATTTTTTTTTATATTAAAGTATATACCCCTAATAAAAAAACTAATTTCCGCCGTACAAGATCGCTCACCAAGTCTTAAAATAGAAAACGTGATTTTTTTTGTATATCTAACTACCCTAAAAGTAAAATGACAAAAAACTATATACATATTACTATTAACTTTTTGTTTATACAGCTGTCCCCAACTTAAAGCTGTTAAAAAAGAATATGCTCTTCAATAAATAAGATGAATACTGCCAACCAGTATTTCATGAAACTAAACTCTATCTATGGTTTGGCAGAGTAACGTAAATCGACACTAGATTAATCTTGTTAAATACTAGAAAAAGGTTTGCAAAAAAAAGAAAACTTAAAATCAGTGTTCAAAAAAAATGTGAATGCTTTTGAGATAACTTGCGTGTCCTTTTGATGTCCGGGTAGATTCTCGTCCCTGGCTGTCCACGGGGGGATAGGATACTGCCCCGAAAGTACGTCCGTGCAAACAGGAAATAATATGAGAAGTGGATCCAAGAAGAAAATGAGTTCCTGGACTATTATTTTCCCTGATGAAACTTTCAGGATCTGGTACCTTCTCACGAAAGCAAGAGCCAGATGACTGCCCTCCAAAAGGACACTTCGGAAATACCAAAGTAATTAATTACATAACTATACATACAAAAAAAATTGAACCTACCTTCCATGAAGGGTGTTCCACAGTTGTCTACGAAAATAAATGGACGATTGTAAGACAGGATGATAGAAAATAACGTGGAATGACCATTATAAATCAGAAGAAAAAAAAATTACTTAGCAATCAGTCACATGGATGAGGTAAACTTACAATTGTTGCTGTATTACTTCCTAAATAGGTGCGGTTTCACAAAAATACTGCAAAAAATCAAAAATATTGTGAAAACAACCCCCGGAGTTGGTTTCACAATCCCGATCACCTATCACCTTACTCAAAGAAACGCCTCCTACAAAATATTAATTTTTTTCCCCAGGAAAAAAAAAGTTCCAACCCCTTTGAATGGTGAGAATAACCCCGAGGTTGGTTACACAAACCTGGCCACCTACCATCTTCCATTTAAAGAAACACCTCCTGTAAATGTCAATTTTTTTCATAAAAAAAAAATATCAATTCCCCTACAGGGGTGAAAACCCGGGGTAGGGGTGGCTGAGTTCAAATCCCTTAAGGAACGTTCCGTTCTGCTCGAGGGAACAACAATTAGTCGAAAAACCGGGGAAAATAAACGGGTTCACGGAAAAGGAGACTTTGGGGGTGGTGTTTGGCCAATTTGAGGGGGTTGCCGAGGTGGAAATATTGGATTCACCCCGGGAATCGATTCAGCACCCTCGAAAACGGGGGGACACATTATTTAGTCCCAGTCACAAACATTCGGTAATTTCATCATAAATCCCGACTCTTTAAATAAGGGACTACTAGAATTCTATCACGTTTTGTAGTGGCCCAGAACTCTATTTGTACCTCAACTGCAGTAGATCGACGTGAGGTTTCACCTATCTGAACCTATTAAAAATCGGAATAAATAACAAAAAGCAAGGGATTTTGGCAGCGAACTAATTAGAAATATTTAAGCTAAAAAAATAACGGAATTTACTGTGAAGTTAACGGTTTTCTTTCATAATAAAATAATGAAGATGATGATGCCTACTAAATAGATTAACCAATTCCTCGAAAACAAAGATTAGAATTTGCACACACTTTATTTTATACTTTGTAGTGATTGGATAAGCATTATAAATTGTTTTTAGGTTGATTATATGCTTTGGCCTTGGGCAGAGCGAGGAGGCGTTGTACCAATAAGATTAGGAGCTAAATTACCACTCGAAGAAGATCATATCCCACTTCTTCGCAAATGGAGGAAGGCTATGCGTCAAGATCCAGTTTGCAAAGAAATTTACAACACACCAGAATCTTTTTGGAAAGTTGCTTCATTGAGTGTCAAAGGTATCGCACCTGACTACGATATATAATAGCGATTAGGCTACTACAAATAAATTTTTTCATTCTATAAGTTGTTATTATTGCTTGGAAATGTATTATATAGGTACTTAAGGAAATTTTTACAAGTTGTATCCAGGTAGCATTTTTACATTCTGTACATATTCTCAGAATGTTCCAAATATACATATGGACTTGTGACGGATATGCAAAATTAGTGTACGTAGATTGAAGTGATTTCTAATTAACATACATTTGTCGGTATTCTTTCCCTACATGAGTAATTCATAGAAAGTTCATTGCGAACCATACGTGAATGGCTAGTACATTGTATGTATGTATACGACAACATGCAAATATATACAAGATGATTTCATATGAATATATTGTATTGTATTACTATTATTGAACTTAATAATTTGCAGTACTAATCAAACTTTAACTTGTTTATTTCCAATAGATAAACCATAAAGATCAAATTAAAATCTCTTACCTTTTGATCCGAAAGGACGTCAAATTTGTTTAATGGGCCGGCTAGCTTATCTTTTCCTTCAGGAGCAGGTTCAAATTCAGTTCCTGTTTTAAAATGAAATTTTATTAAAGTAACATTTTTAATCTGATATAAGTTATTTATTTTCCTTGATATTTAGATAATTTAGCAGTTTTATAACAGGTTCGAAAGTCTAATACACTATTAAAATTTTAATATACAACCTTGTCCAAAATTAAACACACAAAAACCTTCCTTCTTCGTAACTACACTCTTCTCTTTCCAAATCCAACAATTCTCCCTTCATTAATTCTTCACCTTATCTCGTCCTTATCTCCTCTGCAACTACAATCCAAAATAACACTTCTTCCTTCTTATTTACAGTCTATTTTTACTCTTCTTCGCTGATCTCCACAATTTCTGACTTTTTAATTCAATTTCAAATTATTATTATTTTTTTTTATTTTTCTCCTTCACTCCCTAATTTTCACTTGTTCTTTTTTTCTTAAATTTGTTTTTCCAATTTTACAGCCTCTCTTTTATCTGTTGTTTGTTGTTCTATCTCACTAAATATCAAAGTACCCAAAATAAACAAAACAAAACACCATATGAATTTTGATTAATTTCATTCCAAACATAACCTAACTTAAACCTCCTTGTCTTTCTCCAGGAAAACATTTACCAACTATAAAAATAAAATTTCCTACTTAAAAGAAATGTCATAATGATTTAAATGTTAGAAATTATTTCAACTACAACTTAATAACCACTAACATAGATGTCAGTATCAAACTTACTGTTGACATCAAATAAAAACTAAAAACTATTAAAACAACTCTAAACAAGTATTAACATTCTAAAACACATACCTTTCGGATCTTTAGCTAATTTAAATAAATTTTGAAAACCATCTAAAGGAAACAAACAAATTCAAACCCCGATTCAGCAAATAACGCAAACATGCAATCTTCGTAATCGTCCAATATGCGAATACATAGCAATATACATATAAAGGAATTTTTGTCTACTCATATCTCAGTAAGCATATGGACGTCTAAATGGCGTCAAATGTATGTACAGTTTAAGAATATCCACAAAAGGTTATAAAACCCATTAATATGGATATTCATTATTGTATATTCACATGAAGTACAAATATTATTATTTTTTTTTTTTATACACTTATTTAACGTCGGCCTATTTCCGCTACTGAGGCCTAACACCGACGCCTGTAGACGAGCTACCTCCAACCAGGAATTTTGCCGAACCTCTTCCCTTAAGAAGAGTAGGGATCTTTTACTTGCCTAACATTTAATAGACAAGGGACCGACGGCTTTACATCCCCTCCGAAGGATGGTATATCTCTTATACAACCCTCGCCTAAGGTTGTATAGCTTCCGCGCATACACTGATATACAAGCCGCTGGAAGATGTGTGAGGCGAGAACGCGGTTTCCGTTGGAATGGTCACCCAAATATTATTTATATGTCAGTATATACTTACGATGTACATAAGGGAATAAACATATTTCTATTATGTCCCAGTTAACATGTTACTATCGATTTCCTCGTTAGTCAAAATGGCAGATTTTTGTATATTTGTTATATATTGTTAAAGGGAAGAAAATAACGCATGTACATGCATATGGTGTAAACACAAATATATACATATTTATTACATATATCTGCAAACACTAATGTACATAAGAAACGGCATGTATATTTATTAGGCATCCATTATACATTAATAGAATGTACACGGAAATATATCCAATATATATTTACTACATATATGTACATACATATCATATACGTAAGAAACGACTAAAACGTATATTCATTAGGCATCCATTGCTGTACATTAATATGATGTGCATGGAAATATATACATATTTATTACATATATGTATAAAAATATGTACACCGAAGGATACATTGCCGTTGCATGTATATATACAATCTTATGTAGGCACCATATATATGCTTAGTATATTTGGCGAAAATTTTTTCGGAATATCCATACCTAGTACCTATAGTATTTTCACATTATGGGTCTAATTTGTATATACCTCAGATGTCAAATGCTACGTGGATATGGTCATATACAGTGGAATTAATTTATAGGTGTATCTTCTCCATATAAACTGTTTTAGTTGCTGCTGACAGTTTTTCTTTTCGATTTATTGAGTTTTCAACTTAGCATTTAGGGTGGGTACATACGAAACAGAGCTTTGAAGAAAGAGTAGAACCATATTTAAATATAACAATGTATAATATAGTAAATTGTCTAGCCAATCAGTTAAATTAACTCAACAAATTCTGTTATCTCTACGTCTATCTAAAATTTGTCTCGGTTTCGCCAACCGTGGCTTACCAACCAATAAAGTGAACTATATGGAATAGGTGCCTCTATTGATAGTTTGCAGAGTGTAATTCAAATGCTTCCGGCTGTCTATTCATTCAGTCACTGATATCTAGATTCTTCATTCCTTCCGTGATGTACAATATGCTTCTTGAGTCTGATTGTAATTGGACGCTTCGTTTGTCCAACATACTTTACGTTACAATATTTGCAGGTGATTCCGTAAATCTTTGGATTGCCCAAACTTGGTTCCGATTTCTTTCCCGATCTATGGATGCATATGGATAATCCAGCAAACACAATGTGACACTGTTTCATATCATAAGTTACAAATGGAAGCGTTTCACATTACGAAAGAAAGTAATATTTTATCAAAAGATTTCAAAATTGATAAAAAGAGGTTGCTATAGGCTTAAAAAATCAAGTTAGAACACCTAAATCGTGCCTTAATAGAATAGAAAATATCCAAACGACAGGATATCTAAGATAGGCAAACATCATCCAAAATCGTCCCCGTTGACGACACGTTCCAGTTGTTTGAGAAATCTGCCTTAAATAAATTTCACACATTGGTATTCATGTCTTCCCGAATAAGGTACAACGTTTCGACTTGGTTAAGAATCTAAGCGTTAGATCTCATAGTAACAAGTCTTCTTACCTCACACTATGATTCATTGATTTCTGAAGTTGCTGGTCAGTATAGGGTCGACGAGATCCTATGTGCAAGACTATGAAAATTATTTTTTGGAGGTTAGCAATTAGAGGCCCTGTGGGACCCTCTAAGTTCTGCCGCCCATGTCCGCCGCATGCACTGCACTGCCTGTAGTGATGCCACTGAGCCAAAGGTGTTTTATCCCAAAATTTCACACAGCAGAGTTGGTTTCCTAACGAGTACTCACTACTCACGACCAGACTGCAGTATATTTATTACATAATACGTATTAATTGAAGGCAAACACAGTGATGTAATTTTACTTTCATCCGTGACTTGAACATTGTATGGCACAAGAACAAAACCTAGATCGCAGTGAATGTCTTGATATCTCAGAATTACGAAAGCATCCTGGTGCCAAGATTACTTTTTTTAAAAAAACTCAATATACTGAGATATTTCTGAATATATGAACTTTTTTTTTGATATATTGAAATTTTTCTCAATATAATGACTTTTCTCCATCCGTCTCAGGTAAATGCCATTTTGCTAGTAAGTATAATCTGATCTAAATTTTTAACTTAAGGAAAACTATTTTAGTCTCTTTCTGAAGTCTCCTGGTTCGCTGATAAGAATTTGCAAAATACGTTTTTCATACGATTTTTCATATCAAGCAATATTCATTTGAAATTTTAATTCAATAAATAATTGTTTCGGGCTCTCTCCGAAGTTCTGACGAGAAATTCACAAAAGATATATTTTTCACATAATATGTTCAATAACTTCCATAAATTTTCATTCGGTGAAAAATTGTTTTTGGATCCTCCTTGGAAGCTTCTCCGGTTCATTGCCATGATATTAACGCAAGAAATTTCTCTATTCGACTTCAATTTGGAACAATTTTTGATTTTACTAAAAAGTCATTATATTTCGAAACATTTCAGTGTAGTGAGAAAGATCATAATGAATTGAGAAGAATATCACTATATTGAGGAAATATATATTGGAAAAAATCTTAATATAATCAATCCAGGGTGCTTTCTACAGAATAAACCATCGCGTGTGTTATATATTTTTTCTTCAAACGTCAGAAAACCGCCATTTCTTACTCATTTCATAACATTAAATTTTGACATTTCAAATTGCTGTGCATTGTCAATGGCAAAGGAAGTAAAAGTACCTTTTCTTCCGCTCGAGCGGACTTTTACTTCCGTTGCTAATGACAAGGCACAGCTAAATTTTTTATCTTTATTTTTTTATAGCTAATCGACGTTTGGAGAAAAAATGACATGCGGAAAAAAGCCACTTTTGTGAGTCAGACTAGTCACAAAAGTATCACTTTTACTCCTAATAAAACTATACTATTTTCTTCAAACGTCAAAAAAACATTGCTTTTATGACAAGTTTTTTGAACATAAACTGTCATTTCACTGACACTTCGCCTGACTGGCTTACGCTGCTAACGAGCTCTGAGCGGCAGTAAATGTCTTTTACTGCCGCTCCTAAACGCCACTAAAAGTATTCGAAGAAGAAAATGGCAGTAGATATTTATTTAATTTATAATCGACGTTTGAAGAAAAACTAGTACGTCATATGTGAGATAAAGCGATTTTTTCTGTCTTGGCTGTCCAAGTACATCCTCGACGCAAAAAATGTCACTTTTACTCCATATAGAACAATATCAATTTTTCACGAAGGAAAAGTATAAGTATAAACTTTTATTTCCAGATTTAAGTCATATTCACGTAAACTGTACAACAATGTAACTTATAAAAAATGTTGTAATATTTTATTTTTTCCACTTGTGTTTGTTAAGTAAGTAAATCGATAAATAAATGCAATTATTTTATTGGTATTTTCTTTATTTGAAAACCTGTACATTGTAAGAGTGAAAACATAGTGGGGCCCGTATTAAGCCTCTCCTCAAGCCTCATCTCGGTAGCGAGTAGCGACTAAACTAGTTACTTGTGTAAAATGAGAATGAAGTTAACGCATCCCTGCAAATAAAAAACGCAACGAAAACTTTACGACCTCATTAAAATACTATCACTCTTTGTGCTGTCTCGACCGCAATTGACTCGCTTACCTTTACAAGTTTTTAATGTGCGTCGGGTCGTTTGATGATAGGTATACCGCATGGACCGCGGCAATAATAATTATGTCGTAAAGTATTTGTTGCGTTTTGATTTGCAGGGGAAAACGCAACAAAAACTTTACGAGCTAATTATTAACGCCGGTGAACCATTCTACATGGTCTCATCAAACAAGCCGACGTACATAAAAAACCTATGAAGATGAGTAATTCAATTTGCAGACGAGCTAGTACCACAGACTAGATCAACCAGACTTTTCTCTTAAAGTAATTCCCTCTGTAAGCAGTTTCATTTTTTTGTTACGTCATGTGACCGCTCACGATTCTGCGCAGAAAAAGCGACACGGTGTTGGTTTCAGCTACAGAGTTACTTCAGACAGGGGCGGACTTAGGTATTTATTCACAAGATATACATATAAATATTTCTAAATAAATTGTACCGTCGTGAGCATAAAAAAATAGGACAACTTTCTTTTTCTAATGTAAATCTGTCTCTATATTTGAATATGTAATAAGTAGCCGAAATAAAACAGATATCACTTTTAATTTATTTTTTATTTTAATGCTGTAGTTATTGCTATAGTAAATGATGGATGGTTAATGAGACAAATTGCACTGCGTTATAACATTAACAAAAATTTGGTGTGTAATATTTTAAGAAAGTGAAGAATAAACGGTACGATTAGTAGAAATCCTGGATCGATGGACAAAGGATATCCTACTTAACAAGAAACTAACTATTAATATTTCGTTATTGCACCATTTCTATTTATAACTTCTATAAAGTCTGTTTGGCATAGAATTAAATAATAGATTACAATAATCATTAGATATAATATTTTCCCATGGATTATTTACTATTTCCAGTAATTCTTCGGCATTCCGTGGTCTCACATTTCGTTTTTGGATACTTCTTATGAGTAGTCCCCATACTTCTTCCACAGAGTTTGGACTATGACTGGGCCATCTTGAAACCAGTTAGTTACGGTATGAGCGGTATGAACGAAACAATTGTCTTGTTGAAATATGAACTCATTCTTAGGCAATAATTGTGACACAGAAGGGAGCATAATATTGTCTAAAATCCTAATATACGTTTCACTATTAAATCGTTACTCAATATACCACAAAACACCAGGACCACGTGCCGATATCCAAGCACACATATTGACGGAAAATCTACTACTTTTATCATTGTTAGATATATATTTCTCATCGAATCGAGTATTCGGAGGGGGGTAAACACGAATACGACCGCTGTGTGTTGACTGGAAATTTTTTTCGTCTATAAAGATTACATTGTTCCAAAAATTTACATCATGCGCTAAAAATTCAAGCGCAAATCCTACTCGAGCCTCTTTATGTTCAACTTTAAGTAAGTATTGCTGTGCTGCTGCATGACAGCGATTTTCTTACTCGCCGGCGACCAGTACTACGCGATCCAGGAAAATTCGTTTCTTCAGCAGCCTGAATAACTGAGTAAAATGGATTTTCTACTAAAGCATTTACCAATTGTAAATCTTGTTGAGTTGATATCCTTCGTCGCCCTGATCCAGGATTTCTACTAATCGTACCGTTTATTATCCACTTTCTTAAAATATTACACACCGAATTTTTGTCAATAATATAACGTATTGCAATTTGTCTCATTGTCCATCCATCTTCTGCTTTAGCAATAACTCCAGATTTAACTAAATTGCTTATACGAGGCATTTTAGTTTTTTGTCACAAAAATTAAAGTTAGATGTACACAACTAGATTTTAGCAAAATACCGTTATAAGACTTGTCCCATTTTTCTTTGCTCATGACCGTACTAAACACTCATAATTCTACTTTAACGCTGTTTCCAAAAAAATGCACTTGCTATTTGTGCCTTTAGGAGCGTAAGAACAACTGATTCGTAAGATGCGCAGAACATATCAAAAACCTGAACCGGCCACGAGTGGATTAGAACTTTAACCAAAATACGTCATCAGCGAAACATCTGGTTCCTCCTGATCTGTGATAGTACAGACATTAAGAGTATTTTAATGGGTTTTTATTGACTACCCAGCAAAACTGTACACGACTATACTTAGAGGTATATCTATGTGTTAAATCTGATCAAAATCAAAACGTTAGAGTTGCTGTAGAACCCCGAATGTGCATACAAAATTTATGCAAAATCGATTCAGTAGTTTGGGTTCTAAGCTGCGATCGCAGACGGCAGAGAGATATTTTTTTAAAACCACTTTCTTGGCTTCAAAGGGGACTTGAAAACGTGTAAATTCACAAAAAGTCAATATCGGTTTTTTGCACGATCACAATACTTTCTCATACAGTACATTTTTACATAAAACACCAGGGCATTCGTGGTCTATTTTTAGTAATTCTGAACCCTTACTGTGGAATTTTGCTCGATAATGGGCTTAAATATTACAAAAAACCATTGTTCATTTGAATCAAATGTAGATACCATAAATAAAACTAAGTTCCTATTAAAATTTACTTTGAAAATGGATAATACGGCTTTAACCCATATTTGCAAACGATATGTTCTTAAATAAAAATAAAAAATAAACACCACATAAATTAGACAACCCACAACTCCAGAAGCCAGGGCTTGTGCGGAAGGGGGTTACACATTGAAAAAAACGCGGATATACAACAATTTCCTCCGCGATTGCCACCTCGCAAAGCAAAGCAAACAGACTTTATTAAAATTAATACATAATATTTCCTCCCCGGAGACTACCTTGCGACCGACCTTGCAACCCCCGCTGTTCGCGGTGGCTGGTTGTATGGCCGGGCGGGGTGACTCCGGTTCGGTTAAAAGAAAATGGGGAGATAAGTCCTGACTCCTTTTGCTAGAAACAAATTAAAAAAGACAATATAGTTAAAAACATTTTAAAAATAAAATTTAACAAAGCTTAAAACTAAACACAAACTCGAAGTTGTCGCACTGCACTGAACTAATTTTGCTGCTGACACAGGTACCCAAATCTAAAACGGGGAACCTTCATCGAAATGAGGTACTGCAGGGCTGCGCAAGGCTGCCTAAACTGTGGTTTATCGAAATTTTATGTTTCTTAGAAATTTTATAGTGAAGCTAATTTTGAGTGAAAAAATGCACAAAAAGAGAACGATAACAAGAACAAACACAAAAAACGCACAAAAAGAGATCAAGAACACGAAACAAAATGGACAAAATGAAAGGAAGAAAGGGACAGGATAGATTTAAAGACACGAAAGGTATGAAATGTCAGTATAAACGGATAGGGTAAGAGGAAGTTATAGTAGGTGAAGGTTTGGCTATAGTGGTTGCCGGAAGATTGGTAACGTCTGGTATGGTAGGGTGTGTTTGATCCGAAAGGGTGCATTATGCTGTCTAATTTGTGTAATGTTTGCGGTAAGCGGACTATCGCCCAGTTTGAAAGAGTAGAATTTTTGGGAGATTTCCTGGACGTAGTCCGCTATTGAGGTTATGTCGTTGCAACGTGCGTAGAGATCTCTGAGGGAGGTGTATCTTCCAGAATTCGAAATGAGGCGCATAAATTTATGCTCAAGCACTTTTAATTTTCTCATTGTCGTGGTCGGTATGCTGCACCACACCGGCGCCGCGTATGTTATGGATCGCCTGACCACCATCGTGTACAACAACTTTTTGTTTTGTCTGTTAAGTCTGCTACCCCTGACCATCAGCGGATACAGACTTCTGGACAGGGATCGCCTTAACCAGACCAGACAAATTAAGTACTACTTTTCTGTATGTCTTCCTTCTTTTTCCATACGTATTATCGTCCTATTGCAAAATTCTTTGGTTACATTTCTCAAAATTCTTGGGGGTATTTCAAGACAGATATCCCTGACTGTGTTTTCTAAATGATCGATATTTTGGAAGAGTCTTCTATGGTAAACTTTATTTATCAAGTAACCCCACCCCGTAAAAAGCAATCTAGGGGAGTTGTGTCCGGGGATTTTGCTGGCCATGGGTATTATGTATATCTGCCAATCCATTTGACTCTAAATAACTTGTTCAGATAATTTCTTACATTACCACCTGCAATTTTGGGAACTTACTACCCTATTGGAAGAAAAAGTTGCTTCGTCTGTGAATAAGATTTGTGTAGCAAAAGATCGATTTTCTTCTATTTCTCCTTGTGTCCAAGCACAAAAAAAGAATCTAACATCAGAATCGCGTTCTTTAACTGTATCAATTAATAAACTTTGGCTTGTAGGGGCGAAATTTGTGTTTCTTCAAAATTCTCCTTACAGTAGTTCCTTCTGCGCCAGTTCTGTTGGAAGTTGCGGGATTCGAAGTTTGTTTATGTTTTATTACACCATGTTCATAAATTTCTCCAATCCGTCTTTATTTTATTTAAAAATCGAAAGTTAGTGTCACTTCCGACGAAACCGGAAGAGAGAAAAAAATCAATTGTATGTCAAAAAGTTCCGGTTATTATGTATGTAGAATATCCTAAATTTCAATCAATTATCTTCAAAACTAAAGCAGAAAAAAGGGGGGGGGCAATTTTCAAACATTTAGATTCTTAAAATGTAATTACAAATAACTTTTCTTTATGGTACTTTTCCGTATTTTGACAAATAAGGGTATTTCAGAACATTTTAAAATTTCTAATGGTATTTTGGAGGTGTCCTAGTTGTGACATGACTAATATTTTTGGCAAATTTGTGGTTAGGTATTAATCATGCTGAAAGCCATAAAAAAAAACAATTGAATAAATAAGTTGTCCGTATGGTGCGGTATGGTACAACTTTTTGGCGGATACTGTATGTCGTAGGTATATGGAAAAGTAAAAAAAATTAAGCTAAATCTTGATAGCTTTAATTTAAAATAATTCCCGGTACAAAAAAGTCACGTATAAAACTTGAATATAAAACGCATATTTTGCTCTTATAAGATTCCAGTATTCCGCGCCTAAAAGCACACGCGCGTGCGAAAATGCTGTTCTGTATTCATGTTGTATAAATAAATATTACTCATCTTTTATTTACATACCTACCTATCTGTCAACATATTTATTTCGCGAATGAATTAAATACTAATCTTGAAAAATATGTATACGATGAATTAAATTAGCCATAATCTGTTAATCAAGACAGTCATGATTTTGAAATCCCGCCGAAGTAAATGGAGCATGCGCACCACTGAAGCGCCTCGGGTAAGCGTGCTAACAACTACAATTTCCGTCATCCATCCGAACCATCGTTTCGTTCATTATTCTTTCACCCATGGATTAGTAAAGTGTATATTGTTTTTTATTTCGTCAAGTGCAAGCCTGGGCGTCATGGGGTTCTAGCCACTTAGGTTTAGCACACGCAAGTGTGCCAGTACAACTATTAAATATGCAGTAAGTACTAATTTATTATTTTGCAATGTTTGTTTTTACCCATATTTTTCGAATGCTAATTTCGTCATACCATCGACAGCCATGTCGATTCCGCAACAGATTGTATAACTCAGGTCAATGGAGTGATTGACTTCTAGTGAATTTGTATTTTAAATAATTTGTGTGTAATGCCTATAGCTGTAGAAAGTTAACAGTAAAAAAATCAATAATGATAATTGTGTATTTACAACCGTACCCCACTCACAGAAATCATGCTATACTTTCGTGTGAAAGCTAATGAGAGTTTTATTGACGGAATTACAGAATGTGAGTTCCCGCTTTATTTGTATTTGTATGAATTAGAGCACGAGGTGAGCCTGTGGCCCAATCCATATGTTTATGTTTATATGTATACGAGTATATGTATTAACTATAAACAAAACAAAAGTATTTCATTTACTTGCTACTACGTACATTGCTTCACTCAAATCAAACCCTTTAATTTTTTATATCGCGTGAATTAAATATGGATATGGTTAATAGGAAAAAGTAACGAAGTATTGATACCGAATTGTAGGTTAGGAATAGATACTAATGGTACAAATAGATATATCTCTATTTTTTCCAGTTTTAACTGACGACTACCAGATGCAAGAATGCTTGAAGAAGCAGAATCAAAGATATTGTTTTTGCGTTTACACAAAATTTGGAATAAAATTTTTATCGGTGCTTTATCAGTGTGTTATCAATTCGAGTACTTTGGTATTTCCATATTTATTATAGTGTATAATACAATGAAACGAGTATTCAATACTCTTACGCAATTAAACAATCTTCCTGGAATTGATTTAGTTTTGGCAAAAATATTTTATAATAGATTAAAATACTAGGTATCTCGCCAAAATTTACAACAGCGTAAACTTGAACCATGAATGGAGTTAACAAAACAAACATGACAGGTAAGAAAGATATTTGGAAAAGGAAAGTAGATTCAGCTTGTAAGTTGTATCAGATCTTTTGGTTATTGCAATTTTAGATATCCTAGAGAAAGTTTACGCTGAAACAAGTAAAGGCAGAGAGGTTTGTAATAAGTACAATAACATCGGCGAAAGTCTCTTATCATTGTTACTTTTTGAATTCTATAATAAATTCAATTTGGAAAATAAGTGGAGTCCGAAAAAATTGGAAAATAAAGCTATTAAACATTTTAGTGTAAAAACTGCGCGTAAGGACCGCTGTGACCCTAAGAATCTGCAAAAACCAATATATCATTGCACACTAAAAATATAACAGTAATGCCTAGAAAGTTCATTTATCTTCAAGAAACTACGACGAGTATCCTACAGCCTGAAAAATTGGCGAAGAGTGTAGTGTTTGCGTCTAATTTCGATCTACTTCTATTTATTTCCAAGAAACCTAATGAAGAAACTATTCCTGTTTTACCGAGTACGATTACGATTGTAGAAACCGAGGTAGAAATAATAATCGTATGATTACGATTAAAAACAGAAAAATTATCTTTATTCTGTGTTCCATGTCAAAACTTCGATGCAAATTAAAGTTTAATATAATTTATATATAAAGGATATCTAGTAGTAAATTTCAATTAAGTTAATTAAAAATAAAGTATTTACTAAAAAGAATAAAAACAATTCTGAGTACGATTGTAAACAATAATTGTACGTTTACGATTAAGGAATATAATCATATGACATAAACATAAAAATAAACTTTATTCTGTATTCCCTCCTGTGTTCCACGCCGAAAATTGTATTCAAATTAGAATTTAATACAGTATTTTACAAAGGATACCTTTAGTAAGTAAAATCTGATGCAAAGCCAAGAATAAAAACGATTTAGTAAAAAGTGTAAAATAATTCTTAGTACGATTACGATTGTGAAAACAAAAAAATAACTTTTTTTGTATTTCATATCAAAAATGCAGTCCAGATTAAAATTTAATATAGTATAAATAATAAAAAACACATAGTAAGTGAACTCTGATAGAAATAGAAGAGAATTTAGTAAAAACAATTCTTAGTACGGTTACGAATGTGAAAACAATAATCGTACGATTGCTCTTACAAAATAAAACTAAATTAAACATTAAAAATAAGCTTTATTCTATATTCTGTCGTGTTGAGAATCTACTCCAAATTAGAATTTAATATAATCGCAATTAAAAGTAATTTAGTAAAAAAGGGTAGATATACCTAACACTATTCTGAGTACGATTACGATTGTGAAAACAATAATCGTTTGAATACGATTAAAAAATATTAAGTTAAAAAGAAAAATAAGCTTTATTCTGTGTTGCATGGTGTCAAACATTTGAATCATTTAAATGTATTAAATTTCTTGAAATTCAATTTTAAATTAATGGAATGTGCACTGAGCTGGTACATATACGAATTATACATGTTTCGACCGCCTTTCGGATCAGTTGAATTATCCTCTTAAGTCTATGAAATCTAGATTTGTGTGAGAAAGAAGACGGGACCTTACAGTTCATAGTGGGATCCAAACTACTTCTTGGGGGTAATTTGTAATTGAAAATTGCATTGCAGTAGGTGGGACTCGAACCCACTAACCACTGTGGTACCGCCCAATGAGGAAGTTGCATGAATTTTTTTTATATCACAGATTGATAGACTACAGAAAAAGATGTTTCCTCGTATTTTTTCTTTTTTTTTTTTTGTTAAAATTAAGGGCGAAAAAAAATATTTATTTCGGCTGAGAATTTAAAACCATTAAACCGCTCTATCCCTAACGAATGACGTCATTCGTAACCGGTAGCGTCACGTCATTATTGTTAAAACATCTAAAAAGAATGCTGTGGTTATAGGTTAATACGTTAGGGATGTTATGAAATCATTACCCGTCACATTAACCAATAATTAATAACAAGATTAAGAATAACAACGTAAATTAGCAAATTCAAGTCAAATTAGTGACGTCAAAGCGAAATATCTCCGAAACGCATGCGTTCGGCCGTAATACTTTGAAACTAGTGTTGCTGTCATGAGAACTGAAGACGTTGTTTGTCTGCGCAATATAGATGCCACGTCCATTGAAATACATTAAGCAAGTAATGCATCTGGACGACACAGTCGGACGCTGCGACCGGACGCAATTAAAAGACGCTGTATACATGCCGTACCTTTACATCGGCCAGAATCAACCTCCATAGCTTTCTGAAATCTGGAGTGTAAATCATGATGACCTTTTTATTTACATATTGTCTAATAATGTTTTTGTATTTATAATTTTTGGTGATTGTATAACAAACGTAGAAATGTTTAATATTTTATATTAAATTTATCAGCGAATATTCCGGTATATATCCTAAACTAAATTGATCCGGTTTCTGAACAGAAAATTTCTTTCAATATTACACCAGCAAGGTGTCAATGATAATCCTCAACAACATACTTTTTTAATTTCATGAAGGCTCGTATAATTTGAAGGAAACACAGGATAGGAATAGATACCTACTTCTAATGTTAGAATTTGTAGCAGATAAAACGACCGAATGAGATATTCTCTACGGGACAGGTCCTACATGTACAATGCCTCATTGCTTTGGGATTAACTCGGTACTGGCCAGAGTAGGCCAACATTCTCCCAAAATGGATCCTCTGTTTGATGAGGCGGCAGAACAGTCACAAAGTACATGTAGGACCGTCTCATCGTCTTGTCCTCAACCTTTGCATAGGAGTGTTTTGTTTCTCGTATTGTTTCCTTAAGAGTTGTTCGGAGTGTATTAGTCATCCATGCTTCCAATTTTAATTGTAAATGACTTCACGTCAATAAAATGACGCAGCCTAATGTACGGCGTGCTTGGAAAGCGAGAGATAGAGATGTAATAGAATATGACATTGGACAAATTTATTATACCTAATCTTTAAATTTCTCGGTGCATTTGAGGACATTAGGGCTAATTTTATTTTAGTTCTACGAAAGGGAAAATGTTTATTTTAATAATACCTATGTGGGATGATAAGAATTATTTTTGCAAATCGAAAATAGAAGAAAAAAAAAATATTTTTTTATATATACTTTTTTTTCTCTCATCGTCCCACATTGTAACATGTTTTTAATGTCCTTTAGTGAAAGCCGTTTTTTAAAATAATAATTTATATGAGAGTAAATTGCACTGTCTCTCCGGCTTATATCCGGAGCGCTCTTAACGGACAGTGTCCAATCTGGATTCGCGTTATAAATCGTAGGTTCCTTTATTAAATCCATGTTCCTTTCTTCTAAAATCACAATTGGACCAGCAATCGCCCTGCATTCAAGAATAATTCAGGTCAAATTACAACTTTATTACATCTTACAATAAGGTCAATATTTTCATATATTTTTATATTCGTGTTATTTGTGGATATTCGAAAATAAATGCTACTGTCCGTGACCAGATTTACTCCATTCATTGACGATATCATGAGAATATTATAAAATAAAAAAATATATGTAGTTAGAAATCACGTAGGCAACGTTGTCCGTCTATCCGTGTTTACTTTAATATTCGTGGTTAATTGGTTTTTCTTTAATTTCGTTCACAGATCGTGACGTTTTTGAATACACTTAATTTTTTAATAATAGCAAACACAACTATTTTCAATGTTTAAACGCTTTCAATGTCAAAGTTTGTATAATATTTTATTGATTGATAATTGAGTAAGGAACCTACGTTGATTGGGAATGAGTTAATTAAGTTAAAGAAAATGAGCGTAAAGCTAACAGTATAATTTTATTCGCAGACATCTTGGGTTCCTCAATTCTCATTTTTATATTTTGGCCTGTTTGTTCAATGTATACGTAGCAAATCACAACTATTTAACTGACATGCGACCGTTTTACCTTTTTCTGTTTTATCATCATTAATCGATATATTTCCTTAAGAGCGCTCCGGATATAAGCCGGAAAGACGGTGCAATTTACTCTCATATAAATCATTATTTAAAAAAACGGCTTTCACTAAAAGACATTAAAAACATGTTACAATGCGGGACGATGAGAGAAAAAAAGTATATATAAAAAAATATTTTTTTTTCTTCTATTTTCGATTTGCAAAAATAATTCTTCTCATCCCACATAGGTATTATTAAAATAAACATTTTCCCTTTTGTAGAACTAAAATAAAATTAGCCCTAATGTCCTCAAGTGCACCGAGAAATTTACAGATTAGGTATAATAAATTTGTCCAATGTCATATTCTATTACATCTCTATTTCTGTCTTTCCAAGCACACCGTACATTAGGCTGCGTCATTTTATTGACGTGAAGTCATTTACAATTAAAATTGGAAGCATGGATGACTAATACACTCCGAACAACTCTTAACCGAATTGGTTCTGCATACTAGTTTATTAGTTTATAATTAACTTTATGAATCAAAATCGCTTCTTTTGACTGCTAACTTCACACCGGTATAAAACACTATGTAGTATATATATTTATTTATTTATAATACAGAAATAAGAGCAGGGGAAATATCAAAGTAAATGATCAAAAACAAATCAATTCGATACATGTCTGTCGTATCTACATTTAAACGAATTTACACTGGGTGCGGACACAACACAAGATGGGAGAGTGTTCCACGCGTCGAATACGCACGCTGAAAGGAAGCATTCGCGAACAGAGGTTCTGAAGGGGTCCCTGGTGATATTAAATGGATGTCCACGTAATCTATTATCATTAGCGAGAGTAAATAAGTTATGAATTGGAGATAATTCATTTCGTATTCCTTTGAAGGTAGTGATAGGGTCGCCCCGGCATCTTCTGGCAGCCAGTGAGGTAAGTTTAAACCGTGCAAGCCGATCTTTTCGTAACATGGGCGGATGCGATCAAATGGTATCCGGATTATGCGGCGTTGAACGTTCTCTAAAGGGTTTGTATCGCTTATCAAGGTAGAAAACCATACACTGTTTGCGAATTCAAGTACTGGACGAACATATGTTTTATAAAGTTTGGATAAAGTGGTGGGATTCAAGTGGAAAAAAGTTTTATTCAGAAGATATACTTTGGTGTTGGCCTTTTTAACTTGTCAGGCAATATGGTTGGACCAGGAAAGATTGTGCGTAATGATGACTCCCAGATCATCATGAGAGTCGGATGAACTCAGTTGTTTGCTGTTAATATTGTACTCCAAGCGTGGATCGTGCTTTCCTAAATGGAGTACTGCACACTTATCAATGTTTAATGGAAGTAACCATGTTTCACTCCACTTCTGAATGAGATCTAGATCTGCTTGCAACTGTACGTGATCCGGTAGTGGGTGGCAGTAGATTTTTGTGTCGTCTGCGTAGAAAGAACACAGGGATTTGATACATTGCCGCAGATAGGATGTGTATGCGATAAACAGCAGGGGTCCTAAGGCAGATCCCTGGGGGGACCCCATTGAGCACGTTTCTGCTGTCACTCACTGCAGTACCAACTTTAACAGAAAACATTCGATCGGTAAGGAAATCTTGATTCCACATGTGCAAACTCCCACGTATGCCAAACTGTTCCAGTGTCTGTAATAAGCGATTTTTAGGCACTTTATCAAAGGCTTTGCGAAAATCTAGGTATATGATGTCAACGCATTCACCACGATCTAACCTGAGAACCAGGGGCGAGCGTAGGTGCGTCTTTACTATGTACGTACTTCGGTATGCGATGTAAAGCAACGACAGGCGCAGTTAGTACTTGGATGGGTGACATTCCAACGGAAACCGCGTTCACGCCTCACACATCTTCCAGCGGCTTGTACATCAGTGTATGCGCGGAAGCTATACAACCTTAGGCGAGGGTTGTATAGGAGATATACCATCCTTCGGAGGGGATGTAAAGCCGTCGGTCCCTTGTCTATTAAATGTTAGGCAAGTAAAAGATCCCTACTCTTCTTGAGGGAAGAGGTTCGGCAAAATTCCTGGTTGGGGGTAGCTCGTCTACAGGCGTCGGTGTTAGGCCTCAGTAGCGGAAATAGGCCGACGTTAAATAAATGTATAAAAAAAAAAAACCTGAGAACCAGTCTGATACACAACACAGCAAATTAGTGTCAACTGAGCGACCTGGGATGAACCCGTGTTGTTCGGCAGGGATAATTTGATGTGCAAGGAGAAAAGATCGCAAACTGTCCACAATGATTGATTCCATCATCTTTTGTTTATTTTTTTATTGACATCTATCAAGTTTTCGTTCTAGACATTATTTCCAGTGTCTAATAACTCTGACTTCTTTTATAAAGTGTTCTTGACATAATTGAAAGCTTTAACAACTATACCTTTCGCTCATCTCTACTCCTTTTCCGTCCCCCTCTTCCTTTGTGCTTGTGCATTTTTGTCGCGATTGTTTGTTTTTCTTAGTTTCTTTTTGTACATTTTTGTTTCTAAATTCATTTCGCGTCACCAATCTTTTTCAAAAAGCAAACCTTTTCGAAATCAAAATTTTTAAAACCAAAGTTTAGGCCAGCCCTGCGCAGCCCCGCATTGCAGTATCTCGCGGAAGGTCATTTGAGTTGTGATGCTTGCGTCCAGATACAAATTTTAATAGTGTTTTTTGTGCGCGAGTTCTTTAAATGTAAGTGTAGTTTTTTCAAGCATGGTTCAAGGTTACTACCTATTTTAATTTTATATTTTTGTAAAAAGGAGTTTAGTTGTTTTTACTTGTCGTTTTCGCCGATCCAGACCAGTTCCGCCCGATCCTGCAATCCTCCACCGCGTCAACGCGGTGGTTGCACGATCGGTTCCGGAGCAGGTCCTGGAGAGGCAACTGTTTCTATGTTAATATGAATAAATATCTTTTGAATTGAATTGAAAGCTTTAACACATGGTGGATGTATGAGTGAAATGGTGCAATTTCTGTTTAATATGATTGGAGTTTCTATGGATGCCTGCGTCTGTAAAAATCTGCGGTAGATGTTGAATTGAGTTGTTCCTATTTTTTTGTTAGCGCCCAGAAAATTGAAACCTCCCTTGTTCGTTATTTTTAATTAACATTCTTAACCAGCAAAGTCAAGCCGATCACGATATTATAAATCTTATCCCTCAATATGACACCTTCGAAGACTTAGATAAACCACTAACAACGGAAGAGATCTTAACCGCCATTGGGCAGCTAAAAAATAACAAATCTCCCGGCGCCGACTCACTCCCAGCTGAGATCTTTAAAGCTGTGTCGTCAGAACTCATACCCTACCTCAAAAAACTGTTCGATGTCGTGTGGGAAAGTGGTCAAGCTCCGCAGGAGTTTCGTGATACACTTTTAATCAACCTCTTCAAAAACAAAGGGAGCGCTGCGGACTGTGGAAATTACAGGGGTATAGCTCTCCTGGCTGTTGGAGGGAAGATACTCACTAAAGCGATGGCAAATAGGCTAACACCTGTTATGGAAAAGTTACTTCCTGAAACACAGAGTGGCTTTAGACCAAACCGAGGCACATCGGATTTAATCTTCACACTTAAACAGCTTCAAGAAAAAGCACTCGAACATCAAGGAGAAATTCACATGGCCTTCATTGATTTAACCAAGGCGTTTGACTCGGTGGACAGGGAAGTGCTCTGGAAAATTATGTTCCGCTTAGGTATCCCTAGAAAATTTGTGGAAGTATGTCGCAGTCTACATACAAACAACAACGCCCAGGTTATGTATAATAATGAGGCAACCGAACCTTTCCAAACCCTCACTGGAGTTAGGCAGGGATGTGTCCTGGCACCCCTACTCTTTAATTTGTTTACCACTGCTCTAACAATTATTGTTGACAACAAACTGGCAGTCAGAGGAATAGGTCTCAGATACCGTTTTGATGGCGGTCTCTTTAACATAGGGCGCTTTAGAGCTTTCACGAAGACACGCACACGATTCATTTGTGATCTCCAGTATGCGGATGACTGTGCACTTTTAGCCTCTACGCCGGAAGAGCTTCAAGAACTTTTAGATGTGTATGCCCAGAGCTATGATTCCTTGGGACTTAAAATCAACATTGGAAAGACTAAGATTATGTCAACTCCTCATCAAGTGAACCAAATAGACATTACACTTAACGGAAATTCTCTTGAAGTGGTGGATCAGTTCAATTACTTAGGCAACGTTGTTAATGACAAAGCAAACATGGACAGCGAGATTCGCAATAGAATTAACGCTGCATCTAGAGCACTCTGAGGACTTAGAGAGAGAGTATTTGACAACCACGACCTTGCTTTGTCAACGAAAATGGCTGTCTACAGAGCAGTTGTTATTCCAACACTGCTATATGGATGTGAAAGCTGGGTCACTTACCGTCGTCATGTGAAAGAATTAGAACGTTTTCAGCAAAGACACCTCAGAAGTATGATGAAAATCCGTTGGTTCCATCACATATCAAACGTGGAAGTACTCAGGAGAGCAAGCAGCCTTCCAATTGAGGTGCTTATTTCAAGAGCACGCCTAAGATGGGCAGGTCACGTTCATCGTATGCATGATAACCGCCTTCCTAAATGTACACTTTATGGTGAATTGCTAAGCGGTAGAAGAAGGCGTGGCGGTCAACGAAAGAGGTTCAAAGACGCTCTCCATGAAAATCTAAAATCCTGCGGTATTGCAGACGAGCAATGGGAACAACTTGCAGCGGACAGAACCGAATGGCGAGGGGTTGTGGCCAGCTATCAAGGAAATGTTGCTGCAAGAAGGCCGAATCCGAGACCTAACCAGGTCTATGTTTGTCCTGACTGCGGTCGACATGTGCTCTCCCGAATTGGCCTCTATAGCCATAGTCGTGTGCACCGTAGATGAATGGGAATTACAATAGACTACACCTTTTACTTGTTTTTTATTGTACACAATTTATCGACTGTAACATTTTTATACTCGGACTCGAGTAACGGCTAATAATAATAATAATAATAATAATAATAATATTTTTAATATAAACTGAATGATATCGTGAAATGATTTTTTAAAATTACAAATTCATCAAAGTCCAATTTTTAAGTTTTTTACTTCGTATAATGGGAAAGTGAGAATTTTATTTCGTTCTGATATTGATGGATGTATACACTATCAATTAGTGTATACATCCATCAGTGTAATTAAATAATGTATTTATATTATTAAAGCTAATTTTAAGAAACACTGTGTATTTATCATCATGACTTGGCATAATCTGAGTTTAAAGTCTACGTTAATACTGTTTTGTTTTTAAAAATTGAATTAGATCTGCGAATAAACAATGACATTCTTTCATTCTCTGACCATGCCCCGTAACCTTGGTGTGTTAAATAATGAAAAGCTCTTAATTTAACAGTTATGGAAGAACTTGCTGTAAAAAGGGTATGTTCCTTAAAAATACTTGCATCTTGAATTACTTGAATATTGTGATTGTGTATTATTTCTGTTTAGATCAGCCGATTGGATTACCAGAACACAATACAGATATAGTATCGTTCAAAGCCTCACTGCAAATAAAAACTGCAACAAAAACTTTCCGACCTCATTAAAATACAGTTACTCTCTGTTTGATGACACCGTACCGACTGGTCCGCCGGCGTTAATAATTAGCTCGTAAAGTTTTTGTTGCATTTTTTATCTGCAGTAAAGCTTTGAAGATACTATATCTCAGAATATATTAAACGCAAGATCTGACCGTAATCTACGATAATACCACATAATGCCAATCTAAAGCTGGTGTGTCATTTTTTTTACTTAAAATAATAAAAAGAGCTAACGATCACCCTGTATAATTTTTATGGCCCAATTTCAGTAGGTACCAACATTGAATACAGTATTTTAAGTTCGATTTTAACTGTTTCTGTTGTGTTATAAAAAATTTAATATATAAAGTACCTAGGTATATCTATTTCGTGATAGCATATCGATCGCTTACGCCAGAAATGTAAATGTTTGACGTCAGCTATTTATTGCTCGTATTATAGTCATTTAGGTATTTATAGACCTATAAAATAGTAGGGAATTTCTCGTTATTTCAGTAATACTATATATCAAGAATAAGAAACGGTCAAGGGCACTTATGAATTTTTGATTTCATGGCGCCGGCGCCGTTGTATGGCACGTCGGACGGAAAATAATATTATTTATTTATTGCTACTCTGTCCAACTGAAAAACCAATTACAGGGCAAGGATATACAATTAAATGTATATAAACATATACATACATAAATACACATATATACGAATACAGACCATTAAAACATAGAATAATATACATAATATACAGGGTGGCACAAAAGTACGGAAACAGCAGGATAACTTGAAAAATACGATTCCTAGAAGAAATTTAAATACAAAAGTGGTAGGAAATTTCCCTGGTTATCTGAAGGTGACTTTAGATTTGACCTTGGCCAACTACCTTCAAGGCCATTTGAAGGTCAAGTCTGACTTTCGATCATAACCGAACGTAAAATTTTCCGCTCGTTTCATTACCGAGGTTAAAAGTAGGGGGTCCCATTTGAAAAACAGACTTGACCTTCCCTTGAAGGTCGTGGATCCGGTCAAATACAAGGTCACCGTCAGATAGCCAGGGAAATTTCATACAACTTTTGTATTTAAAGTTTTTTTCTAGGATTTTCGAAGTTATCCTGCTGTTCCCGTACTTTTATGGTTTTGACAATTAAAATATCAAGTGGTTACAAATTTTTACAGTGCATACAATTAAGTGAATTAAACATCAATCCCGTTTGTCTTTGGCTGCTTTTTGCAACAGTTCGTCTCAGTGTATTTGGCAAAGTTTTTCATCAGGGGCAGTGATTTTTTCGATAGTACGTGCTTTTCCAACAATCCTCCTGGATTTTTTCCAAATGGCTACTCTTACAGAGAAAGAGAGAGTTGCACTTTTGATGATGAGAGGATGTGGTGATATGAAGAAGTGAGATTGCTATTCAATGATGTTTTTCATAATGAAGGCGAAGGCATTTCCAAATCAACTGTCTCTCGTACCATCCGCTGATTTGAAGAAACTGAGACGAATAAAAATCGTCCGAAATCTGGAAGGCTACGATCGCAAACGACAGAAAAACGACAAGTTGAAGTAGCACAATCATTTGTTAAAAATCCCAGATTGTCAATCAATAAGGCGTCTCAACAGCTTGAAATGAATCGATTTTCAGTACATGAACTGAATTCCTGCTAAAAGTCAGCGTAGCATTGGTCTATATTTAGGGGTAGCTCATTTTTGTCACGCCACGAGTAAAGGTTACTTATGTCATTTTGTAATTTCTCCGCAATTCATCAAACATTTTCTGATCATGTTGATATAAGTTCAGGTGTAAAAAACTGTAGAACTCCATCAAAAGATCCCTTATATATCCATCATCGGCTTAGGTTTATTTAATTCAAATATTCATTTGCAACAGGTTGATCGAGGATTCATCGATGATTCAGTTTTAGACGTTGGAATCTTTGTGATGTGGTGTGGTATCCTCGCTATTAATACTTGTAAACATTTTCATGTTATCGGTATACAACAATAAATCACAATTAAGCTGGGAGACAACGTCGTTTATAAATATATTAAAAGGTAAAGGCCCAAGCACCGAACCTTGATGTATACCAGATTTTACATGAATTACGCTGGACTTAAATTGTGAATCTTGTTTGTAATAAGGTACTTGGAGATGCGGTTGATCCACAAATTACTGGAACGTCAAAAAACGACGAGACGCTTTCTGAAAGTCTCCTTGCATTTCAACAAGACGAAACACTCCTCATTTTGTTGTGACTATTTGTCAATTTCTTAATGATACATTCCCTGGTCGTTGGACAAGTAGAAGAGGTCCGATGATGGAGTGGCCATGTCGGTCACCAGATTTGACTCCTTTGTGTGAGGGTACTTTGAAGACGAAATAGTCCATAGCCCCTAAATAATTTACGACAAAGGATTGTTCAAGAATGTTGACACTGTTACTTGTTTACACCCTCTAGTAAACAACCCAAGCGTAGGTTCAATAATTGCAATACGAATTATATTATGTTACTGATCACTTTGTACTAGTCACCGTTCTTTCTTTTGATCTGAACTAGAACTGCTTTGATGCGCTGGTCCCGTTTTTTATATACTCCATGGCATTTATGCCAGATTGACCCATTTTATTTTAATCTGTAACTAGACGATTCTAGCTCTGTGGCAGTAAGCCAATGGCGGCATCTCTGGGCCGACCAGCGAACTAACATAATATTACTAGCTTCTCTCGAGGATGATTAAGTCATCCTTGAGTCTCTCTCTATTAATGAATTAAATAAACCTCTGTTCGTAAGTTTTTAATAATGTTAGACATCCGTTTGATACGTGACTTATCATTGCATGGAGGTCAATAGAATTAAGTTTGAATACCTGATTGTTGATATTGAATTGGTTAGAAGAACTTTATGAAAAGCATCGGCAGCGTCTTTAATGTTTTTTAAGTATTAATAAAATTCCAATTTATTTTACCAAGCTATCCGTTCATTAAAATATAATTTGCATACTTAAAATTGTAAACATAATTAATTTCTAGCAACTCAAAATATTCAATGTCCAAGTAAACCTTTACCACGCTTTCGGGTTTCAGTAATTAAAATCACGCCATGCTTTAACGACGTAATTCTAGAATCGCCTCTTTAATACATAATGAATTTAGACCATTGCTTCTACCACAAATTGATAAAATACATGCTTATTGAACATGTTCCTTTTCCCCCTATTGGTTTAAAATATTATTTACGGAGATGTAGGAATGTTATTATCAAAATCTCATTAATTATCAGTTGCGTAAGACATTCGTTTGTCTTCTGCCACACACAAAAAAAAGAAACATGATAACTCTAACTTCCACACCAGCCCACCAAAAAGCAGATAAGATTAGTTAGGGGCGTGCGTATATCTTTTTTGACAGGCGTTATAAGACCTTTCGTTTTTGAAAAGTTTACAGTTTTGCAAAAGAACGGGTAAATAATAAAACTATTTATTACCAAACGATAAGATGGACGGATTTTTTATCCAGATTTCAATCCAATCCCTGATGTTCCATGGGATGCCTATTGGGTTTCCGAACCGCCACCACGTCAGCCTTGTTCCAGATAAGTGTAGTAAGACGGCGACATGCTTAATTATATAGAAAAGTTCAACCAAAGAAACGATAAAGTAGCTAAAAAGAAATTGGTGCTGATATTCAACAAAACCATTTTACAATTTAGGTATTGGTTAGAATGTCTTGAAAACTTTACCGTTGCTGTTATCAGTATTTCATATAATTTTAAGAAGAGAAAGCAAATACAGACCTCAACAAAATAACAAACAAAACGAGAACAAGCTGTCTAAAGAGCGAAAGAAATATATCGTATAATAAAAAAAAATAACAAAGTTCATCTTCAACCAAGGATACATTTGCAGCATTGTTGCATATTGTCTTACACAACTCTACAACTTGTATTGAAGTGCAACTAAATTTTAAACAACTTGATTTACAGCCATAAAAGAGAAATTTCAGAATAAAATCATTCTATTTTTTATAGCACTCGTCATTTTTCTCTCAATCCCAATCTTCTCGGTTTAACTCTGCTCATCCACAGATGTAGCTGAAGGTATAAACTGGCTTAACACGGAGCGTTGGGTGTTCCCTTGTGTGAGGGGCAATGTTGTTACTTAATAATTATGTGAATTAAAAAATCTTGTTTCAACTAGAGCAGCCAAGTTAGGTTAGATTAGAATAGCTAGGTTTGTGGAATCGCTTTTAAATATTAGAAATCCTTAGCTTTATTATTCTTCAAAACTGTTTACTATCTTATGACTTCTTTAAAATATTTTGGCATGACCAAGTATTATAATAGCGCTGTCAAATCTAGACACTGATTTGTCGAGAAATCCACGGTTCTTGAGAAAATATAAAAAAGGAGAGAAATTATACTGGGGAGGGGGTGATTTTGGAATAGTTAGACCATTTGGATGATTTGGAATTATTTACCAATTAAAATATATCTTTTCCTATCAGATTTTTTTAAAGTTAGTGGAAGAATATTAAAAAAGCCTTAGGAACATAAATAATCGTATTTTTATGCAATTTCTTGCCCGATTTTTGCAAAGCATAATTTTTTTCGCGGTCTTTTCGACTGGTAAGTGTGATCAGAAATGGTTTTTTACAATATTCAAGGATTGTAGAGTTCACTTATCGATTGGTTTTCCCAAATCTTGCAGAAACACTAAAATTAATATATTTATATGCAATTTTAAAACACAAATAGTGTATTAATTTGTTTCTAGCGTTTATTTTACAAAAGAGTGCGATTAAAATTATTTTTTCTGTGATGCAACAAAGTCACAGAAAAAGTCAAATCATGTATTAGTTTTTGAGAAACTTCCCAAAATCATGAAAATTTATTACCGTGCAAATAAAGAACGCAATAAAAACTTCACGAACTCATTATTAACGCCGATGAATCATTCGGCATGGTGTCATCAAACAAGCCGACGTACACTAAAAACCTACAAAAGTAAGTAATTCAATTTGCCGGCGGAATAGTACAGAGAGTAACAGTATTTTAATGAGGTCGTAAAGTTTTTGCTGCGTTTTTGTCTGCACTGTTAAATTTCAAACGACTATATGTGCATGTTTATAACTTTTTCACTAAAACCGCATATAAATTAATATTTCCCGCATTGTTTAATTAACTCTTTAATGAAAGATATAAGAAGTCATTTCAATTATAATGTACAATTTTTGAAAAGTACAATTATTATACACTGGTTTTTCCAAAATTTTGAAAAACCGTGTAATTAGTTATAATTTTTTGTACCGAGAATGCCATAAAAATTATAAATTAAAATACATTCTTTTTATAACTAAATGAAAAATATCAATATTGACTGTTATAAATTAAATTTTTTGAAAATCAAATTTTTCGTTTGCTCTTCAAAAAAATCGGCAGCTACTGGTAGCGGCTGGAACCTCCCTACCCGGTGGATCTTTGAAAACGAAAAGAGCACTAAATTGTGTGCCAAAACGGCACTAAACGTAATCCGATCTCAACCAAAACCTTTTCAGATCTTCTGGAGGACTAAAGAAAGCCTCGTGCAAAGTTCCATCCAAGTTCGTTTAGTAGCTTCGGCGCTATCGTGCTAACACACACACACACACACACACAGACATTTTTCAAATGCCATTTTTTTGGGTTCCTGGGACCTCAAGACGTAAAGATTTGATGTTATCTCAATTTCCGATTTTGGACCAATTTTAGTAACCTCACACAATTTTTTGGCGAGGTTAAAAATGCAGATATACATGTATATCGTTTTTTTTGCAAGAAATCGTTTTTTTATCGTTATTATTTTAGAAAAATATTTATAACATGAAGACTGGGGAAGCCGGGAATTTCAGCGCAAACTGGGAAAATTCCCGTTTATCGGAAAAAATTTAAAGATTAGATATTTTTGCTTGTTTACGCAAAAACTATATGCATATCAATTGATTGAAAATTTCATGCTCTATAAAAAAGCTAGTGTATTTGCTATGAAATTCAAGGTTTCTGAGAAAAAACTGAAGAATTGTACCTTTAGGGGTAGATTTGAGGTAGTTGGGCTATACTAGCTCTAATTCTTCTTTAAATACAAACTATGCTGATATCAATCGATTGGAAATTTTATGCTCTACAAAAAGTGTATAATAGATTTGTTTGTTGTTTTTTCTGAGAAGCTTGTAAAAAAGTGAAAACGTACCTTTGGGCGTAGATGTGGAGTAGTTAGGCCATATTAGCTCAGCTCTAACATTTCTTTGAATGCACTGCATATCAGTCGATTGGAAGTTTTACTGTATAAAAAAATGTTTCCAAAATAAATCCGATAAAAACTGAAAAGTTATGCTTTTAGGGGCGGTTTTGGGGTAGTTAGGGCGTTAGGATTATAGGAAAATTTTAGTCTGTTGAAAAGGACTCATTAAGGAATACACCCCCGCTCATCCTAAATTTATTTTAAGTTAAAAGCTAGGATCAACATTCATTTAATTTCATTGACCTTAAGTGTAGGCTCGATCCCTTCTAATTGGTCAGAAATTTTGGTCTGTTTTGGTCTATTTGCCTGGTGTACAAAGCGATGGACATGACAATGGGATTCATAGAAAACTGTCACAAATACTAGCACTAATTTGAACACGTTCCATATAAAACCGTGAGGCCCCCTCTTGTACGCCCAAGAAAAAGCGTCTGGCGCGTGTCAAGGAATCGCCATTATCGTATGTTTATGCTTAAGTTAAATTAACACAATGTGGTGCAATAGAGGATTGATAAAAACCTGCGGTTTCCAAACTTCACCGTCATTTTTCACAAAACGAAACTTTAAAAAAGCCGCGAGAAGAACCAAATATCCAAGTGCTACCGCCATAGTGCCTCGATGGCATAAGGCGTAAGTGAATAATTTTGTTATACCTTTTTCGTGTTTAACAAAGACTATAATTTATTTGTTGTGTTGTATTAAATGCATTTATTAAAATTAATTTAACTAATTAAGTAGTGTGGAAGGTAAAACTTGCGAGTTTCTGGTCTTTCTGTCCCAATGTTCGATGGGTGCGATGGTGTGACGAACGGTAGCGATTTCAGTTGGTCAAGTCGATGAGTGATAATATAAGACGAACTTGCTCGATCGTCGTCCAGAGGGAGATGTAAAACTGCGGGTACCATGTATCTACGATGTAAAAACGTGAAACTCTTTGACAAAGTAGGGGTCGCCAAAAATTTCCGATTAGAAGTGGCCGTAAATACTGTTTATCTTATCTCCTAGTGTCCGTGACTGGCCGTCCGACGCGAATGTTCATCTAGGCCGAGATAAGTTTGAATTTCTATAATTTTCAGCTTCTGAGTGTCCATAATTTTGATTTAAAATGTTCGAAAATGTTGATTATTAGTGTAATCAGTGACATAAATCGAATGTTGACATGAAAATTCAACGGAATTTATTTTCGACTAGCCTATTTTCGCGGCTACACTCGTGTGAGTTTTCACCTGTTTTTCCACTACCTTCAATATTACCCCACTCTCCCCTACCTGCCTATCATCTCCCTCTATTTCCTCACTACACATCTTCACCCTCACTTCACTTTCTCGCCCAGTATTTTCCCCTAAACCTTTCTATCACCTTCCCTCATTTTCCCATAATTTTCTCCCACTTACCACCATTACCTTCCTACTTCCCTTACCTTATCACTGCCTCTGATATAAAATAACGTGCACAAAATTTCATCACAAGTATTTTGAGCCGTTTTTGTGCTACGCCTACGGTTGAACAGAAATTCAGACAGACAAAACCGAAAATATCAAAGATTGTAAAAAGAAAAAAAAATCATGAAAGTATTTAAAATATAATTTACCCTCACAGATTTATTTATACCCGTTAAATTTACAAATCATTGACAAAAGGTATATGTCTGTAAAATCGGTATTTTACGAGATTCGAAATAAAGTCAAATTTGTCGTTTTTTCTTGAGATTGTAAAAAATTTCAATTTTTTAATTTCAAATGAAACGCATGTTATTCTATTCTATTCCAAACTAAACCCATATAAATTAAATATATAGATAGATTTATTAGCAGTTTCTGCCATACAAAGACAATATAATATAAAACTTAATGTTGATATAATAATGCATCTTTATTTGCGAAAAAAGCTACAATTGATTCATAACTATATATAGAACATACGTCCATCAACTATTCACTAGTTTGTCTTAAATCTATACATATAGCAATAACTGTAAAATAATCACCAATCTTTTTGCATTCTAACATAGTTGATCGTAAAATCACCTAACCTAGTCACAAAATAATCAATATTCTTTTCTAATGTAACTAACAAATAATTTGATGAAAAACATAATATTTCAATCGCAAACTTCTCTATAAAACCCCTATTTTACTATAAGGAACGTAACCAGGCTGCAACTAACAGCTACTCTCCGGACTATGTGCGCCGCCGAGCGCTGAATTACAAGTTACAAGCCTGGCGCGTTAAGTGTAATAATTGCATATTAAAACAGAACGCTAACGCACGTCAGTGCAAGGTAGGCATGTGACGAACGACACGAGGATCCTTTGACTATTTTGGTATATATATGCTGTCAATTTTATCAGAGCCCCCGAAATGCTGAGTAATGTTTTAAATGCAGTGCCTCGCCGCGCTCGATTGTGCATAAGAAATCGCGGTGGACACTTTGAACACTTGATATGATATCATAAAAATTATTTTGAGGATTAGATATATGTTCTGTGTGCTATATTTCTTTTTATTATTAATTTGTTTTTGTTACCTGAATTTACTTTATTCTTCTTAATTGTGTTAATGTTTTATTATAGCAAAGATTTGAACAACTTATTGAATTATTTTATCGTTTTATTTAATCATACTTCTCCACGGCAAGTATAATGCTTGTTAAAAAAAAATGTATTGGTTTAAAAAAAATGTTTTTATAATTACTAACGTAGTACCAATGAATAAATATGGCATGTGTTATATCGTTGAAGAAAATACTCTATTTAATGGCGCCATTTCCCGCCCGTTTCAAAATAATTTTTTTAGCAGCCTGAAGAGTAAATCTCAAAATACAGCGGTTTTGAAAAAAATTAGATAAAACCTCGTTGAAACACTCTGTTTTGCAAAAAAATTTCGCCTTAGAATTTTTCTCGTATCCAAATAACGGAGGTATTTGGCCTAGACGTTTTCCGCATTTTCGTTATTTTCCGCCATAACTCTTAAAGTAGGCCATGTATTTCAAATGTCTTTAAACCATTTTGTAGGTTATATAAATCGGCACAATTTTCGTAAAAATAATTTTTTTTGTACGACCGACATTAAGTGAGATATTCTCGAGTGCCCTGATAAAATGGACAGCCTGTATATATGAAATGCAAGGCTTTTTAACTATGTACATTAAAGATGACATAGAGATAGAGACCGGTGACCGAGAAAAAAACTATTTCAAAGCAAGTGAGCAATGCTATGGCTTCTACTTCTACAGCTGCTAGAGTGGTTAATGCTGATAGTATTACTACCGTTAAAAATAGTGCTAATCATACTATAACACAAAATATGCCCTCATCAGTTCAGTTTATTAACTGTAGTAGCATTAACTTACATTTTGTTGAAAAGAAATTTAAAAAATTAACATTTTTTTTATGAGTTTATATATTATGTATGTATCACTATATTTTATATGCACATTAGTCGTATATAAAGTATAGTATACAACTCGTTATAATGGCTATTATTACCTCGGCTGCGCTCGGTCGAGTTGTAATCTCCATGCTCAATAATAATAGCCTTCATTATAGCATCGTTGTATAATATACTATTTATTTAATAATGATGTTTTGGCAGTATCAATAAAAAGTCATTATTATGTCTTGTATTACGTGATGAACATTATTTATATATCTCACTTTATTACATAAATACATAACGGTTCTTCAATTATCTAAATTATAAATATTATTCTCTGCTTTACATTCATGAAATTAAAAACTTCTATCGGTGTATACCCGTTACATTTAAGAATTGTTTTCATAGATTTATTTTGTAGTTCGTCTATGTCGTTTTGGTTAAAATTGAAAGTTGATTGGTTGGTAAAAAATTGGATAAAGAAATCGAATATTTTAATCGTATTGCTAGTTGTTTATCACAGTGGTCTAAAATTTATAATACCATTATATTACCTCATTTTAATTGTTGTAGCTCTTTGTTAACTCCTGTACAAAAAATGATATAGGTACATTGGTTACAGATACAACAGAATAAAGCAATGCGTATTATACTAAATCGTAATAGATATACCCGGGTGGCAGACATGCTGCAAACATTAGGGTGGTTGACAATTTGGGAGAGTATTAAAAGGGCGAACTTAATACTAATCTACAAAATAGAACATAAACAAGTCTTACTTAAATGAATTTCTCATTAAACGACTAAACTTTCACAACTATAATTTACGTTCTAAGCAAAATTACAAATTGATAGTTAAACTGACATCCTTAACATAAATTCTTGTTTTTCCAAGTTCTTCTTTGATGGCCTTCCTGAGGCAATCAGGGTTTCACCAAATCTAAATGTTCAAATGTGCTTTTAGAGGGCGGAATATTAAACATAATATTTTTAGTCGCAAACTCCTCTATAAATCCTTATTTTACTATAAGGAAAGTAACCAGACTGCGACCAAAGTTACAAATCTGGCGCGTTAAGTGTAATAATTGCATATTACCATCAAAACGCTAATGCTTCGATTGCAACAAACACCAGCCGAAAGACTGATCCTACTTAAAGGAGCTCCCTTGCCAGTCGTCACACACCACTTGCAGACTGCAGTTTCGAGCTGTTGGCTCTCGTCAGTGCAAGGTAGGTATGCGACGACCGACATGACAATCCTTTGACTATAGTACATCCCGGTATTTTCACAATAGCGACATGTAAAACAGCCAGCAGGCGCCATTTAGCGGTCCAGTGTCTGTTGCAATCGAAAAATAAATAGCCTGACTTGGTTTAGCATAGCGTCGCATACCTACCTTGCACTGACGAGAGCCAACAGCTCGAAACTGCAGTCTGCAAGTGGTGTGTGACGACTGGCAAGGGAGCTCCTTTAAGTAGGATCAGTCTTTCGGCTGGTGTTTGTTGCAATCGAAGCATTAGCGTTTTGATGGTAATATGCAATTATTACACTTAACGCGCCAGATTTGTAACTTTGGTCGCAGTCTGGTTACTTTCCTTATAGTAAAATAAGGATTTATAGAGGAGTTTGCGACTAAAAATATTATGTTTAAATCTAAATGTATTTAAGCGTTAAGTGTTCAGTTATTTAAGCAATATATAAGAGTGCAATTTATTATTATTAGATATAGGAATCTGTATTTTTACTAGCCAAATGCTAAATACTGTGCTAAATATGAATTATTTATGCATATTTTTTGTTTGTTTCAGAGCCAAAATGGCGCTTTCTACGCTCGCCGTATCACTTTCGGCACAACAACAAACCTACTTAATAAATCTTTCCTCGATTTTTCCTGTTCTGAGCATCACTCAACGTAATGAGTTCAGTGCTGCTTTGGAAGGAAGAGCCTGTGTCGCCTCTCGGCTACGATGAGGCGTCCCTGCTCGACACCACGTTCTATCAAACGTCTTTGGAGGAATATGACATTAAATTCGAATCGGATTTATCATCATGCGAGTCCAAGGCGGAAGTTGCTTCGCAGATTCTCGAAAACCTGGAGAACCTGATGGATTTGGATGACCTCATCAAAGAAGGTAAATATCTATCTACATTTAAAGCTTTGTAGATTTCACTTATCAATTGGTTTTTCCAAGATTTCGAAAAACCGCGATAACTTAGATATGCAATTTTAAAGCGTGTGTTAATTCGTTTCTAACACGTACTTTACAGAAGATTAATAAGTAATGCAAAAAATGTAATTATATATTTAAAAAAATGAGAATATCCGGCTCGAAGGACCAAAAAAAGTGTTCACGAACGGCAGAGTATCCGCAAACTGGCGGGACACAAAGTTATGTATGTTATTATCTATTTTATTATAAACAAAAAAAAACGAGAGAGTGGACTGTGTTGCGAAAAAGAGATTAAATGGATCCTATCTTTTAATCTTTCTGGATGATGTCTCCAAAGTCCAACTTCCTCTAGATAGATCCAATTCGTCGACACACACCCCAAAGACCATATAAGATATAAATCTTTACACACAAAAGTTTATGCGGTAAAGTTATAATATTATTATTAAACAAGAGAGGGTGAATAAAAAATAAGTAAGCAAGCGGTTTTGACAGCACTATGGTCAAACGTAGACTCATCTTTTCCAGGTGCGATAAGAAAACAAAAAATCTCTTTCTTACTACCTCGTAAAGCTATACAGTGCCAAAAATTAGAAATAATTGAGTGTATTTTATTTTCAACTAATTTTGCGGTGAATATTAAATGAACAGAAAGATAAACAAATAAAAAAAAAGGAAACGTTATTAAATAAAGACGCAAAACCGATGAAAATGTATCAGAAATTATTCTTCTTTCTATAAGAAAGATACAGCAAAGACAAAGACGAAGACCTATTACAAAAATTTTGAAAAACCGTGTAATTATAATTTTTATGGCGAAAATCGCATGTAAATTAGTTTCTAACGCTTTTTTTGTAAGTAAATAAAAGTTATCAATATTGATTTTCCTCAGACGCGACTTTTTAAAAATCAAATTTTTCGTTGTCTTCAAAAAAATTGTGGAAATCCATAAACAGGCCAACAGCCCTATCCTGTTTTTAGTAAAAATCGTAAAACGGAAGAAGAACGTAAGAAAAGAATTTTATCTCCTTTTTTTGTATAAATGTCACAGGTGAGAGAAGTGCTAGTTGGTTTTACTGATCTAAAATATAATTTTTGTGAACTCAAATTTTCGAAAAAATATTTAAATGTATGACAATGTTTTATTGTTTTATTATATTTATTATCAAATGTAGTGCTTCATATTATATCAGGGAATAAGAAACCGGGAAAAACTGGGAATTTCAGCGTCCAATTTTGGTAGACATTCTGAACTTTAATTAGAAAACAAAAATAATGACTTGCATTGCATTGTATGACTGGTGGTCGAGAGGTGAGCGCACTTGCCTCTCACCTAAAAGTTCCGGGTTCGATCCCCGGCCGTGGCAGTGGAAAATACTGTGAGAGGGATTTTTTCACTATACACGGATATTGGGTGTGTGTCCCTTGTCTCTAAATGTGTAGCCCCCTCCCACACAAGGCTCTTCTAGAGCCTTCCGGGATAAAGGGGGTCGTAATTACCTGTGGTGTTATTTATTATTTATTATTATTATTTATTAATTGTATTGCTAATGCTGTGAACAATAAACTAAAGTGGATGGGCGATTTGAGGTCCATATCTATTAGAAAGAAATAGGCTCAAATTTGAGCCTTATGGAGCGCCTTTAGAATTGTAAATTACCTTCATCAGTAGCCTTGAAAATGCCAACTCATAATTTTAAAAAATGCTAGTAGTGTAAGGATATTGTTGGATGAGTAAACTCCTAAATTTGCATTATTATATTACTTATTTTCAATAAATGTCAACGTATAAACTAAGTATCTATGATTTTTTAAAGAGTAAATAACGGACAATAAATTTGATTTCAATTTGCGAAATATCCATTTTAGGAACTTATTAACAGGCGAATCAATAGCCGGTAATTGTCATAAGTTTAAATATAAATATTACTACATCCTGATTTATATCAATATCCTACAAGTATATCTGTATCTAAGCTGACATATACCAAAAGTATGAGTACAAACGTTATGCAACACAAAATACATGATTGTACCGTAAGCAAGATCCAGTGTATTGAACTAGTAGTATTTTACAGAAATCTGTTTCAGCGAAATGCCAAGTGAAGTAAATTGTAATTATATGCATTTATTATGCATCTAGTGTCATTCATGGTTGCATAAAATCTGACATGATTTTATTTGAATCAATAATTTAAATACCTACCTAGTTGGTAGTACTTCATTACCTTTTTGAACTCGTATCTCTCGCAGATTTAATAGCTCTTATTTCTGATACAGGGTGTTTGGTAAGGCGATGCGTGCCCTGAATAGGGAGATAGAGGGGTTCATTTGGCGGCTATAAGACAAAAGATACTTATATACATAGACATATATAATTGTCTATCATTATGAAAAATGCTACGATTTTTTTCTGTATTTCCCATTTTGTTTTACGCACTAATTTTAATTCAATTTTGTTTTTATTTATAAATAAATAAACACATTATTTGGCCAACAGGTACAACCCAATTGCAAGGCAAAAATTATGCACAATACTATATTCATAGATTATTTGTTAGATGAAATTATATAAAAAACTTATAATACAGTAAAATTCTATAACATAAGACTTATAACGTAAGCAAGTAGAAAGCAAAAACCAAACATATCTACATTTACACATTAATTATGTGTTTATACCGTCGAACAGCTAAAGCAAAAAATTCAAGAGAATTTGAGTGCACTAGAAGAAACCAATTCTGTAGATGTCGCTGCTACCTGGACTCAAATTAAAGACAGTTTAAAAAGTGCGAGTGAGGAAATTCTTGGCACTGCAGCAAGTAAAAAACAGAAGGACTGGTTCAATGATAATGAAGCTTTTATACAAGAACTTCTTGACCGCAAACATATTGCCTTCCAAAACGCTATCAACCACCCCAACGACTCATCAAAAGCGGAAGCTTTTACCCAATCTAAGTATGAAACGCAACGCGAAATCAGAAGAATAAAGAACGAGTGGTGGGCAAGCAAGGCCAGAGAAATTCAAAGGTACGCCGATTCACACGACTACAGGAATTTCTTTCAAGGAGTAAAAGCAGTGTACGGCCCCAGTCGGAAAAATATGTGCCCTATTAAAGATTTAAATGGAAATCTCCTCAAAGAAGACCAGGAAATAAGAGCCCGATGGAAAGAACACTACTCTAACATTCTTAACCAGCAAAGTCAAGCCGATCACGATATTATAAATCTTATCCCTCAATATGACACCTTCGAAGACTTAGATAAACCACTAACAACGGAAGAGATCTTAACCGCCATTGGGCAGCTAAAGAATAACAAATCTCCCGGCGCCGACTCACTCCCAGCTGAGATCTTTAAAGTTGTGTCGTCAGAGCTCATACCCTACCTCAAAAAACTATTTGATGTCGTGTGAGAAAGTGGTCAAGCTCCGCAGGAGTTTCGTGATACACTTTTAATCAACCTCTTCAAAAACAAAGGGAGCGCTGCGGACTGTGGAAATTACAGGGGTATAGCTCTCCTGGCTGTTGGAGGGAAGATACTCACTAAAGCGATGGCAAATAGGCTAACACCTGTTATGGAAAAGTTACTTCCTGAAACACAGAATGGCTTTAGACCAAACCGAGGCACATCGGATTTAATCTTCACACTTAAACAGCTTCAAGAAAAAGCACTCGAACATCAAGGAGAAATTCACATGGCCTTCATTGATTTAACCAAGGCGTTTGACTCGGTGGACAGGGAAGTGCTCTGGAAAATTATGTTCCGCTTAGGTATCCCTAGAAAATTTGTGGAAGTATGTCGCAGTCTACATACAAACAACAACGCCCAGGTTATGTATAATAATGAGGCAACCGAACCTTTCCAAACCCTCACTGGAGTTAGGCAGGGATGTGTCCTGGCACCCCTACTCTTTAATTTGTTTACCACTGCTCTAACAATTATTGTTGACAACAAACTGACAGTCAGAGGAATAGGTCTCAGATACCGTTTTGATGGCGGTCTCTTTAACATAGGGCGCTTTAGAGCTTTCACGAAGACACGCACACGATTCATTTGTGATCTCCAATATGCGGATGACTGTGCACTTTTAGCCTCTACGCCGGAAGAGCTTCAAGAACTTTTAGATGTGTATGACCAGAGCTATGATTCCTTGGGACTTAAAATCAACATTGGAAAGACTAAGATTATGTCAACTCCTCATCAAGTGAACCAAATAGACATTACACTTAACGGAAATTCTCTTGAAGTGGTGGATCAGTTCAATTACTTAGGCAACGTTGTTAATGACAAAGCAAACATGGGCAGCGAGATTCGCAATAGAATTAACGCTGCATCTAGAGCACTCTGGGGACTTAGAGAGAGAGTATTTGACAACCACGACCTTGCTTTGTCAACGAAAATGGCTGTCTACAGAGCAGTTGTCATTCCAACACTGCTATATGGATGTGAAAGCTGGGTCACTTACCGTCATCATGTGAAAGAATTAGAACGTTTTCAGCAGACACTTCAGAAGTATGATGAAAATCCGTTGGTTCCATCACATATCAAACGTGGAAGTTCTCAGGAGAGCAAACAGCCTTCCAATTGAGGTGCTTATTTCAAGAGCACGCCTAAGATGGGCAGGTCACGTTCATCGTATGCATGATAACCGCCTTCCTAAATGTACACTTTATGGTGAATTGCTAAGCGGTAGAAGAAGGCGTGGCGGTCAACGAAAGAGGTTCAAAGACGCTCTCCATGAAAATCTAAAATCCTGCGGTGTTGCAGACGAGCAATGGGAACAACTTGCAGCGGACAGAACCGAATGGCGAGGGGTTGTGGCCAGCTATCAAGGAAATGTTGCTGCAAGAAGGCCGAATCCAAGACCTAACCAGGTCTATGTTTGTCCTGACTGCGGTCGACATGTGCTCTCCCGAATTGGCCTCTATAGCCATAGTCGTGTGCACCGTAGATGAATGGGAATTACAATAGACTACACCTTTTACTTGTTTTTTATTGTACACAATTTATCGACTGTAACATTTTTATACTCGGACTCGAGTAACGGCTAATAATAATAATAATATAATTCTTAATAACAGGAGTACTTATATGTTAAAAACCTGTCTTGCCCATTTTATCCTTTTGGGAACACATTTAAATCACACAGTTTGTTTTATTATAATAATTACACATGCATGGGTGATTTTAACAGAATGCAACCTTGGAACGTGAATATTTAACTGGATAGATATTTCCGGGGAGTGAAATTTGTTATACATGATTTTATACAAGAATACCAGAAAATAGCAAATTCTTCTAAGGGCAAGGCTCTCGCAATTAAATGTACTTAATAAATTGTTATTTAACCCTCTCTCTGGATACTGCTCTGTTGATTTGAATGTTATAAAAAGTTTGTCTATATTTATTCTATACTACTTTTGTGAGTTTGGTAATGTGAATTCCAAATTATTGCTCCATATTCAAGATCGGAATAGTACAATAATTTTCAAGCCTCCAAATTGGTAAATGATTTGCAATTTCTCAAAATGAAATCAAGTAATCTAATTGTTTCATTACACTTAATTCTTATATGTTCTCCAAAACTCAGCTCAGGATCGAAGTATATCAATGTATCATCGCGCTCTAGTATCTTTCCCTTTATAGAATAGTCGTACTGAAATCTGTTCTTCCTTTTCGTATATAATACAACTTTATATGTGCCGACATTCAAACCTAGTTTATTAAGTGAACACTATACCTACTGATTTTGTCAAGTTCCTTTTGAAGTTGTCAGCAGTCATCTTCAGATTTTATATTATTAAAGAGTTTCAGATCATCTGCATATATTAGTTTGTAACATTCAAGAATTTCGCATAAATCATTAATAAATAATAGAAATAGCAAGAGTCCAAGATTACTACCCTGCGGGACTCTAGATGTCGATGGGTATGTATATGATCTGAAACCATTGTAGAATACAAACTGATATCTATTATTATTTAGTGGTATTATCATACATACCATCAAAAGTTTTATCATTCGCTCAAAATAATATTTAATTTTTGATTATTTAAAAAATATTGTTAGACTTTGAAAATCGACACTTTTAATTGCAATTACATTTTTTTTTCTAATAAATGTCATTTTATTTTTTTTTATAAGCGACATAAATTTTTAATTTCTTTTTTTATTGTTGGAAGTTTATGTATTTGGGACAAAGAAAAATATTTCAGAATATAAAAAGTTAAATTTAGTGCGTAATATCCACATAAATGATGAAAAATGTTTCGGCAATATATAAAAACCGTATATAGACGCCTAATGACCTCCTCTACCTCCCTTTTCAGGGTCGACATTGCTTTATCAAGCACCCTGTATACTTTAAAATGTTGATGATTTTGAACATTTACCAGCTCTAGATCCTCCGTACTTTTGATTTAGCAACGAACTATTTTATAGCTTTCACAAACAGAATATTTTTAGCCAACCGAGTTAACATCATCAGGAGATCGTCATTGAATGTAGCATTCAGTATTGTGATGTTTCTTTAAAACTATTTTAATGATGCAAAGTGCAAGCATTTTTTGTTATTAATTTTAAAATTATAAAAAGTTTTGGGGAAAATAATACACAGACATTTGATTTCTTGCTTATTTTTTTAGTCTGAATCTTTTGATTCAGCAAAATATCGCTGACGGTTCATTTTGAATTTTATGTACCACGTATTTCCGGTTTTTAATTTGTAAAATATAATAAAAAATTTGAGGCATTTGAACTAAAATTTCGTATTAAAAATTATTGCAAATTTATTTTACTCTCCTTTTTGCCCTAGATTGTTAGGCGAGAAAAAACAATAGACATTTTAACAACTAATTGATCGACCACACCCAAAGGTAGATAAGAAAAATGTAGTAAACTCAACGTCAGTGGCGCCCAACCTCGCCGTAATGTTATGGAAATTTTGCATGATTATTCTGTTATTTCCTGGTTCCCAGTAGACAGTAATGTTATTCCAGTTGGTATAAGTGTTTGTTTATATTTCTTATTGTCACTAATTAAGGTACTACTAAATGGTTGTAAAGTTTAAAATCGGTAATTCACGGTTTATAAAACATGCAGTCATTAAATATTGTGCAATAGAAGATTTTATGGTTCCCAGCACATTGACTTTATTCATTCATTTGTGCATCTTGTGGAGACCGGATTTTTTTCTCTTTCCTAGTAGCATGGATCGCGTTGAAAAAATCTTAATTGTTGAGTTCATTGGCACATTAGTGGAAGTAAAAATAAGTTGGAAAGTGAGACGATTATTTAGAAGAAAATTACAAAACATTGAGAGTTAACCGTTTTTAAGCTTGTTAATAAAAAATTAATAGTTAGACTTAAAGCAAGGGGTCAACTACCATCGGCAATCTAATCGGAAGTCGCGGCAGTCATGACTTGCACATGCACACCATCGTGCAAAATTACCAATAATCAATTATAGTGGTCTATAATTTTACTGGGCAGATAAAAAATGCAACAAAAACTTTTCGAGCTCGTTATTAACGCCATTGAGCCATTCGGTATGGTGTCATCAAACAAGCCAACGTATTAAAAACCTGTAAAGGTAAGTGACTCAATTTGCGGACGAAATAGTACAGAGAGTGACGGTATTTTAATGAGGTCATAAAGTTTTTGTTGCATTTTTATCTGCCCAGTAGAATTGCAGGCCACTATACATCTACGACCGGGCGCAAACATTGTACAGTTTTTGAGTCAAATTTTCGAGAGTAAAGTGGGTTTTATGGCGATAAAGCGGCTAGAGGACGCTAAAATATACTTTGTGCCAACGTGACATTTAATTTTCTGTCGCTTAAAATATCAAAATTTATTAGATTAATGACCGAGGACCGCAAAAAAAAACTTTCTGTACTTCCTGAAAGATGAATCGCTTCTTAGGTATTTGATCGTGCTAGAAATAAATCTGCAGTTCAAATATGCCCAACAGGTTGGGATTTTCAGATAGATGGGTTGTTCTTTTAAATGGCATTACATTAGTAATTCTTAAAGCATAAGGGACGGACAGAATATCGGGATAAGTTAGAGAAAGAAATGTCCATTTCTAAGCCGCTTCGGATTTGAAAAGTTTTCAGTACTTTCAGTGATACTGTCAACAAATATCATTTATTTTCAATGTAGACAAAGTTCACGAATCATCGATAATTCTCAAATAACCCAAATTCATCAATAACGTCACTTAAACATTCAAACCAATCATTCTACAGCTCAATACAAATAACGTCCTAAAAAATACCGTCCCTGCATAAGCTTAAAATACATGAAAACTACTTTCCATACCCACGGTCAAAATATTTTATTTCACTCACACAAATTTTTTATACATTATCTTTCCTTTCGATTCCGCGCCATAAATATCAAAATACAATCAATCTCAATCCATATGTTAGAATAGAGTACCGGTACTTTCTTTCCGCATTGCCATCAAAACTTATTTCCATTTCGTTCACCACGGACCTATCGGAACATTCTCAGAATATCATATCAATTTTACGCGCACAACGTTCGGGACGACTTTACGGGGTCGTTTCAATATTAAGTTCAGACAATTATCGTCAATAACTTCAAAAATCAAATCGATTCAAACGTCGTTCATACATCAAATTCTCATTTTAAGGCCGAAACAGTCATATAATTTTCATTTCCAAATTTTTACATCGTCTGATGCAGTGTTGCACAATGGAGCCGAGATGAATGTCGAGGGACCTTTCCAGACCTCATAAAAACGACCAAAAAACGTTCGTCCGAGCTCAAAGTCTACGTTCAAACGAAACGTACCGAAACGAGCTCGAGAAAGACCAGTTCGACGTGCGTCGCGAAAGTTGAATCTACAACCGTGCCACTGCAGCTGCTTCCTTGGCTGTACCAAGTAAAACCATTTTGCCATCGCGTTTTTAGTAAATAGTGAATTTTTTCAGACTTTAACTCGTGTTAAATCAAATTTTACATTTTAATCTTAATATTCCCACGACAGAATTTCAGGGTACGAAAAGTTATCGTTTACAACCTTATTAACGTTAACGTATTTCAATGGAAATTGCGCATACGTAGATGTCAAAATAGCGTTACGGTATTTTATGTTTAACTGCTCAACAACTCCCTAATAATAATTTGTCAAGAAACTAGATTTCGACGCCATGTATTAAGATGGGCATATCCAAGAGTGAGAGAGAGAGATCCGATAAGGAAATATTTAGTATTTTTGGCCATAACTTGTTTTTAAATACATATATTGTTAAAAAAAGTATAAGATGACAGGTGTAGTGATGTGAATTTTCACTCAATAATTTCAGTTGTTTGCAAAATTAGTTAATTTAAACCTCTATTATAAAACTGAGTGTTTTTTAGTAACCTTTTTAATTTATTGGAAATACTAATAGTCATTTAAATGCATCAAAAATATATACAATTATTTTAACTTGGAGGCGTGTCCAATAATAACATTGAGAAAAACCATAATTTGCACGAATTGTAATAAGAAATCATTAATTAAATTACCATGAATTATTATCGCTTGACTAGCGCTTGACTAATTTTAATAGTGGCAATGTGCAAACCTTTTTTACCCTGCTGTCATTGGCAAAGGATCATTGATAATAATTGCAATGATAAAAAGAATATTTATCTTGTATTCCTAAAATGATGTTTTTATAATGTCACGAAATATGAAATTCAGCAAATACTTGGAAAAAAGATGCCGACTGTAAATGTTTACCACGCGTTATCACTCAACAAATAACTAATAGTCTTGCAATTTTGTGATACATTTTATATGAAGATTACAAATTAAACATTTTAAATAAAGAATTCCAATATTGATAATATTGAAAACACTATTGTTGAAAATGTAAAAAAATAATTTTTGGCGCTAATCTATCCAGCGATTCAAAATATCATACTAATATTTGAGGTAGCCTCAAGAGGAAATGTGAAAATACACTATCTTTGACATTTTCTTGTCAATTCAATAGGTTTCCCAGAAAAAAAATTATTGCTGAAATACTTAACTCACGTAAAAAAATGATTTATGACATATTTATTATCTTATTAATTTTACTAATAGTAACAAAAAAAAACTTGAAGTTTGAAAAATTTTGGGTTCATTTTAAACAGCCATAAATTGGCGCGTTGTGACGTCAACAGCCTGAAATCCAATCACAGAGATTGTCTCTGTTCAAGATTGTTTATTAATCTTGGTCTCCATTAACATAACATAACCTCTATTTATTGACAGCACTCAGCGCTTTTCTACTTTAGATAAAATATCAGCGGCACCTTTAACATATCCCTCTTCCACTTGATTCCATTTTGATTGTAGAATTAATAAAACATAAACCAGAAACTGATAAAATAATTTTTTCACTCCAAACAATACAAACATAAAAATATAAGTTTGACGTTTTAGGTTAGTCATCTGATGTGTAATGTCGGTGAAGGTTAAACTACAGTACAAAATATTAACGTCCGACGCTTTCACGAATAACTTGTGCGGCATTTATCTGGATTCTGATTGGCCAATATTTACACGTCCACTGCTTTAGACCAATCACAGTACAAGCATTACAAATTGAAATTCTGAGAAGTTTTAGAGGAAAGCTTTCTTTAACACACAGTTAGAATCTATTACAAACTAATTATATCCATAATCTCATTGGTTTTCCGGATAGATACGTAATTCTGGCGCGTAAAAATGCCCGTTTTAAAAAGCCGTGAAATTATCAGCAAGTTGTTTTAACGATATTTTCTTAGAAATAATTCTTATTATAAAAGTAAATTGTTGTAAATTATTAAAATGTTTTATTATATCATTTTCACGACACAAATTGTTAAAATAAAATTAGTGGGAAAACCCTATTCAACAAGACTTCATTAACATTAAAAAATTACAACATGTTCTCTCCAGAATCCATCTCGGGACCGATCAGGCAGCCACGCGAAGCGCGGCGTCGCTTACAGGGTCGGACAAGACGGATTTGGTTCGGCTAAAGCAATAAATAAATAAGAACTTAAATTCCCGTATTATATAAAAAACAAATTAAAATATGTAATAACATTCTAAAACAGTCAAAAGAGCTTAAAAACAATTAAAACTAAAAAACATGTTCGAAGCACCGCCGGAAGCCTAATTAATATATTGTATTTTATGATTTTGGTTTTAAGTTAATTTGTGATCTATCGAAAGGTAATGTTTAGGAAGAGGAATTTAGAAGAGAAATAATGGGCAAACGAAAAAGCAGACAGAAAAGAGTTAAAGATCTAAAGTTTATTCTTGTGAATAACTCGAGATTGGACTACCTTTGGGATTAGAGGCCTACATGAATCGGTTAAATAAATAAAATCGCTCCTACGCAATTCGGACAAATTTTCCCATTAGGAGCGGGTCGAACCATTATATCCTGGTAATAGTATTAAAAAATAATGATAAATATACTTTCGTGTTATAAATTGCATTTCAAATCTGTGCCAAATTTAATCAAAATAGAAGAAAATTATTTATACCACACCCCTTGCAACATCCCTCCCTAAATTTTCTAGAATCAAGTAGTCGTGCCATTTTGTACTGATACTAAGAAATTCATGACCAAATATGATCACAATCATTGCAACCGTTTTAACGATTCATTCTTTTTAGCTTACTTCCCATAGCCTCCGTCCCTGCATTTTTTTAGAGCTAACGAAGCACATCATCTCATACTAAATTTCTTTTGGCTCATAACCCTGGGTGGGTTTTGGCTTGCTCAATTATGTTTCTCCATCTGGGTCTATCTACTGCTACTCTGCTCCAGTTTTCTGCTCTTAAAGTCTTTAGGTCTTCTAATTTGAGCTTCTATTCAAGGATTCTCTTTAGTATTACCGTCTTATTCTTTGACTTTTTATATATCTTACTATGTCCTCTCCTTTTATAACTGTGTAGTGTGTCAATTTAATGGTTTATTCTTATCTTCCACAAATTGGACAGGGTCGAATATTCTTCCTTAATTGATTTTCCACGTTTTACATATAGTTTTATAAATTAGATTTTCTATTTAGTTTGCTGCTTCTTACTAACTTTAAATATGCTCAGTAGCATTTATTTCCTTTCATAATTCTCTCGTTTATTTTATTTGACATTACTATTATTGGTTATTTTGGCCCCAAGGTAATCGAACGTCGTGATGCTTTCGATTTGGTTACCATTTATAATGATATTTGGTGGTTATATTGGAGGCTTTCTGCAGCAAAACATATTCCGTTTTGGCTTGATCCACTTGCAAACCTCCTCAATTTACATGTGGTTCAAGATCTATGGCGGCTTGAGTATTGTGATTTCATCGCATACCCAAGGATTTGTATAGATTTATTTACAATGTTTCCTGTTCAATACAATTCTCTGATAGCTGCTTCTAGCACTAAGCTATTCTACTTTAATAGTTGCTGCAAATTCTGCAGTGGTATATAATTTTTACCATTTTTGTTTTCGAGGAATTCCTAGAAGGTTTAGATTTTGTAGCATTTTCTTCCTGTGTATTTTATCGAATGCCTATTTGAAATCTATTAGCAGATAGTAGACACCTATGTTATAGCATTTCTCTTGGTATTTGTCTTAATGTACACAGGTGGTCTGTGGTGGACTTATTATTACTGAATCCACATCGGTATTCGCTCAATATCTCCTCGGAAAAATACATAAAAAACAATAAAATTGGACCAATTTGATTCCTCAACGCATTTTTCACAGTGTATAGGATGCTGTCACAACTTAATTTTTATTAGGGAGTGCCCCAACTATATCAAATTTAGTGGCATTTTACTTCCACGTCCAGTGAAAGTATAGTATATAGTATAGTAGAAAGTATAGCTTCTATCAACAGCTGGAAGAAACACTCTGTAGAATACCTAAAACGGAACGACTCGTTATTCTTGGCGATTTTAACGCTAGAGTAGGGAGAGATGCAGACACCTGGCCAGGCATCATAGGCAAGAACGGTTTGGGCAACATGAACGCTAACGGACAACTACTCCTAACTAAATGCGCCGAACATGATCTAGTTATAACAAACACCATTTTCCGACAAGAGTGGCTTTAGACCAAACCGAGGCACATCGGATCTAATCTTCACACTTAAACAGCTTCAAGAAAAAGCACTCGAACATCAAGGAGAAATTCACATGGCCTTCATTGATTTAACCAAGGCGTTTGACTCGATGGACAGGGAAGTGCTCTGGAAAATTATGCTCCGCTTAGGTATCCCTAGAAAATTTGTGGAAGTATGTCGCAGTCTACATACAAACAACAACGCCCAGGTTATGTATAATAATGAGGCAACCGAACCTTTCCAAACCCTCACTGGAGTTAGGCAGGGATGTGTCCTGGCACCCCTACTTTTTAATTTGTTTACCACTGCTCTAACAATTATTGTTGACAACAAACTGACAGTCAGAGGAATAGGTCTCGATACCGTTCTGATGGCGGTCTCTTTAACATAGGGCGCTTTAGAGCTTTCACGAAGACACGCACACGATTCATTTGTGATCTTCAGTATGCGGATGACTGTGCACTTTTAGCCTCTACGCCGGAAGAGCTTCAAGAACTTTTAGATGTGTATGCCCAGTGCTATGATTCCTTGGGACTTAAAATCAACATTGGAAAGACTGAGATTATATCAACTCCTCATCAAATGAACCAAATAGACATTACACTTAACGGAAATTCTCTTGAAGTGGTGGATCAGTTCAATTACTTAGGCAACGTTGTTAATGACAAAGCAAACATGGACAGCGAGATTCGCAATAGAATTAACGCTGCATCTAGAGCACTCTGGGGACTTAGAGAGAGAGTATTTGACAACCACGACCTTGCTTTGTCAACGAAAATGGCTGTCTACAGAGCAGTTGTCATTCCAACACTGCTATATGGATGTGAAAGCTGGGTCACTTACCGTCGTCATGTGAAAGAATTAGAACGTTTTCAGCAAAGACACCTCAGAAGTATGATGAAAATAAGTTGGTTCCATCACATATCAAACGTGGAAGTACTCAGGAGAGCAAACAACCTTCCAATTGAGGTGCTTATTTCAAGAGCACGCCTAAGATGGGCAGGTCACGTTCATCGTATGCATGATAACCGCCTTCCTAAATGTACACTTTATGGTGAATTGCTAAGCGGTAGAAGAAGGCGTGGCGGTCAACGAAAGAGGTTCAAAGACGTTCTCCATGAAAATCTAAAATCCTGCGGTATTCCAGACGAGCAATGGGAACAACTTGCAGCGGACAGAACCGAATGGCGAGGGGTTGTGGCCAGCTATCAAGGAAATGTTGCTGCAAGAAGGCCGAATCCAAGACCTAACCAGGTCTATGTTTGTCCTGACTGCGGTCGACATGTGCTCTCCCGAATTGGCCTCTATAGCCATAGTCGTGTGCACCGTAGATGAATGGGAATTACAATAGACTACACCTTTTACTTGTTTTTTATTACACACAATCTATCGACTGTAACATTTTTTTTTATACTCGGACTCGAGTAAAGGCTAATAATAATAATAGTAATAAGTAACGCAAAAAAAATCTCTTTTTTTTTGTTGAAATAGACTTAAAATGTCATGAAACGTCGAGATTTTAAATTTGAACGAAAAAAATTTCCTGTCTGTCGGTCGGTCTGTTTGTAACTTTTTTGTGCGCACGTTTACTCTGGTACCGTTTATGATATTGGCTTCAAATTGGTACACTTGTGTATTGTAACGAGATCTGGAACTAGATTATATTTTGATCTAATTCCGTTGAAGGGTACGGGGGTAAATGCGGTAAATAAGGATAAATAGGCATAGCAAGTAAGTAAGAGTCCATAAAATTGCAATTTAGGGCAGGTACGAAATGTCGAGGCCCCAAAATTTTTTTTTTTTGGTATCAGCTCCCCCCCCTCCCACACTACCTCCAATACCACTCCTACACTTTTATGAAAGGGAGAAAAAAATAAAATAAAATGTGAATTAGTGTGTATACAAGAACGAAACGTCTAAAAAAATTTTTTTGGCGTTAGCTACCCCCTTTGCCGCCCTCACCCTATTGTTTAAGGGAATAAAAAATTAAATTGGGATTTACATTAGCCACCCCCTCTACCTGTACTACATTGGGATTTAGTGTGTATAAGACTTGGATACAAAATCTGGATGTGGAAGTAGTGATTCCTTGGGCAGCGATTTTTTAAATTCCTTCGCAACTCATTTAAAGCTCTACATGTATCTGTTGTTTTCTCTATTAGGCTCGGACGAGGTAAAATAAAAAATAATTAACATTAATATATGACTTTATTACTTGAAACTAATGTTTGCTTATTGTATTATCATACGTCTCTGTGCTAAATTTCAAAGCTCTAAGTACACTGAGAGTGGGTAAAAAATCGATTACAAGATTTGATCCAAACAAACAAGCAGAAAAAATGAGAAATAAAGGCTTGTAAAAATAATAGATCGAGTTCACAATTAATTCAGCCATCAAAATTTGTACAATGGCATCGTGGAAGCAAGTGTAGATTTTGTTTACATATTTAAAAAAATCAAAGTCCCTTTAGTGTATATATTAACAGTGATTTCTTTTTCTTATGTAGCTGGAAACTTACATGTGTTGGAGGTGTTATCACATTCTTATCGAAAGAATGACCTTTAAACTCTGAAATAATAAATATACCATATTTATTAATAACATATTCTTTAATATTTTTAATAATGTATTAAATTGGAACATTCAAGATAGTATGGACTGTATCTAATATCTATGAATTATTTGTAGCGTTTTATATCTTGTTCTTTTTGGTATTAGAATCAACTCTAGTAAAAAACAAAGTTAATTCAAATATAAATTTGGGCTGCTAAACACTTTTTTAAAAAGTATATAAAAGCGGTCTATAATTCACTACTTTTTAAAAATATACACATAGCCTAATTTTCTTATTTAGGGATCTAGGGTATGCCGATTATCTAATACAAAAACAAATATTTCAAAATTTTTTGATAACCGAAAAAGAAAATATTGCGAAATTAAATCGCACAAAATAACAAGTCGTTGTTTGCCAATTCGCGCCGATATGCCATATCATCGCTTGTTTACCTAGTGGTACTTCTTTTTTTTTATGAATTTCTGTAAGTAATCTAAATTTCTGGTTTGAAAATTTTGTTGCTACCCTGGAAGGCTAATTTATATACCGCTTGCATATAAGGTTTCAAAAACATGTTTTTATTTATACTTTTATTGATTAACAAACAAGGGGAATAACCTCGGGAACATCTAAGTTCGAGGAAAAGTTTAATCGTCTTTCAGTGTAGTACAAAGTACAAGTGAAAAGGTAATCGACGATATTCGATACAGAAAAGAATGTTTATACTAGCAATCTGTAGATTCTCCTCCGAAATACTTTATAATGTATACATCTAACGGGATTTTTAGCAAATTGCCGTACCGAGAAACGCAAATATTTTAATTGCAACAGGGGGAATCCACAGTTCCTCTTTACTTTATTTTTATTTTATTTTGGTTACGACTGCCCAGACAGAAATCCAATTATAGGGCAGGAATTTTACAAACATAAAAAGAAAACTAAATAATAACTAAAACTAAATAACTTAACTAAAGGTAAACAATTAAATGATAATAAAAATTAACAAAATAAATCTATGATTAGTATAGTCCTAAGAGTTGTAATCTAATAGTTTAGAAGCTACAGTTGTGCAGAATTGAGAACCACATTTCGCATTTTGGATATACTAGTATTAAAAATATCTATATTATTATATAAAGAATCGTAGTTGGAACACAACGGTGCAGAGGAGAAAATAACAGCAAATTTGTTCTTGGTGCAGGCAAATAGAATAGAGACGAATGCGAGCGAGTCTGCAAATTAGGAACATGAAATCTAATGCAACTAAGAATTTCAGGGCAGTCAGTAGTGCCATTTAAAATCTTAAAAAGGAATACAAGAGAGTGATACGTCCGACGTAGTTGAAGATCACTCGTGTTGAATCTATGTAATAAATCACAATGTGGAAAACCTCTCTTTGGATAATTTCCAGAACTTTTGAACCAGAGGTATTTAAGAAAACGCCTCTGAGGCTTTTCAATGCTATATTTATGATTTTCATAACCAGGACTCCAAACTATTGAAGCATATTCAAGTCTTGCAGTTTCAGTGTATTTTCGTTAAATTCTTTACAATTACGGATAATGTAGCCTAAATTTTTGAAGGAATTAGCGGTGATTTGATTGATATGGCTAATAAAGGATAACTTTGGATCGAATATTACTCCTAGATCTTTGAAATTACCACAGCTCTTCAGTTCTTCATCATTAATTGTATAGATAAATTTTATTGGATTTTGTATATCATAAAGCTACACTTTGAGATATTTAACTGTAAATTGTTTACGCTACATCAAGACCATAGTTGTACAAGATCGTTTTGCAAATCAACACAGTCTTCTTTCTGTACTAGTGGTAGATGCAAAAATTTTTAGGTCATCGGCATAAAGTAATGTTTTGCAGTGTAAGCCAATGGCGATATCATTTATAAAGATGTTAAAGAGCAATGGCCCAAGCACAGAACCTTGGGGAACACCTGATGGCGCTAAGCTATCCATAGACCAAAATCCACGGTATTGTACATTTAGTCGTCTATTTACCAAGTAGGATTCAAAAAAGTTGAGGAAGTGCTCAGTTAGTCCAAATTCGGATAATTTGTTCAGCAAAATTCCGTGGTCCAGTCTGTCGAAGGCTTTAGAAAAATCTGTATAAATGACATCTACTTGGCCTCCAGCATCCAACTGTTCAGCTATGAACTGAGTGATGCATACCAAATTGCTGGTGGTAGAGCGATTTGGCATGAATCCGTGTTGATCGAGGCAAATTTGTGATTTGACGTGATTAAAGAGATTATCGTATGTTACGTTTTCAAATAATTTACTAAAATTGCACAATATTACTATTGGCCTATAGTTTTCAATAGCACATCTATCATTTTTTTAATACCGGACAGATCCTAGATATTTTACAGACTTCTGGAAAAGTAGCAGTTTTAATAGACAAATTAAAAATACTAGCTAGCGGTTTTGCATATAAAATGGCACAATCTTTAAGGAGAAAGGCCGGAATACCATCAGGAGCTGTAGTGGTTTTGGGTTTAATTCTTAAGTGCCTTCAGTACGTCATTTTCGGTAATATAGGGAATGCATAAATTGTTAGTATTACAATGAGTTCTATTTACATCATAAGCAAAGTTTGTAGATGCGGAATATGACTTGAAAATAATTAGCAAATGCGTCAACTATTACTTGTGATTCGTTTAATATGGAGTCATTATAGGTCATAACGTTAGGAATATTGGATATATTTTTTCTGCTGTTTACATATGACCAGAAGTGATTTGGATTGGACTTAATTTGGTTCTCTCAAAAAGGAACTAATGACTAGCTGGACTAAGGTGTACAACAACGCTTACATAGAAAAGCCAACTAATTATGCCCTTATACACCCGGTTATATCCCGTCATCAATGGTATCAAAATGTAACGGTCCCAAGAAAAATGTATATATTAATAACTAGATTAAAGTTTAATCATGGACGTTATCCGTACCACCTCAACAAAATAAAGATTGTAGACAATAATCTATGCTCGTGTGGAAGAGTAGGGGATATAAATCGTATTTTTTTTGGATGTACTCTTTTCCCTGTAGAACGAGCTGAGCTCATGAATAAACTCCTTAGTCTAAATTTCCAATTACCAATAAATATGAATTATATCCTGTGCTCGGAAAATTTATTAGCTTTTCAAGCATTATTTGAATTTGTAAACTCCACTGGAGTGTTAATATGATTAGTGTATAATTTTTTGTAAACTGCTGGTTTGGAAAAAAAAATAATTTTAATAGGAAAAAAAAGAGAAAATGAAAAAAAAAACAGTAAAAAATAATAGTAAAAAAAATAATTTAAAAAGAAAAAAAAGATACAAAATAAAAAAACAGTTTAAAAAAGAATAAAGTTAAAAAAAAATTGAAGAATAAGTTTGTTTTGATTTTGCCTTTATATTGCGAATGATATTACCATTAAACCAAGGTGGGTATTTATTGGTTTTAGCTAAAGTTTTTGGGACGCCATCAATGAAAACAGAGTCCAGGATAGAATACAATATAAATACTTTACTACATATGGAATGTACAGGACAGAGTATCCAAAGGACATGTACCAAAAGCTACTACTGTGTTAAAGACGTTACCTAGAGCTCGATAAATTACTAGATGACCTTGCAGATTTCTAATTGCAACGGTATTACGGTCTATAATAATAACAATTTAATTTTCTCCCTGTTAAAGAACTGCCACTGTTCTATAAAGAGACATTCGGTCAGCAAAAAATTATCAATTTTGGCAATGCCATAAAATATTGCAACAAAATTTATATTGCGCGAGATAAATGAATTTTACAAGGTCATAATATTAATTTGGACGGGACCCGGCGGCACTTGTGCCTGCGGCGACGAGTCGCTATTAACAGCTTCCTCTACAATAGAATCATACACCTGTATAGATACTAGTAATTCTAACGTTACTTTATTTTATGAATGAATACTGAAAATTGTATCATCAGCTGTCCCACAAACCCACAAAAAAAATTTTCCACTGACCTCCGCAATTTTTGCGCATAATTTATTTCGTGTGAGGCCAAGGAAACGTCGCGATTTAGTTATTAGATAAAATACGTAGAAAAACTTTCTGGACCTTCCCTGTACCCGGCGTTATTGAATTTTAATACTTCCATGGCAGATTTGATTTGTTTTAGTTTCAATACAAGAGAGTTGTTTATCTGTTTGTTATGTGATCACATGGAGTACAATCTATTTGGTGGGGAATTATGAGGGACGACCAGTCGAGCTACACGATCACGTAGGAGAAGTCCACAATCGTTCGCGTTCTGTAGTTGCGTTTTCTGAGAAACATCCCGCGAGTCGCGTTGCCTTGCAATAACTACCATATTGCTCACACTCTCTGCAAATCCCTTTTGCTATTGTTAGAAGCATACGAGTGTCATAAATTTGTGATAAGATCCTGATGGTTGTCCGTACAAATGGTTATTTCCATCATCGTGTATAGTATGAAGTGCTGCTACCATTACACGTGGAACAGGGAAATTGTGTTCAATTCACAGAAACTCGTCAAAAGACGTTGAAAAGTGCCCAGAGACTCCACCTAAGCCGCCCTTTACGCCGCCCTCTGCATACTGCCATATATCATATATCATTTATATCAGGACTATTGACATTGTTGTGTTTGATATAGTTGGAGACCCCCGTCAATCAACATAATGGCTGTTTGTTATGGTAGGTTTGCGATATGTTACATGCACCTTGACAACTTGTTGATCGAAATATCCATTGCCTTGATAAATAAATAGGAAAATATTCAATCTGCATTATTAGCTCTGTCCGTCATATCGGTATCAAGGCTGTACCAACTATATTATTTTAATTTATGCAAAACAAAACTTGCCATTCGTGTTTTAACGATTATTATGACAAAATATAAGAATCCTACGATAATTAAATCCCAAACAACAGGCCGCTATCGGTTTTTATAAATACACAACTGATTAGCTGTTGCTGCCAAAAGACCACTTACCAACAAAACAATTATTTAATTGTTGTTACAGTTGCTTACGAAGTCAAATGTTAATGAACCTTACTGGCTCTAATTGACGAACATGTGCTCGACCTAATGTTTTAAACGATTCAGTGCTTATTCCACTTTCCACTATCAGTGGAATCAGGTCGAGTTCACATTGTAGATAATAGAGTCTATTTATTGTCAATCGAATGCACTGTGTCTGGGAACCGTACTAATTCCGTTCCGATATAGGTTAATACAGGTCAATATTGAAAAACATGATAATAAGAAACAATGACTATCCGAATTTACTTAGATATAATAAATTAAACAAATTTGATTGTAAAGTGTACACAAGTAACCTTTGTTGGTGGGAATTCGACAAATTTTGTGAATATTTTTAAATACCTTTTCATATGAAATTTGAATTTCAGAACTTACAAAGGAGGGCTTGATCTGAGTTAAAGAGAATTTTTGATAACTGTGATTTAAATTTTGTGGTACTAAAATACCCACATTGTACTATATAAATACCCTCAAAATTGTTTAAATGAAATTATGAAACCCAATTTTTCTGTCAAGAACGTACTTTAGATTTCTTCAAATACTGTTCCTTGTGATCATGCTGCAGTTGGTCTAAGGGTGAGTTAAAGTCGACTCAGCTTAAGTCCAAAAAACATCCTCAAAGAATATTTTCGATTGTTTTTCAAGCCTGCTTCGCAAAATTGCAGTTTTACGAAAAGCATCTTCTTTTAAATTAAATTCATCCAAATAGTCCAATCAACTGGTGGTTTTTCCGTAACAAAATTAAGAACTCTTTTTTCTCAGCGATTCTATGTGTTTTTTAGGGTGCTGAATCCGAATTTCATGTTTGCTGTTTCATAGTGAAAAACGCAAAAACCTTAAAATTTTCCCTTTTTTCAGTTTTTCGCTTATATCTCTAAAACTATGCGTTTTTCGAAAATGACCATTCTATACTGCTGCGCTGCCCAAGGAATCACTACTTCCACATCCAGATTTTGTAGCCAAGTCTTATACACACTAAATACCAATTTAATATTTTATTCCCTTTAAAAAGAGTGGGGGGTGATAGAGGGGGTGGCAAATGTAAAAAAAATTAGAAGCCCTTGGTTCTCGTACACCTACTAAATCCCAATTTAATTTTTTACTCCCTTTATTAATGGGGTAGGGGTGGCAGAGGGGGTAGCTAACGCCAGAAAATTTTTTTGAGGCGTTTCGTTCTTGTATACACACTAAATCACATTTTATTTTTTTTTTACTCCCTTTCATAATAGTATGGGGGTGACAGTGGTGTTGAGGGGTGGCTGATGCCAAAAAATTTTTTGAGACCTTGACTCTTCGTACATGCTCCAAATTGCAATTTTATGGACTCTTATCTTCTTGCTGTTCCTATTTATCCTTATTTACCTCATTTACCCCCCGAACCCTTCAACGGAATTAGATCAAAATATAATCTAGTTCTAGATCTCGTTGTAATTCATAAATGTACCAAATTTCAAGTCAATATCATAAACGGTTCAAGAGTAAACGTGCGCAACAAAAAAAAGTTACAGACAGACCGACAGACAGATAACAAAACCCTTATACCACGTGAAAGTACATTAAATTTCCTACAAGAGACGTCTCTAATATTCAATTGTCTCATAAGGAAGGGAGAAAGCAAAGCAAAAATTACGAAAAATCCCTTTGGAATTGGTTTTGAGGGTGGTCAATGAAAATTATTGAATCACGGCACTTAGGCCCCATTGGGCCCCTTATACTTCCTCGCTGTAGGCAGACCCTGGCCTAGACCTCCAACCAACCTAACCTTGCGAAATAGGTGGTGATGCTGCCTAGGGCCAAACGTTCTCTCAAAATGAATTCTCTGATTGATGAGACGGCAGAACAGTTACAGACTACATGTTGGACCGTATCATCTTCTTGTTCACAACTTCTACAGAGAGGTGTTTCGCTTCATCTCATATATTGTGTAGATGTTTTCTTAACGGACAAGTGTCCAGTCTGGATCTCCGGTATAAAACGTGGGTTCCTTTTAGATATTACCAGGTAGTCCATTGCTGTACTCTTCTTGGGATATTTTAGTAATTTCTTAGCAAGCTGATAGCTGTTTGTTTCATCCCACAGCTTCTTGAATTCATTGTGGGTGTTATTTGTGTTATCGCCGTGATCGGTAACAGACTGGCTGGATCTAGTCCAAAGATACTTAGGCCTGCTGCCTTCTTGGCCAGTCTGTCGGCTACTTTGTTGCCACTACACTGTGCATCTCCTTTCACCCAGCATCAGTATGTTATTCATACTGGAGACACCCACAAATACTTAGTGACATTCCCATACTGCTCCTGTGGTAATTTTGTAACTTCTCAGGGCTATAGTAATGTTTGTATACAATCTGTGTAGATCCGGATTGTTTTGCCCGTAGTTTGTCTACGGACAATCTCTTTTACAGCTATGATTATGCCCGCCAGTTTCGTCTGTACTCCGCTGGCTCGCCCATCCATAGCCCATTTATATTGGATTTGCAGACTTGTGGAGTATATTCCACATCCTGCCCCATCCTTCTTTTTTATCCATCTGAGAAAATGTTGGTCACACCTTCGCCAGCAGCCTCGTTCTCACTATTCGTTTGTATTATGTAGAAGTCTGTTAAAGATAAACCTGGTAGAAGTGCCAATTGGGCCTCTTCCTGACAGCCTCATTCCACAAGCGACTTCTGGCCTCTCCACAATCTACATTTTGGTTGTATGACTTCGGATTTGAGGCGTACAATTGTCAGAGCATTACCTCCATAGCTCTCGCTGGCGTTGTTCGCATAGCTCCAGTTATGCTTAGGCAGGCAACTCTCTGCACTTGGCTGAGCTTTACCTTAGCTGTAGTCTGTTTGCTCTTAGGCCACCAAACCACAGCTCCATAGATAATCATTGGTCTTATGACGGCAGTGTATATCCTCATGACCACTTTGGGTTTCATTTCTCAAGGTCCTGCGACACTGCTCGTAAGAAATAATGTAAGCCTTCTTTAGTCTTCTATCTATGTGAAAATCCCTGGACCTTCCATGTCCCAAGACCCTTCTCCTGGACCTTCTAGTGCCCAAGAAATATTGCCTGGGCCACCAACAACCAAACGGAAAGGACTAAAACAACTGCGCACTTAACATCAGCTATTTCTTCATACATCGATACTTCACTGTACAACTCATCTATCTTTCGTAACCATGTTCTAACATTAAATACCTTCTTTCTCCTGGGCTCGACTTTCACTCATTTCATGACAGATGTACATTACTGCATACAGATTTCATATTCAGCTTTATATTCAATGTCATGTACCTAATATGTTGTAAATATAATTAATTTGTTAATGTTTTCATCAAACATGCTTTGCCATCAATTCATTCAAAACAACCTATTTTAAGGGTAATACATCGAAAGTCTAACGCCGATGAGAGATAGACAAATATTAAAATAAGGTATCGATCTATTTTTATAATAAATTATTTTTTTAACTTCAAAATATAACAATATATCTAGATCTTCTTCCACGTTTGCTGTAACATTACGTTGTTTTCTTGAAAAGCTATGTGTCCTATTTACATGACGATAAATATTCAAAAGCGTGTTTACACTAGGAAACGCTCGATTCGGCTATAATGTACCCTCTTCTTGCGGCCCACTTATTTTTATTATTTTTCATATAAAGGGAAAAAATATTTCGACCTTTTCAGCCTCGTAACCCATTTTGATAATAAAATAATTATTTTCGTGGCCCACCTTGTTATTTTTGTTTCACTTGTGTTTTGACACACGGCTCACTCTTCTTGCAATAAAGCAGCTCATTTGCATTTTGAATGTCAAATACGTCAAGAAGTATTTAAGATAGAATACTATATTGTCACGTGCTGCGCGACGGGGGTTAGCAGGACGTCCACGGATATCGCCAGCATCACCCTGTATAGGGTAAGTGCCGACGATAGTCACTTTACTCGCTTGGCATGTTGAGAGGGTAAATTACGTTACTAAGTGAACACACAAATAAAACATAGTGGTAACATAACAGATTGAACATTTATTATAACAGAACAAAACCAAACAATGAAATAAACATAATAAAATTCACTACTTACATTGTAACACATCTAGCCACCCTGAGGCATGGCCTCTGGGAGGGAGTTGCCCCACGCACCACCTAGGCCTGCTTTTCTAAAAACCCAGACGACAACTAACTAACTCATTTACTTTTTTCCATTTCGTTTCCCGGTACTTGCACCCTCAGCATTTCTGCAACTAGCGGGCCGTGTGCACCGTTGCTGAGTTTGCTGGATTTCCACGGTACATTGTAACCAGCAACTTGGTTTACTTTAAGATATCCGATTAAATTAATTTTGTAACTAAATCGTTTCCTGAATAAAATCATATACCGGGTGGTCCAAATAATTGTCTAGGTAATGCGTGACAATATATTTGAAATCAGGGGAAAAGGGGCTTCTCGAAAATGCAATAAAGTATAGGGTGTTCCTTTTAAAAAAAACATACATTTATTTCATATCACGTGACCTATACAAGATATTGTTTTTTATCACGCTTCAATAAAATATAAGTAAAGTTCAAGTAATAAATATCCGAGACATAAAAAACCAAGCAAAAACTTTACGACCTCATTAAAATACCGGTACTCTTTTTTGTGCTGTTCGCAAATTGCCTCGCTTACCTTTATAGGTTTTTAATGTGCGTCGGGAATGTTTCATGTCAGGCTTGGCGCCATGGCCCGCAGCGATATAATTATGTTGTAAAGTTTTTGTTTGCATTTTTTATTTACTGGGATCTACTTACTTCAACTTAGCGCCATGGCCCGCGGCGATAATAATAATGCCGTAAAGTTTTTGCTTAGTTTTTTTGTCTCAGGAAGTCCTTACTTGGACTATAAGATCCTACAACTTTTTTTCAATTTTCAATAATAACAAAAATAAAGGGGGGTCAAAATATAGTGAATAAATCTGTATATTCAGGGTAAGTGGGGCAATATCTCTTGAAGTATTCATATTCGACGTTTGAAGAAGAAATTGTATGTTCTATACGTGGAGTAAAAGTTCTTTTGTTAAATACATCTTCGACACAAAAAATCCTCCTTACAATATAATATCCTATTTTTATTTATAAATTACTGTATAATTTTAAATGTTTTGTGAAAAAAGCAAATTTGGCATCGTCTAACTTGTCGTTTCAAAACCTCTGGTGCAATTTCCTAGCATTTTCGCATTACAACGATAGGAATGGAACAAATATCCATATCTTGTTACTGTCTGTGTGGCGTAATTTAAGCTGTAAATCACTAACTTTATAGCAATTAATACGAATAATTGACCTTTAATTTCGCTTACAACAAACACTGTTAGTCATCGACGCTTTCACAAGAAGTGACACACTAACACATTATTATTATTATTATATATCTGTCTCATTTTTGAACTTCCATAACATTACTTGGGCTTAATTATCATCTGTGCAGCCCTTTCCACTGCAGTCGTTATCTACATGTGTTTACAAAAACTATGTTTTTAATACATACAGAGAAATCCTTGCGTCCAGATAAATGGTTGACCTGTGGAGTCAGTGTTAATGTATATCAAGACATATTTACAAGAAACGGCATTAAAAAATAGAGTAGATATTTAACTCCCTATGCGCTTATTATCCTTTAAAGTAGTTACCGTGTATGAAAAATTCTAATTGTTATCTAAAATGTTCCATAATATTCCTACTTGGTAATTCGAGGACACTTAACAACAATAATAATTTTCCCGCCAATCAAATTGGGAATTATTAAAGATTGACATAGTAGGTACATATTAATTTTTTGCTTTGATGTGTCAAGTCGAAATTTATAACCAATTACAGTATTTGAAATTCCGCAGAAATGAATGTCAGTGGTTATTTGAACTCCATGTGGTAATATTCCAGCCGAAAAATTGAAAATAGCATCTAAATATATTAAGAAATAAAGATTTTAAAAAAAATTCAATACCTGTTCTGTTGTCAAATGACACTTATGAAAATCAACTTTAATTGAATGTTTCATCTCGGTTTCGTTCCATTGGATAAAAATAGCATGCAAACCTCATTCAATGAGCACATTCTCGGACTTCTGTGGTTGCTGGATTTGGCTTGCGCGTCGTTTAGAACCAAAAGCCCGAGATTACCAACGAAATGTTAAACGAAACGTGTATGGTTGAAAACCAAAGTATCCTGGCAGCTTCAGTTCTGTAGGCTTCTTAACCTTTTCGTTTCTTCCATCTTTCAGACGGGCCATATGTTCTTTGAATCTAGTCCGAACTAGACGTCTCGTTTGCCTAACTTTCCTCAAATGCTTCCGTTTAATTCAATTCAGTGTTGTTTTGCGAATGGCCTAAAAGTTTTACTTTATTTCCCAATGGGTGTACAACTGTCCTTAATAATCTCCTTGGCCCACGGACACGGATAAGACAGAATTCATATGAAATCGACACTGAATTCTCCCGCCCTAGAGCCTCCTTAAGTTTATATTTCTCAATTATTTTAACGACTAAACTTGCAAAGCGTCCATTGTACTTAGCTATCTCCTTATTCCAAGATGTACCAGGCTTTAAGATAAGAATATCCAAGAGAGAGAGAGAGAGAGGTCCGATAGGGAAATATTTACTGTTTTTGACTATAACTTCTTATTCTGAAATACATATTGCAAACAAACTATAAGACTACCTAAGTAGATGTATAACAAGAGTAATGTTCTCTCTCTCTCTCGCGTTTTTAAACATGCTCCGTTCCGTAACGCACCAATAGCTAGGCGAAATATCATTTCACAAACTTATACCATATTATGTATCCTATGGACTCCTAATAAACAAGCAATAAATGTTCTGCCTTTTATAAATTATGTACCTAATCTATATCCTTTGTCATAACGGCATTACAGTTTAAGAAGAAATCAATATTGATAAATGATAAATAATAAATAAAAATAAATAATAATCAATGACAATTGACTAAAAGTTTGTCGTTATTATAACAATGAATATAGACCATGATAATGCTACAAAAATGTATCCCACTATATCGCTTTTTTGTTGTTTTATTTGTCTACAGTGCGTCTACCAATCGGGAAAAAAAACGGAAGAAAGACGGAAATTTTGAAAATTAACAATCGCGGATATGTACAGGAATTGCAAGTCGTTTTTAGAGTCTCAGCAATTGGTTTGGGGAGTTTCAGCGAAATCGCCTAATATTATATGAAAATCTGTGATAGATTATATTTGCTCTTCTCTACCATGTAATCGAATTTCTTATCTGTTTGGGTAGCCGTATCTTAAATAAATAAATGAATAAGTC